>JARBWI010000016.1:2490649-3735973 GCA_037576405.1 Campoplex capitator
TTGGCCTGATTTCAGAAACTTCCTGATCGATGCAGAGCATTCACCGATCGCGTTTTTTTTATTTATTTTTTTCTCGTCACTTAGCTATTTACGCCAGCAAAACCGAAACAGTAGAAAAAGGTTGAATTTGGAAGAAACAAAACATTGTTTTCCTGGCAGAAAATCAAGATGACCTGGAAATCTGACTCTTTAGCCTTCAAATATCGAAAAACACGAAGGTGTTTACTTGCGAAATTTGGGTCACACATGAAAATTTATACGTTCGATTCGATACCATTTCTCTTCCTCCATCTCTTTCAATGTAGACTCGTGAGATTCGTTTTCTAAAAATAAATCCGTCGATGATTGAGATAGTGGACAGACTGATGCTCATTGTTCAATGGCTCATGGACCGTTCGATAAACGTCTTCACTTTTATGTGTCTCGTGAACAAATATATTTTTTCGTCGGACTTTGAGTTCAGAATTTTTTTTTTTTTTTTTTTTTCCAACGCTGTCTCGAATAAGTATAAATGACACAAAACTGACGATGATGTTTCGATGAATTTGCCACGAACAAAATAATTATGTCATTCCATTTATTCGTGAGCTCATATTGTAATCTTGCGAAAAAAACGAAAAAAAAAAAAAAAAAAAATTGACGAAATTCCAGAGAACGAAGAGGGAGATCAAAGTCTTCAAATACAAATCGGCAGAGTCTCGTGCCAGTCGAGTGTAAACTACGAAGCACGTGTACCCGGTGCGTATATATTGGTTGTCCTTGAAATAACCAGTTGCGAGGAAGGGAGCGAACACGATTCTCGTACGTCGTGTCTCGTCAGTACCACGGGGTTTACACATTTGGTGCTTCGCCATTGTCCCATAAGGCCCGGAAGTCTGGATGGTTGAATCTTTCGAAAACAAAAATATGTTCCCGAAGCCCGGCGTATTCGTATATATGAACAAAAAACGAACTTAAATTATGTTGAAAAAATAATCATTACTTTTCTACTAATTTCACGATAAAAGGAAAATAAAAACTTTTTTATCCGATAGAATTACAAACATTTATTTTCCGGTTTCATTTTTTCAATATCTTTTTCTCGAGGATTAACGTACATCGAAAATACTTTTGCTCCGAATTTTCCTGAAGCGTCGACCATAAATTTTCGGTCTAAAAAAGCGATAATGGAAAAAAAATTCCTGTACGAATAGGTGAATATAATCGATCCAAGTTTGTATGTCTCGCGAGAATATGGGAAAAAAAAAGATAATTTTTAATCAGCTGTTCGGAGTGAAGGACCATTATTTTTCGGTTCATGGTCACGAGTGGGTCGAGCAGCAATAATTTTTCTACTAACGACTCTCCTGTCTACGTAATCGGTTGATATGAACTTGTGATAAGAAATACAGCTGTATCGTGTTCGACGTATTTACATAATGGCGCTCGTAACAATGTATGGATTCTTTTCATACGAGAAAAATATATTTTTTCTAATTACCATTTTCAATCAACTTTTTCTAAAGCTACCTGTTTTGTTTTCAAGTTTTATTATTTATGCCTGTTCGATGAACACCGTCGGATGTTTATGATTTGTTTTCCGATTGGAGGAGCGCATTTATCGATGTTAGCAAAAAATCTCTACATTTTCGTCGTGTATGCTCTGATCATGACGTGCGAACACGTACGAAGATCGTACATTCTCTTGGTGCTTTAGCATCAATAATTTAATGGAAATCTGTTGATGAAAAGTTTTCATTTTTCTATTATATACTTTTCATCAATTCGAACACAAGAATTCGCGATCAGACTCTCCATCAAGGTTTTCCACAAAATTGAAATAAATACGATAATAATGGAGTAATAATCGAAAGAAAGATAAAAATAAGAATTATCATCAATCGAAAATCATTCGATACCTTCATGTAGTGAAATGCTATTCTCTCTCTTTTCTTAATTAAAATTACAACGAAACAGATAAAAATGATAGAGGGTACAGCGTTGAAAAGATTATGGAGGCGAAAAAGTCTTGGCAAAATGTTTTGTCAACGAGGTTTCAAAGTCCAGGCCACTCGCGTTACTCGAAGGCGAATCAATACGGATGAACGGGTTTTTTTTTCCCATTTTGCACGACGAGACGATTAATGTTTTTGTTGCTTCTCCTGTGTATGTACGTATATTGCCAACAAAGAACCTAATATCGTGTCATGAATATACTCGAGTAGGGGAAATTAGTATTATTCTGTTCACGGTGTTGGCAACGCGACGAGTCGAAAGAAATGCTAGCATCTTGATGCCATTGCCTAGAAGAGATAACTAATGATTTGAACACTGCAAAAAACTTGTAAAAATATCGTGTGATAAAATAAATATATGACGAGAAATAAACGAAATTTCGTAGCAATGTTTCTCTTTGTTGTAACTCACACTTTATTTTCCTCAATCTGTTTCCGGTGAGATGATCTTCGAGCCCGAATTCCAGACCGAATTTTATTTTTCTCAAAATTTTTTTTTTTCGCCAATTCTCAACTACAGAAATAAAAATCTAATTAAGGAGGGTGGCTACGTACGACAATATGATAAGAATTTAATAAAATTTAGTGATAACATTCTTTAGCATCAAATGCAATGACACAAATTTTTTCAAATTTTTCGCCTACATAGTTGTCGAATAATTGGAGTTTACAATATGCAAAAGATATACCTATATATATCAGAACCCTATGCTTACGGATGTAAACTCTAGTGTTAAATTACTCGAAAATTATGTAGAAGAAAAATCTTAAAAAATTTGTATATTCATATTTAATCCAAAAGAATATGCTCACAAAATTTCATTAAATTCTAATCATTTCGAATTTTCCTATGGTTTTAACATGGCAATAACATAGTTGTGTGTAGCCAACCTCCTTAAATGCATTAACACGATCGTAACAAATGAATAGGTGAATTTCAATTGACAAGAAAAAAAAAATCACACGATAAAAGGTGATGAAATGTTTATGTTTTGTTTTTCAACTCGTCGTTAAACAAACATGAGATTACATCGATGCACTTGACGTGAATCATTTGAGAGTTTATATCCTTCTATCTAGCTGTGTCGTTGACTCGAGATTACTTCTATCTTTGTTTCGAAGGGCAAGGTCGCACTGTGTTGAGTCAGCCCTTGCTATTGGCCTTGACGTTTGAGGGTGGAACCCCCATGACGTTTCCCAGGGGTTCGAAATAATCGATAAAAGCCGATGGTCATAGGATAGGGTAAAAGATTCGACTTGGGTTTTCACTCCTGTTTAATCTTCAGTTTCGTAAAATCGTTTTTTCGTGTCCATTTCCATTATTTTTTAAAATTTATTTTCATTAACCACGAATGCCAACCGCAAAAATATTATTTCCACCATTTAATCTGAGAATCGAACCACTTCTTCCAGGATTTTCACCTTTATTTGCTAAAATATATTCGCTGCATTTACGTCGACTGGAATAAAGCTGTCTGGTGGAAAAGCTTATTCGAGCAGCAAACAATTGAGTTAATTTTGTTGACGGAAATTTGAAACAACATCGAGGAGAAGACTCGGGGCTTACACGCAAACATAGTTCCACCGATTTCCGTAAATATTGCTCCGAAGCTTCCGTTTTCCTGTTTACTCTGTGCTTCGTTACCTATTACCGGACTAATTAACCCTCAACGAAGTCAGTCGTGGCCTTTCAATACACGACATATGCGACATATTTACATTTCTGTACCCAATGGAGTACGAGAATATAAAAACGCATGCTTTGTTGCTTATTAACATGCCGGAAGGTCCTTGGAACGAGAAAACTATAATTTTATTTATTTTTTAATCGTCCATTGATCAATGGCAATACAAATGATGACAAATTTTCCATTCGAATTTTCGAATCGTAATATTTTCGAAAACACATGCTTGCAGATTTTTTCTTTTTCATCCATTTTATTTCATCTTTTATTATTATGTTTTTTCTCTGTCACGTTGAAATGCACAAAAAAAGATGGGGAAACCGTTGCAAAATACATTTGGCACAATTAAAAGTAGCGTTACTTCATCACATCAGAATTTGATCGAGCTCCATAAAAAGTCTTGGAATCTACTCAACACGGTATCTAATTTCCGGCTTGGCTGGAAGCTCGTGGAAAAATTTCAGCTTTTACATTCTACTTACTACGAATCCTCGAATCAATTGATTTTATCGAGTGAGATTGTGACGCGATTTAAAGCGATACATTTCACAGCTGGTCACTCGGCGACGAAATAATTAATGGATGAGGCGAACAATCGTTTCGGAATGGATCATAAATCTTTTCTTTAGATATCTCAAAAGTATCATGCAATAAATGAGATTTTATTCAATATATTTTTAGGTCAAAGAGTTATGAGAGCTGAATGAGTTTACGATCGAGTTTAATCCTTTCTCCCCAATAATCACTTAATCACTTAATGTCATCTCTTGAACTATGCTGAACGAATTATGTCACGGAAGGAGGAATCACCTATTCTGCGTTCATTAACGCAGTGCCTTTTCTTGTGTATTCCGATCAGGGAAATCAATTCTTCAATAAATAGAGTTAAATACTTCAATCTTTTTCTTTGAAGCCGGTCATTTGTATTGAGTCTCGTTTCACAAAAATAGTTTATTGTTCAACCCTTATGATTTGCTTTATTAATACGTCAAATCTATTTTTACTCTTCTTTGTATTATCCAATTCCATGTCATGATTTATTCCGGTATGCGTGGGTGTGTAAAATATGCACACAAAAGAAAGACAGAGGAGATAACTACACGAAAAAAAAATCTTTATTCGTTCACGGTTTGTTTCAAGAAATAAAAAAAAAATGAAAAAAAAATAAAAAATTCGCGTAGGCAGATAACAAAACTGTTTTCAACGAATTCTCGATGTTTTTTCGCCTCTGATACATGAGAAAACACTTTGGATTGTGTCCGCTATCGTCGCTATACAATCACATACAGAATCTTTTGACAATCGAACCCACATCAAGCTATTAAAGTGATGCATGGGACATTCCATGCCAATTGTAATCAGAGATGAGACACTATTCTTCAGCATTTTATATACGCATATGAAATATTAATATCAATGAATATGGGATGACTCGATCAATTCGATCCTTGTAAAACGCTGTCAAGAATCTTTCTTCGTTGAATTAAAAAACTTCCGGATAATGCAATCAGTAAAAACAAATGATTATCAAAGAAATGAGTTCGTTTTTATTAATTGATACAATCATCGAACAATTTACTGGCTCCTTTCCTGAACAGAATTCTTTTGACATCACATATTTATCGGTCAATTGATGTAATCAGAAAATGTTGATCCTGCGTAGTATTTATATCAAAAACGTTTAGTCCCAGGCAAGCATTTGTTGAATTGTATAAATAACTACAATCGTAAGAACGTTTGATCCAGTAGAAAAACCCTCTTTTAACCCATCAAATATTCAAATTTCAATCTGACGTTGAATTTCTCATGTATATAAAAAGCAGACGAATTTACTTTGGTTCTCCTGGGTTGTATAACACATAACACATCTCTCAACAATGCTCGTACAACAATTGTCGAGTTTTCGTTATTGTTCCTATACCAGAACGATCTGCTCTTGCGTAGGTTGGATGTATTCCTTCGTGTGTGGTTGTTCGACTCCGTGTACAGCATTAGCCATCGAAGGCGTTGGTCCCGTGGTCGTTTTATGCTCCTTCGCGAGTCCAAAATGTATAAATTTCGTCATACCAAACTAATTGAACATAATACAAACTCGAATAACAAGAATTCAATGTGACGCCGTCCAATTCTCGATTGTGCCAAACCAGAGAAAACTTTTCATTGAAATAAATATTTTTTAATGAATCAAAGTGTGTAGGATTTTATCGATCATTCTCACAACGAAATAGCAATCCCATTCGATATTATTCGTTTCCGTTTTTTTCAAACAGCTGCTAACTAAATATTTTTATTTATTATGCTATTAAACGGTAATTCCATTTCTGCTACCTTCGCAGCAAAAAAAAAACGTTTTAGTTCTTCTGGCTCTACGGTCTCGGATCTCAATCTTCGAGTCTTTTATCGCGTATGGAACTGTGAAAATAATAATCGTTGCTGCGAGCAAATATCAGTTGAAACTGTTGTATATTAAACAAAAAAATAATAACCGCATGGCTTAGTGGAGGAATGCAGGACATCGTGAATATGATATGGCATCTCAAGGCCCCTGACGCGGTTTCCAATTTCGCTTGTCGAGGCTTCTGTACCGATAATACGAAACAATCCCAATTTCATGCGCTTCCGGTCATAAGAGCCGTTTAACGTTAACCCGGCTTTTCGTGTTTGTAAGTTGAGAACGATAAAAATGTATTCTACAATCTCATTGCGGCTGATATTTAATTAACGTTCGTTGGAATAAGAAATTATCTTTTAGTAACTATGTATTTTTTCGTTTGTTTAATTCATTCTATTGGCATAGACGTTGCTAAATTCTCTATCTTTTATCATCCACTTTTAGAGTTTCGTACGTCCAAATGAAATAAACGGAACCCTTATAGGATGTCTGTTTGTCTGTCTGTCTGTCACAGTCAATTTGCTCCGAATCTACTGAACCGATTAAGTCGAAATTTGGCACACATTCTGTGACCCAAACACGGACGTTAAACGTAAATAAATGAATTACGAGAATGTGGGTGACTTTTGGGAGGAAAATTGAAAAATAAAAATAATAAAAGTTTTGCAAACTGCACCGTGTAATATATCAAATGAAAGGACTTGTTGCGAGGGTCTTAAATAATGTTTTTTTTTGTAATTTCAAAATAAATAGTTTTCAAGTTATTTAGAAAATAAATCTTCCCCCTCGGATTCCTTCTTGTCGCCGAAACTACTGAGCCTAAATTTAGTCTTCAAATAACTACTAGCCGAATCTACTGAGCCGAAATTTAGTCTTCAAATAACATGGTAAATATTCATTGTACGAAACTCACTTCACGCGAGTTCAACTCGCACTCGTACGCTTTTCCACTATGATTTTCTTCATTTAATAAATATCCATATATTTCATTAGGAAATTCTAAAATTACTGAAGTCTTGTTAAACAGTACTTCAGTCTGTTTAATTAACTGCAGTGCTGCAGTATAGTTTTTTTTTTTTAATATGAGTATAGCGATTATTCATGTTTGCTTTATTGGTGTAGATATTTCCAAGTAGGTTCTCGAGTGAAAAATCAACAAAAAATAGGCAATCGTTGAATCGTCTAATTGAGAAAGCTCAATACTCTCGATTTTGTAAGCCAATTGTCATTATTCTTTGCCATGAATTTTAAGCGACTGTATGCAAAAGGTATTTTTATATTCAAGTAGGTCGCTTCAATTACAGCGCTTCGTGAGCATTAATGTTCATGATTTCAGTGAAGAATCAACGTGAAAAATTCTCTTAAATGTTGCAATAATATTCATGATCATAGGATCACATCCGAAGTGGGCATATCGCTTGAAAATATTTTGGAAATGGTTTTCACATGTGTATGCGAATACATGTAAGAATATTTTTCTCGAGACAAAACAAACAGTCGGTCTACATTCGTTTTTAATTTACTGTTCTCCAATCACTGTGAAAGGATCGTTGACCTATATGAACCGAGCTTAGTCGTGTACTTCAACTACTATCAGAGAAGAGCCTTGAAAACCACACAGTTGCCAGGAACAAACAACACGATTTGACCCTTGTTACTCCCCATTTTGACCTTTGTAATTTACGCCCCCTTTCTTTCGTTGAAGGTAATTATAGATATTTTCTCTGTATTTTCGTCTCGTGTGACCCGGAACTTTTCTACGCTTATCCTCTGTGTCTAAAAAAAAAAAACCTCAAGTAGTTTACATTTTTCTTTGATGTTTCATCGTGTCCCTGCTCTCTTTTTTCGGTGATTTTGAGAAAACCAAGTGTGCTGATGCAAAGAGACAATTTTCCAGCAACCTTTAGCTTTTCATCGAGAACGCGATCGATCCCTGGCAGCGTGCTGGGCGTTGGCGTCGCAGTTCTGCCTACCCGTCGTCCTTTTTTTTCGCATTCGCTACGTTATAATTATTTTCACTATTCCGAATATTTTATTCTCATCTTCTGTAGAGAGAGAGAGAGAGAGAGAGAGAGAGAGAGAGAGAGAGAGAGAGAGAGAGAGAGAGAGAGAAAATAAAAGTCTGCAAACTAATTCAACTGGGCTAAAAAACTGGATTAGTCGCACGCCTTGAAGGGTATGAAAGACAAGTTTTGTCCGGGAAGGAAATAAGTTCGTGTCGAATATTTTATGTGTATTTGATAAAAGTGAATCGTAAACAAAGTAGAGAAACGTGCTTTGAAACTCTTACTCTGAGATTTTTCTTCCTCAACGAGTATCACAATCGATCGGTTTGAAAAAATGAACATTCATTCTCCCACTTTTTGATTCATTATTCGTCTTCTGCTTGTTTTCAATAAGAATATTGGAATCCGATACAACATTTCACTGATGAAAAATAGAGATTTTGGAGAAACTCAAACTATCGCAGCGTGAAAAAGAGCAATTTGTTTCATTTGTTGAAAGGAATGGTTGCCTGGTACCGATCCATACCCTGAAGTTGATGAACAATGCAGCGTCAGACTGCCACGCTCACTACAACTGCAGATCGATATGCTCCAGTTTCATTAGTTTTGCTGCCTCGTACTACCCCTTCACAATTTTGACTATGGATGCTGCACAGAGACACGAATCACCTCTTGTGTCTCCTTGTTGACCCAAATGCCATGAAATCAGGACGAACCTTTTCATGCATTCATGGTGGCAATAATCCCGCACTTTCCGGTCTAAAACTTCCGCAGGAAATAGTGATTCTCAACCAGCCTACTTTGTTTTATTTCAACCACTTTTATTTATAGTCGCATACAACCTCTGCCTCAGAGTGCTCAAGATCGTTCATGACAATGAACTTCCATTCGAGATTGACATTCATGACAATTGTATGTTCCTCAATGTGAAAATTTTAAAAATAGTTCGTAACACTCGAACGAATTCTCTATAGAAGATTCTCATTTTATATATTGATCCATATCTGCTGGCATTACACGAAGTTATTACGAACTTGGCTCTTTCTGAAGTTTCGAGTCGTTATTTTTCTGTGTTATCTGGTGAGAAACAGCACCAGAGCTTGTCGTACAAATCGAATCAATATTGAGGAAGTTGGATCCTGATAAAAATATGTCAATCCTCGTTGCTTTCATTATGTAACCATAAGAAGACTCACTTATATTATCCATCCGGGAAACTTCGATGAGTCTTGCGTAAAGTTGGAATGTTATATCAGAAAGATTTTTCCAACTCGGGGTTTCTATTAGAAAAAAAAAAAAACAGTCGTAATGTGATTAGTGACCTGTGAACGAATGGTAGTCCTTTGAGTATAAGCGTGAATCGATTCTCATTCAAAAGTCCAGAACCCTGATAAAAAAGATTAAGTCTACGGTAACATGTCTTTGAGAAAACAATTGTAAACGATGAAATGAAATGTTCCTCTTCAACATTGGAAAAAGGAGAAATGAATTAGGTATAGGAATTCTCTTAGGTACTTGACCTAAATTCGCGAAGATCCAGCAGTGAACACGGTTGCAGTCGATGAAAATTCGAAACAAAAAAAAAAATTTCATCCTCACTTAAAAAAATCCATCTTATCAAATTTCAGACCATTCTACATCAAGCGACACGCATCTCAATAGTGTTAGAAAGATATTATTTTGTGTACAAAACGAAAAATATCGAACGATTAATCGACCAAGAGACACAAAAATTCAGGAGTGGGTTTTCCCCGTTTCGCTGAATAAGTGGACGAGCACGGAAATACGTTTAGTGTGATTAAAATATAAAGACTCGAGTCTCTAATTAATCAGCTGGCTCGAACCAAGATGCACGGGATAACTCATCTCCTGTCGCATCATGGCTCAAGTTCGCACAATCACGAGGCCAAAGGGTCGACTACCGAAGCCAATCACAAGAACAAAAATTACAACGCGGACGTTAAGCTGATTGCTGAATTGGCAGGTTTGCAAAAAACAAACAACGAAGGAAAATTATATCTCAACGATCGTCAGGCATCGCGTGGATCGGTTAGTTCGACGTATTCGTACGGATCTTCGTACAGTTCGAGTCACGGCTCTTCTTCATCGAATAATGGATCGGGAAATCCACTCCACCACTCGATCAATCAATCGGTCTATCATACCATTCATGGAAGCGGAAGTCACTCCTCATCAGGACATTATCATCCGCTTCAATCTCTCCAACAAACTACGAATTTTCATCATTACCCTAATCATCACCATCATCATCATTATCAACACCAACAACATCAACAACAGCACCTACATCCTCACAGAATCTTGCAACATTCGAATCCTGGCTCCATCAGTGGAGCTGCATCTCCAACATCGACCAGCCCAACCGGCGAACCGGATAATAAACAACATCATCACCATCACAGCATCCACGAAATGATAAGATACTTTGGTAGAAGATTAGGGCACATAAGACGACAGAGCGAATGTCAGGAAACGCCAAGAGAAAAGGAGGAGGAATTTCGTAACAGGAGCCAGAGCTTGGATGGAGCCTCAAAACCCCCAATTCTTGAACCCGACTGCGAGACCACTTATAGAATCTACGAAAGCATCCTTCGCCAAGGTAACACATGCGGATATTCCTTTTTATTTTACATCCTCGTATTGTCTTTTCGATCATTATTTTTTCAATTGCCATTACACACCCTTAAACTTGTGAAAAGTCTTCCTTCAAGTTGGTACTTCGCTCTTGACTTATCTATAAACGAATACCAAAATTAACACAAAACGAATTCACATTGATCTACTTTGTTATTATTTCATATTTTTTATTCATCGCTCCAATAAATTCGGCAGGACTTGATTCAATAATTCTCTTAACTTTAGTTTTCATTAATGCTCGTTTGCATTAATTCAGCACATTTATTTGAACTAGTCGACGACTTCAGCCGGTCGTCAATTGTCCTAGATTGTTTAACCTTGTACATATTCCGCTCATTTTTCCAGTGCTGCCTGTGCACCGAACGATCTATTGAAATGTAAATCAGGACTACTGTTCGAATTAAAGATTTTTTTTTTGCTTTTGAGATATTGAAGATTCGAGTAATTGAATAACAATGCAGAAAAAATTAACGGGAATATAAATTTATAAGCAAAATTTCGAAAATCATGAAATTCTGGGTAATAAATATTGCAAACTATTTATAGTCACGAATGTTGCTTCGCAATATCGAAAATTTTATTTTCCCAGGGCTTTTCCTCGCTCGAATAAAATTTGATTTTCATGCTCGAAAGATGATTTTCGTCGCCAACCGATTTGACAATAACAGCATTCATAAAGTATTTCGAACTCTTCGACGAACACGTTGCAACGAAATGTCTCCGAGGGATATCCGGGATTTAATTGTTAATAAAACTGTTTGAATCTCGACGTAACCTGACTTCGTCTCAACAGGCTTGTTCTCGGATGATTCACTACGAAGACCTATGTTTTTAAAATGTTCATCCTCTTACGCTCAGAATCGTGTATCAGAGCACGCAAGTGGATAAAAGTTATAACGATTCCGCAATCAGTGGGGGCACGTGGTTTTCGCATACTTTACTGCTCCGTGTGATTCTCGACGTTGGCAAACGTGTTTGCCCCTGTTGACGTTACGTTTCCTCCGCAATAACTTGCCGGCTTGAATTACGCAATCATCGCTAACCGCGTTTGCCAAAATTCAACTGAGAAGTCAGATCGCTTATTTTCCACACAAATCTTCGATTAATGATTTTATTCGAATATTTGAAATTTCGTTTATTTAAATGCAGTTTCTCGATTATCGTGTCAAGTTCTCCAAGCATTTTAATTGAGAAAAAATCACTCCTGAAGTTGGAATATTCTTTGTTTTATCGAACGAACAAACTTTTAGCCGTTGAAAATATTTGTCAATATTCCGTTACGAAGCTGGATGCCATTGTGATTCATCACTGAACAATGACGAGCACAATTTTTCCATTCGATTACGACAAGAAAACTTGTTGCAATTATGCGAATAAAAAAAAACCTTGTGGAACTTGTAAACATTTAATTATTTTAAATCGCAGATTTTGATGAACTCTCGTGAGAAATTTCAAAACGAAAGAAACTGCTCTAATCTTAACGTTTTTCCCTCATTTCATTACTTTGTTTTGCTAAATAACTAAATAAGAATAGTGCACGGAGAATTTTGGTCGAATTATAAGATATCTTCGCGAAGTGCCAAATGATCTCGAGTTCTCGAGTACCGATAATCTATTTTAATCCTGGCGCACACGAGCAACCGCGCTCTTCAGTCTCGTCATTATTAATGCAGATTTGTACAGGAGGCCAGTGGTCTTTGACGAATCACGATCCCACTTCTCAACTCGAAACACTTTACACTCACCTTGACCCGAGTCTACTTACCAGCCTTCGTTCATATTACGAGATTTTACGTACTCCACTTTTGCACAGGTCTCCTTCACCAATTCGAGGTGATTCTATCGATTGAAAATGGAACAAATACGTTGTCGTGTTGTTCGATTCATTTTTTATGTTTTTTTTTTTTTTTTTTTGTATATCAAAACAAAGAAATGTAAAGACTAAAGATATCGAAAAGATAATTCGTACACCTACAAACTATTTGAAAAAAATATATAAGTATCCACTCCAGCGAGTCAGTTGAGCCGCGTTTATATAATTTTTTTTTTTCCAAATGCAATCTTTTATTCATCGAGATGTTCCATGCCTGTGTAAGTAATCGATCGAATTTGCGACCACTGCGAACAGACTTTTGCGGTGAAATTTTTATATTTCAGATTGAGTATGTTAATTTTCAATTTTCTATTTTTGAAAGTCCGACTATCGGACATCCGGATGACCGAGCTTAGTCATTTCGTGTCAATCTCGATCACGTCATATCTATAAATTCGTAATTGCATCAATTCTTGAAATAGATTCGAGCAATTCCTCAAGATTTTTGATGAAGCCACGAGGTTTCCGCTTCTTCCGATTTAGTTATAAAATTTATACAAAGTAGTCTAATTATTATTCTCGCAAATTCATTCGCAGGTACGATCATCTGCTCGGTATAAATGGAGAAATTTCGTCGATAAACTTGGCAATGATAAACTTCGAATCGATGAATATATCATAAAATTCATCACAACGAGACTGGTCGTATCATATTTATTCAGATGGAATAAAAAACGTTTTTGTATTTATAAAAATGTAGCGTATTATCCATGTTTCTTTTTCGTCGAAAAAAAAAAAAATGCCAAGAAAGGACAATGATTATCTGGAGCTTTGGAATATTAAACGTAATAAAGAGGCTTGCTAGAAATTCTTGAAGCATCTGAAAGACGATACTCGTAAATAGAAAACACAGCGATAAATTCCGAGCGTGGCAACTCCCTACAAATGTGAATAAATGCTTACGGAAGTGTGTTCCAATACCCACCGAATTCGCGTTTCATGTTACGAGAATTTCTAGTGCGTAAGGTTATAATAAATATTTATGCTCTCGAGAAGCTCGTGAAAATGTGTGTTCAAGTATTTTCGCTGCGTTTTAAGAGAAACTTATTATCCAAGTGAAATCAACAGTTTTTTAAGCTCTGCAAATAGGCGTTTTCGCAAGAAAAACTTTTTCGAAACTAAGACGGATTTTGACCGTCAACTAAAAACCAAAATGAGCGAGTTTATATTTAAAAAAAAAAAAAAAATGTCAGCTTTTTCCAGTGGCTATGCCATTTCCTTTTCCAATGGCCCATGGATTTTTTCGAAAGATTTTCTCTCCAGTCCATTGACGGATTAATGTGCGATATTCCAGTTTGCTGATAAATTCTAAATAATCTGACGATTATTGATTGTGAAAAGAATGAAATGCAAATTGATTCCTCACAAAATTTTATGAATAAATGACGTAGCACGTTCGATAAATTGTTCAATTGCATATTTATAGAAAAGATTATCCGTTTATTGTATTCGTGACAGGAAAACGATAAACGAACGAAAAAAATACTAGCAACTGTTTCGTTCAAGGGCATTGAAAACATGACGAATGAAAACAACGAACTATTCACGTGAATGGCTCATTAACCGTACGGTGTACGTGATCACAATTAAAAATGATCCATTAGACAAGATAAAAGTACGCTCGACGCCAACCAATCACATTGAACAAATAAATATGCGTAAATATGTATTTCGAAAGACATAAATAATACATTTCTTTCGTGCGATATCGACGCGCAATAATGAATACTAATCAGAAAGATCCTGATTGCAGGAGCACTCAGGAGAGGCTCGTTGGACCCAGGAACGAGAAGACTCTCTCTTGGGACACCGGCGATACCGCACAGAGCATCGGATGCGTGTCTCGATCCGGTTCATGCCGCCATATTATTCAGGGATGCTCGAGGGGTGAGTTCCGAATTTCAGCTAATTAATTTTTCTTCTCATCATTAAATTTTACCTTTCGTTCTTAGATTTTACCTCGATTCTGTTCAATATTTCTTAAGTCTATTAAAAATACATGAAAAACATGACCTCTTCGTCAGGTATTTGCAATTGAAATAATTCGTTCATCATTTTTCAAACAATCGTTTCGTTTTGACATTCGCTTTTTTGGGAGTGGTGTTGTTAGCATAGTTATTTTTGGAACATCATTAGCACTGTGTTTTGGCTACAATGGAATTATTTAAAAGCTTTGCACAACGTAACACTGTTGTGTATAAAAGCACACTCAATTTTATCGATTTGAGGTGTGCTCATTTCTCCACGAGAGCGAATAAGCAAACCGATGTGATGAGAAGACTTAAACGAAAAAAAAGTATGTGAAATAAAGCGTAAATCCATGCACGAAAAACAGAATGGTAATCAACGAAAATTATGTAAAAGGTATATTTTATTGTCAACTAATTGGAACGTAAAACTCTAGATTATAAAAAGCTCGTGGAAACGAGTGTAAATGGAATTTTTTTTTTAATTTGCCTCGCCCATCAACAATATTGACGGTTGTAATCGCATCAATTTCTAGACAAATTGAACAGCTTAAGCTGACTCGAACGTACGTGTGTAGGAGAGAGTGTGAAATTCATTAATAGTTCTCGATTCAACTCAAACGAAAGGTTCACGAAAACGTGTTCTTCAGTATCAATATTTTCCTATTGATTTACCGACCAATGTTATTCACCTGGTAAAACAGGAGTCCGAGTTGGTACAGCAATTCTTTTTATCGTTTGCTCGTAATTGACGAGGAAACGAAATTATCATCGGTATAAATAGCAGTTTCTATTAAATCCAACCACGAACCAAATAGAACTCTGTCTTATCGGTTGTGGTTATCGAGAGAAATTGAACAAACTTATACGAGCAGATTTCTCTTCGTTCTAGCGTTGCTGCTCACAATAATTCAGTGAGTAAAACAGTTTGTAGAAATTTCTGTGACGATAATGATGTTTTCTGATAACCTGTTCCTCGAGTTACTATTTTTCGAAATAACGTCAACGTTTAAATCAAATCTACTTGATCAGCATGGGAATATAATTGTCTTATCAAAACATTGATTCCAGCTCAAAATTTCAATGATTTTATTCATTAAAACTTTCGCTATTTACCGATTTCGAAAACATCTGAAATTATGCATGTTCGAGGCTCTCCAAAAATTGGTATACTGCAATAAAACTGTGAAAAAATTATTATCAAATGCTTTCAAAGAGAATTGTTCCCCTATTTTTTGTTTTGCTATATAAAATTGATTTGTTAATTTTCTACAAAGTTTTTTTCGAACGTTTTTCAACGAATTGTTCTTTCGATGCATTAGTAATAAAAACGGAAAGGAATATCAAAATAAAAAGACCGGTGCGTTAAGGAAAATCGCCAAATCTATTTTGAGAAACGAAAAAAAATGGTCTGATTATTTGTCGAAAAATATTTTGTTTGAACAATTGAATATAACGTTTGACAACAGTTATTATTAAAATAATATCGATTAATAATTTATCCAGTCAAATATTTGAGCTGGATAACATTCAGTTCGGCTTCATAATTTGAAGAAGTAACGTCGATTTCTACATGAAGGTTCGAAGATAATAAAATCTTGGAACAAGCCAAACTTTAATCCATCGATAGCATCGAGCTCGAAGCGCAGGAATGAAAAAAATATTACGAACACCTTTAACTTCATTAAAAACCTAGATTTAATCATACTTTGGGCCATTTTAATCTCGGACAGAATCTTGCAAAATTTATATTTCATAGAATAGTGAATGATCCATGAAAAGTCCTTCGGTCCTGAATGTAGCGAAGGTCGGCAACTCCGTCGTACCTTCGAATATTTCATTGGTAGGTGATTATAAAGCGAGCGCACGGCGCTGGGGAACATTCACGGGCAAGTGCGTGCCCAAGGTATGTGGTTTAAGGGCACTGGAACGAAGCAGGTCGTTGCATTCTCATGGTGCAATCGATCGTGTCATGCGCACTCATCAGCTTTGATATACTTATTGCTATGGAAAAAAAAGGCAAACTCTTCCGCTCGGTATAGTTACTTTACACATCAATGAATATTTATGCCTCACGTGATTTTTATTTCTTTTCAATCTCGTGCCCCATAGAGCTTCGATACACTTTCGAATATTTGTTTTTGTACATGTTGATTCTTTACTACCGGTTCAATGTATCTTTTCAATATAATCAACATGATCGCAGCAAAATTATGTTAAGAATTGCTCATGCCAGGATCATTATCATTTCTTAGCAGTTTCAGTGGATTCTATTCATTGTTTATTGTGAGAAATTTTTTTGTTGATGTATACAAAAAACGTAATTGTTTTCGTATGTACAATTTCCTATGCGGTTGACCTTTTACGAACTGAAAATCTCAGCCAAGTTTTCTAACAGTATTTTTATAACGAATTAACCCTCCGATTAACAATGAATTCTGGAATCGTTACATAATTTGATCGAACACGAGTCGGTGACAGTGTATACGTAACGGCCGATAAAAATTCATTGCCCATTCATTATCGTAGGCTTTGTACTATTATTCTACGTACAAACGAACAGAGCTTATTATTTACATGGACCCCGAGGCATACCGTATTACCTGCTTTGATAATCACGATATATAGAAATGGAAACATGCTTGGTTTCTCAAAATATTTCATACCAGCTTCGAAACCATTTTGTTCTATCTGTTTGGGTTTGTTTGTTTGTACCGTTGAAGTTGAAATGAGATCCAAGACAATAATTATCGTAATGACCAGACATTCTGAGTCACTGAAGCTCAGAAATATTTTTAATAATTGCAAAAATTTTACGCTGTTGATAGTTTTTTTTATTTATTGACAAATATTCTTTGAACAGTTTTGATCGATGATTTTTCAAACGTCATACCTGTCATTGGTCACGGCTTTTCTTTTACTTCAATTAGGACGATGATTATGAAAAATTTATAATATGGCAGAAGCGTTTAAAATTATTTGTACCTTCATCAAATTCGTTTTTCAGTATGATAAAAATGTTCAGAACTTTTTTTTCTACATTTCCAAGTTTATTTTTGTTTTCTTTCGTTTTTATTAATTAATACTTTTATCTCAGGTCTTCCTGGTTTGGTCCCAAATGTTACCAGATCAGGTAAACTCAACTTGTCGAACTTTAATATACTATTTCATCTCCGGTTATCCTGACCTGGTCCTGAATGAATCCTGATCAGGTGAACCCTGTCATACTTGAATAAATTTCATCTTCGGTAATCCTGACTCGGTCCCGATCGGGACCTGAAACATGCTCAGGTAGAATTGTAGTCGGGAAGCACTTGAAATTTCACCTGTAAGAAAACCTCTCAAGATGCGATCAACATTCTAGATGTACGTGGCGCGACCGCTCATAAGTTAACGAACGTGTATCACGGAATGTTTTTTCCCTCTCTCTAGTGCATTAGAATAAAAACAAAATAATTAAGTGTCGAAATATATTCTTGAAATGAAATTAAATGAACAAAGAGTTTTTCACTACTTTTGAAATCCTTAAATCTGTTGACCTCGTTTACAAATCTTTTTTAATGAATTTCTCAATGACTGGTTATTTAAAAAAACAGTTACACAATTGTAATTGTGTCGCGTCGAGATAGTGCGGTAGCGCTTATTTTTCATTCCCGACTTCTTTAGTCCTGATCGTTTAATGCTTTTATGCAAAGCATAAACGACGACGCTCGCGTATTTACGTTTTCATCGGTACCCTCCGTTATCTTGAGTTTCTTGCGATATACACTCCGATACGCGTTTTGTAACGACTCGAAATATAAGCAGCTCCAATCTCCGGCGGCACATTGGTGAACGTGCGAATGTACACCGTTCAATCGCATCTGACATCATAAACTATTCTGTAAAAAAAAACAACTTCAATAAGCCGTTTTTTATATCACAAAATGTCATTCAGCCAGTCGCGATAGTTTCTCGTTGTTCGCGTGAATAAGAATGAAACGATAAAAATTCCAGAATCGGTTCTTACCACGTGGTTCCACTGGCTCGAAATCTGTCCCTCGCATTCATGACACCATCGCGCAGATAATATTAAAACTTGTTTGTTCATTCGATTCCACATTCGTCGAGAGACGTTTTATCGTTCTTTATATATCCTGTTGTCTGTTTCACATATATTTATGTATGTTTATGTATAAAGACTCAGCATTATTCTCATCTTTACAAGAAAAATACGAGGCAAATCAACAACAATTTTTCTACACTCTCATTTACCAACTATTGATATTCCTACATATTCAATTGAACTCTAATCATCTTTCGTGACGCACAAATGATTTTTTTGCTCAACACTAGCAAAGATAATTGAAAAAAAAAAGTATTCAATACACTCCGTCGCGTTGAGTGCACGTTTGGCATACGCGATTGCCAAGTTTTTGTATTTTCCTTTTGCAGTATGTACTTGCGTTGATATCAAGAGGCGCGCGGTGGCGACTCGACGTATTACAAAATGAAAGCTAGCCTGAACCCTGGCGCACTCTTTTGTACGCAAATATTACGGTTTTCGGATTTTCACATTGCACTCGCACCTACGCGTTTCTTGGCTCCATAGAAAAATCGTGATTTCTATTATTTTTCCAAAGTAACGACAAATATGTTGACTCATAACCGAAACAGTGACTCTTTTTAATACTTAACGTTGTTCTTCTACTTTTGAAAAGGGCTTACCAGGATATCAATATTTTTTGAAAAACATATCGATACTCAATTAGTATCGTACGTATATAGACAAAATTATAAAAATTGTGATCTCGGGGGATCCCCATTCCCTTCCCGGAGGAATTCCACCAGTGGCTTCACACACTGCGACTTCCTTAGCTCGGGTTTAAATACCCTCACGTTCGTAACACCGTCACCAATAATATTAAAACTTCATTGATGTTAACCCTTTGAGGGGCACATTTTTCTATTGAACAAATTTCCAAAATCCCAGGTGTTCTCAAGGTTGTTAGGGTCGCTGATTACGATTCTGGCGTAAAATTTGGAAAATTCAATATAGCGGATCCAAAATAGCGACTATTTTAGGTTAAGTTCGCGATTTTTCGTTCAATCGGCACGAAATTCGGTGTAAAGAAGTTTTTGGGGTCGTTGATTAGGATTCTAACGTCAGAATTGAAAAATTCAAGGTGGCGGACCCAAAATAGCCAGTATGCTGGGTTAAGTATAGAAATAAAATAATTTTCATTCCAAAAATCAATTTTTGGAAAATTTGTAGATTTTTTTTTGAAAATTCGAGCGTGCCGAAAAATCTGAAAAAAATATATATCACGGTACTAGACACGAAGTATACGTAAAAAAAATTCAAAGCAATCTGACGCTTCGTTCAAGCACAGCTGAATTTATTCGAAAAATGAAGAGTTTTTTGCGTTTGAATTATGTATAACTAATTATAAATAAACAAATATACACTTTTTCCATGAGCATCTCATAGCTTGAACCTTTAAGTTACTGAAAACAACTTAGAAGTATAAAGGTATAGCAAAATACAACGGCAATAATAAAAAAAAAAACTGCAGGAAAAAAAGGTGGTACATATATGTACGACTGCCCCTCAAAGGGTTAAACTACTGATTAGTACAAAACTTGGTATATATTAAAAATGTCAAATTTCGTTCGTTCATTCGTTATTAGTAAGTTTAATGTGAAGCAGATGCTTACTTTTTGTTCTTGAAATATTCGTAATTTTCTTCGACACTATCTTCTTCATCGATACCCTTTTTCACTCTTTTTCTTTTTTCTCTGAAAATTTATCTCATTTGGAATGATCTTTCTCTCCCTTTCGCCTTTCTTCTCGAGTTGCTTCAACATATCGCGCACATAAAGTTTGCGCACAAGCTCCCCGCTACTCGGCGGTACTACTCTTGGTTTTTAATACCCGTTGTACTCCTGTTGCTGCTCCTCTGCTACTCCACTATGTGGTACGTGGCTTGCGCCTGGTTCGTTAGCTGGCTGGCAGGCTGGCTGGCTGGCCCAGTGGCCAGTAACCATCTAGCGCGATCCAGTACTCCGCGAGCCGCGTGTCGCGCTTCAGGGTCATGCGTAATACCTCTCCTTCATCTTAAATACCTCTTCTCTGGGTACTCTGTGCCAAACATCGTAAAAACTAAACCTTCGAATCAAGTGTAACTTTTCTCCTCTCGTCTATTTAAATAATAAAATGTACACGTGAAAAAAATGGAATATTGCCGATTCAAATGTGAGCATCATTAATCGCGTATTTCTCGCGTACTACGTCCGTGTATATATAACCGCGATACGCGCGTTGACCTCATCGCGAAAACTACATAACCTCCGTTCTTTTCATGCACCAGTAACGGTTCAGTGACGTCTATGAGTTGTGAGCTCCGTTAGTGTAAAATTATATCTAAAGTTGAAGAAAAACGACACGCTCTTCGCCCGAACTTTACAAACGTCCGAATCATTCGATGCTCTTTCTTTTTTTTTCATTTTTTCCATCTTTTTTCTCATTGATCATTCTCTCGTTTCAATCGTCGCTTTGGAAGCTACGAGCAAATGAGAATTTAGCCTCGGACACCTGCTGCTCGTTTCGCGGACTTCTCTCTCGTGTGTTTCGACGTCACTGCTCTCTCTACCGGTCGCACTTTTTTTCTTCGCCCTTTTTTTTCAAGGCAACGCTTACTCAGGAACTGTTGTTGGTTTATTTCCATTTTTTTTGGTGAGATTTTCGATGACAGTAGGATTCGAATAATTACTAATCAATGGATGGATCAATTTTTTTTTCTCGTCTTGAAGCATTTCGGGTATTTTTAATTGATTTTTTTTTCTACAGGGAAAGCTGTATTCGTACTTACATATTTAATTTCATAATTTACTGTTTAATCGTAGCGGATTGCGGACGTGATTCATCCAAATTAAAACGATCTCTGAGTCAGTAACTTCTTGAATTGAAAAAACTTCTCCAACTTCGTAATGTTTCATTTCCTTTTATTATTGACCGGTTGTACGAATGAATAAAAAAAAACAATTTGAACATCAAATACAAGAATAAAGGAACATTTATTTTCGCAGTACGACGAATCAGGAGAAAGTAAAAAATTACTCTAATTTCTCGTTGTAGTAGCAGTTCGTTAGAAAATATTCATCAAAGTAATCGAACAGAGCAAAGAGTGAGCCCTAAAATTACGATTTTATTCGACGATTGTTGGAGTAAGCGCATTCGTTAAAAGAAACGAATTAAATTTGACGAAACATATATTTTTTTTTCCCCACTAAAGCCCAAAGTACGCGATCATCCGTGGACGTTAGATCGATCACTGCATCATGCAGTTCACAATTTCAAGGCCACACTAATTTCCTCTTCGGTAACTCAAGCCCACGTATATGCTATAATTATAGACAGATATTTAAGTAGAATGTCAAATATGTATAGCAATGTATATACGTATGAATCTAATGTTGGGCGAAGTTATCGATTCGTTGCATTATTATCGAGACGATTGCATCGAGCTTACGTGCTTAAAAAGTTCAAAATACGATCGTTAACAAGCATCACTCGAATGAGCTATTCTTGAACTTGAATTATTATAAAAATTTGTTAAAATCAATCGTAGTCACAATTACGAAAAAGTATATTTACTCCTGACTAAACTCAATTATTGATAAAGTTGAACTTTTATTGCATTAAAACATCTGTCTAATTTGCTATTGACTAACCACCGTGTGACGAATTCTACGACATCCTCAAGCTCGTTAGTAATCATTTGATTAAGAGAAATTTAACTGTTCAATCAAATGAAGTCTTATCAATCATCTTGACGACGAAAATCAACGTCGTTTTTTTTTTTTTATTGCATCTTGAGAAATACTTTCCCTGACGTTCTCATTGGTTGTCTACGGGTGTGTCGTACTCCGAAGCCATTAAAAAAATGTATTCGTGCCCATATACATCACTCGATTCTCATAATACATATCGCATTTACATAGTTAAATATCAAACTGTGTCGAAGCAGTCACATTATCTCTCTGCAGACAACACAATTCTTGATGATATAGGCAGCTTGGAAAAAAAAATATATATATATATTCAAAAACTTTGTACCCCAAACAAAGATAAAAAGAATGGGAGAGAGTGAAAACGTGTTAGCAGGAGAGATAGAGGGAGAGAGTCAAAGAGGAGGGTACACGCATAATATCGGTACTCGTACGAAATATACTCGGTTTTTTACGAGTTTATGCTCGGCCTTCGACTCTGGACCCCCGAGCTCTTCTTTTCAGCGTTCACTCTCCTCGTCGCAAACCAAGAAGAGTGCGTGAAACAGAAGAGAAAAATGGACGGAATACGTGAAAAAAACAAAATGAGAAAAAAAATATTCGTTCATTGTATGCATAGCAGCTGGAGGAGGCACGTCGCCAGTAAACATATTCGTATATGAAAATAAAGGGGGAACGATTAGTGCTGGGCTTTATTAAATCTAAGAATTAGGAAAATTTATCGTACACGTTGAACGTCGATTGAAAATTTATGATTCGATCCACTCTTTGAGCTTCGATCGCTTTTCCACGTATATTACAATTATTTCAATCTCAAAACACAAAAATTCATGAACAGTGATTATCAATTGAGTGTATTTAATAAAAATCAATATCGTGCGCGCAGTATTCCACTTACATTTCTCATTTATCGTTATCATCATCGTTACAAGAGCTATGCAACTTTCAAACGTTTTCATTGGCACTTTTCATGGTCTGTTTCACTCGAATTTCTGCTCTGCTACGAATTCATATTTATTATTGATAGAACTCATTGATGCAGCATTAAATTTGATAATAATGAAAATTCCATGAATCTTATATATCGTTACCTAAAGAATGCTCGTTCTCACGTTTCATGCAGCAGATTCAGAATTTTCTGAATGATTACGCTCCAGTTATAGCATAAATTCACTAAACCATTCCTTAGCATCAATTTTCATTCCAACGCACATCGAAAAATCCGATAAGTTTCTTCTAACATTTCTAAATAATGCAAAAATTCGTTTGAAATTCGTCTCCAAAAGTTTTATTTTTCATTCTTTTTTATTCATTCATATTCTGATTCATTTTGAAAGTAATTCTACTCAGTCGATCCAATATTTCACATAATTTCATGTCTTCTTATTCTCTCACGTGAACACAGTCGTTACAATCTCGAGAGTTCGCGCGCGTCCTCAGGCTCACTTCTTTATACCGCCTACGTATATTTATTAAGTCTCGTTTGCTATTGTAATATCGCGTTGGGTCAGTCCCGTTTATACATCTTTTTTAAAATTCTCCTCACGAATGGAATGAAGCACGAGAGTCCAAAGATTGTATGGTACTCGTGTATGCATGAATTGTAGAAACACGAACACACCACCTCGAGGTAATCGAGACAAAGAGACAAACCCACGAGAACACCATGAAAATTTATCCTGACAAATATATATCCAGATCTTCTTATATTTCCTACAATCTCCCACTAGTTAAACTCCTCACAGCGACATGATACATCTATTTTCATTGATTATTCAAAACTTAAATCCTAGCACTTTGAGATTTTCATTTTTTTTTTCTATTCAAGTTTACGAATCCAATTTACTTTATTCCTAATCGCTTTTCAAAGAGAAGAGGAAATTATTTATCGCTGCGGCAAAATACGTGGAAGTTTATTGGAATTGAAATGATCGAAGTCGAGAAAAACATATATGATTGTTCTAAACAGCTTTTCATTTTCTTCTGAAACATCACACTACGAAATTCACTCCGATCAGTATTTCACTATTTTCCATTAATGAAGCATAACAAAGAGCACTGTAGGTATGTTGATTCGTTAACATTGAAAACAGTATCTATAATTTTAGATATTCCATTGCGGTTATTGGATCGAAAAAGAAGTTGAACATGCAGTTCATAAAAAATAAAAATATCGATTAAAAACGTGACGAGTGAAAAACGTTTTTTAATGAAAAGTGCCCTCGTGCTCACTAATGGTTATATCTGTTATGTTGGAAAAAAAATAATGTAAATCAACATTTATGATGATAAATTACTTCGCATTGGTATGTTCTTTGTTTTTCCTGATGAATATTAATCCGTTGAGTAGACGTGACAGCGATGGGTGTGCGGTCAGGTCGTGGTTCCAGCAATTTCCCACCAATCAGAAAGTCGACATTTTGACACTCCGTTTGTCTGATCGAAATTGAATCAGCTCTCTTCTGCCTTTATTCTACGTGTTATAAAACTATATTTATTAGGACCGGATGTACGGTGATGCAAAATTTTACTCTCAGAAATTTGAGGAAAGAGTGACGAATCGAAGGCCTTAAGCAGATTCGAACACAAGACCAATCCAGACCAAGAAAGAGTGACAAATTGAAGGCCTTAAGCAGATTCGAACACAAAACCAATCCAAGACCAGTCTCTTTCATATCAACCGGGTTTTCACAGTTTCCCTTGGCCCCCGTTCACATCAGGAATATTGAAAATAGAAAATAAATATCGAATGAAAATTCTGTTGTAGAATAATGATCGAACGGTAGAGTTATTCATTCGTGTATTTTTTTTATTACTTCAATTATCTAAATTCATCGATAGTTTATTGACACTTCAATATTGAGGGTGCTTCATATCGAAGTGACTATCCGCAAGAGACTTAGCTAATTTTTTTTATATTCGTATTCAAATATCCAGTTGGGTAACCGTGAGAAAAAAAAGTGATAGACTCAAGCTGTTGGAGAGACTTGAGATGAGATGCAAATATGCATTCCCGTGAGATAGAGTTGCAGCATATAGTAAGCGTGATACAAACGGAGATCAGACACGTTCTTCGCGATTCTCGAGTTCCATGGCGGCGTATAAACATATTCTCGAACGAAATTTACAGTACACGCCTAGCGATGTTTACGTTTTGTCGTCGCCTAACACCGCAGACTTCTTTTTTTTTTATTTATTATTATTATTATATTAAAACTGTTATTTTGGCCGGGATCCAGCATCCGCGAATCTGCCAACTTCTTATATATTTTCGATTTTCGCAACTCTTGAGAAATAATCGATCGTTAAACGAGCCTCGAGCGTAATATCGTTTGAAACTTTTCCACGCACTAACCTATTCGTTTATCACCGAACGTTTGAATCCCGAAATAAAATCTAAATCATTTTGTTTTTCTCAAACAATCAACATTTTTATGCGTTATAATTAAAGACTCTGACGGACATATTGCACAATTTCCATTGCGACCATGCTGGGACAATCGCAGAAACACAATTTTTTTTTCTCAAAATAATCCGAGTTTATTGTCAAGAATTATAACCGAATATGTATATATGAGCTGAAAACAGAAAAAAAAAATTGTGCAATAGATCGAAACGAGAAAAACATCGGTCGATGTGTACGCAGCCAAAATCACGTCTGTTTGTACACGCACGTTTCTAAATCTACATGTTTTGTACGTGTTTTTCGGCTATCAATTTAGATACCGGAAGTACGAGTATCCAGGGGCCAAGTTTATCACATTTTCTCAAACTTTTTCCCAAACTTCTAAGGGTAAACATATGACGACGCTATCAAATTTGGCCTTGTTACTGAGTAAATTACAACTTGATTCGTCGACGCCACGCGAGATTTTCTCGTGTCCCAATATTTCAGCCGAAAGTGAAGACCTTGCTAAATAAATACTGTACACATATTCACCTATTTATAAATATAGGCACATCGAATATACATGTAACACCGGCGTTTCTGGCTCTACTACTATTTTTCCTGCTACAACTCATCTGAACATCTCTATAGCTGTTTCGAATCCTCATTTTCTCCTCTTTTCTCATTATTACGCTCCTAATTATTGTTCGAACATTCGTTGTCATCCTTATACGGTTCTTTGCTCAGTACAAGAATCGTTATTTTTTCAGGTGAACATTAATTTCAAAAAATGAAAAGAAAAAACAAAAAAAAATCGATAAAATTTTCACTGTTTCCTGTATCTCCTGGGTGGCTCGTAGAAACCGAAAGTTTCTTCGATAGTTCCGATTTTTCGGCTCGAGTCTCGCCACGCAGTCAGACCTCAGGAATGTTGTTTGTCGGACGAGTTAATTTATTTCAATCTCAATTCGCACGCCGTCCCTCATTCGTATTCTTCAGCAATGCCGTGTACATAACACGCGTATCTAATATCGTATATAAATATATTCTATATTTATACACGTTTTTTGTACACGAATATATAGTGTATTTAAACAAATACATCGGCGCGCTTGGTATATACTCGCAAACTACCTCATTCGTACGTCAACTTTTCTCGTGCAAGCCTTTTCGCTTGCTTATTTCGCTCGCTACCTCGTCAACGTATTATCAATTTCGTTCTTCGATCCCTACCAGTTGGCCAAATTTTTCTAACCTCGAGTTTCGTAGTCGCGAGAGTCTGTGTTTTTTTTTTTTCATATTTCATCATACCTCCTTAAATCGCATTTATTACGAATGATGAACAACCGTCATGCATTTAAAATGGAACATATTCAGGATACTACGATACCGAAGGACTCCGATAGTCAAAGGAGAACAAGTGTATTAATAAACTTGAACTATTAATTGTGAACACTCGAAATATGATTGGAAGATGATTTAAGAGTGCGCGCATTTCGCGAAAAAAAAAATGAACATTAAAATGAAAAATATCGTTGGATATCGAGAGAAATGTGGAAACTATCGATACTAAGTTGAAACGACACTTCAAAATGTGTTTCATACGTTGCCTGTTGATATCAATGTGCAACTATTTTTTGACAGCCTCGTGAGTGTCTCGGGGCATTGACGAGGCATCGATGACGGAAAGAATGTGCTTATAAAACTGTACAGTGGTTCTTACGAATTTTTAATAATCTCTCAATTGTGTCAGTGTGCTCAGAATGAACAAGAATATAATTGGTATCTCCATTTTGGAATATTTAGCTCAGTAAATGACAGTTTGTTTGTTTTTTTTCTTAATTTCTTTATTATTGAAGATTTGTTGCTTTTTTTCTATATGCAAGATTTCTGTGCTCGAAAAATTGGAGCTTAAAGTTCAAACGAGTTTTTTTATCGTATGCACCCCGAATGTTTATTCAATGAGACGCGAGCGATCAGAATACGTTTCGAGTCGTTGAGACTGACCTACGACAAAGATCGAGCAAACGTGATGCTGTGAGAGTGTTGTGCGTTTGTGAAAGAGAGAGGGAGCGTGAGAGCGAGCTAGAGAGCAAAGGAAAGAACGAGAGAGAGAGAGAGAGAGAGAGAGAGAGAGGATGCTTTTTAGACGTCAGGTCAGTGAACCGACCAATGGATCCGGTGGGACCGGAAGTGCCGGCAAGACATCGCCCAACGGGCCGGACGTCTCGGTCCAATCAACAACGACATCCGGCGTTGGTCTCTTGGCACATTGGTGCGCTAAAATCGCGACTAATGTGAAGAAACGACAAAATTTTAATCCACGAACCTTTTTGAAAAAAGCCTTGGTACAGTTTTTCAAAATACTGCCATTGTAAATTACATTCGTATGCTTGATAATGATGAATTTAATGCAATCCTGCATCAAAAGAGAATAATTCTCTTGCAATTAATAATGTACTTGTGTATAATATTATTATTTTTATTTTTTGCAGTTGCCTGTCGTCGATCCCTTCTTGGAAAAAGTCTCGCTCTCCGATCTCGGTGAGTTACAGAAATTTATTAAAAACTAGCTGAAGAAAAATAATTTATCAATCATGTTCCTTGGGTCGGCATCACGAGCAACGGTTTAATTTGAAAAATCGTTGGAAAATTTTTTAATTATCCAACAAATCCAACGAACAGCGAATGATTTTTCATCACAGCTAAAAAGCCTTACACTTGTTCAGAGAAAGCCATATACGGACGATCATTTGTTTTATTATTACTTCCAATGAGCTTTTTTTCTTGGCAATTTGTAAGAAAAATGCATCAGTCATTTTCCTGTGAAAGAAAAACAACCCTCTCGAACCTGCTATTCCGGAACGAACGGAAATCAAAGATAAGCAAGAAGCTTTTCTCGTCGCGAAGCTTAACATTTTTCTCAATTTGTTTTCTACATCGTATTTCTATTCGGTAATTGAAAAGGCACGTGGAAGTAGGAGCCTCCAACTTCCTACTCGAGAACTCCGGCGTTCTGGAAATAAGCGTTTCCTAATTGAGTTGCTAAGGCAGTACATACGGAAAAAAGAGGAGCTTGCGAAAAGGAAGCCATGAAAATAAAATACAATAAGATCGAAATATCGATAACTCAAGTTTCTCAGATTGAACAGTTTTTTTTTTTACAAAATCGTCCATGATAGATTTGAACAAATATCCGACTCTATTCAACGATTTTTTCGCTCATCAATTCTGAAAGAAGAAGTAAGAAGAGAAAGAGATTTTGAAACGTTGAAAATCAAATATAGATTCTGGCTATAGACTGGCAGAAAAGTTGGACGAATTTCACTTTCCATAAATGAAACTTCGATCTAGAATCAACGAATTTTCATCTTCGTCAAAGTGTTGACATCTATAACGCGATAATTGAAATGAGCATTGGTAATATAGGAGTCCCGAGATGCTTTAAAGTTTACCAGACACTCTTGACCATCGTCACGACTCGGTGCACCGAATTCCGGTTAACTGGATGAATGGATCGTGTGACGTATAGCCAGCAGACGTGATCGAGTATGCGCTGTGAGCGAGAAGATACCCATAACCCTGACCCATATGTGTCGTCCCTGATGAGGAAGACAAAAAAAGAAACAGTTTCCCTCGAGGATTTCTGAGGGAGGTCGAATGTGAAACATTTTTTACATCAGCGTTTCCCATCAGTAAACCCGATAATCCTCTAATTGTGTTTTATCGGTGCATCCCTCACTGAACTTTATCGACAAACAAGATGAATTCTCGTTTGTCAACTCAAGAAAAATCAGCCTCCCTTTAGCTACTACAGCTTTTTTTTTCTCTCACAAGTTGAACTATTTTTTCGGATGATTCTGGTTATTTGAGGTCGAGCTTAAAAAGAATTCGGGAATCAAAAATTTCAGGACTCCGGGAACGAAAGGAGAAAGAAAATGTTGCGCCAGACTCTGGAATTTTATGCCACCTGCAATTTGCTCCAGAAAAATGTAGATTTATCGTACATAGTCATGGATCATTAAAAAAAAAATAGAAAATGTATCTCATTTTCGTTCTTTTTCGTTGAATTTTTTAAACGAATTCTTTCTACCGTTTCTATTACGATTAATTCAGTAATTTTCCAAATATTTTCCCAATGATCGAGAGATCGAGGCTTGAACAACTTTATCATCACTATACGCGGTCTGCAAATTGCGTGCATTTGCGTGAAAAACATTCGTGATAAAATATTTTTTTTACGCCGTGTTTACATTTTTAATTACATGTATGAGCGACAGCGACGTATTATTTCGCTCGAGGGAGATTCCATTATTGGTTTACGAGGCTACTCGACTACGCTATCTGCACATTATACACAGTGCATACGGACTACACGTTTAATATATATATACATATATATATGTATGCATGTATATAATCTATCGGAGAAGCTTCCTCGGTTCGTCGCGTTAAACAAATTGCGTTAATGGGCGGTATATCGATTAGTTAAGCCGCTGGGAAATATATTGGACACATCACGAATGTAAGTCTAAGAGAATTATGTTTCCAAGTCGATGACACGGACTGATGAATTTCGAGAAAACAACTTCGTTTCTCTCAATAAAATCTCAGTCGTTTTTCAATCAAAGATTCGTAACGATCATGTTGTTCTCCTCAATTTTTCATTCAATTGATAATGATAAGTATTATTCCTTTTCAAATTCATATTTCCTGAAATAAACGAAAATAGGACAGTCATGAAACACGGATTGAATAACGCTCTCTTCGTGCTTTCCTTTGTCTCTCTGTTTCGTCATTACCGAGGCCTTGCCTCCGGTTGAAACGATCCCTCTGAGCTCAGATATACGCGTTGTACCGTACACTGGAAACGGATATTATCGATCAGACGTCGAGCGTGCGTCGTCTTTGAGCATACCCGCTTTCCCGTTCCGATCGTATGTGCCTTATCAGCATCATATTCTCGAAATCACTCATCCGCTATACTCTCTTGCTATCGTTATATCCTAACGCAGTTCTATTCGTTTCACTTTCATTCATTTTTTTGGTTTTATTCGTACGATGCATAAAGGCTACAAGTGTACCACTGAAAAATCTAGAAACGTCACAGGCTCTTCATTAATTTTATTCTCTTTTTTTCGAGCAGTACAGGAAAACACACTGAAAACAAAATTTTGTTGATATATTCAAATATTTTTTTGCACGTATTTAACAAATTTTTTTTTGTTACTCAGGCAACAAAATTTCGATTATTACAAGGAAGCTTCTTTGTACTGAAACTTATTCCCTGCTCTTTTCAGTGCAGAGAATAATGAAATTATTATCTGATGACAAGCTTAGTTCTTCATTGCAATGGAAAATACTTTTGAGAAAATACAGTCCGAAAAGACATTCGTGAATTTACGTAGTAATTCATTATTCATGGATCAGTGTCACTTACAAACATAATCGGTGAATTATATAGATATATATTGAGCGGTTGGGCTGATGCTCGTGATAGGTTCACCCGAATTTCGTCGAAAGTGAGACGAGCGACATAATAGTTGGGTGGTGTGTCAATCAATGTCTCGTCCTTTCGTATCTCGAGTTTCGAAACATAAAAGTTATAAATAGCTTTTCTTCACGTCCGAATGGCTTTACAAATATTGATCGTATTCTGTTTTCTTCGCAGTTTCAGTGATTTCTATACAAATTTGTTAATGACAGAATTTTATCTGTCTACTTTTAATTGATTTTATAATTGTGTGAAACGATAAGACCTTAATGTGCATTTTCCGTTATTTTCGTCCAGTAAAAATTTTCATAAAAATACGTCTGGGTAAAATGGACAAAATAACAATTTGACAAACTGGACATTTACTTTGAAATATCCAAAAGTCCCTTCGTTAAGTCCCTTCGCCTAACTTTCAAGTAGATTTCCCCCAACAATTTTCTACACAGGGCTTGAGATGCTGAAATTTACGCAATCAAATTCTGATCAACGAACTTATGAAGTCTCGGAATTGCGGGTTCGATTTTAACGGAGTACCGAGGCGCGTCTATTTGGCAATAAACTGTGCCAAACGATGCCAGAGTCTTTTTGGCCTTGATTATTATTCCGATTTGTTTTATTACCAATGTTGGATCCATTACTTTCACGGTAGCTAATAACGTCTGGTTGATTATGCTTGTATTTCATTTTCTCTGCTCCCCTCAGACTAATTATAGTTCTCGAAATTGATATTTTCAAGCCTTGATCAAGGCTCTGCTCTCGTTTCAAAAGTTTATATAAATACGAAAACTTATTAAGCTCGTGCTCGTACTCTTCAACAAATTTGTATTCATTTTGTTTTTCTAACGTTCCTGAAGCAAAAACCTTTTTTGCTTCCGTATGCTGCGTATGCATCCGTAAATAACGCATGACTGGGCCCGATTGATTAAAGAAAAAGCTTTCCGCATTACCTCTCTTCTCTTTTCTCTCTGAGCTTTGATCCTCCCCCCACCAGCAACAGCATTCGCATATTTTTCGCACGCCCTGCAATATATAACCCGGCGCGATCAGTTGCAAGATGCCGTTTTCTTCGTTAGCTGCACCCGATAAAACAACAAAGTCGGTAACTTATCGCAAGAGACATCTCACTCATCATCAATCTTACGATCGAATCACGTTCGAAGAAATCTGTAGATTTCATGAGACCGTAATTACGGTATATTCGAAATTTCTTTATCTCAAATCATCTGATGAAGTTTGTTTTACTTTTTTTTCAACATTTTTAATTACCTACGCAAAAAAATTAACTTTACACGTATATGGATGTGTGAAAAAAAAACAAAGTTAAAAGTTCATTCTCATGGTGGGAGAGAACGTTGAGTTCGGGAAGATTATTTTTTTGGCAACGTAGATCGGGCAAAAGTTGTTTTCTCTCGTGTTATTCTTGGCTCGACCGTTCGGCAATGTCGACGATGAGGAGTGATGCGCGAAAAGCCGGGAGACGAAAAGAAGCTATCGTCAAACACAGATGAGGAAGGCCTCACCGAAGAGACCAGTCATACGGTTCGTTTCCTACGAAACCGTGCTCCTTCGTTTCCGGATTCCGTCGCGAAAATTATTACGTGAAATACGTGAAAAATCAATGAATACAGAATTTATCAAATCGAATAGTTAATCGTTCGAGTCTATAGTCACGGTGTATAAAAACAAAAATCGCATGCGCGTTATCATCGCACTTGAAGTTTGGTTAGCTCTCGTTGCGCATAGTTCAATTACTTCGTTACACTCCTGCTCGAGATATCTCGTTTCGTACCAGAGTCGTCGACTCAACGTCAGATTAAAAGTTTAAAGAAATCTTGCAACCCCTTAGCTCGCCTTTATCAGATTGATAACGTTGATAACGACTAGCGAACGTTCGATGTTGTTTTTTTTTTTTTTTCTTTTTTGTATTTACCATAACCATACACGAAACGCCCAAACCACAACGAAATTTTATAGTTCGACATTATTCAAACGTTGAGTAATACAAATTAAGTAATAAAGACTCATCCGGATATAACATTCACGAAGCACAACGTGTTCGGCCATCAACTGCTAGCGGGAAAGTTCCAAGGCTGATGCCATTTATCAACAACCTTGAAAGAAATCATCAAATTTTCCACACAGTATATTAAAAAGGCTAGAGAATGAGTTTCACATTTCTGTCTACCAAGTAGTCTAGATTTTCTTTGTTCGTTTCAAAATTACACATCAACACCTTCCCTGGCACCGATCGCTCGTCAATTTGTTTTCATTTATAATTAGCTACTGGCCTATGTATACGCTGAATCGATTGTATGCCCGACTTGAGAATCAGTCTACCGTTTCGTATACTCGGGTCCCAGTTTTTTTTTTTTTTTTGCAACGCTTTCAATCGGTTCATACTATTGATACGAAACGCACTTACGATCGTATTTATTTTTTTCAAATAATTTCTTTTGTACAGATATCAGTGAACATTTAGATTTAGCGCGTGTTAAAATATTTGGGAACAAAAACTCTCTGAATGCAAAAGCTCCTAGCGTTGTAACAGAATTTGTAAAGTGATTGGAAAGTCTGTCAAAGACTATGAAAAGAAATACAAATTTCATTATTATTATTATTATTTTTATTTTTTTTTGTTATCTTGGATAATTTATCTTACAAGGGCGGAATATAACATAATATTTTCGTGCGCAGATAGAAAATGTTGGCCCCTGTTTGCCAACGTCCAGCGAGAAACGCACGAATAAACGTGGATCTCGCGAAAACTTGGCACAGCTCTATTTCGATCGAGCGGTCTCGTTTCTTCGACATCTTCGAATCTCGAGCGCATCCTCCGATCCAAATAAAACGGCAGTCTTTCACGATGTACAGTTGAAAATGCGTCTTCTCTATCTTACCTCAGGAAGGCATAAACTTTATTCTATAAATATTATTACGACAGTTCACGTTTTCATTTTTCTCTCGGATTAATAAAATAGCGATGCGGTTAAACGCTCTTCATAAATGACTAGATTTTTTCATGCCATTCCGAATTATCAGCCACGTTTTTACGACAATGCAATAGGTTTTCATCATTTATTCATTGCTGCCATAAATGAATAATATTTTTAATGAAAATTGTGAATTCTTAACCAAGATACGTGGATTAAATCAATTATTTATTATTATTTACAATACAAACGAGAACTTTTAAATATGCAACAGAAGTTTTTGATCCTCGATACGAAGAATCGTGTCTCTCAAAAGGAAGTGATTGTGAAAAGAACGCAAAAAAAAAAATAAATAATAAATCCTGAAACGTATTGAAAGAAAAATGTTTGTATCTTGAAGATGGGAGCTCTGTAATCTAAATGCCGAAAAAAGAGTATCGACCATTATTGAAGATTAGATTTAAAAATGAATCGATAATGAGTGAGTTAAGAAACTTTGACAGTTGGAACATCTAACGGTGATTTAAAAAATGTGATTATATTCGAAAATGAAAATAATGAACAGTGACATGATTGAAAAATTCGAGAAGACTTTGTGAATTAATAATTGAACGGTGGATAATTTCGAAAAACGAGACTTGTTCGAGACGATTTTTGAAAAATTTTCTCATCATAAGATAATCAAAATCACAAAGAGAAACACAAATTAACGGTAGTTCAGCTGAAGCTGCTTTCTCAATCGTATATTCAGTGATGATTTTTTACGAAAATGCTGACCTTGCATTATTACTCGAACGCGGCGGGAATTCGCGCCGCTATGCGTCAGGTTGGTGCTTCCTGGTGGGGCCAGGAAGACGAAGATCCCGTTTATTCGAGAGATTTAATCAAAGAGTTTGACGTTGAAAATCCACCATTGGACGACGAGCTTGCCTGGATTCTTTCCAAAGGTAAAAAATGGTGAATGATGAAAAAAGAGCTCCAAGAGAGGGCTCAAAAACCATAAACTTGGAACTGAGATTCCACCGGTGTTCTTCGTGCAGTGTTTGCCATCTTGAGCTTTTAATTTTCATTTCATACCCCAAAGTTTCTCCTCACTCTCATGATCGTTTATTTATAATTATCACCGACCTCCAAGAATAACGTCACTGATGGGTCAAATGTTGTCGATTTTTGAGAATTTATTCGCACACGTATAACTAATCGTTCAAGGATTAGAACAGGGATAGTTTATTGTGTTATCTAAAGATTTCAATGCCAATTTTGATTGAAAAATGTCATAAATTTGCAATGTCGAAAGATTTAATTAAAAATCCTCATTTTCTCATTGAAATTTTGGTCAAAGGTTTTGCAACAATTGAAAATTTTCAAAAAGTGTCATATCTGTACGAATGTAGCTATCGTATGGGCCTTTCATCGATTTTTTTCACAAGCTCGCGGCGAATTGAAATCTTTTTCTCTTTTTTGATCTTTTTTTCGTTCAAATAGTGGTAAAAGATGGCAATTATCGAAATTTTCAAAGAAAGCCAGGTACTACGATATCAGAATCAGTCACAACGATAATTAATTTTTGAGAAAAGAAAAAAATTCCATGGGATCATTGGTTATCGCGAGTAATCGCTTAAGACTAACCGAAAACAATCGTTTCGAGAAGAATGCTCGCAATGTTTTTGTTATTTTTTCCTTGATGCAAGAGGAACAGTGTAAATTCTGATACTGATACTTGTTTTTTACTAAAAAAAATTATTTTTAGTGAGATTCCTGCTTAATTTCGTATCAAGACGTGAAGCTAGGTAATCCTAATGTATTGTTTTTAGCTGTCAAAAAACGATCTGAAGTGTGATTACGTACGATCGAATTCGATCCCTACAACCCTATTCAATTAACGTGGTTTATATTTATAAATATAAAAATTCGTAGATCAATCCTTCAGATCGGACAACAGCTAACCGTTTATTATATTTATCTATTTATTTATTTTTTTTCAATTTCTTCTGCAATAAACGTTTAATGCAATAATAAAATTGTATGAAAAATTAAATAGGAAATTCGAGTAAAAAATCAATGATTCATCAGTACGATAAATTGTTTCATGAATTTTTTAATAAAAATGTTCTATTAAATTGCAAATTTGAATATAGCTATACTTCAGATGCTACTTCATTGTCGCACGACTGCATTTCCCGTTGCCAACATTTCAACGTGTTAGACATCAATCATACAGCCCGTTAACACTGTGAATGAAAACGCTTGTTTCAACCAATAATTGTCGAGCAGTTACGAGTTCATTTAATTCTTCTCTAGAAACTTTGCGCTCTTTACTCGCAGTTGTGAAAAATTGATGATCCGATCGCTTCCTAGAACTTCGCAGTTGTTAATTACTTTTGACTTTATATAGCCTCTGCTCGGTGCTTCGAGGTTTTTTCTTTCGCTGAACCTTGCCAAGCTTCAATATTGTGAAACGTGCTTCCAAAGTATCAATCATTACTCAGATTATTGTGAATTAGCCCGCGTTATTCCAAGAAACAAGTATCAATAATTTTCGCAATTTACTTTATTTATCATTCAAATAAATCCTTCTTTCGCTAATTTCGATAATGACGTCAATTACAAAACTCTTAACGAATAGAGCTAATTTTACATTTTATAGTTTCGTGCGAACGATTCCAAAGCTTTTTCAATTCCCATTGGTTTCGAAAATTCGAAGTTTCTAATTGTTCAATTCACAACAACAAATTTTGAAGAAAGTGATTCATTTCGATAAAAAAAAAAATCTGAAATTTTTGTGTAATTGATGATATCAAACAGCATCAAAAATAATAATATTTTATATTTTTATTTTAGCCAAGAAATAACATAGAAAATGTAACAGTCAATTTTCTCCTTCCACTTGAATCCAGTCTTACGGTAACTCGTTTTCCTCGTTCGAGTTACATGCAGTTACCTTCCTATCCCCGCCAAACAGACGTTGCGATATGCCTCCAGTTCTTTTCATGTTGGAATCAGTCGACGTTCGAGGTTTCTTTGTGCGATCACGGAGAATCGCGGCGGCGATACGAATGTGAAATAATTTTAGTGGTACCCTCCCCTAACCCTTCATCGATCAAAGTGTTATCCTTATCGGATCGAAAATTATCTTACGTTCAACTAATTGAAAAAAAAAGTTGGCTGTGACTATCTCGCCCAGCCTGAATTCGCTAATTACGAGACTATAGAGTTTTTTACCTTTTGTATCGATTCGTGAGACTTCCTGTCCTCGTTGCTCGCGGTATTTGGCTTGTAGAATCGAGCGAAACGTGAATTGCATTCCGATCGTTTGCCAATCCTTCTCAATTCTATTCGCACACAGTCGACGATAAAAACGTGCTTTCGAGATACAAAAAATTGGACATTATTCACGCCGACTACGCGTATTGTTAACGTTTGTTGAATCTTCGATAACGCTTTATTGAACTAATGGAAAAAATATTATCAAGTGCCGTAAATATCGATCTGTTGAAATAGAAGAAAGAAAAAAAACTCGACGAAATTAAAAAATAAATAATAATCGGTGATTAAATATTGAAATAAACAATTAATTAATAAAAATAATTAATCCCTGTTTTTTTTTTCGAACGGACTAACTCATCCTTGAAAATTCTACAATAATGTAATATCCCATAAGTTTCAATAAATATATGCGACTTGAATGAATAAAAAAATGCAACTTCTATGGCTTGCGATTCTCGTGAAAGTAAATTGAGCTTGAGAAAATTTCTTGTCATTACTATTCCAAAAGTAATTCTATCGTGCCTGTATATCCTGCACGAAAATGTAAAGCTCGGCAGGATTTCCTGATTACGGTTAATAGTCATAAATCACACCTCGGTGACACGATAGGGCGAATGATTATTCGTCGTTCACACGTATATGCTTCACCATCCCCAAAATAACAAAGAATTTCATACGCGTACAATGAATAGTTGTGATAAAAAAAAAAAAATATTAAAAAATTTGAAATTATTAATTTTTCTTTTTTGAAAATCTTTCTATCGTTCCATGACAAATTTCAAATGATTTAGAATCGTACCATTGAGAGGTGCTTTTTTCAAAGGTCATTGTGCACTGCACTCTCACAGTGAATGTCCATGACCCCCCCCCCCCTCCCTCCTCTTTACTAGAAAGTTGACTTTCCCCTCCAAATGAGAAGATTCCAAATACCCGAACCCGCAGAGTCGTCTCGTATAGGACGCGTATGACTCAAGTTTATTCTTCATATTTTTCCAGTTTAATATTCGATTGAAATTGTCCTTATTCTCTCAACTCGATATTTCTTGGTCATTTTTCAGGAATTCACATCAAATGTATATTTCTCATCAATATCCCGAATAGCTTTCGTGACTTGACTGTTTATCGTGGTCGGCTAAAGTCCAATAAAAATGCAAATGATCGTGTTTCATGTCATGTTGCTTGTTTCATCGTAACAATAGGCAATTGTTATTATTTTTCCATTGTTATAAAAGGGATTCACATTAAAGACGTTTGAAAAAAAAAAAAAATATTAGGCTGGCACAGATTTGAAATAGAAACAAATGATTTGTGCAACTAAAAAAAACGTAAAATCAAAAATTATCCAGTGTGGTGAGAAAAAATGATTTCCGGACTGGCGCAAGCTTGAAATCAAATTGTAAAAAAGAATATAAACCGACTACTCTTCGCGAGGTTGTTAACAAATCGTTGTCTCGTATGACGCAAGGAACAAGAAAAGATAAAAAATGTTGAGGAGAAACAAGAAAGCTTTGTTATACTGTGAATTGTTTGGACTTACAGAGGAGGACGAGTCGCAGATATTCGTGAAATTCTTCAAATTTCATAAATGCTACGACCTCATACCAACTAGCGCAAAACTCGTCGTTTTCGATACCCACCTGCTCGTGAAGAAGGCATTCTTCGCGCTTGTATACAATGGTGAGTCGAATTATTATTCAAAATATTCAAATCGGAGCAAAAATTTTTTTGTTGTTACGTTTCAACGAATTAAAGCTTTATTAGTTGTCAAATTTTTTTATCGCTTTAGTCAAAATTATCATTTTTTTTGCAACTATTTGTTTTTTCATAGGAGTCAGAGCCGCACCGTTGTGGGACAGTTCAAGGCAACAGTTCGTTGGGATGCTCACTATTACAGATTTTATTAAAATTCTCCAGATGTACTACACGAGTCCATCGGTGACGATGGAGGAGCTGGAAGAACACGAACTTGATACCTGGAGAAGTAAGTTTCTGATGTTTTTTTAATTTTTAAAACCCTACGATTTTATTCCGATTGTGTATTAACTCCAATGTGAGCAGAATCACATTTTTATAGAAGAACTTTATTCATTCGACTCAAACGACTTAAAATGTTGAAAAAATGAAATAATTATTTCTCAAATCTTATTGCAATACTGAATTCATAAACATGATTTATTATTACAGAAGTACTAAAGGATCAGGTGAATCCTTTGGTAAGCATTAGTCCAGACGCATCTCTCTATGACGCCATAAAAACTCTAATCAACAACCGAATTCACCGATTGCCTGTGATAGATCCCGAAACTGGAAATGTTCTGTACATTCTGACACACAAGAGGATACTGAGGTTTCTCTTCCTCTACGTGAGTATTCAAATCTCGAAAGAAAACAATTTTCTTCAATCCTTAAACTTCTACTAACAACACAAAAAAAGCTTCGAACAACTTGTGTCCAATGCCTAATATTTTCTCATAAATTATTCAATATTTTCTCATTGAGTCAAATCCATGCTATTCTATTACGTTTTTTATTGCAGCTACAAAAAAAGTACTCGTGCAAATCTTACGTGAATAATGAAAAAATTAAAAACGTTGATTATCCAGAAATTCTTTTTGATTTTTTATTCGGTATTGTCATTGTTGTTGTTATTTTGTCAGGTATTTTTTCTAGAATTATTCGATATCTAATGTTATTTTAATAATTACGCAGATTCACGAGTTACCTAAGCCTTCCTTCACGAACAAAACTTTGAGGGATCTGAGGATAGGCACTTTTGACAACATAGAAACGGCCACCGAAGAAACTAGCATAATTTTAGCTCTAAAAAAGTTTGTGGAGAGGCGAGTATCGGCGCTGCCCATCATCGATACCGAGGGAAAATTAGTCAATATTTACTCCAAATTCGACGTTATCGTGAGTTCGCGTGTTTTAAAAATTAAGAAATATAACGCGAAATTATTATTCTCTAATAAAATCATTGTTTTTTTTTATTTACCTGTAGAATCTAGCGGCCGAAAAAACGTACAATAATTTGGACGTTTCGTTGAGAGAGGCCAACGAACACAGAAATGAATGGTTCGAGGGTGTCCAAAGTTGTAAATTAGACGAAAACCTCTTTACCGTCATGGAAAAAATTGTCAGGGCGGAGGTGAGTTGTCTGAAAAAAAATTCAAGATCATCGTTCTCATTCAATGCGTGTAAAATTTACTGAAGGAATTATCTAATTTGTAATTTCAAGTTTGTGATTTACACAAAATCGGAATAAATTCAGTAATCTTTGAAACATTGATGTCCCATGATAAATATTTTTACAAATACGAAACAAAAACAATTGGTCAGTAGATAGTCGGATGATTAGTTTTTCCCGTGAGAAATAAATCGATTCTCTCGAATCTTTTTGAAACTTTCCTATTGCTCTTTATTGCTAGAAACCGTATTCGATCAACTTTTCGTTCGATGCCTCAGCATTATGCGCGCAGTAGCCCATGGCCTTTTATTTTTATTTTTAGATAAAACTAAAAGGAGAATATTCTTGAAAAAATCATATCTATTTCAAAACATCACCAAACTCATATTAAGTAACAAAGAAATGAAATCGTTCGATTCTCTCGAAGAATATATGTGTTTTAACAATGTGGTAATCATTTATCAGCATCATCATCATTCAAAATCAATGTTTGTAATGTTTCAATGTCAGCGAAATTTCTTCAGATCTTTATAATTACGAAATTTCAATTATCTCATGCAATAAGATTTTTTATTGAGAAATGTGGATAATTCATCCTTAAGTTCTATATCGTAAATCGTCATTGCTGTGGCTCAAAAAAGTTTGATAAATTGTAATATAATAAAGCATCATTCATGTATTTATAACTGAAGGAGTGATGAAGCGAGGCTCTCTGTTGAAAAAATAATCAAAACACCTATTAACATTTGTCTATTTTTCATATTCACAGGTCCATAGGCTAGTCGTGGTGGACGAAGAAGACAAAGTTATAGGAATAATATCTCTATCCGACTTACTATTTTACCTTGTACTCAGGCCTTGTGGTAAGTTTTTGACACACGTTCAATGGCCAGCGTGTCTGAAATTCGTATCATTTTCAAAATACCTCAATTGATCAGTTGTTCCTCATAACTTTTAAATTTATCAAACACTTTTCGATGTTTAAGAGTCTACTCTTATTAATTTTTATTATTATTTAAAATTTATTTTTCTTATTTTATTATTATTATTATTATTAAAAAATCATTGTTTTACTGCTCGCTGTAAGGACTCTTACATCATAAAATTCTCGAAATTTGAATGAGGTTTTAGAGATTCTAATACTTCATGATGCTAATAATCTAGAATGTTTGTCCCCTGTTTCAGGCGAAGACGGCAGTAACAAAGGTAGCTCCGTTTCACTGAGAGCGCAAGATTCAATTCCATCGAAAGCACCGAGTTCAGCACAGTCGGAAGCTTCTCTTGGCGAGGACGAGCCGGAAGTTGATAATGAAACAATTGAAACGAATCAAACGGTAGAAGTTCCGGGTACTCCTAGTCCACCGTTGAGTCCAGCCGCATCGGACATATCCGAGACTCAATCGTCGATGGTGAATCAACCGTCGGAAACAAGTTGGCGCGAGGTTACAGTATCCGGTGGTGAATGAAAAAAAGGAATACCAATCGCGTCGGGAGCAGTGCGATTGAATATGCTTGTTTGGAAAATTAAGCCCTGTACCGGTACTCGCTTCGTTTCATTATACATATATTGTACAACTATCGAGCCGGGAGAAGATACACGAGAAAAAAAAATCAAGATATCAATCGCGTTACAGTGGGCTTTTTCTTTTTTTTTTCTTTTTTTTTGTAATATTCGATTAAATTCGATCATCGTTGCTTCGAAAATACTGCGTTTTCTATCCTTTTTTGTTAGCAACAAGTTAAATCGAGGAAAATGTATAAGATTTCGAGGAGAAATCGAAAGACGGAAAGAAAGGAAGAGACAAAGAGAGAGAGAGAGAGAGAGAGGGATGGCCTCCTCAAATTTTATCTTGCCGGGGTAACAAATATAACGCCGCCGGTAGATTAATCGCAGCGTAGTACAAAAAGAAATTATAATAATAATAAATGAAGGACAAGATGGGATCATGATTGCGAATTATGAGTATTTTAAAGCGGCACCATTTTTTGTCGAGACATTTTACAATGTGTGATCCCTCTCTACTTGCCATAATTATTCAGGTTCAAACAATTGCTTTCTCGTAACACTTATTAATTTTTAATCAACAGTTCCGGTAAACGAGTCTATTACCGTTTTGATGTAGATAAAAAAAAAAAAACAAATATAAATATATATAAATACAAAATTGAAGGAAAAAGATTACAATTTGACGCGCGGTTTTCTCGTAATCCGACACTCTTCAGATTGCACTGTGCTAGGGAGAACGGTCGGAAAAACTTTATTTTATGTTGCATAATAGATTTTTAAAAAACTCGAACAGGAGAAATAAAATTATGAAAAAAAAAAAAAACAAACAAACAAACGAACCGAAACAATGCTATGTACAAGATTTAAGCTGTAATGACATGTGATACTCCATGGAGAAGAATGAGACCCGCCTATAATTTTTCGGCCGATGTTGTTGAACGTCGGCAGGAGGAAAATTTCAGAAAAAGAAAAATAAGAATGATACATGAAAACAACAAATAACCGTTGAAATGTCTCGTGTAAATAGATAATGAATTTACCACGTTAAATTAGCTTGGATTGTTGATAGGAAATTGAGGACGGGCTGTTTTGGATTGAAGAATTGGATTGATTTGTATGGCAAGTCGAAAATTTGTAATTTACTGAAAATAACAATAATGATACATAAATAGTCCGTTCGATTTTGAATACGGCGAAAACCAAACGCAGGAATCATGACTAGTTTTCAAAACCCGATAATAATGAAACGAGTAACTCAATGGATGATATATATGTGCATGTTATTTGTGCATATATATCGTTGCCTCGTTTCAGTTTAACGTGTTTTTTTTTTTTTTCTTTAACGGTAAATTGTATCGAGATTGCGAATAAGATTTACGGATGATGTGTGAGAATTGTATATTATGTATGTGCGACATTCACATTGAGGGCCTACGTGAAAAGATATAAAAAAGAAATGAAAAAAATAAAAATAAAAAATTAGAAGGCAACGGCTATAGAATTTCTAGTACTTAGCGCGCCTGGACCGAAATTCGTGCACTGGCGCTATTACGCGGAGAAATCTAAACATTCATTTTTTGAATTCGAATATAAGTGAAAGAAAAAAAAAAAAACAAACACAAGATTAAGAAAAAAATAAATTATTATATTATTGATTGACATTTTATTTATTTCGTCGATTCATTGTCAACACTTTTCGACGACGCCACTTTCATTCTAAAATAAATTCTACTCAGTTTAATTACTTAAGTCTATAAGAGATGTGTAGTAAATAATATTTCTAGAAGTGTACGTAGCGACTGTCGGCAAAAAAAAAGTGCAAATAGCGCGTAAGCACGAGTAATACTTTGGGCAATATTCTTTTTGTATGCCTCTCCAGTACCTCATGAAGAAAGGAACAGCAAGACCGAAGGAAACAAATACAATTTTACGGTTGTTCCTTGTTTTGAATAAAACAAAATCTACCCGCCACTCAAGCAAGATAACCTTTTTTAGCGAGCGAATTCATCGACCGACGTATGACATTGTAGATTTTCAGTGATGAAGTTCTTTTAGCGAGTGTATAACTGTGAAACGGCTATTTACTAATTCAAGATTTAGAGATCACTCACAATGTTTTATCTTTATCATTTGCTGCCGAGCTTGCGAGGAATGAAAATGAAGCCTCACTTTGCGATTGAATCTCTGATAGGTTCTGATTAATCAGTACGAAATAACATTATTTTCAACAATTTTATTCACACAAGAAAGAACTCTAATCATGGTAATTGCTTTTTTTTTTTAATTGTTATTTTCCTCGGATACAATGACATGATTTGTTATGAAAATAGTATTTTTTTTATACACTTAGATCAGAAATTCGATGAATCCGATCGAGAGCAATGGAATTGGTTTTTCTACACAATTTTACAAAATTTTGTCAAACTGTCTTTCCTGTACCTTTTCGACTCTTCAATTTTTTACGACTATCACTTGTCGGTTTTTTCGTAGGCTGAAATTTGGTTTCAAAACAAGATATTAAATAGTAAAAATTTCACTGTCGTAAAATTCTCAGAATTATTCTGGTTTCCATTCGTTAAGAAATTATAGAAATTCAACTTTCAATATTTATTTTTTCATCTATTAAAATTAAAATTAATTTGTGCACTCAGTGCCATTGAACAATGAAAATTAAGATTCAAGGAAAACGCAAATTTCGTTCAATAATAATGCTAACTAAAAACATTTCATAACTATACACGTTCAAGTTTCTATTTACATTATCGTTATCATTTTGATTAACAACTTACCTCATCACTTTTCAGTTTAACTTTTTTTATTTTTCGCCGTTTGCCGTTGTTCTCCTCCAAATTAGCCTCATTCTCTTCGTTCTCTATAACCGCCATTTTGTCAAAAATCTCATCATATTCCGCATCACTGTTCCTTTCATCGTCAATTATGCGAAGATCATCGTCGTTTTCCATCTCGATTTGCGATCGTTTGGCAGTTCGTTCTTTCGCTTCGATTTTCACCTCGTCATCGGGGTCCATCGAAAAATCAGAACGTAAGACCATGGAGCTCAAACGGGACGTAAGATACATCTGAACAAAGATATTTGAATGATTATTTCGAATCGAAACAGTGAAATATAAGAAAAAAATCTCATAACAGAATGAAGATTGAAATACCTTTTTCAATAGCGCTTTCGTGTCCAAATGGTGTACACGCAGATATCGATCAAGACCAACGCTGACAATGTATGGTTTTGATTTGGAGCAAGCTACAGACGTTATGCTACCGACAAAATCTTTGTACGTATTCAAAATTTTTCCGGGTTTGCGTAAATCGACCAGCTTCATAATGCCTTTTCCAGATCCAACAACAATATGCCTATGCAAACATTTCAGTAATTAAAAATGGTGCAATTGTATAAGTGTGTACAAGTAAAATATACATTGGCTAAATGAACAATCTCGTTTTTCTTTTTTCACGTAACGAATACTGTCATGGATTATTGATTAATGATTATCACTGTTGTGATCGGTAACTCACTTGTCTCTCGAAGCAATAGCGAGTGTCGTTAAGGCCTCATCTTTCAATTCCAAATTTATAACTGGTCTTCTCTGAGCCATATGATCGTAAAGACGAATCTGAAAAATTGAAATATTTCCAAAATTCAGACACATTTTATAAAAATTAACGTTTTCATTGGAACCGTTTATCTGGAACGTGTATTGAAAATGGTTCAAATTCTCATTTTCAACAACTATAAACATAAGATAAAATAAGGTACCTGTGAAACTCAATTTTCTACTATTATTTCGCGTAAATCAGAATGATTAATGTTTTAAATATATATCTAAGTTACGGGATCATAGAAAAGAAATAGAAATAATGTTTATTGTGAAACATTTCAATAAAATTGAGGTTCGATTTTTTGAGTTAATACGAATACTGCAGCAGTATCTCATGGAACTTGATAATTAAAAAATTGAGTAGCACTAATGAAAACATCTTGTTTTTTGCACAATACGTGTTCAATAATGACAAAATAATTGGTTTTGGAAGATATCAATGATATTCAAGTTTGCATCATTGGATTGCAAAAAGTTCTCAATTCCTATTTACCATTATTTAATGTGCAGTGTTTTTGACTATAATAGTTGAAACATTTTTTGAGACCTAGAAACTAAAAGTGGAAGGAAAATAGCAATTTAAAATTTTTTCCAATCTGAACGGAATGAAATTTTTGTCAAACTTTGAACGATGCTAACTTTGTTACTCAAATAATTGTACACATACATGTCCATATCTGCTGCTCGTAACGATTTGTGAGGTATGTGGGATGAATCCGATGTCCGAAATCCACAGAGGTACTTTGAGTTCGAGCCAGTCGTGTCGAACATTTTTTTCCTCGAAAACTCTGACTTGTTTTTCTAAATCGAACAATTGTAGCTTGTGTTCTTTGCCTCCTGTGGCTATGATATTTCTGTTCATAGGGGAATGTCTCATTCTTTCTAAATTTTCACCAGCTTCTATTAAAGTTTGATTTTCGCCTGCAAATCTCCATAGTTTTATGTGACCCGATTCTACAGCAGTTATGATGGAACTGAAGACAAAAGAGAATGTAATTTTCGTTGTTGTTACAAGTATGTAAATGGATAAATGTTGTGAACTACTCACTCATCGTATCGAGCGAGTCCTTTAATATTCCCTTTACCACTGTCGCATACGAACGAAGTTGTAAAGGCAGCATGCTCCGTATCGTAAATTTTAACACTAAAACGTTGAGTAAACCAATTATTGATACGCACTGCAACAACTACCAGACGATTACTATTTTACTGTTACGGTGAATTACTTATTTGTATGACCTCCTATCTCCTTTAGATCCACAAGCGAGTAAAATTTCTTTTTCAGTCTCATCGGCCCATGTCATTGAAGTCACTTCGTGCTCCGCTCGTATCGACATTAAACTTTGTATATTCTTTGTTATACACGCCTTTTTATCGATTTTTATACCTTTGAAAACCCCCGATTTTCCACCCACAAACACATCAAAATCTTCTTTATAAGACATCTTAATTTAGTTTTTTCAAACTCGTCGAGCATACAACAGTTTACAACAATCAGGTGCCATGTGCGTTCGGTGAACACTGGAACCTCTAACCTCAAAATAGGGATAATTCGAGTGATGTAACAGCGCTACCTGGTGTCGTCACTAAGCGTCGCTGTCATTACTGTTATCGTGCGCTGATAACACACGGTATCGGTTTTTGTTGAAAATGAGAGTTTCACGCTAATCTCCTTTCATCAGAAAATAAAAATGTCAAATTTCTGCAAAATATTAAAGCGGCAGTGTGTCAGAGCAGGCAACTGACCGGTGATGAGTTAGGACCCTGCCATCAAAAGCATCTCCGAAGAAAATGTGAATTTGTTTTTCAGCTACTTTTTTCAAATTATTTTTGGTTTAGTAATAGAAATGTGATGCAGTTATGAGTAATTGACTGTTCATAAATCTTGCAAATCGATTCTTTTCGTCAACCAAAGTTTCTTTAAATAACAAGCTTCTCCAAATAAACCGTGTGGAGTAGGATTCGATGCTTGGTTTTCTTACACTGCTACAGTGTAATAAAACAATTAGAAAAAAAAAAACAATGAATATTGGAACGTGATGCAAATTTTATTTTGATGTTTGTTCGAACTTGTTGATTTTCGCGAAAATCGCAAAAAATCTCTCACATTATAGTGCAATTCGTGCACTGCGGCAGATGGTAAAATCGGAAGCACTGTTGATACTTTACAGCAAAACATCAATTTTATAGGCATATGGATTACAATCTTTTATTGTCGCGTAATAAGAGCTCCGATGAAAATCAGAACACCGAAATTTGTAGCTTTTACGATTATATTATTGTGAGACTGTAAGAACGAAACACCGATAATGAGTAATGTAATGAAATCATTTCGGGAAAGTCTTTCGAGTGCAAGAAACGTTCTTATTTTAACGGGAAGTGGAATATCGGCAGAATCCGGTATACCAACATTTCGTGGTCCCGGAGGATTTTGGCGAACTTATCAAGCGCAGAGTCTCGCTACACCACAAGGATTTCGAGCTAATCCTTCTTTAGTATGGGAATTTTATGAATACCGACGGCAATTAGCCAGCAAATGTATGCCTAACAAGGTATATAGTAATATTATAATAAACATAATGTAGTTTCGTGAACAGACCATAGACGTGTAGAACTGAAGAAGCGCCATTACTTGAGAGTGGGATTTTTTTACACTAATTTTGACATTCAAAGTAGAGTAGAACAACAAACACTTGAAAAGTGGATAATTCCGAGGTCACGATTTCGAGGTTTTTCCACTGCTTCTTTTACTTTCCTCACCAGAAGTTCATAATATATATTACATCATTTTCCAACGACAAATGTTCAATAAATAAGTATTCAACAGGCACATGAAGCGATTTCAAAGTTTCAAAGCAGACTTACAAAAGAAAACAAAGTTGTTACTGTTGTCACACAAAACATTGATGGACTTCATCAAAAGTCTGGCACAGACGACGTTATTGAACTTCATGGATCTCTGTACAAAACTCGTTGCACCAAGTGTAAGCATGTTGAATTCAACGATACCATACCAATTTCTCCAGCCTTGGCAAACAAGTGGTAAATTTCATAATATAAATAGACTAAAACGTTGTTAATAAATAAAGAATACAGACGTTTACTTTTTTTTATTTATTAGATGAACTTTCAAAAAACTGAAATTCATAATGCGATAAGCATATGCCTTTCTAATTTTTGAAATCTCATTGCAAAATATAATTCACACGTTTCTTTTTTGCATGTTAAATCATCAGTTCTCCAGATCCAAAAGCTACATCTTCAAATATTCCTATAGAAGAATTGCCAAAATGTAAAAAAAATGGATGTTCCGGTCTACTGAGACCACACATAGTATGGTTTGGTGAAAATCTTGAAGAGACAATCCTTAACAAAGCTCGTAAGTATAATTGATTTTTACAAATAATTATCAACATACGTTTATATCGTTCTTTATTAGAGTTCCATTGATTTTCTCTATTTCTTCTTGCGTTTCGTTTTTTTTAATCATTTTTAGTTTTGCGATTTACTGCAGGAATTCAATACCTTCACATGCAAACACTTTGAAGTAACGGTACATTTTTTTTTAAACTTTTGAATATACACAGATTCTTAAATATAAAAAGATATTTTTTTAATAATCAATTAGACGAAGCTGTAGAAAATTGTGATGCCTGCCTCATTATCGGTACATCATCCGATGTTTATCCTGCTGCAATGTTCGCACCGCAAGTTGCCGAGAGAGGTGTGCCTGTAGCTGAATTTAATCTCGAAGAAACTTCAGCAACAAGACATTTTCAGTAAGGATTTTATCTTTAACTGTGATATTACAATTTAAATTTGCTGGATATAATATCAGTTTTAGAGTGTTTGATTCCATGACTATATTGGCATTACCATTTAAATCCCTCATCGACTATAATTACTTGCGTGAACTATAATCTCTGGAAGCATTACCAAATATTTAGTTACAATCTAATTATTTCCAGAGCTCAAAATTGTTACAAAAATGAAAGTGTATCTGCACTAACACTCGTTTTTTTAGATACCATTTTTGTGGCCCCTGTACAACAACGGTACCTGAAGCACTTGATCCTTGAAAAAATCTGTTTCACTAAAACAACAAGAACATCTGCCGTTATTTGGATTTGACAGAAATGAATTAAAAGTATACTCGAATGTCTATCTGAACTTCTTCAATGGATTCTGGAACTTACTCCACTATCTTCCTTCAAAATTGTCATTTTATACATACGTATTTATGCCAATAATTTAATTCCATAAAAAATTTTATGTGTGTATCAGTGGCTCACAAAAAATTCTTAGAGATTTTAGTCATCCAAGACTTGGATCGAAAGATGTGAAAGAATTGTTCGACAAATGATTAGAAGATAATGTTTTAGAATTATTATCAAAAATCAATGTTTATGAAGTTTCAAGAAGCTGAATTTGTTTACCTTTTTATCTCAGAATTCTGATGTAGGAAAATTATTGAATAAGATTTTATTTTACCCTTAATTCAATTTCATCATTGTGGTAAAATTGAAAATTGCAATATTTCAAATAAAAATAATATTTTGTTCAAAATTGAAATGTAATCAGAAAAAATTATTTTTTTTCCAAGCAATATGTTTTGAGCACTAATTGAGCTATGAATCGCTGTCAATTTGCTATTGAATAATTATGGAAATATCAATTAACGGCAAAATTTTTGAAGGAAAATCACGTTCACAAAAAAGAGGTTTTGTAAAAAAAAAAAAAATATAATAATTGAAAATTAAAAATAAAAATTATTATTCAAAAACTTAACCTCAATCCCCTTAAACATGTGTTTTAAGGTTTCATTGAATTTCAATGATCCGGATACCCAATAAAACCATAAATTTGCATGAATATAATGAATGATTCGCATAACTGGAATAAAACAATCGCGGAGTAAGAAGAAAAAATTATGTACAGAATTAAAAATGAAGAAAATCAAATAATGGGATATAATGATTTCTCAGCCAACTTCACAAAGCTTCGAGCGCGCTGATCTTGAATGACAACAATAATAATAATGACAACTTGTGACGAGTCGGCTGTCGGCGGCTCGCGACTCACAGAACTAGAAGTCTGGTCGACTGGAAAGCTTGTTGGGCGCGTCTCAACCTCAACAGCAAAGTTTTGATTTGTTTTTGAAATAAATACAAACGAGAAAAAATAAGAGAAGAAAAGTGAATCGTAGAAAATGTCGTGTTGCGGAGCCGAGGAAGAAGATGAACAACGGCCCGATCCTACCAGAGTTCGGGGATGTACAGATATTTTTTGGCTATGTTTGTTCATTGCTTTTTGGTGTCTTATGGTACGTAACCTTCATAATTGGCTTATTGTTAGTGCAGTTGAGCAAAGATTACGAATCCTATTCTTAAAACGTCATCACATCAATCGTCATCATTGACTGAACGCATCTATGTATTTGTATTTCGTCTCGCATATATGCGTTCATTTCTTATCTCATTTGTTATGGAATTCATTCATGGATTTACTTTGCTAGATCTTGGTCGCTGCATTTGCCTTGGTTTATGGCAATCCGGTGAGGCTTATCAACGGATATGATAGTTTTGGTAATACATGTGGCATGAATAATGAAAAATTCGGTAAAATGGAATTATCCGGTCAGGATACCAGCGACAAACCGTAAGTCGATTTTAAAACTTGAAGTTTGAATTTTTGGAACACAATGAAATTCCTCATTTCTAAAGAATCCAAACATACAGTTTTGAAGTATTTCTTTTTTTTTTTGGCTCTGAGAATTAAATCTTCAAATTGTGACAATTTCAAATGACAAGAAAATTATAAATTAATAAGATATTTTTGTTGCATTCTGGTAATGCAAATGTCAAACTGTCAAATTCCTACTTCTGGTACTCCCATGTCAAAGAAAGTTTTTTATTCTATTTTTGTATGTAGAAAAAAACAATTCTGGCTTCACAAGTTATGAAATAAACTTTGAAAAGAACAAAAAAATTAATACTTGAAAAAATAAAATGTAGAATAAAAGTTTTTAGCATTGTTTGAAATCGTGCTCATTGGGAAAAAATATATGAAGTTAGCTCCAATATTTCAGATATCTGTTTTTCCTCGATATGAGAGATGTGAAGCAATCGTTGCAAATATGCGTGAAAAAATGTCCCGACAGGACAATGAATTCACTGCAGGATGTATGTCAATTTTATAAAGAAACTGGTTCTCAATTGTGTCATCCGGCTGGTGACTTTTCACCTTGTGACGGTCGTAGTAAAAACAAAACTGGATACTGTCCGACAATGCCAGTTTACGAGAGTATACCCATCCTCAATAGATGTATACCAAAAGCAATAAAGGATGCGACAACTACATTAATTTCCAATCTGTACGGCGTGCTGAATTCTTGGGATGTGATCGAACAGATTTTGGGCGATCTTTATAAAACATGGAGAGAAATTTTGGGACTTTCGTTCTTGGCCTTTTGTAAGAACTTATTCCGACACCATTTAAATGATGGCTGAAATTTTTTCTAAGGAATAAGAGATCAGTGAATTTTTACCATAAGTTTATGTCATGCTTTTGAGTCTTTGATTTTTGAAAATTTCTCTCTTTCAGTTTTGTCGTTGTTCATGATCGCGATTTTCCATTTATTGGCGAGCATCGTTACATGGATTATTATGTTTCTCGTTAGTGTTGCCTGCATTGGTATGAATTAATCATTCACAATGAATATACAGATCGCCTAGATTCAAATGGATTAATTTTTTTGTTTTTTAATTGGAATATATTTGCATATTTCAGGTGGTACTGGTCTGTTGTGGTGGACTTATGTCGGTATTAAACGAACATTGGACGCTACTAATCCCAGTCAATTGTTGGAAGAATCGGTCAGAAATGAAAAAGCTTTTTTGGCGTTTGCTATTATAGCGACGATAATAACCGTAAGATGAATTCAGTGTAGTTTTTGAGTTACTATTTTTTCTCGAACGTGTTTAAAAGTCATAATTTTGGAAAAAATTACTTACCCAGTGAGTTTAATGAATTTTTGTCTGCTTTCAGATAATTCTTCTCTTCCTCTTATGTGTAGTAAGGAAACGTTTAAGTTTCATGGCTGCACTGTTCAAAGAGAGTGCAAAATGCATAGCCGAACTTCCAGGCTTGTTTTTCCAACCTCTTCTAACGTTTACAGCTCTCATAATATTTTTCGTATTCTGGGTCGTTGTGATTCTTTGCCTAGCTACGGCCAGTCAGTATTATTATTGGTATTATTATCGAATCTGAGTTTCTTAGAACTACAAAAATTCTTGATTCATATTTTCCAGATTATCCTGGTACAAAATCGGTACAGATGCTGAATGCATCAGGTAACGTTCAATTGTTGCGATCGTCCGAACAAATCAATACATTTGTCGAGCAGAAAAGACTCGACTTGCCTATCAAGAGCCCCAAAAGTGAGACGCGTTTTATCTGAAAAAATATCAACGAAAAATCATTGTTATATACGATGGTGAGTTTGTATTGAAAATTAAAAACATCCATTTCAATTTCAGCTTTTACCTTCGTTGAGTTCGTCGATTCTACGTGGGTCAAGTACATGTGGTGGGTTTATATAATTGGTCTCGTTTGGATTTCGGAATTTATTACTTCGTGTCAAGATATGGTGATAGCTGGTGCTGTCGCCCATTGGTATTTTCGGTGAGATTTTTATTTAACGAAAAAATTTCAGTTGGTAAAATCTTATTTTGGATGTTGAATTTTGATAGAAAATTTGTAGATTATTCGTAAGTTCATCAATCAAATAGTAGTTTATAGTAAATGGACTGAATAAAAATTCTATGTTCTAGAGGAAAAAATGCGAGTGCGTCACCAGTGTGTTCGGCAATGGGAAATTTAGTGAGTTATCACCTGGGCTCAGTCGCTTGCGGCTCTTTGCTCATCACGATATTCAAATTGCCTCGACTGATTCTCACCTATTTGCATCAAAAGTAAGAACTTTGTTGATCTTATCATTACGTATTTTATGGAGAGAATTAGTATTTTATATTCAAACTCATTTCAGATTCGAAAGAACCAAAGAAACTTCACCTTGCGCTCAGTGTGGCCTGAAGAGTTGTATTTGCTGTTTTTTCTGTTTAGAAAAATTCATACGTTACATGAATCACAACGCTTACACAGTAGTTGCTATTGAGGGAACACACTTTTGCAACGCTGCGAGAATTGTGAGTCACATCACTTTTGAATCAATTAAAATACTGAGTCATTAAAAAAAAAATTGTGTCGTGATTTTGCGATGCTGTGTTCTTTACGAACAAATGTATGTTCAGAAAAAATCTTGATAATTTGGTAGACCATCGAATGATCTCCATCGTTCGATCATCAAAAAACAAATGCTAAAAATACTCCACTTTAGGAATAGAGTTTCATTTGACAAATTTCGTAGGCGTTCTCGACGCTCGCAAGCAATGCTCTACAAATAGCCGTTATCAATGGTATCGGAGACTTTGTGCTTTTCCTGGGGAAGTGTTTCGTGATGGCTGCAACCGGAAGTATAGGTTTATTGTTCATGAGACAAGATCCAAGATTACATTTTTACGCAGCTCCCATATTCGTCACCTGCGTATTTGCATTCATCATAGCTCATTGCGTAATTTCTCTCTATGAGGTAGGTTCAAGTGATTTTCAAATGAGAGGAAAACAAAAATATACTTGGATCCGAGAGTTGATAAATTTAACGAATTTCTGTTGCAGACTGTAATCGACACGCTGTTCTTATGTATATGCGAGGACAAACACCTTAATGGGGAGAATGGAAAGTGGCGTCAATCTCCACTAGCGCTTTTCGACGGTAATCCAAATCCAGAAATTCAACAAGCCCACGAATTAGCACCTATGAATCAATGATTCAATTAATTCAACTTTTTCACGTTTCGTATCGAACATACTTTTTGCCACTGTTCGTACAGCTTGTCGACGATAAATATTTGAAGAAACATACAGCAGAAGTCTCGGAAAAGAGAGATTGGAACATCGATTATGATACTCTCCTTTTTCGTGCTTCAAAGCGATCTATTGCTCGATAACGATACGCGTTAGTACGAGAGCGATCGTCTCAAAGCAGATCCATGATTTTTTGGAAACGCTTGATATTTCGAGAAAAGCGAGTTACACCTTGTTCTCTGATGAAAGTAGAACAACCTGTACAGCTAGTTACACACGCTTTTGCATGGAATAGTATAAGATAGCATAAGAAATTTCGACCAATAACGTAGCTCTATCCGCGCTTATAATAACACAACGCATACGCTATGATTGGTTGAAATTTCTTATGCTACGTTGTGCTGTGCTATGCAAAAACGTGTGTCACTGGCTTGACTCTTGACTTTCTCGAAAATTGAACTGCGTAAGAAAAAAGTGTGCAACAGGATTTTTACCGACAGTGAGACTGACTGATAGATCATTTTAACGAACAAGATCAACAGTTCTGTTGGGGAACTGTTTTTTTTTTTTTTTTTTTTTCATTTATAGTACAAGATTGCGATTAACATAATAAGTAATTATGCTCTCGCAGCAACGACTAGCCATAATTATTTTTGCTGCAATCGTACAAATGACTAAATCTTTCCGCTGAGCGTGCATCGAAGAGATTTATTGTTTTTGTTCCAGGCACACGCTTGTCCATCGAACATTGTGTCTAAAACAAATGAAAGTAATTTAAGATATTTGTGTGACGGAAAAAGTCTACCTTAACATAAAAAAAAATGTGTGCAATAGGTACCGTTTGTGCCTGCGTTAAAATATGTACAAAAGAAACTATATTTGAATACTCGTAGAAATTCAATGAAAAAAAAAAAGATGAACAAAACAGTAACAAAGATAAACATCCATAGTTTCATGAGGCGATTAAATCAAGCTGCCATGTCAACTGCTTCCAAATTGTGAATTTATTTTCGTGATACGTTTAGGTTTTAAGGTTAGCTCATAGTTGAAAAAGTGTCATTATTGTAGAGTTAACAACACGTTTGAAATTTATCTCTTATTGAATCATTGTGTTTTTCTGATAATTCTGCTATTTTCAAAAGCAGTACTTGTTTTTATTCCGTCAATTCAACTCTAATGTTAGATATATTTTGCAGCCGAACGTATAAAAACGTACATAGAGGCTCGCGTGAATGAATGTACAAAGTACTTTTTGATCCCGGTTGTCAGGATATTTTTGTAGATGTTATTTTCTCTCAGTGTCATTCAGTATTTCGTTGGTTTCTGTTATAATTCATCTCGCATGTATGCAATGCCGCGCAACGAAACAGTCCAATCATCGATAATTATATATTACATAAATCCATATTTCGTTAAAAGAAACGAGAATGCTTTCGATAGTTTAGTACAATGAATTATACCAACGTTTATGTCAATACAATCTATGTATACTTTTATCCTCTACACTTATACACAAAAAAGTTTATATATTCGTGTCTATTTTTTAATATTCTCTGACCTATATTATATACAACTTTTTTTTTCAATGCAAGTTTTCAATACTGTGCCTGATATATATTTACACTATAATAACTGATACAAGAAAATAATAAAGATGATGAAAATATCGATTATTTCGAAAGGTCTCCCGAAATTCAACGAACTCCTCCAAGCTCTGTGATTCCGTACATTTTTTTCACGTTTAAACGATCTCGTAAACAAATTTTTTATTAGTCTTATCAATTTTCATCATACAATAAGTTCGTGTAGCAAAAAATCGTCAGTACCTCATGTTCTAACTTTTTTTGCTATGACCCTCTTTATTTTCTTCGGTGTTTTGTCCAAACGCTTTTTCGAAACTTTTTTCACCTTCTTCTTCTTCTCTGTAACTGGAATCTCCGAGGTTTCAATCTCTTCCAACTTTTCAGCTTTTTCCAATGGATCACCCGTGAATATCTCGTCGGTGGGATTAAGCGCATAAGATTGCTCCGGTTTGTTCGCTTGTCGAGCCATCTTTTGTTCTATTCTGTTCATGTATTTTCCACCAGCTTTCTTACTGATGGCTTGTCTGAACTAAAAAATAAGTTAGAAAAAAATTATAAAATCTTACTTTTTGCTTAGAGACGAGAATTGTTTAAATCACTGCTTTTCCCCGTTAAATGCAGTAGGAAAAAAGCACCGAATTATTAACCTGCAAACCTCACGATCAGATGTGTTTTCAGAAATTATCAAATTTTCGAAATTAAAAAAAAGATATCAAGGTAAGATTGAAGAAAATTCAATATCATTCTGCAAGATATCTGACATTTCCTGAATCTTTCTTTTTTTTTTCGAGATTTTGAAAGAAACAATGTATGTTCGAAATTCTTTTTTTATCAATATACTTTGCCGAAAATTACAGAATTTTTCGGATTGCAAATTAAATAATTCCACGACAATTCCTTTGAATATTAGACGATAAATTTTTTTTCAACAATTTTAACGAAATTTCTAAAACAGAACTATTGACAGACAGATCGACTTGTTAGATTGAATAAACAAGAAAAATTATTGATTGTCACAGATATTCCATCCAAATAAGCAAGCTCGCAAGTACTAATTTGTTTGTGCTCTTCTCTAGATTCTGTTATTTCAGTGCTCGTAAAAAACTTTTTTTTTTCAGCAACAATGTAATGTTTTTGCTTCGGAATGGACTGTAATGATTTTCTCGTCAGCTAGATTTTTACAAAATTATTGTAGTTAAAGAAATTACAGTATTTTCAATTAAACAAAAAAATAGCCAACTTTGAAAATCAGAGTTTTCTTCCCATTTCAATGATGTGAGCTTCAATATCACTATCGTCATTCACTTATGCTTACTTTTGCTGGTGAAATATAGTGTGGATTATCCCAAAGCGTTTCGCCTCCGAAACTGCTGCTAAATATTTTTACCGGATTCAGAACAAATCTCGGCCCGATTTCCGCTAAACCACCGTCTTCCGTCAATATTTGAAAGTTTCTGAACCATATTCTATTATCGAGTACACTGAAAGTGTAGACGTGATCGAAGAAAGGCTGGCTCTTGGGATGATGATTCGGAACTCCGAATATTTGAGTGAAGAGCTCTTTCAAAAGAGCATAATGAGGATTTGAAGTGAAATGTTCATCGAACGAGAGCAACGGCCGGGAGCCTTTTAAACAATTGCCTGTCATTTTTAATTCTCCCATTGTGTAAACTGTGAAAAATTTAAAAATAATTTGATAAAATTTTCATTACTTTGATTTGATTATTTGTTAATATTATTATTATCGGTGAAACATTTTATACTATTTTCGACGAGGAATTTGGCACATGGTCCTGTTGGTATATTGGAAAACCACATGTACAAATCTCGTTTTTTACGGCCTTCGAACAGTATTGCTTTGTTGCAATTCTTTACTTCACATATTTCGTTAACAATTTGAAGATTTTTGGATCGTTCCATTTTTGCTTCGGTTCTGTGATGAGGCATCAAAGTTTTAATGTCTTCCATGAGATGGCGATTTCGATGATTTATTCCACGAGATGCAAATACTAATACTCTCTGTTTGTTTATCCATTTTATCTGTGGGATAAATACTGAGGATAAAAAATGCATTTTTCTTTATTTCTAAAATTAATGCTACAGGAAAACGATGAAAATTTTAGTTCGAAGTTTTCAGAGAATTCAATTTCTTGACCTTGATCACAATTCCACGGAGGTTGTTTTTCTCATGAAAACTACACACACATCTGTGCGACTTGTTTTATCAATTTCAAGCACGTTGTCATAGTAAAACAAATTGAATAAATTTATGCTTCAAGAGTCCTATAAAGAGCTCTTGAGTTGTTGAAAAAATTGTACAAAAATATTCTCTAAGAGAGGTAATAACGATCGAGGAATATTTCTATAAAAAATAATAAATTCCATAAAGCTGCGATGCAAACTTTGAGATGATTTTTCAAAATTCTATGAAAAAGACACGATATTAGTGATACCGTTGTTTCCTTGATCTTTTGAATGAAAAAAAAATTGCAGTTATAATTTTTCTAATTTTAGAATCATGAGGTTTTAGTCATGTTTGAACTGCGTTATCTTTTCAAATAGGAACAAAAATTGTGTGCCTCCTTTATACTCTCAACAGAACGATTGTTGCCTTGCAAAACAAAACATCTTATTAATGACTTGCAGAAATCGAATGAATATCGGAATTTTGCACTGAAAAGCCTTAAAATAACCGACGGGCCGTTGGGGTTTTAAATTTAAATTGCGGTCTTTCAGCTGATAATTCAAAAAATTAATGTCACTGCAAGAATATACCGCACGTGTACATTGATATTATGTCGATGATCCGTGATCAGCGATTATTGATCAAATTATACATATGTTCTTTTTATTTTCATATGCGTGTATCAAACGTCAAAATTCATTCACATGTAATTTCTAAGACGTTGAAATAACCCATAAAAAATGGATTGAAATTGAAAATATTTATAGGTTAAGTTTCTAACCTTTTTAGGAATTGGCTCATCGGACATTCTTTTAGGAGGTAACGTGATCTCCTGTTCTGGCAATTGACTCTCATTTTCTTTTTCCGCCTCTGCCCTTTTGCGCTTCAATACTTTTTTTGCCATTGTTCAATAAAAATGATGTTGTATGCACGAGCGTTTTGACACACGTGTTTTACTCGCCGTGCGTAATCACTATCGCCGCTGTCGGCAGTATTCGTGTCGCATGGTGTTTTTTCTTTCTTCTACTTTATCATACCAACAACAAACGCGCGTATGAGAAAGTGAAAGTCCCTAGAACTCATTATGGGGAAACCGAGAATATTCCGAGAAAGTTCTAGTCGTTACAGTCGGCAGCTACTCGAACCTTCTCGAATTTTGTTTTGGGCACCTTCGATCGATAATGAAGAGGCTGAACGAAGAGAATTCTCGCGATGCCCACACTCTTCGCAGAACGGACTGGAAGATTCGAGATTACTGATGATTTTATACCAATGTACAGACAAATTTTATAAATTGCAGGATGAACAGTAACAAAAAAATTTTTACGTAGGTTGCATGAATGCGTCATTCCGAAATTATATATAGAGCTGACAAATTAATAGTGAGAATGTGAGAATAAAATTTTGAAATTCTGGAAAGATCCAGCAGTAATATCTTATATTTTTAAACAACCTAACCCGAGAAAAATCCTAAAAGGATCTCAAATTCTTTTACACAACGGTGAATATAAAAAAGAAAGGAATAAAAGACAAAAAATTATACCTGAAATATCATTTTTTCTCCATAAGAATCAGGATTAACCTAAATCCAAGCAACATTTTAATTTTATCATTCCAAATGTTCATTTTCATAAATCACAATCATGAAAAATTCATTTGGATAAAATATATACATCTATATAAATAATACTTTTTATATACCGTAACTGTGTTAACGTCCCTAAAAGTATCGTTTAAAAAAAAATTCAATAAAATGAGCAAGATTGATAAATTCTTACAACATTCGAATTTACATTAAAATATTACTCATCTTTATTTCATCATCAAATAATAATAGAAATTGTTTTATTATTTTGGGCAATTTCGCCCACGATTGTTCCAAAAACGAAGCGTATAAATTATATTTTGAAGCGATATTTTAATCAGAAGGTCAACTAACCGAAAATCGTCTAAAAATAAATATGATTCAAATAAACTCAATTTTGCGCGTGTTAGAAAATGACTATACACGATGTTGGAAGGATCGGAAAATCTCTCGAAAGTTCCAGTTGTTTCGCAGAGGTAACCGGTCAACGCTCGAAACCTCGAGTACATTCGATGGAAACGAACAGCGGGGAGGAGGGTTCGCTGACGCGTATATAAGGCCGGCCGCTCGCTCAGAGCGTCAGTCTACGAACAAAAGGCAAACGAGTAACATCGAAAGCTAAATAGTGAAAAAGCGCTACAACGCTATTAAAAAAAAAACCCATAATAAAACGTCAATTTGAAATCGAGAAATTATATATCGTCTTTTCGATTGTGTTACGAGTGAAAAATAAAAGAAATAAAAATGCCAGCAATTGGAATTGATTTGGGAACGACGTATTCGTGCGTTGGTGTTTGGCAACAAGGAAAAGTGGAAATAATTGCAAATGATCAAGGAAATCGAACGACACCGAGTTACGTTGCGTTCACGGATACGGAAAGATTGATCGGAGATGCGGCGAAAAATCAAGTAGCGATGAATCCCATAAACACGGTATTCGACGCGAAAAGATTAATCGGCCGTAAATTCGACGATCCGAAGATCCAGAGTGACATAAAACATTGGCCATTCAAGGTCGTGTCCGAAGCTGGTAAACCGAAGATTCAGGTGGAATTCCGTGGGGAAACGAAGAGGTTTAATCCGGAGGAAATAAGCTCGATGGTACTGATAAAAATGAAAGAAACTGCGGAGGCATATCTCGGTGAAAAAGTGAAGGACGCGGTTATCACGGTACCGGCTTATTTCAACGATTCACAGCGTCAAGCAACGAAAGATGCTGGCGCAATCGCAGGCTTAAACGTTTTGAGAATAATCAACGAACCAACAGCAGCCGCGTTGGCTTATGGTCTCGACAAAAATCTCAAGGGTGAAAAGAACGTGCTTATATTCGATCTCGGAGGTGGTACATTCGACGTATCAATATTGTCGATCGACGAGGGTTCGCTCTTCGAGGTTAAATCAACAGCGGGTGACACACACCTGGGTGGCGAAGATTTCGATTCGAGATTGGTCGATCATTTGTGCAAGGAGTTCGAGAGAAAATACAAGAAAAACATCAAATCAAATCCTCGATCGCTCCGTCGTTTGAGAACATCAGCTGAACGAGCGAAACGTACTCTTTCTTCGAGCACCGAAGCTACCATCGAGATCGACGCTTTGTTTGACGGTGTTGATTTTTACACGAAAATATCACGCGCTCGCTTCGAAGAATTGTGCGCCGATCTTTTCCGAGCTACACTTGAGCCTGTCGAGAAAGCATTGGCAGATGCCAAATTGGACAAAAAGTCAATTCACGACGTTGTTCTCGTCGGTGGCTCGACTCGCATACCAAAAGTTCAATCAATGCTGCAAAACTTTTTCTGTGGCAAGCAGCTAAATCTTTCGATAAACCCGGACGAAGCGGTCGCTTACGGCGCAGCTGTTCAAGCGGCTATACTCACCGGTGAAGGTGACAAGAGTTCAACGCTTCAGGACGTTCTTTTGGTCGACGTTGCACCTTTGTCCCTTGGAATTGAGACCGCTGGGGGTGTTATGACCAACATAATCGATCGGAACGCTCGTATACCTTGCAAACAGTCGAAAACCTTTACGACTTACGCCGACAATCAACCGGGCGTGAGTATCCAAGTTTTTGAGGGTGAACGAGCAATGACGAAGGACAACAACATATTGGGAAAGTTTGAACTGAGTGGCATAGCACCGGCGCCTCGTGGAGTGCCAAAAATCGATGTGACCTTCGACATCGACGCGAACGGTATACTTCACGTTACAGCGAAAGATATTGCCAGCGGTCGTAGCAACGACGTTCGCATTACGAATGACAAGGGACGTTTGTCACGCGAAGAAATCGACAGGATGCTCGCCGAGGCGGAACGTTATCGTGATCAGGATCAAGAACAACGAGCCAAGGTCGAGGCTCGGAACAGCGTCGAGAGCTACGTCTTCAACGTTAAACAGGCTGTACAGGACAACGGCGATAAACTTGAAAAATCAGACAAGGAAACTGTCAGCCGACTTTGCGAAGAGACCATCAGATGGCTCGACAACAATACCCTCGCTGACAAAGACGAGTACAAACATCGTCTTGACGAATTGCAGAAGCAATGCTCACCCATCATGGCCAAGATACATCAGGCTGGAGCAACCGGAGGTCCTCAAGATTGTGGAGCCCAATTCAGGCAAACTGACAACAAACATTCCGGTCCATCTGTTGAGGAAGTTGATTAAATGAAGAATCGTATCAGTATTTTATAGTGAAAACGCGATATTCCAAAGACTGAATTACATTTTTGTTCCTTAACGTTCTTTTTTAAATAAATCATCGCGTATTTCACTTCGTTACTAGTCTGTCCATGATTCAGATTATCTGCATTGTTGATCTTATTTGTTAAGAGCTTCCGTTATATCAAAGTTCCAGTTTAAATTAATTGTCTGTACCACGATGGTTAAACCAAATAAAATATTTATTTATATATGAAACAAAAAAACCTTTGTTTTTTTTATTATTTATACTCAAACCTTTTCAGCACCAAAATCGTTAAACTTATTCAACTTCTAGCTTTGCGGTATGAATCCAATTTACTTGAAGTCGAGTAGCTAATCGCGTCTTTTAAGGAGGTTCATCTGGTAGTCGAATTAACAGATATTGATAAAAAAAAAAAAATAGAATACAGTTATCAATATCAACAAAATTACCTGTCAAAATTTCAAGCCTTTAGAATACTTTGTTCGAGAATAATTAATAAAAACAGATTTCCCGATTCAACAACGGTCCCTCATGAGTTTCTGTGACTTTCTCAATCTATAAACATTAAATTCGCAAGCATCGACTAACAGGTTCGAACGAAACTTTTGTAAAAGCAAAAAAATATCCAAAGTACTTTGTTACGACTTCGTGAAATCCATTCGATACTTATAAGGTTCGGAATAAATTAATATCTCGAATAAGGAGGTTTAAACACCGAACATATTGAGCCGACTAGACTAGTCATAACAGTTTTTTTTTCTTTTTTTTTACTTGCTCGGTATCAGATGAACTTCCATAATAACAATTGACGCGGAACATGAAGAAAATATTCGATTCTATTTTGTTTTAATTCTATTAAAAAACAATTATTTGAATTGATAAAGAAATCTAATGATACATATCTAATGGAGAACGGTTAAAAATGATATCCAGGATGGTGACATGAATCGTTCATTTATTGTTTTTCACCCATGTCATAATTTATATTTTTGTATATATTCATCATATGCTGTCACAAAATCGGCGAAGATTCATGATTCCATATTTTATATTGATATTTAATGCTGCAATTTGGTTGGGTATTAAATGGAAGATACCATCCAAGTAAAATCGAACGAGAAATAATTAAATACATTTTGAGCTTCGAGGACCAATCGAAATGGGGAACGACCCCTCCATTTCACAATATATCTCTGGTTGTAAATTGTTAATTTTTCAATGTACAATTTCATAACTGGTAAAAACGTCAGATTAAATCATACATTTGACATTATTAAATAAAACGGAGATACATACTGTGAAACAGTCTAGTTTTTTACAATACATTGAAAAAATAAAAATAAATAAACACAATTCCAGGCATTTTCGTCAAGACGCGCATTACAGGAAGCGACAAGATTTCGTGTGCAATTTGAGTCTTAAATGAGCGGCACACTGTTTCCTTAAGATTGTGATAAAAATTGACAGATAAAAGAAACAATTTTTTGTGCGTTTCAAGACGAACGCATACGGAAAAAGAAACAAAAAATTGCAATTTTCACGAATTTATGCTGGGAGAGGGAGGGGAGGGCTGATTGTAACAGCTGTCGATATCGAGAAGTAACTAAAGTCGTTATCTTCCAGCTACGTGATTAACAATAGAACTGTAATAATTGTTGTCAAATAGACGAAACAGTTGTCACGCAAGAACGAGAATATTCCACTTTTCTCTCTCTCTCTCTCTCTCTGCCTTTGTTTTTTTTCTCGCTATTCTTAAAATATCGGTTTTTTAAATTATCCGGCTAATAAACTGTCAATAACAGCGACTAGCACATCAAGCATGTTTGTTTTTTTCTCATCGTTAAAAAAGTACTAAAGTTATGCTAGCAATTTCGGCTAAACGCGGAACTCTTCTGTAAATGCTTACGAATCAATTGTTCGAATAACCATCAAACTTCATTTTATCTTCGGAAACTATCGTCATTCATGACTACTTTCCTACTGTCCAATATAAAATTATTCAATCACATTTCTTGACCCATCTCCGTATACATGTTAGCTTGCAATTATGTGCTCGTCACTATATGATAATTGTATTAATAGTAATAATGTCAATAATAATAATAATAATAAAAATTCTGGAGATGGGTGTACTTTTTTTTACATGGTTATTTCACTTGTCATATTTTATTACGTGATATATTCGGAATGAATAAATCGTAATTCTCAACAACGAGAAAACAATTCGACCAATGTATTCGAACGATAAAATAACATATTGAAAGATATTTCCCTAAGAACCACATATATGATTGTTGTATGGTATTAATATTGATAATAAAAAAAAAATAATGAACAAAAGCAACATTCACACATCGCATAAGTACCTTGTGCTTTTTGCATACTGATTGATTTTTTTATATTGGCTATTTGAATGCTTTCGATAGCACGTCGTTGTGCATCGACAATTGATTGAAAGAAAAAACAAATAAACGGAGAATCTATCTAGAAACTGGACTGAGATAAATACGGACAAAATAAGGATTAAAATATTTTTCGGGAAAAAAAAGTCCATTCGTAATTAAAATAATGCATGAGGATTGACAATTCGGTCAAGCTCGATGAATCTTTTTTCGTCAGCCCCAAGTGATTTTACTGGTTCTTGTGATTCGTTAATTGATAAAAATTTCTTGATAACGTCACAACGCTTTCCACCGATGGAAGCTGACGTCAAATGTAAAGAACGTCGGGCAGAAACGAATTGTTCCACATAATACGGCAAAATAAAATGTTACATAGAGAAGGTAAAGAGGGAGAATTTTTTTGGTTTGTCACGCCTTTAAGAGACGAATTCTTTTTTTTTTTTTTTTTCATCTCTTGGAATGCAAAGTTAATACTTTGATTTAAAAACAATTGCTTCCCGTTACACACAATATAATAATTATAAAGATTTTTCGCACACACGTGTGATTATACATATACATATATTCAAAGATTTTCGTCGTTTTTCATTTTCATTATTTTTCGTAGATTATTTACTTTTTTGTGTGTTTCTATTTGGTTTGCCATGTCCGATTGATTCGTAAAATACAATAACATCTGCTATATATATTGAATTTCGATGTCGCACTGTTGTTTTAATTTATTTTATTAACTCACTTCTGAACAGCCTTGCTCGTGTTTTAAAAAAAAACAGTTTGTTCATTACGTTTATACGCTATGTTTCGCATTTTTTTCGTCGTTACATTTTGCTTTTTTTAATTGTTTTTATTTTTATAAACGTATCAAAGCAGTCAAATTATAGTGTAATTCCTGGAGCAATAGTGGAAGCATTGTTGCTCCCTTTCCCCTTTCGTGTTCCAATACCCATGCATACAGATTCACGTGCTCACACAAACACACATAGACGAAGTCTCTGATATTTTAAAAAGAATGTATTTCTAGAAAAGCTATGTCGATCGATTGATTACTTTCGTGTTAATATCACACATCACGGCCAACTGAATACGCTCTCTCACGGTAACACAACTTTTAATCGTCGAGTGGAGAAACTAATTGCAACCCGTGGAAATTATTGGTAAAAAAGAACAATTCTGCCCGTTGATAACCCAATAGTCGCATAAATTTTTACAGTTTATCAGGTATGATTGTATTCAATTTTTCAATAACAACGCGGTGTAGAACATCAACGTCTCGCGGATTCTGTAGAAATACAAATATACTCTTTCTACAAAGAGAGAGAGAGAGAGAGAGAAAGGCAAATATCAGATGACTGATAAATGAAAAAACGCGTTCGAGCAATTTCTGAAAATTCAAGACGGGGAAAGAGGACAATAGCTTATTCATTTTATTGAATCTGTTCATTTGTTTGTTTTCTGTAGCCTTCGTATGCTTGAAATTAGTGCCTATTTTTATTTTCTTTAAATCTTTTTTTCTTTCTTATATAAGTAAACCTAAACTCATTATAGAGCGTTATTCGTTTCACCATTGGCAGCTATTTTATGCTTGGTCTGCTCCCGTACGTGACTGTACATTGTTTGCAGTGGTACGTGGAGTAGTTCCATTATTTGAATAAAATTAGGCTCTGCAACATACATCGAATCGATTGGTTAATTGCACAAATATTTGTAGAATATTCAATTGTCGTTTTTTTTTTTTTTTTTTTTTTTTCGACAGGAAAAATGTTTCTTATTTTTTCTTGTAAAACTTACCATTCTCCGGAGTAATGTGGCCGTGTCTAATTAGAAAATCAAGTGCAACGGGAATAGACGTGGTTTTAAAATGAGGCGAGAGTACCCTCTCGAGACACTCGCTGACCGGCAACAATTCGAACTCCTCAACTTCGCCGTCGCTATTGCTCGGCACAAAGTCCGGTGGTAATTCAAGATCATAGACGAATTCCGTGTTTGGAAAGAGACCTCTCTCGCTCTCGAAAAACAACGATACGCAACCGGCGCTCTTAAGCTTTCCGAGTAAATTTGTTGGAATGCTACCTTCTTCACCGGCCTCTTTTATGGCGGTTTCTTGTATACCAAAACCAACGCTTAAACCACCGCTGATCATGTTGTCCCAATAGCCTGGCCACGTTTGTTTGTTTGGACTACGCCTCTGTAGCCAAATCGACAAACCCTTTATGGGATCCATCACGTAGCCGTTTATGTCGACTCCGTATTTACGAATTCCGAACAAGCCTTGAAAATAAATGAAAAAAATAATATATAAACGAACGCTACAAATCAGTATAAATGGAGAAAAAATTGATCATATTCCGAGTTTTCAACAATTGAGAATTTGACAAAAATCCAACTTATCCAAATTTCCATCGATTTATTGTTTCAAATTTATTTTTTCAATATTCATCAAAATTTTTGAGAAAAAAAATAATGGAGCTTTTCATTGATGTACAAAACAACATGAAGAAAATCAATCAAGGTTTGCTGCATAAAATCTCGAGTGTTTTTAATTGCTAAAATTTCATGAAGGCTCAAACTCTGAAAAGAATCTCGAAGTATTTCATTGCACATTACGGAAGTACGATGCACAAGAATATTCTAAGCTTTTTTAAGACGAATTAGCGTCAACCACGAGTCAACTTGATGCCGCATCGGTCTGTTACATTTTCAAAGTTTCAAGGACAATTAACAAACTAGTTTTGTAAATATAGACATTTGGCAATTTTGGCAGAGCGAGAGACTGTAGATTGAAAGATACGTGGACAACGAAATGCCAACATTTCATTTCTGAAGGATACTTAATTGACTTTTTGCAACAGTATTCGTTTTTTTTTTTTTTTTTTTTTTTAATCGTAGATTTTGTCTTTTAAGATGATTTTAAAAATGATACAAGAATAAACCTTACAGGTTGCCGATCGATCCATCTTGAAAAGTGGCGGTGTGTTGAACTGGGCTCTAACTTCGTAACATTCTTCCCTCCAGCCTCGCAGAGTTATGAATTTTCCACCAGCTCTCCATTCTTGTAGAACTTCGTCAACGCGAGCACTTCGTTCTCCGTATCCTCGGAAAGCTGGATTCAGTTGAACGTATTCCGGGTGTACTTGAAAGACCTTCGGAAAGAAATATACAAATGTATTCTATTTTTATTGTGGAAACTTGGATAAAAAAAAAAAAAAATCTCATAAGTTTGGGGCATGATGATAAAAATTAGTTATTCAATAAGTTTTTACAGGCATCTTTGTGTCGCTATCAAACATATCGAGCTTGCTGATTCAAATAATTTAATTACAGATACGATCTCTGCCAAATTCATCCACTTGCTATTGAAATTTACAACAGTTTTTGTTTATATTCTCATCAAGGAGATGGAACGAGCTCAGATTAGAAGATTTGTTCGCAAATAAAAGTTCGATTACCAATATTCGAAATTTCGCGATTCTTGTAGGTTTTAGTGATCGTTAATCTCGTAACTGTGACGTCACAATACTCGAACGTGAAAAATATCGATAAGCCAAGTGTTTTGCTCGGGCATTACCTGAACATGATTTAAGGAAAATATTCTTTCAATGAAACGAATGTCAGACGACTGTGATAAAGAACGTTGTGACCGAACATTTTTTCGATATCAATCGGTCAAGATACGCGCCATTCATCGACTTTGCGTACTTGCACGTATTTTTCTTCAAGTGAAATCGATATAATTGAAAAAAAAAGCTAATTAAGAACATCGCGTCCTTACGATTGATTGAATGAAAAATATTCATGAAATTTCGATGAAATTATTAAGACATAAAAGAAATCACTTTTCCACCAATTTCAAGACACCGATCGAATCTAAGAGAATTGAGCTTGCAGCTGAAAAATTGTTTGAGGCGATGGACTATTTATTTTTCCATCCTCCCACATTCAATCAGAATTCCCAGAGCATTTTCATCTCCGCTAACTTATATATCCGACATAAAAAAACAGAAGATAGTTGCTGATTTAATAAATCTTGCACCTGCGGATGATTGAGCAACTCTTTCATCACATCCGGTCGTACAAGCCCCACTTGTTGGCCATCAACGACGAATGCTCTGCAATCGCCGGCATGGAAACCTGCAGAACCAATTAAATTTAAAAAAATAAAATTATTCTCAATGACTCAATTTAGAAATCGTTAACATAATTCTATGAAGTATCATGCATGACCCTAAGGAAGATCAACGTGTTACTGTTGAATTGTATAGTAAAAAAAAAAAAATCATGATATCATGATTTTTATGTGGTGCGAATGAAGCGATAAGGGGAGGCTGACACCAGTTGAATGACCGATGGCTCATCAAACTTGCTCCTTGAACTTGTTTGAAGTAAATGTAGAGTATTAGTCATTGTTGTATAGTAGTGTAATAAATGACGATATATCTATATATTTATTACTTTCAGAACAATCCATACAATATATATAGAAATCTATGTGTTCGAAAAACAAAAAAGCATTCAGTTTGTGTTTTTTCAATTGAATCTATTGTTGTTTCTGATAGATAAGAATCCCTTATCGTGTATATATATGTTCATTTAATTCGACCTTTAACGGTCCTACTGCGTCGATATTATAGGTCCAGGTAAATTTTTATTCGAAATTGATCATTCGGAATAGGGAAAATCTTTATTCAGAAAACTAAATTTAATAGTAAAAGAGTGAAACAAAACATCCCCAAATGTGTGCATGTAGGAAACATAATTTTTTCTTAAAAAAATATCGATGTTTAAAGCCTGCGTGATGGGAATAAACAAAGGTAATGAGTTTTCCATTGAGGGAATGAAGCAAAAAATATTCGTTGCACGATAGTCCGTTTAATCTTTCAACGCCTTCCAATTTTTTCTGCACACTCAGTTATTAGATCCGCAAAAATGATTATAGAATCGTTATAGCTTACACTGCGCGTAAATTTTGGGTTGCAGATTTTTGGAATGGAAATTTCAATATCATAGGGAACGTTGAGGATTTACATGTCCAAAAAAATGGGATACCAGTTTGTAAGGGAACAATAAATTATAAATGAATTTGTGAGCAATATTGCATGAGCCTTTGTTGTCCATATAAGAGAGTTTTGATGTATATAAGAAATAATTTATTCAATGTTTGGTTCTTGGTGCAAAGAAACGTTCATAGAATTTCTCAAGGATTTGGTAAATGCATTAAAATCAGGAAAAAAGTGTTTTTTTGTTTTTTTTTTCTGGCTGCCTTGGAAAAGTTCCAATTTGCCAAGATATACACGAGAATATCTTGCTTAGATGCCATGTACAGATGTCAAAAGACTCTATTTTTACATTTTGGTAAGACAGCCTTGATCGAACCCTGATAATTCCATCTGTCAGTGGCCAAAGTGTCAAACTAGTATGTATGTGAATGGACGAGAGTGGATAAATTTATTGATACAGACAGAATAATATTTGATATAAAAAAAAAAAAAAAAAAAAACCAGATGTTTTCATTGAAATTCACGTTAGCAATATGTGGTCGGAGTTTTTCTCCGTCGAGTGTGTTTGGTCATCTGTTGTTTTGTATTTGTAAATGAAACAAGAGATGCTCGTGTGTTTGCATGTGTTATGACGTGTAAAACATAAGCAGCTTCCTCTGGTGCGATTAGAAAAAAAAATCTAACAATGTGTAAATTTATCAGCATCATTTTTGCGCGGCGTATTGATGTTTTTCTTTGTGAGTTGTATTGTTTTTTTTTTTTTTTCTTCTATTCTACTAAGATTATTATTATTCGTGGAGTTGCGGGGTATGAGAGCGCGCAGGAGATACACAACACTCGAAATCAATATCTCGTCGGACACACGAAAAATAATAGTGCTTAAGTCGAGTAGCTGATTAACATCAGAGTACAAAAATTGTAGTTATTCTTTTGACGTTTAATAATAGGTCAACAATCGTACCTGACAAGTAGAAGCAGTTGAATTTATTAGCGATTTTCAGTAAGCGTGACATCGGTTCGGCGTCCGTATCCGCCATGATGCTCGTCACACACAGTCGTGGCCAACTGTAACAACGAAGATGGATCCTGACTGTAATACCAATTTCTGGCTGGAAAGACCTCGCGTGTATATTCTCTGCGTCGCCTTAGTCGCCCATGCTATCAGTATACCTGTATGGATAAGTTCGCTTTCAATAATGAAAAAGGCGTAATTATCATTATTTTGGGATATTCAGTTGCGACACTTACGCCTTTTCAATTTTCCAACTATTTTGTCTTCTATAGATACAAATCAGGACCGTATAACCACCGGGGGTCGGCTCCCACTTTATTGGAAGAATATAAACAACAGTCTACTGTATTTAGCGGCTGAACAACAGAAAAATGATTCATGCTTCTCTATTTTCTATTAGATAAAATTTTGAGCTGTTAAAAAAAAAAAAAAAATAAAATAAAACATTCCACTACAGAACGCTTGAGTATTGGAAGGGGCAATTTTTATAGGTCAAGGATTATTAGAAGGAAAGTTTTGCTAGCCTTTGTTTATACTTGGTGTTCAACGTTCAAACGTTAAATCCAAATATTTATAATCAATATGTAAGAAGAAAAAATTGAATGATGCAAGACCTCAAGTTATAAGTGTCATATCTGATCAAATCCAAAATGCTATGTCTTTTGAAAAAAGACGTTGTTTTTTCGTATACTTTTTGGCAGTTTGAAACGTTGCTCTATTTTTGCGGTAGATGGCGTCGCGTGCTAGATTCCAATTTATGCGGCCCGGCATTCACATTACAGTATTCACACACTGTGAAGCGAGTCAGTGTACGTATTCATACTTCTCGTGGTGCACACGGGACGGAAGAAAGAGTATATTTGTGGTATATTTCCATACGTGTGTGTGTACGATTTGTTTGAATCGATACACACTTTTACCGGAAAAGAAAAGTTTAGTATTTGCTTGCAATTAAAAACAATTTTTTAGTCAACTGAACCTACAATGTCTTCTGGTGAATCTGACTCCGAGTACAATTCTTCGGACGAAGACGTAAGTATAGCTTATCACCTCGTTGTTCACCGGTTTAATGTTTAACCAAACTTTTTCTCACGTGTCTCTTATTTTGTGTACCGTCACAGTTGCAAGAAGCTTTTGCGAAGGGTTTGCTCAAACCAGGTTTGAACGCGGTTCTTGAAACGTCAAAAAGAGAAAGGAAAAACAATGTGGTGAGTTGTGCTTTTTTTTTTTTTTTAATTTTACTTTCAATAGTCTAAGAGGCCTTGATACATCCGATTGCGAATTGTTTTTTGCATTGTTTAATAAACAAATGCCGCGTCGATGAAGGCCATCTATCAGTTGTTTGGTTGGTAAAAATCCTGTTACATGGTTTATTCCAAGTGGCTCGATATTTGAAAGAAAATATGAGTTACACGCCATTCTCATTTTATCAGAGAACAAGGCGTAACTTTTATTTTTCTCGATAAATCAAGGATGCCGAATAAACCGTGTAACAACTTTGCAGCTATCTCTCTTGTACTCACGCAACTGATAGATCACCTTAAGCAATAAACTCAATTTTACTATTTACTAGCTAAATACAAAAGTTATTAAAGATTCATTAGCGACAATAAGAACATAAAGTTACCAAATCTTACCAAATCTTATTGACAGCACTGATAGGGTTTTAGGTGCAATGTTACCAACATTATTTCATGTACTTGACACATATTTTTTCCTTGTTTTACCATTTTCTTTAATATGATACTTATTATTACAGTTTGTCCATTCAACAGTTTTTGCCTACTACGGTCGACAAAATTTGTAAATGGGCTAAAAGTATGAAAAATTTTCCAAATCAACATATTTGATGTAAAATTTTTAATTTTTATTCATATGTAGGGATTATAATTGAACTCTCATCGTCTTAGAATTAATAATTCTTCATTTATCGACAGATACATATTTTCCAAAAACAAACTTTTCAATTTACACACAACTTTCTCTCGATCTTTATTGAAATTTGTCGAAAAGGACAACGCAAGTGTTTTTCCATGTTGAATATTGAAATAAAATACAATTTGTAGCAAAAAGAGGCAGGAATTTTGCTGTTATGAAATTGGCCAATTTTTCAAATGAATTTGCTCAGATTGTGACAAATCGAACGAAATAAATCTGTACAAAAAGGGTTAGCGATAGAAAAAAAAAAATTGTGTTCCATCAGAATCGTGTAAAGTCCACCATTCGCACAAGGTATAACAGGAATGATTGATTGTTTTTATTCCAGGGTGTTATGAAGAGAAAATTGAACGAGATTAAGCTGAATATGCCATGGATAGAGAGATTAGATTTGTCGAGTGCACCGGCGCCTCTTGCGCCGGAATTGGCTCTACAAATGCAGGACCAAGAAGTTAGGAGAGCTAAACAATTGAAGGGAAATAAAAAATTACCGCAGTTCAAACCATCCGAAGATCCTGTATTGAATGATTTCAAGCGAGAAACTATGTTCCATAGACAAGCTCAGGGCGCGGTGATGGATGGCATAGCGAGGATAAAAAAAATGGGCATACCGACAATTAGGCCGGACGATTATTTCGCTGAAATGGCGAAAACAGACGATCACATGCACAAAGTACGAGAAAATTTAATGAAAAAGCAGGCATCGGCTCAGCGTAGCGAAAGAGTTAGACAGCTGAGAACGCAGCGAAAAGTTGGTAAACAAATGCAGATAGAGGCGACTTTGAAGAAACATGCGGAGAAGAGAAAAATGCTCGAAGAAGTAAAAAAATACAGGAAAGGTATGCGTCAGGACCTTGATTTCCTTGACGACAAGAAACCTGGCGGAAAAAAAAAATTTGATGGTCAATCAAACGACAAGCGAAGTAACGCAAGAATGAAAATGAAAAATTCCAAGTACGGCTTTGGCGGTAAGAAAAAAGGCATGAAGAAAAATACCAGAGACAGCGCAGCTGATGTTTCTGAATATGTGAGGCCTGCCAAACCTGATAGAGGTGGGAAAATGGGTAGAGGTGGAAAAATGGGTAGAGGCGGGCCTGCCGGACGAGGTGCTAATCCAGGTCGTAAAGGAGCAACCGGCAAAGCTGGCAGGATGGGCGGAAGTCAAAGACCCGGTAAAAATCGTCGGGTACAAATGAAAGCTAAGAGAAAGTAGTTTTTTTTCAGAAGTATCAATTATTTTCGGTATACGAGGAAGATAAAGATTGTTGGGTGGATTAAATAACGTGGATTTTGGAAGTACAATAATGAAGTTTACACGCTTTATTGAATTTTATTATATCAATGAATTTTGTACACATTTTCCACTTGATTTGAACCAAATATTCTGTCCGGGTTATCGAAGTTGTTTACACAGTTGGAATGCAAAGTCGATATTTCATTTTTTCTTCGAAGATTTGTTTTCACTCGGTCGAGAACCTCAATTATTTTCTATTCGTTTCATCATAGCTTCTTCGCCATAATCCCAGGCAGTGAAAAATTTTCAAAATATCTCGTTGCACTCGAACGACATAAACTTTTCTCCTGCCTACAGTTTAGCGTTACGTATGTATACACTGTACAAATTCGATACATCTAAACTGTGTATCTTATCTTTGTTGATAAATGTTTTATACAAAGTTGTCATGTGTAAAATTTATTCATTCATAGGATTTTTATTGTTTCAAATTCACTTTTTTTTCACATTATAGTTGTAAGAAACAAACTTGTCTCAGTCGGAAGGCTCGAGAATAGAAAATTTGAAAACTCGTTTTACATTAAAAATAACAGAAATGAAGTTTTTTGACCAAAGTTTTGTTGAATCGAAATTCGAGTTTCCAATTTCTAAGAAATCTGAATTTCTCGGAAAGTTCGGCCTCCGTTAAAAAGGCAGTGATTTTTCATTTTTCCAAGTGAAAATGAATAAACAAAAGTATCTGTTTTGGTATCGAAAAAACAACAAAAAATAAATAAAAAGTGCAATGCTGTGAGAAAATATTGAAGAAAGTGGTATTGAATAACTGAAGGGGGTTCGCGGTAATTGAATCCAGAATACTGAAAGAATCGCGGCCCACCGTGGCTCGAGTTTATTCGTCATTTTCTACGGAACCACGACTCAGCACGATTATTATTCAAAAGCAAAGAATTCTTAAACGCATCCATCCAAATTGAAGCATCGAAGTATTAAAAGAAAAAATAAACACGATTTTTTGTTATCGAATAAGCAGATCACAAGCTGCAAAAATTTGTAAGAAAAATTTGAAATAAGGAACGAATAATAGGTCCAATTTGTAAGGAATCCCTTGTATATTGACATCCAACATGTTCCTACGAAATTCTTTCACAATAACGAGGGTAGAGGCAAGGATAAGTAGGGTGAGCGTGATGGTAGACAGTAGTAAAGGTTCTCTGAGAATCTGGTGCCCGGCAACAGCTGCGGCCCAACGTCCAACCAATAACCCCTCTCTAACGTACCATCGCGAGCGTGCAAACCACCATTCAGCCGCATTCGCTTCCCTATAGCTCTCTCTCTCTATCTCTATCTCTATCTTTGTCTCTCTCACATTCGTTATCCGTTCCAGTTGATCCTTTGCAATTACAAACGTGTCGGGGGGCTAAACCCCAACATAAGCGGGATGCAAGCTCGTCTCCCGTCTTATTCGGTCTGTCTATGAAGAACCCCGTTTAGGAAAAATCGAATAAATGGATTGTAGGGTCTCCGAATTTTCTCACATGTAGTCGATTCGATAGAAGAATAATCGAATCTTTTGAGAATTTGATAAAAATGAAGAAACTTCTGGAATCACACGAATTTATGTTGGGCTCAACTTTGTCCGGTTCATCCCAAGAAAAAATCCATATAAACATTGATTTTCTTGTAAGTTGAACTGGAATTATGCAACTCCCATACGACAAGAATTTCAATGGGTACACAATCCTCTTCGACATAAAATAATATGCGCTAAAAAAAAAGAAACTGAAATCGAAAAGGATAAGAATGTTTTACAGACCAAGGGATATAAATAAAAGTTGCTTGTATAGAAATAAAATCTCGACAGCTATGAGGAATGAATGGGAAGATGAAAGTGGTCAGGGAAAAAATGTGTATTAGCGAGGACTCGAGAGAAAAATAGAATAGAGCAAAAGAAGTCTAAGAGCATGTCTATTGTACATAAATATATTCATAATGTGCTTCACTGAGAGAGAGAGATTGAAAAGAAGAAGCGAATCGTTGCGGCCGAGCCGATATTACCATATGAAAAAGTGCGCTCGAGTAAGGATCGAGAAAGGACTAACACATACACAAACATGTACGCGATAAAAGAAAAACGAGTGTTTTATAAGAATGCGCGTTTTGCGGAAAAGTATGACTGACGTATTCTCTCGGTTCCAGCTTCGTCGGACTTGAAAACGAGCGATGGCGTATTCCTCGTTCTTTTACTTCTTATCTTTCCATTTCACATCCACCTCCTGAAAGATAGCTTTTCGAAAAGCATTAAGATAGAAAAGAACTCGGCGAGTGTAAGACTTTGGAGTTATTAATCATAAATTCAAAAGTCAATGCAGATCTCAAACTTTCACAACTTTGTAACAAGGACTTTTCTCTTCGTTGTTAAATAGTTGTCAGCTATCTTCATTCAGAAGACGTCGATCATTTGTGGAAAGCAGAAAATCATTCAAAATCGTTTTCAAATGTCTTCACTAATGAATGTTTAACTCGTCGAAGATGTATTTATCACCATTTCTGAAAATCTTGTCTCCAACATCGTAAAAAGATTGAGAATGACTAGGAAAACGTGACTATTTTGAGTACTTTGTACCGAGTCGCCATTTCGATTGCCAATGTTTATAATTTCAAATTCTGTTGAAGGTAGTACGTACGAAATGACTTAATCTCAGCGATATCGCTAGTTTAAATATTTTACGAGGAAAGAAAGTGGTTAAACTTGGTATTACAGTGCTCATAAAGCAGTTCTCAGGATATGATCATTTTTATTACCAAAGAAAAATGTCATTCTACGTTACGCAGCCGAAATACTCGAAACCATGGAGTGATTACACATGTGCGAACGTCTGTGTATGTAAAAAAACATATATTTATGTATACATGATTTTCGTCGATAACACCGCACGCTCGTAATCGTTGGACATTATCTGAACGTCCGGTGTAAGGGTTGTTCGGGTGCAATGGCTTGTCTGGATCAGAGATATATATATAGATACATATGTATGTATTTTGCACACCTAAACTTTCGCGAAACGTTAAACTGTGCTCGAGAAATGTTCGTGTATCTTATATACCGTGTATACACATGTTTATTTGTCTCTGTGTGTGTATATAATCATGAAGGTCGAGCGAGAAGAAGGGTAATGGAGTTTTCGCAATACGGCGGAGTGGCACGCGGTGGTAGATTTCTTTGCACGCCTGGTGTGACTCGACAAACGACCTTTTCCAGAAAGTGGTAAACCAACGCTGACTATAGTCAGAAAACGGTTTCACGAGCCTTTCTTCTATTTTCAATTTCTATACTTTTCTATACTTTTATTTCGTCTCTCATTTTTTTTATTTCTATTTACCATCACTTGCACGTGAGCCTCGATCGATTTTTGCAAATTGAAAAATACTCCATACGAAGTTACAGTCGTAAACAATTATTTATAATACACATTTTTAAATGCAGCAAATTGAAGACGACTTTTATCCCAATGAATACAGCTGTTGTACGACTCGGGCTCATGAGATTTTTATGTTTTTATTACAATAACGTTTGAGGAAAAAATGTGACTGTAATCGTATTTATGGAACAAGTCATCGTTTTCATTCATTTCGATAACTCCATCTATTTCTGATTCGTTCAAACAGCTTTTCCAATATAAGACTTTTAGATGAGAGTATTGTATTTTTATTCGGAAAGCCAGGTTGAAAATCCGTGTCGTAATATGTAAATATTCTGCATCCACCCTGACAAATCGCGACACCGAAAATTGGGTGTCAACTATCCGATTTAAGAACGAATTTATGAGTGTTGATACTCACTTTGTTTAAAATTGCATTTTCGTGGTACAAACACGACACCAATACTAGACACTGAAAATTCCAATATCTTTGGTGGTTTCCGGTTAAGAGTCATCCGGTTTTGACCCCTGAACTGAAGTGTTGACACTCTTAAGTCCGTTCTTTAATCGGATACTTGACACTCGAAAAAACGACACCCAAGCGACAACAAAAATTTCGGCTTCTCTATTGGTTAGGACAGAAAAAAGATCTATTTCAATCTACACTAGGATCAGTTATTTGATTTTTTTTAATTTAAATGAAAAAAAATTCTATCTGCCTCAGCTAAAAAGTTGTATTTGAATCAAATGAAGAATGCTACTTGAGTGCATTTATTCGGGCTCCGACCACTACGTGGCGCAGAGCATCGAAACATTTTTTATTTACGAATTGCGCTCTGGATGTGCATAAATAGAGGAAGCCCAATTTATGCTCACTCAAAACGGATCATGTCTAAAAACAAACAGTTGGTCGTGTCGTGAATTTTTATGCCCACCGAAGGTTGCAGATTCATGGAAATGTTATTGAATAATAATAATATTAAATATGGTGTAAATAAGATTATAAATATTTTTTGCAGCTCAACAACATGCTCGTTGAATTTGTGGAAGCTTTTTGTAATTGAAAATCGCAAAAATAGCTTTTCGATTGATCTTAAATATTAAAATATTTCAAATCAAATAAAATAATTTCTTGAAGCTATATAGTGCTTTATTAGCCGTGGAACAAAGAAAATTCATTCGATTTCCATAGATCCCGGTTGAACCAACTAGATGTTTTTTCTGGGTGTGAAAAACTACAATTTTTTATTCAACCCGTAGTAACCACACTCCTATCGAGCATACATACCAACCACACTAGTGCGATTTTGGATTTGGCATTGCCATACTCTTGTATAAATAATTCGAAAGTATTTGATAATCAGAGTTTTTTGGAGAAAAAATTCCCAGTAAACCAATGGTAATAGTTTCGAATGCAAAAAATGATATTCATATCGTGCAATCACGTAATAATTGAGACGAAAATTTTCATGACTTCAGTATTGATTATTATAGAGGTGTATATAAAGTTGTATATTTTTCTTGATCCGCAAAGTTTGTCCGTTTCTTCCTCGAGACTAGAATTCCATTCTACATTCTCTGAGTCTCAAAGGCATGAAATGTGAGAGATGCATTCATATAGAAGTTTTTGAACGGGGATGCAAAAGTTGCTACGACTACGATCCATCAACATATCGCCTGCTGATCGAGACAGAGCTTTTTTTTACGGTCGTGTTGCCCTTTACAACGCGCCCGTACGAATCTATCTTCGTATACTAAAAGAAACGTCTGGGAAAACCAGGCATCTTGGGCAAAGTGCATACAGGCGTTGATTAATTTATTAAAAATCAAAACTCGAACATATCAAGAAAGTGGTTGGATGCGCTGAACAAAGAAAAAAAAAATAGAGAAGTAAAGCAAACAAAATTCAATTCAAAGAGAAATGAATTTCGTTGGTTTTCCCGTGATGTTTTCAAACGTGCGGAGTTTAATTACTAAAGTAACCTGTATGCGAGTTTTTCTTTGGTTTTAAAAAATTCAGTGAAGCTTGAAGTAGTAATAATTATGCTTGAACGTGAATGCTGTTTTTTTTTTGTACGATTGGACGCACGATAATTTGGCCCACGAAATTTCTACTTTTCCTCTTGACATCGAGTTTTAATTTTAATTATATTAGTTTGTAGTTGCAAAGAGGATCGCTTTATACGATTCAAAAAATATTCGCACAATATTCGATATCGTAATCCATTGAAATAAATAAAAAAAAAAAAATCGAAATAACAAATTTTTTTTCGTCCATTTTTCTCACACGTTTTTCACAAAAATATTACGTTATTCTGGAGTATTTTAATCTCTGGGATCTGATAAAATGTCCGGAAATAAACAACGAAAAACAGGTTCGGAAATACTATATTGCATAGGGTTTGATTTTTTTTTTTTCAAACATACAAAATATCATATATTTTCTTGAAGAGTATTTTCACATGTAATATTCATGTGATAGGACGCGTTATCGCGGTAATATCGTAGAAAGTTGATGTTAAAGGCAGCTAGACATGCTTCACTCTTCTCTCCTCCAGTGCAGTCAAAAACTTGCGTATATTCTACCCTTTTCGAATTTTCGAATGTCGTTCTCGTACGTGCAATTTTCAGATGTTGTAATATCGGTGAAAAGGCTACGATCCTATATACGTATGGGGAATTTCACAAAAGTAAAATAAGTCTGATACCACGTCTCCAGACGAAGTAGATTTTATGTAGGACTGAGTTATTAAATGCAGTGCTTTTGAAATAAGAATTATTGCAAATCGCTGAGTAAGGAATAGTCAGAAACAATACGAGTCGAAAATGATGTCAAATAATATGAGAAAAGAAAATTGATAAGAAAGGATTTGCGTGGGATAAGGTTGAGACTGTCCGTGATGGCTCAAGCTGCAAATTCGAGCAGAATGGTTAGGGCATTCGTTGGGTTTTCGGAGCCATCATTCGTGGAATACTCCACACAGTCAATCCAAAGTAACACTTGGAAGAAGAAACAGTTTGAGGAAATATATATATGTTATCTAAGCAAAAATGGGGAGAGAATAAAAAAGAGACGGATAGAGTTAGTGAGAAGGAAAGAGTAAGAGAGAGAGAGAGAGAGGGGGGGGGGAGAGAAAATGGTTGTATTGGGTGAAGAAAAGACAGAGAATTCGATCATTCGCGAGATACTGTTATATCCTCCCTTGGGAAGACAAAAACGTGATATCGGCCTTCCACGTATGTACCTTTTTACGTTTCGGAATTCCAATGAGGCGTATGATATTCGACGATCGGCAGACGTCAACGGCAAAAATGTTTCTGCGTTCGAGCGAAACGGATATGGGGAAAAAAAAATATATATATATATGTATCCATATCAGAGACGATATCAAGAGGGTGGATACGAAATTCACAGCTCGTTCGTCTAAAAAAATATAGGATGTAGAGCTTATAAAGTGGGAGATAGAGGCTATGAAAAATATACAGCGAATCTTTCAAAATGATTAATCAAAGAACCTTCGTAACAAATCAAACAACGATTTTTTCGATATTTTTCTAACTGGCTCGCAATGTCTTCTGCTATAGGGTTTGAAGCGAGTAATGAATGTTTATCGATTTGCTACAAAATTGTTTGTATATATGTTTTACATTAGTCGAGAGAAAAAAAGATGCATCAAAATGAAATTCAGAGGCTGCAATCGTTGAAGAATTTTACAGACTCAAATATCTCTTCTTCAGAGGTCAATATTGAATATGACTTTATTGGCTACAATTCAAAAATTATAAGAAAGTAATATATATTCCAACGTATTTTCCGTTTTAATATCCTGAAATTAATTGTTACGTCTTCCGAGAGTTTCTCATTGCGTGTCTTGTGCAAATATTTGTAACTTTTGATCCTGATCTTGAAAAAAAAGTTGAGAATCCCACCAGCATCGTTATAATGTTTTCTTCTCTTTCTTTTATTCATTCTCTTTAGTTTCCCGCTCTACCTCGATCCGAGCTTTCTCTTGCTTTTTCTCTCGGTTATTTCCTTCTCTTTCCATCTCGTAGTACCCGTTATTTACAGACGGACCGAAGAGCACCGTGTTCGACGTGAAATTTTAATTATATGACTCCCGGGCTCCTCCTTTTTTGCTGCTTTTTTCCACCCCCTGTAGCCCCTTCATATGCTCGAGCGACCCCGATATCCCCGCAGGGGCATCGAAGAACCCCCTGCCCAGCTACACGCTGCGGATGCCCCGCGTTTTGCCTCTCTCAGGCAGAGCAATTTCGTTTCGTACATTTTTCATGTCGGAAAAGACGATTTTTTTTCTCTCACTCTCTTCTCCTGCCCTCTCCTTTATTTCTCTCCTTCTATCTTTCTGCCGTTCTCTTACGAGTCTCTGAATCGACCATTTTAAAAAGCCGAGCATCAAAGACACACATATAAACTCGAAAATTTGTTTTTATTTGCCGACGTGTACGCGTTTTCAGTGTGTTAGAACACGCTGTGTGCGTCTGAATTTCTTGTACTTGACGGATTCGCCTGTGATTTATGTATCCTCACAATATTTTCAGACGGAATAGCGCAGAATTCATTAATAATTCTTTCAACGATTAATTATTCATTGATTGCGTTATTGATCGATAATACATAAAAATATGAATCCTCTGCTCCTTGGTTAACGGGTTAACACGTAAGCAATTTTCTTTTGCAGTGGCATTCGATTCTGATCTCGTCTGCATATTTGTAAGTCTGTGTACTCGCTCTAAACCTTTGTTTCCACTTGCGGTAACTAATTGCAGAAACATATATGAAAAAGTATTGAACGTATTTTTGAATCATTTTTTTCGGATCTCGGATTTCAATATAAATTCAAGATTTCAATATCCATGCTGACGTACGTATTTTTTTACGAGAATAATCGTTCACGATACTGCGTCATCGGAGCAGTGATCGTTATCATCGGAATGGAGGGACCAGCCACATCAAGGGCTTTGGTAGAACGAGGTTTTGGCGGAAGGTGCCACAAACGCGCACGTTTGTGATACTGATATCCCTGAAACGTGACAGTCCATTCCGGTATCGTTACTGTTCCTCTTGAGTGAACATTATACCATTTCGAGGACTGGAGGGTTTCTCTGAGTCCGCAGATGTATACATATGACAAATGTCTCAATTTTTAACCGCATTTCAGTTGTCCTTCACGAAGGACCAAAGCAGGATTCTGATATTCGCAGAAGTTTCTCATTTTTATTTAACCACGTTCGATCGTACAAAACCCGTAATACTGTATCCATTGGGAACGTTTTGGCATTCAAATATACGCCGAGGATTGACGATCTTTGTCGAAAAAATTGAGCATTCTTTATTTGTAAAGCTTAGTTTGTCTTGAGGGTATATGCAAAATCGTTCGTTTATAAATGGTCTGTTATGACGCATTTCGAACTATCCAAAACTCACGTGTACACCATAAATTAATACGTAATCACTTTTTCATGGATTGATGTTTTAACTGGCAACGTAATATAAATGTTCTACAAGGTTTCTCATTTCAAATTTTTTTCTTTCCTTTTTTATTTTTGCTTTTTTTTTTCTCGCCATCCATCCGAGTATGTAACTCGGCTGAGCGGAGGGAATGGATTGTTGCGATTTTGGTCCAATTTGGCCGGATTCTCTCTCATTTCTCTATCCCTCTTTCTCTCTTCCTGCTTCTCTGTTTCAACTTTTCCACCCATTTCCATCCCGTGCTCTTCCGAATCAACCCTCTTTCACCCCCCCCCTCCCCCCCATCGACCCCTTTTATACTCGCTTCTATTGCCCGCGCTTTTCTACCTCTGCCACGACAGCCCGTCGTGATTGCGGCGCGCGCGCGGCTCTCGAGATTGCCACTATTTTTGGCTCCGTCGGCGATTGCGGCAAAACAGTCCTGGAAATGGCGTGTATATTTCGTGAAATACGCGCGCAAATTCCATGCCATAGTGGCCTCTGGAGGCACGCCCACACATGTTTTTTCTACATGTATCTATATATGTGACCGTACATTTATATTATTTACTAATTTTTCTAAATGGACACGCGTTTACCAGTAAACATATGATTTGTCAACCGGCACTGCTGTAACAGTGATCTGTTTACGGTACAAGAAACTGTTTACGGTTATTACAAGAAAAAGGTGAGGAAAGGGTGTGCTTGAGGCGGCGGTATTCTAATCTATATGAGTCCGTTTTGGAAAGTTTTTTTGAGGAATTCATTTTGAGAAAACTATATGGCTCCTGGAGGTCAGAAGTTTTTCTTATTTGTGAAGTCACATTTTTACTAATGTGACAATTTTTATTTTATTTTCTGTGAAAGAATCCAGATAGAGCCTTGGCTAGGCCCTGATTATTTTTCCCTTCACTCTATTAGGGTAAAAAAATAATCATTGATAAAAATACTTTTTTCATGGTGAGAATTGTGCATCAGAGAATCTGATCCTAGTTTATTTTATTTCAGTATTTGCATCACTCCCGGTATATGTTAATTTGTCCACAATAATGTTCTTATCAACACCGGGATTCGATCCTATACCTATTGATCTTCGACTTACCGTGCTGACACGCTACCCACTACAATAATTAAGGGGTTAGGCTTGAAATTTTTTTTTTGGCACATTATGAAATCAATTAAAATTCCGTGGACGGTCCTCTATTGAATTATTATTGAACTGAAAAAGAAAAGAAAATCGCTAGGATCAATAAAAAAATAGCGTCTGCACAGCTTTTCTCCGTTGACACCTTTTTTTCCAAGGCCGGACTCAAATCTCATTCAATTTTTAACCCAGAATAAAAAACCAAAGTTTTTTCGATTCTGTATAGGAATTACTATAGAAGTACGTAGGATTTTTTTTCGATATATTGTTTTTTGACAAAACGGTGCCTATTTTTTAAAAAATGGTAAAAATTCAGGAAAAAAATTAGTGAAAAAAGGGCACCATTAGTTTCCCTACTAAATTCTTACAAGGGATACTATTTTATTTTGAAAATTGTACGAATCATGAGGGAATGCAGTGTTGTTATAATGAAATTCACATTCATCAGTCAAGCTCAGGCATATTTCCAATTCCAGTCCATATTTCGAAAAACAAAGAGAACAAAGAAAGAAAAAATCTGTTTGAACGAAGTTTCGATAATAGACCCAGAATAATTGAGCTGAAATTATTTATTGAGATCCCAGATGTTTTAAATTTGAGTTTCCATCGAAATGAAATACTTTAATCCATCGAGCGGGCTTTATTTCGAAATTGAACGGCATTTTCGAAATGCTTATAACTTCAAAAGGAGAATGCGACTGATTGATTATTTGGAATTTCGTAAATAGAATTCCATCGTAACCATAGCATAATTTATCTGACTCCACGTTCGAAATATTTGTATTCCACGTTAAAAAAAAAAAAAAAAGAATATAAAATAGCAGGTCACGAGTGGATTCGTTATTGATTCAATTCAGTTATTCAGTTTGGAAAGGTTTTGAAACGAAAGTCGATACCTCAGAGAAGTTATTTTCACACACCAGATATAGTTTCGCATGGATTAGGTCAGACGATTAAATTCGTTGAAAAATCAAGCAAGGGGATGGAGCAGTGATACATTTCTCAAGGTTCACGTCTGTCGGCAATTGCGTATTATATTTTGCATTGAAATAATATAAAAAAAAGTAAAAATTTCATTCTGAGAGCTTGTCAAACTTTGTTCGTACGTCAAAAAAATGAAACTAGGTAAAGAAATCTCTTATGATATTTTGACAAATGGATATGTGTCTCAGGTAAGCAGAGAAGTGCTATTCAATACCATATTTCCTTTGTAAAATTTATTGGTGATTGCCGCGTGTAGTCTCTTTCAACGAATATTACAAACGTGTGGTGACAGGACTGACACACGTCTTTATTGGCTCATCGACGAGTATATAAGTTTTCTCAGCGCATTACTCTCGAGAACAAATATGTCCATACACGGGATATTCCACCAAAATCGAACACGATCTGATAATATTCTTTCCTTCAATAGATCAGAATGCAAAAGAGACCGCGATATAATATTTTGTTTAGATCGCTGAATCACAAAGAGTGAAATTTGAAATTAAATCTTATCAAACAGTATCAAATATCTTCCCATTCATTTCAATGACATTTCAGCCAAAAGATCAAATCGTCTCCAAAAAAAAATAGGACTTTTCCAATTTGATTGTGGAGAAGATAGAATCAAGATTTTTTTCACTGTTATATTTTAGGGGAAAATAGATTATTCAACCTTCAGAAAATCGATAGCTATTATAAAGAAATGGGTGAAATAATCTTAAGTTTTTTTTTTTAAAATAGCATCGTTAGACACTTTTAATGGGCTATTTTATGTTCGATTTAGTTAGTTATCGGCTTTAGATAGAATGTCCCATATGCGGACACGTATATTCTGAGACGTACATGGAAAAACACTTTCCATTCTTTCCATTATTTCAGACTGTAAAAGCGTATACGGCCTGCCACCATCGCTTCGAATATCATACTATACGTATACGTCTACTCGTACCAGAATATACGTCCGTTAAATCGAGCGGATAAAATGCAAGAAAAAAGGTATCCAAGAGAGTGTAATATTACGTAACGAGAGTGACAGCGAATAAGATTCTCGTAAAGAGAAAAAGAAAGAGAGAGAGAGAGATGGATAATTTCGTTTGGACTTTATGGGAAATGTTCCGAATTTTTCTGTGCAAGATAATATAACTTCGAGATAGAGATGCCTTCGATAAAGATGCGAGTATGAGTGGTAATAAAACGTATGAAAAAGCCATTTGTTTCCATCGAATAAAAGGTACTGTTTAATTAAAAGCATTTTAATTGCAACTGTGTAAATATGTATAAAAATGCGATGAAAGGGAAGAATACATGCCTTCGCAATATTCCATTTTCCACAAATTATTGCGTACAATTATATTTATTCTCTCTTTTATTTGTTGTTTTATGAAGCAATTGAATGTTTATGAACTATTGGCCTTTTTACATAAATTTCGTCATGAATTTACGTCCCCTTATTGGCTTTAATATTTATCGGCCCGTTGCTCATTTTTAAAACGATATGCAAACGAAGAATTATCACATGTAATTCATTGAAATAAATTTAATATCACAAACAGGCGAGCTCCAGCTATTCAAAATCGGTTTCTGCAAAAGATTAAACAACGTTTTCGGGGTATAATAAAATTAATTTCGATCGAGGCGCATTTCCAACGCTATCAAATCGATGACGAATCAAAACTTTCGCACTATATAAAAAAGAGTTTCACGAGCCTAATAAGATCCTTAAGCTCTCATTTCATCGAAAGTAATAATGAAACGTACAATAAAAGCTGCTGGTGATGAATTGTTCACGGGTAGCAAAGCTTTTCTAGGTGATATGCAACATCGTGAAATTCTCGAGTGACTCTCAACAATCCCGGAGTACTTCGAGCTCAGGTAAGGCGCGCCCAGATTCATTTAGTTTGGCGTCGAGTCAAGTTTTACCTGCAGGCCTTTTAAACGGTATTCGTTTTGGTACCAGACCGCCTTGAAAATCCCGTAGGACTGTAACCCTAAGGGTTTACGAGTTATTTACACTTTCTTATGGCACGTTAGAGCTGCTCCTAAAACACGAGAGAGCCTCGAGTACATGGACGTACTCTGTACGACATAAATATTCGTGTGTGCACGTGAAAAGAACAGTAATATAGTTTATCAATCGCATTGAAGAATAAAAGGTCCTCGATGTGTGATTTTTTTCAAAGGATTCGAGAAGTTTAGAAATCTTGGCATTGATAAAAAAAAATAAAGAATTTCGACGAAATCGAAACTTTTCGATTTTCACATATTTTCTAAGGGCAAGAGCTCGTGAAAAAGGTCGAAGCCTTTGCTTGTCTTAACGACCTTTGCTTGGCTTAATCTATTTACCGATGTATGTTCTCTTGTTTAATTTTATCCGCTGAGAGGGCCTCTTTGGTGTCACATTTTCTCTGAGAATAGCGAGTGTGACGTCGTTGTAGATTAAGTAATATAGTTCTGTGATAAGGATACACCGTAAAGGTTGAAGGTTCCAACCTAGAATATATATCCTGACGCGTCTGATTCGCGGTGTACCGAGTCTATTCTCGAAGTAGAGAGAAAACGAGGGTGACGAAGCGAATGGGAAACAAGGCGGTTCGAAGAAGCTTGGATGTTCTGTGTTGTTATACCCGTTTCATCCCTTCGTTTTCGTTTCGTATCCTGTATAGGTTCATATCCTGTTACGGGAAGTAAATAGTCGTCATGGGAATGACCTTGTACCATGATGATATTAGCCAAAGCAAAATTATGATGAATGCAAATGCACATAATGTAAAACAGAGTAAATACAGTGTGTGTGTGTAGGATGTGAATCGTATTGATTTAAATTTTGTATCGATGTAAATTGTTCTAATCATCATGAACGAAGTCGCAATGTTTTTCATTGTGTGTGCACATGGATTTCGCAAGCTCAAAGATGTAAGAATTTTTAATTATTTTTGTTTGCTTCTGTGAATTCTAATTATTGGAAAAACGTCAGGAAAATTGGGAATTAGAGCATACGAGGCTGAGAAACTTTAACATGAAATATCCCCTGCTTTTCACTGCAGGATAAACATCGTCTGAGAGAGAAGAGAGAAGAGAGAGAGCTAGAGATCGAAAAAAATGTACGTTAAAGCAAGAACGGAATTGATTGTTTTTCTCTACGTTTACGCATTGCTTATGCAAATCGTACTTGAACCTAAAAGTGTTTCACCTATCGAGGTTGTTCCATATCAGACAACTTCAAAGTCGATGTCAGTTGTAACTTCCTGTATGAATTCTCCCCATGAAAATACATGTGTGAATGTGATCATGAAAGTTATTTTTCAAATAGAAACAAATATATCTGTTCATGAATAGATACATTTGCCGATAAAGAAATATCGTGATATTTTCAAATAAAAATGAGCCTGCATCAATATATTTAACTTTAGAGTTATTTGGGAACATTTTGGAGACATAGAAAGTGGAGTTGTACTGGTGCTAATATTTCTATGGACATTCCTGCTGATTAATGAATTCGCCAACATTTAATAATTCACAGCAGCGTGAATGTAATATATATCGAAAAAAGTAGTACATAGATATTAAGCATAATGAAGCTACACTGGCATGAGGAATATGTGAGCATTGAATAAGCCAAATTAATCAAAAATTCATGGACATGAAGATAATTCGGATTGTGGTCATTATCCGTTAGAGCAATCTCTTCATAGCTCAATTTTTGGGATTCTTTTCATAGCTGCTAATGTACCAAGCTTTTCTATTTTTGTCGTTTTTTCAATTTTGGATGTATTATTAAAATGAAATGTTCAAATAGTTGAACGATAGTTTATATTTAATGAATTTGGTTGGTTTAAAACGTTAATAATAATATGCAAGATATAGAGGTATCTGGTGACTATTTTATTATTTAAAAAAGTTGTGGCATAGAAATAGCAAATGGTCGCAGATGTGATTTCGTTTTTCCAAAGTGAAACGAAAAATGTCGAGAGTCTGCTTGCATACACCCAGCCGTATGACTTGTACGAACGGATAAAGTTGAATGAAATACTGTTCGTTATTAGAATACTTGTAAAACTGAAATATGAATTAATTCTAAGTGTGGAGTACTTGATAGATTGATGGCGTTTTTGTATGCATGATACATTTCTTCATTGAAATTCGATTAAAAAAGAAAAATAGTATTAAAATGAGATAAGAAAAAAATGAGAAGGACCAGCATGAGTTGACGAACAACTCGGAATAAATTGAGGCCCAATTCGAAGGAAAATAAAAAATATGTTCCCCACAAATACTTCCATATTCTTTTTTTTCGCATCCTTCTAAATTGAGCAGAATAAAAACATAGAGCACGAGTGGTTTTGAACACAACAGGGAGCCAATACTCCGTAAATCTGCAAGCTTAATACTGGATATGGTTCAAACCCTCATCCTTTCGCGTTATTCACGAATTTTGTACCATAGTTTCATCAACAACGTTTCCGCGTGCGGTATGCGTGTGTAGGATGCTGAAAATGGATGACTCCCCGTGTAATTGAAAGTTTGGACAATTCGGAAAACACACATAGTAGACGAATCGAAATACGCGTAGATATATAAATGCATATAGGAACGTAGCTCTACGGGAGGTCGACATACATATGAGGCATTTTACGCTAACACTATCTCCCTCATACTCTCTGAAAATTTGTAGCTATTTTTGTCCAATTAGTTGACTTTCTACGGTATCCAAAAAAAAAAAAAAAAACATTCATTCAAAAATTCATTTACTCGTAATCAACAAAAATATAGTACCTTTGATGCCAATCCGATCAGTTTTGTTCGAACAATCAAATGTTTCTTGATTCACCATTCAAATGGAAATGATTGTTAAGATTTATCAATTTTTCATTTCCCCTTATGTATTTGTAGAAGAATTATTATTATTGTTATCATTATGGGTACAATAAAAACGTATTAGATACCTAAGTCAGGCACGGTCATAGTTTCAACGTTATAATTCAATGTGCAATATGAGAACGATACCTACGTTTTCACCAAAATAGATATGTGCGAGCATTGGAACCGACGTATTTTCTTATTTACCCTATCGCTATATGGACGTCATCATAGTTCTATAGAGATTCTCTAGGATTCACGTAACCCATGCAATATGTTATACGTATACTATCATATAGACAGAATCTCTATCTATTTTGCGGTTTGTCGGTTTTCCTGGTTTACAGAGCTCAAAATGCAACTCTGTATACACAAAACTATATGGATATACATAGAAGGCTAAATACATATTTATTGCAACGAGAAAGATAGAGATGGAGAGAAAGAGAGAGAGAGAGAGAGAGAGAGAGTGAGAGAGACGACGACGACGACGACCACGTAGGTCGTGTTTCTCGCGTTATCTAAAGACTTCAGTGGTAGACTATTCAGGGAAACACCCAAATTCTCTTGGTCCCTTTTCACCAAGGAAGTAAGGAAGACGGGAAGATGGTCTGACAGAGATTCTCTCGTTGCGCTATACTGATACCTGCCACTACTACTGGTTCTCCAGTGTTCTATGCACTCATTCCTCCCACTTTCTCTCTCTCTCTCTCTCTCCCTCCTTCTTTTACTCGAGTATCATCAAACAGTTATGACCTCGTCTTCTCTTTGCCCCTGCGATTACGGTGAGCTTGGTGGTTTGGGTTGTGTTTCTTGAAATCGACGTAGACTTTCCTCCCTGGCTCCCTCCGAATCCTTGGAAACCCTCTTTCCTTTCTCTTTCTCTGTCTCTCATGACGGGCTTTTGATGCGGAGATGAGTGTACGTGGGATGCATAAGATAGAGTCTCACTTCGGCAAATCTGCACGTGACCCTAATACCCGGATGGGGTGTGTGCCTCGAAACCCCCAAACCATCTCTGACACTCTTGCACACTCTCCTCTTCCCTTTCACCCACTCCTTTCACACGGAAACTACTGTGGCGTAGGTGGCAAAGCAGAGGCAACATACATTTTGTGAATAAGTAGCATGAGTATGAGAGGGCGAGGAAGGAGACGAGGCAGATAGTCGGTTACACTAGCCTACCCTGGATTCTCACGTTTCGCTGGTGCGTTCCATGCTCAGACCAGAGAGTCTAAACACTCGGTATATACGACTCTTGAGGATTTGGTGATGTGGCGGCTTTTCTCTGTACAGTATGATGGTTCTGCATTACACGTATATATATACCACTGTATACGCAAACATATATTTGGTTCCGGACCATATATTTTACGCGCATAATATATGTATATGTATATGAGGCTTTCCAAGTCAATTCGGTGGACTTTTTCCCTGACCTCTGCCAATCCAATTTTTTTTTATATGACTGCACTGAGTTTAGAAGAAAACCCCGAATTTTTTAGGATTTTTATAAACGTCTCTTGTTGGAAAAAATGAAAATTTCGAAAAACGCCTCATTTCAAGAATCGGAGAAAAATTCCTGAAAATCCGTGATTATATGTAAAGCATTTTAAGCTTTCACCCTTAGTGGAAGTATGATTTTTTTCTACTTTTTACGGGCTATGAACGCGTTGTAAAAATTTGGATAATTTCGAAAACCGCTCAATGGGGGCTGATCGATTATTCAAAAATTATCAAGAAACATCATTTTGGGTTCCACAAACTGCTCAAAGTATATTTTTCAGATTTTTATTTTGACGTTTAAAAAAAAAAAATTTTTTTCCAATAAGAGCTGTTAATAAAGATCTGAAAAAAATGTCAGGGTATCTTTTCTACTCGATGCAGTCCATAAAAAATGGATCGAATCGGTAGGAATCAAGGGTTGGCGTGGAATGCCTCATGTAATATAAATATATGAGTTTTTACAACGTGAACATGGATTTGTTGAGTGTAAAAATAGGGGAGGTTCGACGTGGAGAAGGATTTTAAAAACCACCAGGAAAAATAACCTGAGAAAAACGACATAGCTGCGGACATCTCGCCCTGACCTATTCTCGTGTTGTTTCACTCTCGCTCCTTCTCTCTCCCCTTTCTCCTCGCTCCTCTTTCTTTTATCTTCTCTTCTCGGCTACTATCGGTTTATCATTTCAACTGAGCGTCGTATATGTGTAACAATTATATACCAAATAAAAAGACGTGACCCACATCGACTTGACGGACAAGAAAAATAATATTACACCATATTTTTCAGCTTAGGGGACACATATATCTGCATGCATTTTGCATTTTTTTTTTTTTTTTCATATGCATTCACGTATTACAAGGAGATTTTAGTCCTGTCTCAAGCTAACATTTTCACGATCAATTTCTCGTCGTGTCTGACCTAACTCCAACACACCCGACAGGGTACAAGAAAATCTCAAAAAGCTGGATCGTTGTTTTTCTTTCTCTCTCCGCGTCTCGAATTCTACTACTTTTTTTCTCTCTTGTTTATTCTAATCTTTAGCTGCTATTCTATATCTCTCTCTTTCTTCTCTCGTTTCTTTTCACTCTTTTATACCCATCCTCTCTCAACTCACTCACGATTTATCTGTATATGTAGATATATGTACACACATTCACTGCATTTACAGGTATATGTTCGAGCATAGAAATATATCTACTTTCAGGATTTATTTCGTTTTTTTACCACTCTTCCGGTCTCCATATATCCTTTTTATTCTTTCGTGGGATAGACGTTGAAGGACTATTGCGAAAGACACCGAAAAGTTTTGCCATAAAATGTACGAATTTGGTTGTCTCCTGCTACGTGATCCGACTTTTGGCGAGCCTTGCAATGTCGAATATATATATTTTTGTATGTACATCGAGTGTATGCTAAAGGAAAAGCGAGAAAGACTCATGTAGAAAGAGAGCATGGGCCTAGTATATAGTAGGTATAATACAGTCCTGTTTATACCCTATCCGTTCAAATCTTCACTCTTGTCTTTCTATCGTTCTACGTGTATGCACATACGAGTATGTAGAAGAATATATATATTATTCTCTTTCATATCCCATCAAAGTCATACTTTTCATGCAGAATGAGAAAAAAATCTCATGTGTTCTTAGATCCCTGCGTTTGTTTTGGTATGAAGAGCTTATGACGTTGAGAAAAAATGGAGGAACGTGTACATTTTTTCTGAATGCATCTTTTTGTTTGTTAATTTTTACGTTTTCGTTTTGTTTTGAATAATTTAAGTGAGGAACAATATTTGAGAAATTTAGCTGAGCAATAACGCGATGTTTTACGCGTTGAGGAAACTTCAACGGGGCACGAATTTTTGTAACTGGTTCAAACGATAATGTAAAAGAATGGATTTTCGAGGATGAATTTTTTTTTTTTATATATCATCGGGTATTATTTCTGGTGGAATGAAAAAAGTGATATCCAACGAGTATCGGGGAAACCTATATACGTATACATTTAGATATAAAGCCCCGACACACGTATGAGAACTCTATGGTCTTGCGGTTCGGTAGTACAGAGAATCTTGGTCGAGCTCACGAAGTATCGCAAAATGTTTCCGTGCCATTTACGTCCAATATCCGTTTCAAAAAGACCACGGAGCTTTTGAGACTTGTCGGATGTATACTTCCTTCCTCTCTCTCTCTCTCTCTTGCCCTTTCTTGCTTTTTCTATTGTATATATACATGAACTTGAAGTTACTAGCAACGATAATTGATCACTTATCATTATTACTCTCAAATAACGACGCATTTCCTGGAGAAGAGCCTCTATTTCGGGTCGTTCGTTATATTGCTGCTCAATTTATCAATTGGTCTTCGCTATAATGAAATCCAACTTATTCGGACAGACTGAAATATTATCATAGAAATAATGAATGGAACTGCTGGGTTTGATAGTTGAATAGTCGCCAGGATAAAGCGTAAATAACGAGAAAAATGGATATAAAATATTTGAAAACGCGAAGCACACTAAAAGTGGGTCCTTTTTTTCTTCGGCTCAATTTTTAATGAATTTTATCGTTGATGTCACTAAATATCGTTAAGTTAGCAAATTTTGTAAATAAAAAAACATTGATTTCCGTCCATGCTCAATAATTGATATTTTATTGAAGTGGTGTATTACCCTGAAATATTGAGTGTACATATAGTTTGTACATAAACAGGGTACAATTGCACATTATACAGACTTGGATGAGCTTTGAGCACATAACTGGAACGCGTTTCGACTGTATAATTGATAGACACACGATCATTTTACTACGAGATGCTTTCGACAAACATCTCACCCTTGACACGACCACGAGCCGTCCATTACGAAACCCTTATTGTGTATCCGCTGGGACGCACCCTGAACCTGTGTTTGCATCTCCTTGTCTACATCATCTTCGCTAAAATCCAACAATTCCTCTCCCTTTCTCGCTCTCTCTCTCTCTCTCTCTCTCTCTCTCTTCTGAATACCTGTCGAGCTATGTGATTGCGTCACCCTTGTCTCTTTGTATTCCGCTCCTTACCATTCGAACAGTCGTTGGAATAGGGCATGAGCTTAATATCAAATCGGTTGGATATTCTGCCTTGGTATATCTTCCAACACGTATGCGGTGTTGGAGGGTTTATAAACCTGGTTGGTATAATTCGGGATAAAAGTTTTAAAAGAGATTTATTAAAACATAAGGCGATTATTTAGCGCGATTTTTGGTATGATTTTTGAAAAGGATTATTGAGAAAGTAGAAGAATGCTGAAAAATTAACGGTACCCATTTCAGAATACATATATGAAGAAGTATGATTTTTTGAGAGGATTTTTTAGGTGATATGAAATTAATGCGAAAATGAAGATAATGGGAAGTGCCCATTGATAGATCATCGTAGAGAAGAGTTTTGAATCATGTGAATCACAAGAGTTTGAATGAAATAATAATTGTTTTTTTTTTGGTCAACTTTATTGAATAACACAACGTTCAAGGCTTGAGAAAATGATCGTTTTTTTTTAGCTACTGATTAAACGAACAGTAGATTTGCAATCCGCACAAATTTTCTTATTTGATGAATTGTAAATTTTTTATATAAACTGTGCAAAATTTGTTTGCTCCTGTCCGTTAGGTCAGAATTCAAGAAAGTCTGAGAGAGCTCTAAACTGGGCTTGATTTGCGTATTCACCACCGAAGGATCCCCTGACGAAAAACTCGTACCTACTTCTGAAGTTTCAGAAATAGTTGGCGTAATTATAGGTCGAGTGGCGTGTAGATTTTAGCCAACGAGACTTTCCCTCGAAGAATAATTTTCGGTTCAGCAGAGATTCAAATTTTTATTTCATACAATTACATTAGATTTTATAAACATTGTTTGCTTTAATTATGAGCATAATTTTTGTATTTGATGTAATTATTACTTTCCACTGCTCGGCAGTGATAAAAAAACATTCTAGACAATTAGGAATAGGAGTCGAAAAAAGAAAAATTAGAGAAAATCGAATCATTCAACTAACATGTAATACCTGTTTTCGCTATACCCATGAAAGGGCATCAATTTCTGAATTTAGATCAAATTTCCGGGTTTGGTCTTGAAATACGGCTATAATTACAAACATTTTTATCATTTTATGTAGAAAGTCTGACCCTTTTGTTTTTTTTGACATCTTTAAACAAAATTTCTCACATATTTCCTATCCGTCGACGTCTCTCTCTCTCTCTCTCTCTCTTTCTCTCTCTTTTCCTCTGTGTTTCAAGTTTAGTTGTAGTCTCCTATGTACATATATATACCGAATTTCCTATGGTGCGCTTTCGTTCCATTCACGACCACCAACAAAGCTCAAGGATCGATCCAAATGTTCCTACCAAGAGAACACAAGAGGAAAAGAGATAGAGCGAGGGAAACAGTTGGACAGGAAGAGAAACAGAGAGAAAGGGAGATGATGCGGTGCGCATGCTCGACACTCCAAACTTGTACGCGTTCATTGGTACATGTTTTATGAACGTATATGCACCGGTTGCCGGTGAACCAGACCACGGATTCGATGTCCTGTTTCTCAATGCTATTGCTTGCTGGGAATTTCCTTTGCTCACTTCCGCTTTCTCGCTTTGAGCTGTCAGTTACCTCGAATGCCTACTTGTACGTAATAAAATACTCGAAATAATGATTTGGAGCCCTGACTCTTGTCGTTGAAGAAAATTTATGGGTTTTTCTTAATTTCGATAACCGTGAAGTCATTGCCCATATTCATATTTTTATTTATGAGCAACCGGTTTTCTCATTTTATATACAATTTCTGTTATTAAAAATAATTAAGCTTCGCAGCAGATTGATTATATTGTCATTGGATTTTATTATGATTTCATGGTTCTAAGCTATTTAAATATATTGTTAAAACTCGATATGGGCACGGGGATTGAATCCATTCGTAGTGAGCGTAATACGGTTTTGGAGATGTACGCATTTCTGATCCTTTAAAAAGTAGTGACAATTTTTTTTCGCTGCTATCGGTATTCTCTCGACGATGTGTGAATCAATAGCTTGTTGGAATATACCCTCAAACCTCAGGAGAAATATCTTCTGAGATCTTGTGATTTATCTCAGGGTTAACTGCCTTTATTATTTCTATACGTTACAGCCAGCTGAGAAGAAAACTTATTTACCTTGTCAATTCATCGATTAACGAAGATCGTTTGCTCTGTGAGTTTTGTTCAACAGATTTTCTTCCGAATTGTGTGTTGATTGAAATAAACTGAGATCCCATCGCTGATAGCTTAATTTTGTTACGTATTTTTGGTATTGTTTGCTGGGTGATTGGTTTAAAAAAAATAGGACAAATAAAGTTGAACCGAACAATAAATATTGTTGCTAAATAACATTTTCATCCAGTTTCCAATTACTCGCAATTATTGAAATCATAATTGAATTTCGAAAGATCGTTTTATAGAAATATATGAGAATTGAGTCGTGAATCTTGAACGTATGATCATTAGTAAACCTGATTTGAATTTTAAAATATTGAAAAACTGTAACGTTGTAGAAACTATAATAATATCATGTTACACCACTGTCGTACCACGGAGTCCGGCCAGGATCAGGCGAGGATAAGATCGTTTGATCCTTGCCGATCAAATTTCCCCGAGCTGGAGAATCACAAACAGCTACATCCTACCTGCGATTCAAAGAGAAAAATTGTAAAAAAAAAACTACTATGGTATATCCTGGTCAAAAGGAATCCTTTGAAATTGGAAATCAATTTAAGTTTCTATATAAATTTTTAATGCGCGAGTCTTCATTATGAAAGGTACACATTTTGAAGAGAAATTCTCAACGTTCCTACCCTTTACGTTTCCATCCTTTACAATTTTCCCGAGTATTTTTCCGCTTATTCGCTTTGAGACCGGATACGAAAACTTTTGAATATAAATATAAACACATAAAATGAGATACAAATTCCTTATTTCGATTGACACTTGGTTTCGTTGCAGTTTGAAAAAAAAATTTACAAAAGAGATTCAACTGTTTGATATATATTTGCAGTTTCGTTTTTTATGTTCTGCACCGAGACTCACCTACGTATAAGCCTCTCTCGTAGATTTTAGTACGTTTGGTTTTATCGATACACACCGTTAAGTCTCGACTTATTCGCATGTGGATAAAGCCAGAGCTCTCTTCTCTCGTGGTAGTGTATAAATCGACAAGGTGGTGCACCGGTTCCCATAATATATGCCTTCGCTCCAACTGTACTATATTCTGTTATATGTTACAATACAAATATATCTATATTTATTGTATACACATGTAGTACGTATGTGTAAGTGCAGTACTCAGTGAATATGGCTTGGCAGCACGTAAGGACATACACTATATCCGGTCTCTGTTCAAGATGCACTACATTTCGTTATCTCACCTCATACTTTTCGGGACTAGCAGCACGAACACGATCTTTCTTTACACACTACTTCATATTTCACATATATGGGTGTCAATGTATTGGACTCTCACGTGAAATGCACTCTCACCACGTGGCAGCCTCGCAAATTTTTAAGCAACGCTATTTTTCATATTTGTTAAAAAATTTCATAATTTCATATGGGAATAAAACCTATTGTCATTTTTAAGATCGCTAGATAGTAGAGGTTCTGTTAAGTTCAATAAAGAAACTTTTCTTTGTCGATGTTGACGAAAAAGGAAAATATATTATCAGAATGTTTTTTTAAAGTAATTTTTAAAGATTTATCATATCTTTGTAGATTACGTAAAATGAAATCCATGGAAAAGTATTTTGCACGATATGAGTTCTAGGAAATTGCTTGCAGGTCATGATTTCAACCGAAAGGAACATCGATGCGAAAAGTGAATACCGGCAGAAATTTTGTTGAAGCACATCTTTGCTTAACCAACCAGTAACCCTAATCGCTACTTATGAACAGACACGATCTGCCGAACTTTTTTCAATCCTCTTATTTCTCGGAGAAAGTCTAGCAAATATATATTTTCTTAATGGATGTCGTGTAATGTTTCAGGTAACGTCGACCTTTCGCAAATGTTACAGTTTGCATCGTCACGACTGGGAGCTCCGATATCGAAGCTCCCTGGCCTCAGATAGTCCTTACGTATGCGTGGTCATCATTCCGGCTGGCCGCATTAGCCAATCAGAGTTTTTGATCGATCAACTAATCGATTGACTGGTAACCTCCATCTCTGTCGAGGTTGTCCGGATGTCTTCAGATTTCTACGCCTTCTCTATGTTTTCTGCAGAAATACCTTAGAGGGTTTGCCAGCATTTGAGCTTGCTCGAAAAAGAATGTAGAGCATCCAATTTCCATCTTGTGTTCCGCTTATGCTGACTGTCTTTTTTGTGATTTGAAGATGATCTTGATGTTGCATTTTCTTAGCACTCTACTTATGCGGTCCGTTATGCCTTGAAGATATGGTAAGACGGTTGTGCGTATTGCTTTATGTTGCTTTTTTCTGTTGTCTTCTCCAGTGATTTTCTTTCTGAGGCGTTTGATGATCCGTTGAATTTCTTGACTTGTTTGAGGTGGTCTAGTTCGCTGTCCAAAGAGTCAGGTTGGAAAATGGTCAGGCAGTTTCTCTATACTAGGGAGCTGATGACAGATGATTTTTGAGATGGGTGCAGATGGTGCGAGGTAGCATGTAGGTATCTATTCTTAACAATGAAATTCCATAGATTTCTATCGAATCGCATATTAGATTTTTTTTGTTTGTTGAATTTTCGGAACGAAAATATTGAAAGCATTTCATGTACAGCTAAAGATCTCGGTATCAATTAATATTGTAGTTGATTGTAAGTTCCGAACATTGACGGAAATATCAATATTCTGTCTCAAACGAAGCATGTGAATAAAAATAAAAATATACGTAATTGTAGAAAAAGAAGTGGAATAAACCAACCAGTGGATTTCACGGTTGAATAAAAATACGATTTGATTCGATTTCTAAATGGAATAGACGTCAGAGTATTAAGCCGGTTTTCCGCAGCGTCGCGAGACGTAATCGAAGAACATTCTCCTCTTGAATTTCGGACACAAAACCGCTGGGTAAATTAAACGGAATAAAGTGTTCAAGCTACACACACACACACACACACACACACACACATATATCTATCTAGAGGTTTATACATATAAATACATACATATATATACTATATACATTTTCTTTCGGTTTTCACCATTGTTCTCTTCTATGTATACCTTTTGGATGGTTTGCGTGCAAATCGCAGTGAGAGGAACCATTATCACTTCTCTTTTGCTCCCTCACTTTCCGTCTTTTTCCCCTCGAACACGAACCCATGCACCCATTCTTTCTTCCAAGTTCCTCTCTATATTCCGGTCTTCGTTTTTCCCCGTCGTGAAATTTGCCTTCATCCTCCCAGAGTCTTCGTCGTTTCAACCCCTTCTCGTTGCTCTTTTTCATTCGAACACCAGCTGTCTTCGTTGATCCTTTCTCTCGGCTGCAGGAAAGACATCGACGATGGTGAGAGGATGCATCTAGCGTTGTATGCGCGATAAGGGAGGAAGAGAAAAAGTTGTGAGATGATCGTGGCAACGATGAAGCAAGAATCAAGATGAGACTAAGAAAATGCAAAATCCCGGCAGGCTACGGGGCTCTGGCTACAAAACAGTATATACAAATATATATACTTTTAGAATTTAGGAGAGCTTTTCTTAGATATGAATTCCTCATAATATATGATTCGGTAATCTTTCAGACAGTTGAAATAACGTACATAAGCAACTTCTTATACTAAACCTAGTAAATGTAGTGAAAAGTTGCCAATTTGAAAGTATTCGAAAGGCCCCACAAAAGAAAAATATACATAATAATAATTACACAGCTACACAAAAAAAATGCATTTCCGGATTTGGGGATGAGTCACTCATATCCTCGAGTATTTTGACCTGCTGAAGCTGAATCCGGGGCCTGTTTGACCCCAGCAGGACGGATTCAAGGTCACTGCAAAGTCAAATTGAGAAAAAAAAACATTGAATCGGAGGGAACTAAAAAAACTATAGGATTTTGATGTCGCTCGATCCGAATCCGGAATCAGTTTGACCTTATCAGGTTAGGGTCAAGGGCATTTCAAGGTCAAATAAGCCCTTCAATCGAAGATAACCATAAGAAATATAAGGTCTTGGGATTGTCCAATCTGAATCCGGAGTCAGTTTGACCTTATCGAGTCGGGGTTGAGGTCAGTTGAAAGGCAATTCAAGAAAAAATCATTCGAACCGAGAAAATTACTACCCTTAGAGGTTTTTCAGGTCGCTGAACCCATACCTGAGGTTCATTCGATTCTATCATGTCATCAGCCATAGCAGGTTGCTTTAATATAGATTTAATGTGATAATTCCTGTTATTTGGTTACCAGGATTCAGGTTATATGGTTATGGGGTTATAGAACTCGCATTATGGGGTTATCTAGAGGTTTCAATCTTAAGTAACAAGATTATAAAGCTAAGTAGCTTAAGTTATGGTGTTTTTTCAAGTTATAACGAATCGGTGACATGATAGAATCCAATGGACCTCAGATACGGATTCAGGGACCACAAAATTTGGCTGTGTAGTGGTTTTCTCGGTTTGAACATTTTTTTCTCCAATTGCCCTTCAACTGTTCTTGATCCTGACTTGGTAAGGACAAACTGACTACGGATTCAGATTAAGCAATCCCAAAACCCTATATTCCTGATGGTTTTCTTCGATCGAAAGGTTTTTTCCTAATTTGACCTTGAAATTCCCTTGACCCTGACCTGATAAGGTCAAACTGGTTTCGGATTCGGATCGAGTGACCCCAGAATCCTATACTTCTGGTCGTTTCCTCCGATTGAATTTTTTTTTCTCAATTTAACTTTGCAATGACCTTGAAGCCGTTCTGCTGGGGACGAACAGTCTTCGGATTCGGCTTCAGCAGGTCAAAATACTCAAGTTTATGAGTGTCTCATCCCCAAACCTGAAAATGCATTTTTTTTGTGTGGCTGTGTTATCATTGATCTTCTACGATGATATGCCATAAAGATCGAATAAAATTTTAGATGATGAAAGTAATACTTTCATATGTGTCTATCAGACCCAGTAGAAATGTTCGAAAGTTAAAGTCATACCAATGACTTTATATGAGTTTACAATGAATTATACGAATCTATCGATTCGCTGTTAGAAGTATTGTTAATTATGTGTAAACTTCAAATTGAAGTCTTCGTTTTTCGGCTCTTCTAGGCGTTGGTCTAATACTGCTTAGTGTTTAGCAAAAAGGATGCGCCTCTAAAATAAATTTGACGGAACATGACTGGAAAAACTCTATGTACAGTGGCCCTCAATATATAATCTTCTTGATAGTTTTCAGCATACGAAGAGACCTAATCGGCAATGACGGTTCAAATCTGCACCTATTCCTCTCCCTGTACAGATAATGCTTATCGTCATATATGCACGTACATTGCAATAGTATTAGTACGCGAGTGACATGCGCATTCGCGAAAATGTCTGAGGGGAACGAGAAAAGAGGAGGAAGCGGGTTACGAGAGGGCCAAGAGGGGGTGATAAAGGAAACGTCGGGGGTGGCGGGTGTACAGCCCAACAGTGGCGGCGGCGGCAGTCACCGGCGAGACGCGATTCCACCCCCGCCGCCTTTCTGGCCCTCGCCGCTTTTACCCTCTGCAACCCCCGAGGCTAAGATAAACCCCCTCCGAATAAGCGAGAGAACCGCGCGCGTTTGCCAGTCTTTCGCTATCTGCCGCGACGATGGGTTCCCGATAAATCCGTTCTCGTATACATTGAATCTCACGCGCGCGATCAGTAACCATTAGGTCACTTCACGATACGAAATTACGGTCGGGCTGCAGCATCGCGGTGACAGAAACTTTTCTACCGGGCGTGAAACGTACCGTTGGCGTATCGGCGACTGCACGATTATTTCCTGATAAGAATTCAAAACTCAACGATCGTCTGCGGGCTACGATTTACCGGTTCGATCGAGCACGTTTCGTTTTTTTTCTCTTTTTTTTTCTTCACGTCTTCGGGCTTATCTGACTTTCAGTAAAACGATTTATTAACAATCCTGACTCGATTTAATTATGGATTCGTTTAAGATTTAATCGATTTTATTCCGAATGCTTTCAGTAGTGCATTCAACCAAGGTTCACTTGATTTCACGAAGAAAAGACAATAAGAATTGCCCCAAAGTTTTTTTTCCTCATTCTTACACCACTGCTCGAGCTAGCAGTGCTTCCTGCTAAAATAGTCCTTCATCCTGTCAGCCTCGTTATGCTGTCCTTTTTGATGATCATCGTCATTACATTAATTTCCCTGCCTGCTGATAACCGATAATCATTTCGGTGGTTCTCAGGTGTCGTGAAGAGTGAGGATACATTTGAATGTATCTAAATCCATCGCTATTTGACATCGCGTGATTGACTAACAGTAAGGGAGAGAGTGAGCATAGGAGAAAAAAAAAGAAGCAGCAAAGCGAGTTTCGCCGACACCCAGCCCGCTAAACTCAATCTCCTCGTTCGTGCCCGGACTTCTGAAATACTCCTGCGAGCGGGATATATTATTCCAAAGGGCTGAAAATTTTTTTTTTTTCTTTTTCATTCTCGTTCGTTGTTGTGTGTCCGTAAAGAAAGCAAAAAAGAACACTAGTACGGTGAAAAACTGATGATCCTTTTCTCCTAAATCATTTGTGTGAAAGAAAAAAATCGATATTGTGTTTAGTATCAGACAAAAGTGAAATCTCACTGGATCACATCGATGTGGATGTAGCGTATAATAAGAGTTTCACTGCACATTGTACATCTGAAACAGTTGCGGAGAAGCACAATAAAAACGGTGAGTGAAAACAAATAATGATGCTTCTTCCAAAAGTTTTGTTATTGTTAAAGAAACGTGGCGTGAACGATTCTCAAGATTTTCAATCAATGTGCAGCAGTACCACACACCAGTGGGGAATTCGGCTAGATTTTCGTGCTTAATAATTCTATAATTAATGATTATATATTATAAAATAATAATAATGGAATGATTCTGAAATCATTGAACATCTAAATTTAAATTATGACTCTGCAAATGATGTTAAAATGAATATTACGTAAATACAATCTACTTAATTCTCGGATTTTGAGCCCAATACCCTGGTAAATTATTTTGACCTCAAACGAAATCGAATGAGCTTGAATGAATTTTTTTTCAAAGAATCAGGATGCATTGTTTGCAAAATAAGTGAAAGAGTACTTTGAGTGGAATAGCGAGGAAATCCGATGGGATTTCAGGAGAATATTCGCGCGTCAAAAATTGAAGGGGTAGAGTTTTTCCGTTAAGGAAACAGTAAAACCATACTTGATAATTTTCTTGTTCATCGCGAATGAAATTATAACAATGACTTTTGCCCTTGATGACTCTTATGCCCTTACGATATTATTATGAATTACGTTGAAGGCGTACAATATTCTGCATTTCAAACTTCGTTTTTTTCCTCTTAACTCTCGCTCTTCTTTTCTGTAACACGAATAACGGCGTGTCGGGTTAGCGAATTCGTAATCCGATACGGTTGACAAGGGAGAGCACGGCAATGATATTGGAATTCCGGTTTTTTTTCCGCCGGAGGATCGTTGCAACGACGACGACAAGCACGACGAAAGTTCGACCGAGAGAAATAGAGTAGAGTGTGGGTCACATCGCGAATCATTCCTCTCCGTATAGATCTTTGGAGACTTCCGAGGTTTATCTTTAATGCCATTCCGGAAGTCATGCAGAGTTACGAGAAACGGGAATGTTTTATACATACGTAAAAGTCGTCATATATACGTAGTACATATTGTAGTCATTGAATGGATAAGTTGTATCATTCGTTCCGATCGTTAAAGTTATCTTCGTACATCGCCCTGAAGCTCGTTCTATATATTCCCCGATGCAAACTATATGTCGATCCGGTTTCCCCGAGAGCTTTTAACGCTGAAATCTCCCAAGAGCAGTAATTTATATTTCCAATACTTCGTGCTCATAAAACACGGAATATATTTTAAAGAAAAATCAATAGAAATATTCAATCTACAGAGCATGGAAAAAAAAAATGAGCAAGGCTAGAGTAGAGTTCCTGTTGACCAATAAAGAGCCAGAATCCAGCAGCAGAATTTTTAATTACTTATATATTCACTCGTTTACCAGTATGGTCATATATTAGTTGTGTTTCGCTAAAAAAAACGTTTGTAAGAAATAATGAATTCCGATAATTCATTTAACGTCAACCGACAATATCGATTGGGCATGAAAAGCGATAGGAATGAACAAGAGCAATTATTAAAAAAATGGACAATCGAGAATATAGGACACTTGTGCCGAAATTCAGTGTGCCATGATAGCTGGTCGAGTGAAAATTGAAAGTACATAAGCCCTAAACGATTATTGAATAAAATAAAGGATCCTTTTTCATGTATATTCTTTCGTAATTCAGAGTTGAAAGGCGCTTAGAAGATTTTGGGTAATACTTCGTATGCGCCTTGAAAGCAAGTCTCTATAAGTCATAATATACGTATAATCGCTACTTGTGCCATAAATTACCCACGTAACCGCCTCAACGAGGAGAGATGCGCATCTTGGTATTAGCTGGCTGCTCATATAACCAGCAGCAGTAACCATCATTAACGTTCCTAATGAAAGAGGGTGAATAGCTAAATACGATACACCACAACGTCGGCGGGGTCTCGGTTTGGGAAGTAAAAGCAGGAAACAGCTCTTCATCTCTGTCTGGCTGCGGTGTGTTTGAGTGTGTGGGTTCCGCTCTTTTATGCTCTCATTTTAAGGGCAATGCAAAGGAGGAAATGCAGTTAATATTCGTGAGAGACAAAGGGAAAAAAAAATTCTCAAGGCTATTGGTGGATGAAAATACAGTCCGACGAAAACTCATTTCGGTACAGAAAAGAGGGCAAAATAGAGGAGCATGCGACCGAGTGAGGGAGGCAAATGGAAAAAAACTTTTAAATAATTTTTTAATTAGTGAAGAATTTGAAAGAAATAAGACCTTGTACATAGAAAAACTGCTGCTTGGAAAATTGGATAAAAAGAAAATGAACAAAAACGGTTTGAAGTAAAGGGAAGTTCTGGCCAATGGAAGTCCTCCCATAAAGTAATATGTCGGATAAATGTCTAATTGTGCATAACTGGGCGATTGAAAAAGAAGCTACATTATCCAGTAAATTCGGAAATGGTTTTATTTATGCCGCCCGAGAAAACTTGTTTTTCTCTTCCTTCAATAAACTTCTTTTTAATTAATCATCAACGTCTCGGAAACGCTTGTTTCCGAGTTTTTTCTTCATTTAACTTTCGACGATTTACTAACGGAAATCAATTGTTTATAGCTTTATATTGCATGAATAATCCGAACCTGTTTTTCATGAAGATGAAATCGAGAATTACGGTATAAAAACTTTAATTGATCGCAGTAAGAAAAAAAACGAAAATACGCCAGCAATAACTGAATAGCAAACAAGACGTAGACTTCAACGAAAAAAGCGAACCAAGTCGATATTGGAGATAACAGAGGAAGAGGGATAAGAGGAAAAAGGAAAAAGAGAAATAAATATAATAAAAAAATAAATCTAGTGGAGTACAACATTTTTGCTCGTAGTAAATGTGTAGCAGTGGGATAAAGCTGCATGCAGGAACGTAAATCCATAATTTGTACACAAAGTTCGTTAACAGACAGAAAGGCATAACAAAAATAATTTATCTCGTACATATAGACGCCAGTTCCGCCATTTTGTTTGCTAATATACATAGATATGGGTAATGTGAAAAAGCGAGATGATGATTGAGCGGAGATGGAAAGAAGGAACGAGAGTTAGCACGATGAGAGCAACGTCGAGACCTGACGAAATGGGTTGAAAAAATGAAAGGATCGCCGGGAGGTTAGAATGAGAGATCTGGAGGATAGAGTAAGAATGAAAGGAGCTTCAGAAGAAAAGAGAAGAAAATTGAAGCAGAGAGACAGAGAGAAAGAACAGATAGAAAGGGTTGGTTGGTCGAGAGTCACCTCGCTATGATGGTAGTCGTGGTTCGTCTCTTCTCGACTCCTGGCTCGATCCTCCATATAGTCCTTGGGCTTGTTCCTTCTCTTCAGGCACTCACCTCGCTTGCCTTACTTCGTCCAAGCCACGTCCCTCGAGCACCGCAGACCATCCGTGAGTGCAGCGACTCGAAACTCACCCTTCTTGGTGGGGTTGCAAACCTACTACCGAGGAACAGTATGGGAGGAAAGGGGAGGTCAATGTCTGCCTGCCCCAACCTTGCTTCCGGGAGCTGTATGCCGGGTGTCCTGAGCTCTGAAACCTCGTATATATCTATATATATTACGTTGGGTAGCGTACTCCGGGAGCCCGATTATACGTATATATAACGACCGCTACTGCTGCCCATTCGACCATAACCTGGTTGCATTATCCGCATGTTCACGTAGAAGAGCTTGCGACATCCGTAAGATAGATTTCTATCGGTGATGGGTACCATTTGAAGTCCTTTTCCATCAAACTATATTTGTAAATTTTACCAGTTATATATGTAATACACAATGATTGTAGATTATCAAGGAAGAATTCATAGGTGCACCATTGGATGCTGTTACGGACAATGAAAGTCCTGAATAAATTAATCGATAGTTTTATCCGTTGATTTTGGAAGTGTTGAAGTTAATTATATGCATGCGAGCGTGGGCATGTTTTCAATAAAATTTCGTTTTTCGTTGCCAGGTTATTGGAATTGAATTCACGACAATCAATCGCAGTTACGATGATTCTAGATAAAAATTGGAAACAAAAGCCTGCACGCATCAGCAGTGTTCGGGGTTAGTTTTAGTACTGAAAAAAAAAAATTGTTGATGCGAGTTTTGCACTTCGCATGAAATTCGTTGACTGCTTTGTACGTATCCGATCCATCAGTGGAAACGGAAGCAACAACCCTATCTCGGTTTATATTCTACGAGATCATGATGGGGGAAGGGGGATGAATGGGAAAGTTCGTCGGGACCCGAAGGGCTGGAGAAATAACAGCTCTCGGGACTTCCTGCCACGTTCCAAAAACATTACCGTTAACTCGCAGTTGATTTCGGAGATAGAATCTGTTGGAGCAAGGTCCGCGTTTTGTAACGCCCACATTACTGCGTTGGAAGAGGTTTATCGACCTGCTGTAGTTGCTGCTCTGACCGTTTAAGTACGGGATATTGTAGCACGGTTCGCGTGTTTGGAGCAACGGAAGAGTTTTTTTTTTCGGTTTTGTTATTAATATTATACCCTCTGTTTTTGAAATATTATTCGCGTAATTCTCTTCGTGGAGTTGAGACATATTCAAAACAGATACACAACGCTGACAGCAGCGGTTGTTCTGTTGCAGAATTTTGTAGTTTAGCGTAAATGTAGAACGGTAGGTTGAACGATTGAGGCTGCACGAATGTTTGTTTAAAAGTAAGCACCAGTCTCCTACATATAGTATTAACACTAAATACGATTTGTTGAAAGGAAAAGGGTAAAATCAACTACTCGTTTTTTGTTGAATGGTGAATGGAGTTTATTCGACTGGATGATGAACATTTTCTGTAGATGATTACTATCCTGAATTTCATTTACAACTCAATCACCGTTTGGCCACATAATTCTATTCGAAAAACTAGTGTCATTCATTTGCATACGCATAATATCTTCGATCACTCCAACGGGAATGTGTTCCAACCTCGATTACCAAATTGACTAACTGTTTGGATAATTGGAAAAAAAATAATTTATTCCCGCAATATTTTTTTTGCATCGATATTATTTTTTCTGGCTGCTCCACAGTTTCGTTGGTTCAATCAATAACTTGTTCAAGGATTTACAATTTTTTTTCGCTTTATCTAATAAATATTTCGCTACCCTGTCGAGCTGAATGAATCCGTAGAAAAAATCAAAATTTGCTTTGATCAAGAAAATTCTTTCCCAGTTGATTCGCAATCAGAAGCCTTCCATCCCAATGTCTCATTGCCAATGAAATTTCCCACTCTCTCTCTCTCTCTCTCGTGCTTCCTAAAGTCGTTGATTCCTGATCGTCTAAACATGCAATCGCAACAGTATTGACAGCACTTTACCTGATTAATTTTCCGCCCTTACGCATCTGAGATTTGAACAAACAAGCACTATGGACAAAAAAATGTAAAAAAGTTCACGTCTTCTCGCAACAATTTTTCTTCCCTCGAAATATTCGAACCCATCGATAACATCCTGTCAAAAAAAGCCAAAACTTGAAATATCCGCTGCTATAATTATTTTTTTAGAAATCTTTTATACCAAACACCGTATACAAAAATGATGCCTTCTCAGGTAATTATAAACTCACTGACTGATTTTCTTCCCGTTAATTTACCATAAAAAATGAAGAGCAGTACGAGCAGATCTAACTCTTTGAAAAAATAGAGTAAATTTGATGACCGAAGATTATTAATTGAAACTATTCCGGCGTATATAGGTGTAGTCAATGGTGGGCATCTCTGGAGAGCGATGGCTCCGGAACTTGGTAAACGAGTCGGTGAACACGCTTGCGGAGAACACGAGAGGGTTAACACGCGTTTCACATACCTTTGAATTTGAGCCACTATTATACACGCACAACCGTGTGTATGAACATGCTGCGATACAGGGGCACAGTTATATGTACACGCGCGTGAATGAACATTGAGAACTAGCGAGCTGAAGCTATACGTGAGACGAATATATATCTCTATGTATGAAGATGTGAGGCAGGAGCGACAGAGAAATTGCAGATTTCGCATGGATCCCTGCGTGTACATACGCCACTATATATGTATCCTAGGGGATAATCCACAGGCGGAAGCCAAACAATCGATGTGGCGAGGGACCCGGGGCTCTTTCGCTCTGTCTCTTTTTTTTTTACAACAAAAGCCGAGTTTCAATATTTGTTTCATGGAATTTTTCGATGTTTTCCTATATTACCTTTTTCCCTTCTCTTCAGCTCCGGTGGCATTTTTTTCTGTCATCATGAAGAGCTCATGTTTGATTTATTTTTGTTTGAATATTTCTGTATAGCAGAGATGAAGAATCGTTTCATACGATTATTCGAATTCAAATAGTTAAAAGTCATATTTCATTTCTAAAAGTATTCACTCGAGTTATTGTAGAAAACCATTTGGATGCTAAATAATTGTTGATACAAATGCGCTTTCTCAAATTCATTTATTGTTCCCGTTTCATTTAGAATAAGAAGCAGTTTTGAAAAGAATTTTGTGCTATTATTCGAATCTACAAAATAGCATGATGAACTATAACAGCAGGTTAAATGCATTTTTACACATCGCCAGGATCTTTCATTCTACGTTTTACGGCATTGTTAGCGTTGAAATGAAGGTTTCTCGTAGAAAAACTTTCACGACCGATTAAAAAGGCGTTGGCTATAAATTTTTAAATTACTATATTTTATCCGAGCATTTAGGAGTGAGGTCAAGCTTTCCTTTTGCTCTAAAGCTTTGAGCTTTGACATCGTTGCTCTCATCGCCCTTCATCGATTAAACGTCACCGTGTTCGCTAGGTGGCGCGTTCACGCTTTACCGGCTAACTCACACACGTGAAAGAAACGAGAATATAGCGACTACCGTGAATACATGAAATTTCGTGAAATTGCATTATGGAGTGGTACAGCACAAAGTTGAAGCGTTATATCAGAATCTCCGTTGAAAATATATACGCTTTTGCATAGGTCTTTCCACGTTGAATCAATCTTTGCCTTGGGATTTTTTTGTCACATCGTCTATAGTGAGGTAGATAAAAAAATTTTATACAAAAATTTAATACGATAAAAGTAAATTCCAGTTGTTGACAAAATGTTTCGAACGAATGAATTAATCAGTAATCGGTTACTGAATTTCAGCAAGTTCAGATTAAAGAATAATGATTAAAGATTTAATTTTGTATGGAATGCGAATAACGGTGTAAACCGTTCAAATAATAGAAATTCGATTGTTCTGGTGTGAAAATTAAAACAGAAGATGTTAATTCGACTCGAAATAAATCATTTGTGTTTCTCTGAAAATAAGCGACGATGGGAGTCATTTAAAATGACGATATCAAAAGTTAGGTCGATTTAACACGAATAACGTTATATATGCAGGAGCATAGACTGCAGTCATATTGTGCTGAGTTACTCGGGAAAAAGTACTTTTCTCGTGTCGAAAGTAGCAAGAGAGAGAAAGAGAGAGAGAGAGGGAGGGCGAAAAAAAGAATGAGGAAGAACGATGTATACATAAATGCAGTGGTACGGCTTCAATTTTTAAGCTTCCATGCTCAGGCAGCGAGATGACATGTACCAGATCGCCAGTGTCCACATTCGGGGGTACGTAATACCTCGGCTCTTTTTATCCACAAACAAAAATCAGAGTAATAAATTGTACTTGTCTAAAGCCATGAACATACTGCAGTCGGCTGTTGAATCTTCAGTAACTCTCGACTGCATTTGTCATGTCGCTGTCGCTGTGAGTACGTTGATTTATTTTGATATTTTCCTCGAAATTTTACGCTCTTTTCGAAAAACGTTCACGTTTTTCATCACGGAGTAACGCTGCCTTGAACGAAATTTCAATTGGTTTCAAAGATGAAACAGCTCTCAATTTCTTTTACCATATAATACGTTTTCAAACTATGACGAATATATTGGTTTTCTCTTTTTAATGAAAATATTTCTGCGGCTATAACTTTATTTATAAATAGTACGAGTCAAACTATTTAGAACAATCTGTGGTAATCCGAAAAGCTTGTTTTAATGTTAACGAAATTTCATAAAAAGGGAAGGAGGTGCGATCGTAATATTATGGAGGAAAAGTTTTGGTTGAAGTACATATTAGCAGTTCGGAAAAGTAGCATGTGATATGATGTATAGGAAAGCTCCATGAAGCTGGTCTCTCGATTTACGTATTCAATGTATGTATGTACGTGATGACGTGAATATATAATGTACAGGGGAACGTATATATATACATATTAGCCTGTTGTACCGAACCGTATCGTTGATATCGAAAATTCCAGACTGCATTGTAGTTTTGCAATAATGATGTGTATAACGAACTCTCGACGATGGATATGTACAGAGGTAGGCACATATATGTATGCGCAGTGTGGCCAGAATTTTGCCCGGCATATTCGGGCACTCGTTCCAATAAATACTCTTTCTCACTCTCTCTCTCTCTTGCACTCTCTCTGTAGCTTTCTTTATGCTAGTACATACAGCATCCACCCTCTAGATCATCCCATGCTCTGATGTATCCCCCTGGCACACTATAATATACCTCTGTATTGGACAAATAATGTGTTATCCCATACACCCTCGGGTATTCGTGTGTACTTAGGGTCTGATATCTATTGGGAGAGAATGATTCGATCGCGTGTAATCATTCGTGTATGTTTGCTTTTTTTTTATTATTATTATTATTACTACCTCTTTATCACATTTATCGACTGCCAACGAAATGAATTTTTGCCGCGTTCTATGACTTTGTGGTTTTCAATTCGATCCAATTTCTAATAAATACATTTTTTCGTTCAACTTTTATTCGGAATTAAAACGCGTAGGCAGTTTGAAATATTACGAAAATAAGAATCGTACTTAATTAATCGTACAAATACTTAATTATTACTTATTCAATTATTTTATCGTATCTTTCTTTCAATAAGTTATGATTTACGATTTTTCTTGGGAGCATGAAGAGCCAGAGTGTATGAAATAAATTATACAGTGTATGCAGTACGAAAATATATTATTCATGAAATTGAATAAGGTCGGACTTGACAATAACTTCATTTAGGACGCTCGATGCTGAATTCTTGGAAAATCATATTTTATTATTGAAAAGAGAATATTCATTTTTGGTAATATATGTTGAGAGGTTTACCATCAATGTGTGATGGATTCAATACCGAATACTTAACCATATGACACAGACAATGGTATTCGCAGTTACTATTTAACACGTGAGCACGTATATATACACATAATGTGCATGCACGTCTGCATTGATTTTGGATATTCGACAGATTTCGAGGTTTTTATAACAGTGACGTGGTGACGAAGTTCAGCATTTTAATGTCACTCATGATTGAGATGTATAGTGACGCGTATGAAAAAGTCTGTGAAAAACGTCGAAACAAATGAACGACGAGTATTATCAGTGAAAAAAGAAAATATATTTCATTCATCCGGTAACACCAATGCATTGTCCACCGAACAGGTAGATTGTTTTTTGTATTGTTATGATTATCTCTGAAAAAAAAATTTGTATTTCGTAGTTATCACTATTATAGTAAAAAAAAAAAAAACTCGACATCATCCAGAGTTGAAATTCAGCCAACAAAGTATCATGACAAATGATAAAAACGAGATTCTTGAAATCTGCATAAAATGAGAGCTTGGAAAATAAAACTGAGGAGGATGACAACTAATCCAGAATTGACTCGTATAAAGTGAACTATTCTCTTTAGACATTTCGTAATTATATTTGATGTCTCATTCGGTATTCTCACGAATCGTCACTTCGTTATAATATATTTACGATATTCACGACGATCTCTCGTGTATGTCTACGAGGTAGGTCAGGTCGTTTGGTTAGCGTGGTAACATTACTCGCGGGCTGATTCGTTTAAATTTAATGAGAAAGAGAAAATGGGAAGCAATCTTCCACGCGTAACTGTGTAGCCTTACCTGGACCTCAAAAGTCTGCAATTTCTACGTATTTAAATAAATATATACATAATATAAATGGTCATATACGTGAGTACATACTCAAATGAAGTCGGTACCAAACGCTGTGGAGTCAGTACCGGTGAACTATAATGCAAGTAATAACACCGATTAAAGCGCGACCTAATGACCGTAACTATGAGACCAGGATTAGCCGTTAAGCGAGTCGTAAACGTTTCCTTCGAGAGATCGCGGCCATTTCCTTGCGTTAGATCGTATATACGGAAAACCGAATTGGTACGTTTATAGTATATGTCGCAGGTATATAAAGCAGTTCAATATCGGCACCTCGAAGTACTGAATTCGAAGATTGTAATCCTCTCCGATTTTTTGGACTCCCTTGAAACTTGACTCGATACCTAAATCAAAGGATTCGATTTGTCCGAGCTGTTCTAAAAGAGATTGGAACTTTCGGCATTTCTATTATTTTACGAGAAAAAACTTCGGTTCTTTTTATCCAAATATTTTTGAGGATAGCGACGCATAACTTGGGGGAAAAAAAAAACAGAGAATAAGAAAAATTCGGTTTCATAACTATCCAAGTCTACATATCTTGTTTGAAAAAATGTATTTATCGGAGTCGTGGATCGTTTGAGGAACAGTATGGCAACGGTAATGGAACTGACGGCATCGGAGTCGGGGAGAAATAAATTTTTACTTAGTAAAATGAATCGAAAGAAGTTTTTATTTCAGAGGATCAATGATGTCGGAAAGGTGATTTTGAAAACGGTTATTGAACGATAGCTCGAGAACCCTGTATATTGGAAGCAAATTTGTAATCCACAGTTCTCGAGGAATTTCTTTTATTCCATAAATTCATGAATATAAATAATTCTTTTTCAACGTGGACTCATTTGATCGATCAGGAATTACAATTACATTGAAATTATACGACGATGAATCTGGAACGATCAGCATTTCAAAAAAATGTGCCTATCAAAGCGTCTGGAATAATAGGATTCATAATATTCGTTTGATGTTTCAGTGCTCCGACTCAGACGAAAAGAAAAATCGTTTGTGATTTTATTTTATGTATCCATTTTTTTTTTTAATTTCTCTTTCGGTCTTTACTCCGGGGGAGAATATTAAAATATGTGCTTTAAACCTTCAATCGGCAGCGTTCACGCCTCGTCAGTATCGTTCGGGTCGGTAGCACCTCGTGATTTACATGAGATGACAAAAAGTTGCACTTCAGAGGCGAGAGAAGTATCGTGAGAAAGGATAGATATGCATATAGAACTTTCTAAAGATTGGCCGAGCGGAGTTTTCTATATTTATCAGATGTTATCAAACAAAAGGGCTTAACCCAAATAATTTTACTCGATAAATTTGTTGGGATAAGGCCTTTTCTTTGTTATCAAACGAAAGGGATGACTATGGGGGTGTGACAGAGAGCTTACCAAGCTTTCGCTTGTTTTACAGTAAAATACTGTGTGTAGCTCCTTGTTTACCCAAAAACGAAAGAGTGAGACGGATATTGAGTCGGTATCCGCACTAATACACGTAGAGCTCATCGGCAACCACGAGACGAGGGCTGGCTCAGCTCGAACGGGCTCGCTTCTCGTGCGATGTTTTGCATTTTACAATGGCAAAGATATTATGCAAAGCGAGCCCATACATATACATAAAGCTAGGCTAAGAACGAGTATTCTACAGTGCAACACTCAAATATACATAGATACACATGCATGGGGATTTCCGTATCAATACGAATAAGTTTCAACTAACTGTGATCTTCATCACATTCATTTTTCGATTCGATTTAACTCTTCTTCATTTTCCTAGATAAGTAAGATATAAGAAGAGCTTTCCACTTCTCAGAATAGCTGCAATATAGAGAGAATGTGGAAATTGATTGCGTTAGAATCTGATTTTGGGTACAGAATTTGTATATAACTCATATTATCACGGTTCTGATGTTTTTTTTTTATTTTGTAGAATGTAATACGATGAATAGACTTCACTTGAACGAACGAGAAATTCTGGATTAGGTACAACTCCGTACAAGTTACAAAATATTCACGGTATTAGGTAGAGTTCTACGGAGAATTTCACGGTAGAGTTGAATGTTTATTAAAGTGATTAAAAAAAAAAACGAACATTTTTTTTCTTTCCCCAAACAGGTTGAAGTTCCATTTAGGTGTTAAAATACGCCTGTTATAATTTGAGGTCTCAATATTAATATTTAGATGTTCCGCATCGCATTTTTTGATTTTCGATAACACTAACATAATTCCAATTTATATTTTACATGGAATTTCGTGCCCATTGTTTTGATGAAACTCACAGTTACGCTGTAATATGCAAAAATCAGCTAAATTGACGATAAATTCAACTTCGACCTTGAATAACTTCTGAACGAGTAAACTGATTAAAAAATGATAAGAGACCTTTTTTGTAGAGCGTTCAATTCCCTACAAAAATATATTAACCGATTTATTGTATGACGCATTGTCAGTCAGTTTTAACAACTAGAAGATGTAAAAAAAAAAAATTCTCATGTTATTCTTATGGAAAATCAAAAAATGCGATGCGGAACATCTAAATATTAATATTGAGAGCTCAAATTATAACAGGCGTATTTCTAGACCTAATTAAAACTTTCCAATTTGTTTGGGGGTAGAAAAAAATGTTCGGTGCTTTTTCAATCACCCTATACATATGTCTGTCAAGTGTTTATGAAATTGTTATGTATCATAGTTCATATATGTCGTAATATGCTACTGTACGCTGATCCATTTCTAGGCAGACTGTTAATATACGATACATATATACAAGTTAGCTGGAGAGTAGACACACAATACACTGAACAGCAAAGCCAGCTACGTCTGTCGACGAAATGTGTACATAATGTGTACACGTCTGTATTTCATGAGCTGCCGTTCTCAAGTTTATGGTTTTACGTTGTATGCCTGAGCATGGAGCACTGCTAATTTAGTTCGGGACGTAAATCGATATATTAATGATTTCGGTGTCGTAAATATTGTACAATTTTTTATTAATGAAAGAAATCTCTGATTTTCCACTTTCCGCTCATCTTGATGGACACGGTCGAAGATAAAAATTTTAATCGTTTCGTTTGAGAATCACGTTTTTTTTTTATTTATTGTTAAAAGTTTTGGACTTTGCGTCTTCACAGGCACGTTTACGTCTAGTCAGGGACACGCCCGGTTGGAAGCCAAGTTCACGATTTTCTAACCAAGCCGGAATATCTCAATAATCTAAAAGACTTATCAGTTCTATCCAAGACAGCGTAGAAGAAGATTAATTACATTGAAAAAATAAGTCGCGAAGCGACGGAAAACCTGTAGAGAATAAATTCGGTCGACGGATATTTCAAAGCATAAACAGTGTATTCTAATTCGGTGGACTAGTGTTTTTGGAACTGAATTTACCAAATGGAAACAGGTGTTGCACGATTACTTTACAGTTATTCTCCTTTTGCGTCATTTCACAATATATCATGCTTAAACTCAAGATACACTTGCGACGATTTCAAGTTGCGAGGTTATTTGTTAACGTTTGTGTGTAAACCATTTTTTTTCCTTGTATTTATAATTATAGGGGCTTCATGACTGTCTACAATTTTCGGATGGCAAAAGTTGAAAGTGTGTGTATGCAAGTGTGCTACGAAGACCTTCCCGAGTAATAAACGTGGATAATATCAACGAATACTAAAATCGTATCGTTCCTATCAGTTTTTACGCGTTCATCTTCCGACCCAGTCGAAACTTGAATGTCAGAAATTCGTATCTGTAAGTACCCCTTCATTCATACCTTTTTATGTTATTGTAAATGTTTTATTGAATTTTTTGCATTTATTAATGCCAATTTTTTTAAATTCACGCTATTCCGGTGAAATAAATTTTGATTATTGATCTGTTAGAATCATAATTATATTTTCGCTGGATCGCACTCGAAAGTTCTAGCGATTTCGAGAAAAAATAATTATTTTTATTGATCTGATTCCTGGATTGCATCGGGCATATTTGTGAACTTTCATTTTTTTCTTTGTTGAAGCAGAAACAAGCTTTTTTGAGATATCTTTCACGCGCTTCGAAATTCAAGATCAATTTTTTTTAAATTGATTTTTCTGACTCTCTACTTCGATTGTCCATTGAGACTTCCCGATTTTTTTCAGATAATAAAAAACACAAATATCTTTTGACATTAATTCAGTACTGTGAATAAATGATAGGTTCATGAAAAACAACAGTATGTTGCTGCTCGGATATTTCTTCGTGCCCGTGGTCCTAGGGATGATGGAAAAACCGTTGATCAACGATCACTACATTCAAAAAAGTATCCTGGGTCATGATAGATGGTTCAATACATCGACTGTATCGTCTCTGAATAAAAATCAAGATCGGTCTGTTCAACTAACTGACACTTTGTTCCTTGGCCAATCAGTTTACAATATGAGCCAGGCTCTTTTCGAGTGTAATTTGTTATTGGATCACAGAAAAAATGAAACAAAATCTCAGACAATGGTCGAGAAAACGAATGACATTGATGACATACGACAATCAGTATTCGGAGTTGAAATTTCTGAACTCAATAGTGCAAAGAGCGATGACATTCTAGGGATTAATATAAATGTCAAGGTCAAAATATGTATCCGGCAGCGTCGTCTCACGTCACTCGAAGTGTTGATAAAGAACGAGATACTCAGGAGTGATTGCACGGAAGTAAAGGTCAACTTTAAAAGACACTCGATATCACTGCGACGATTCGGTATCTCCAGTTTCGCCAGAGGGTGGTATCGTCTTCAGAGTTTGTCCATTCACTCTTTGGATCTTAGCAACAACGAGATAGTGAATGTGACGAGCGAATTATTCAATGATCTTCCGGCAGATCTCAGCAGCGTCAGCCTGGCTGATAACCAAATCGAACGTCTGGAAAAAGGAATAATATTCAATCAGAATTTGCGTCAATTGAACTTGGAGAACAATTTCATAAGTTACATTGCAGATGGCGCTTTGTTGGGTACAAAACTTTTAAGACTTTTCCTAAGCATTAATCAACTGACTCACACAAGATTCGCAGCAACCCTGCCGTCTAGTATAAGGGAATTAACCTTGGACCAGAATCAAATTCAAGAAATATGGCCTCGTTCTTTTACCAAGCTCAATAATTTGGAACATCTTAATTTCGCTCAGAACAACATAACTGGGATTGAGACTGAATCTTTTCGTGGACTTTCATCCGTAAAGCGACTTGTCCTTATGGAAAATAATATAAAGATAATCAAACCAGGCTCTTTCAACGATCTCAAAGCTCTGGTCTCCTTGAATCTCTATAAAAACAATTTGACAAGTCTAGAAACAGGAGTTTTCGATTATTTGAAAAATCTCGAATACTTGAACATTGGATTCAATGAATTTACAAAAATAAAGCCAGATTTTTTTCGTGGTTTGTCTGTCTCGTTGCAAAAGTTATATTTGGATTTCAACCGAATTCAAAGCCTGGAATCAGGCACTTTTCTCAATGTGCCGAAGCATCGTTTATCCCTAAAGGGGAACAAAATAACAATGATACAAAAGGGAAGTTTTAACTTGCCACATCTTCGAGAACTTAATCTGGAAGCCAATGCCTTGAGCATCTTAGACGGGGATGCTTTCGAGGGCTTAGGTAATCTTCGACATTTGACATTGAAGAAAAACTGCATAAAGAAAATCGTCAACTTTTTATTTTGGAAAGATCGCATGCTGCGATTGAAAAGTGGGAACTTTGTAGTTTTTTCGAGCTGTCAACAACAGGAGTATCCGTTTCTCAAGTGTTAACATAGTTTTTATTTGGAGTGTACACTGTAATTTTCCACCCATTGATTGAGTGCTTAGAATTTCGTTACCAATGTTATAACTTCATAGTTAATCTCCTTGAAACTGTTATGTTGGGAGGTCCCTGTATAAGAGTCCATGCTGAAGTACCATACTATCTTCAGTGGGTTTAATTGATTCTATCAAAATTGGTCTCATAATTACAAACGATCAAAGTATGTGAAACCGGAATTATGGAAGATTCAAAAAACCCATGAGGTTTTTCATGTTCTGGTAACTCTGTATGGGTATTAGTCTAAATCATAAACGAATTTGCGAAATAAAAAAAAGAAGTTATGGTTATGAGTATCGAAAAACTAGTAGACTTTTTTCGTTGCTTCGTAAATCCAGAAAATATCGATTTCCCATTGAAATCTGTGAAATTACACGTAATCAGGGAAACGAAAAGTTTGTCCACTCTCAATTGTCCGAACACACCTGGTGCATGAAGCGACTCAGCAGCTTTCTGGCCTATTCAGCACCCACGTATGGAACATTTGGTGCGGTATGTTGCCAATAGCTGCCAACTCTTCGACCGCGTATACAGGCTTGAAGGCAGTCCCGTTATTTATGCTCAGACTTCTAATTACATTCGACGGCATTACCATAATCCACTTTGGTAAATATCGAGGGTATATATTCGGATGCGAGAAAGAGACAGAACGAGATGACATGAGGAACTCTACCAGAGTGAAGATAAGCTTTAAGGGAGTGAGAAAACCTGGTCTGCGAGGGTAAGAGGATGAGGGAAAGAGCGCTAGACATGAGAGACGTATATTTTCTACAATAAAGTTGAGGTCGGGAGTCAAGAGCTTGGATTTGTTGGTTGACATTACGTTCACCGAGTCCGGCCGAGTTGAATACCATGTGCTGGTTTTATAATACACACACGTTCAAAAAAAGAGAGAGATCTATAGATATACGTATAATATCCTATTTTATATATGTAGTGGGGATTGAGAAGTGCCAGATGCATTTCTACTCGTCGCATTCATATCTTAGTACCGTTGATGCAAGGTTCTATGACTGGCTATATGACGTCATAAAACGGGGGTAATCCTATCTCGTCTATATAACATATCCCTTAATATCTTTTTCGTTTCTAACTCGTTCCTTTGCTCTCTTTCTCTTCCCCTCACACCACTTGATCTCTTGATCTGTTTCCACTGTGTCTTTAACGTGCTATGAATACGTTCGTACCACATGTATATTAAGGTTCGAGGTGAAAAGGTCTTTCTGATTTAAACAAATGCAGCGCATTCAGAACGTTTTGCTCACTTTCTTTAATTTCATCCGTTACTCGGATATTCATTTTCTTGCCTGATAGCCAGTCCATTATAAATATTGTTTCTGTTTGTTCAAATGTTTCACTTGTGAACTCATTCTGTTGTTCAACATCTTTGTATGAATTTTACTGAAAACATGTATGAAATGAATGTCATTAAACTAAATAGCAGAATTTATTACTTTACATATAAAATTCTGTGGTCCTCGCCCTTTTGTTTTTCAGTGATTGTGACACGTATATTACTTTTATGCCTGCTTTCATGTATGAGGATTTAAGAGTCGTTAAACTTCATATATTCAGTTTATTCGATGGTGTTTCTACGAGGGCTGGTTTCACCTTGGAAATTTAACGATTCCGAAAGCATAATACATGGATATAAAATCATATAATCTAATTTCATGGTGGGTCTCGTGTGGTGTCTTATATATATATATGCATATAATACAGTGTACATTACTATATTATTATCGTCCAAAACCTACAATATTGTTATGTATAAGTCGAGCCACTTTTGTGCTGCTTTATAAAATAATCGATACAAAGTATATGTATTCAGCACCGCGTAATACAAGCTATAATTAAAAAAAAATGTTATCAGATATGTATTTCATAATATCGTGCAGCAAAAGCCTACTTTCATTTCTTTTGACATTTATCCCGTTCTGGCTTTTTATTTCTTTTGCGTTATTTTCTCATCCTCTCGTTCTCCGTTCCTTCTTCCGTCATTCAACGTGCGTGGTTTATTCGTTACTTTTGTAATTTATGCTTGGCAGCGAATATTTTTATAGTTTCGCTGTCACGTGAGTGGAACTCAGTCGCGTTAACGGCTGAGTTGATGTCTTGGGAAAAGAATCATAAAATATCTAGGAGGTCGAGCAAAAAACAAACTACGAAGGTGATGAAGATGCATACATATATATATACGTCTATGAATCTGTATGGATATGTATGTTGCACGGTCGATTTCTCGAATAGGGAAGAACTTAACCTGCAGTATTTTATGTTTCAACTCACTTGTTTTTTTATTTTTAATAATATCGTACTGTAAACTACATATATATGCATGAGGATCCATAAACAGCTGCAAGACCTTTTTATTTTGATAACAAACTTCATTTGCTGCATTCATATATTTCCGAGGAGGGTTCAAGTCGGTTGATTAATAAAAAAAAAAAAAAAAAAAAAAAAAAAAAAACAAGCACTAATGAAGACTAATATTTTGTTTCGGAAACAAAAATTTACATTGGATGAAACTGTTACGCCACGCTATTTTCGTGGAATAAAAAGTTCACTCAATTTTATTTTAAGTTTAATCAAATAAACTTTATTATCACTACTCATACAATCGATGAAAAGGTTTACAAATTCCTTTCTTTCGTTTACGTTTCTTTCTGTACTTCAACTTTTTCGGGCGACGTCTCTAGAGATCGTACCAAGTCGAAGGAACGTTCTAGACTGAAATTCGTTGACTCGATAAAAATCTACCTTAGGACTAAGATGTATTATGTCACCCAAGTTATGCGTGGTGGTCGAACGTAGTACGGTCGATCTCTCACAGTTACATTTGCTGATACAGTGAGAAAAACATGAGCTCGCTTTTCGAAGCTAATTCTTATCAAATAGAACGGATGCACGCAAAATTCAATTGCTGTGACCACTGGCATACCAATACATATGACCGAATTAAAAAGTGAAATTTACTCGTGGAAGCTAATTTCATTGATATGACAGGAAGAACCTGAAATAAAGAGAATAATGTTTACGACACGATTCGCTTCATATTTTAATGAACATCGAAATGTCGATAGGATAGCTTGAAAAAGTTTCGAGCACGGAATATTTTTAGCATCGCACGGTTAAATACGAGATTGGGAAGAGCCGACCATGTATCGACGTTGAATCAGTTCAATGAGTGGCTCACTGAATTCAATTATGATGATTCAAATATACGTGTTCATAGTCCACTTAGTATCAACATTTGTACGTCTCATTTATTCTCCTATTTTGTGAGATGAATAATATTTGCGATTCACTAGACTGAGAAAAAAATGTTCACTGAAACATATTCTGTTTCCTTCGATTAAATAATTTACTTCTAGAAGATGAGATGAACAAAAAAAAATTGAGAACGCTTCAGCGAGTCATAGGTCGAATTAAAAAAGCTGCGGCGCAGCCGAAAAAAATTATTGGCCAAATTAAGTATTAATTGCTTTGTTTGAATTACCTGATTCTTTTATTTATTCTAACGATACCATTTACTCGATTTGATATTTAAGATTCATACAAATATTTCTTTATTTGCTTAACGAAGTACCCTTGGTGCGCACTAAATCAGAGAATTTTAGTCTCCTAGGTGAGTAACGTAGTCGATATATAATTCGGCAACACCGCATCCCCTGCTTTAGTGTACTTGCTCACGTACAAGTATAACACTTACGTATGGATGTGTTCAGAACATTGAACGAACATTTCTTATTGCCGAAAATAATCGATACATCATACTCACAAAATATTCGTTACGAATGTATACAATCATTTTTTGGATTATTATGCTTTCAATGTTGACTCAATTTACACATGTTGCGACGGTTTTGAAACTGCTTTTGAATGAAGCGCCGTAACCTATAATACTGCGGTGTTGCTATATTTGTGAAATGCTCAAAAATATTGTCTTTTTTTAGTCATTTCTCGTTACACAAGCAGGCCTTATTACATGTTTTTGGAAAAGAAAATTTTTCATTGGATATTCATTTGTATCTTCTTCAAATTTGATTAAAATCTGTTTGTTAACTCTGACTCAATAAAAGATGAAGTGCATAAAAATCACAGATTCCCATAAGATTCCATGTTAACTGCTCCAAAACGAAATCATTAAAATCTCCTTTCAAAGTCAACTAATAGTTACAAAATTTGAACTGAGTCATCTCTGCAAGTTTTTGTAATTTTCTGTTTATTTTTTGAGTTTATTAATTGAAAACTGAACATTCCAGTTTTTCGAACAATATCATACGACTGAGGTAATTTGATCAATTTATTTACAAGAAATTTTCATGGATCAGTTCAAAAAATTAGTCCACCTGCCATTCAATAAACAAATATAGTTAAATCTACCATTCTCTATAAATAAAATAATTAGATTCAGTCCGATAAGAGTAAATGACGTTTTCTCAGTGTCCAGGCGTATCCCATCATAATTACCGAGATACGGCGTATCAACGTATTAATATTAATGCACTGAAAACATTCAGGTTTGATAAATCATTTTATTTTCATCAAATAATTTTCAGTGGAAACATTGAACTTGGAACGATATTGATCTCGAGCGAAAGTAAATTCGCCTCAGACTTTCTGAATATGCTAAAATTTCACTTTTCCGTTCGAGTTCTGTTGCTCTGCACGTATTCAGATTTTAAGGATCTTAAACCGGTGGGAAGAAAATATTCCGTGAGGGAATTTTCTCTCAAGTATGTTTCGGCCAATACATCCCACACTAAGGATACACGATCGGATGGAGGTCAAACTTTTATAACGAGTTCGTAGCATTGAGAAAAAGTGGTATGCTAGAGAAATCCGTATATGCAGTGTATTCAGGTTTAAGTTGGTCCTTTATGGGTGTGGAGGAAAGTTGAAAAATTGCTGTAACATTAAAAACGACTCAAGTGGCTTGGTCGATATAAATCGGAACGTTTGTCGTTTTTTTTTATATCTTTTTTTCATGTGTCGTAGACTGCTTTCATAAATATCGGTAACGTTGACTGTGGACATATACTGATATATAGATAAATACACAGTTACCAATTGACTAATAAAAAGACATTATATGCTGAGAAAATTGTGCAAGTTACGGCTTTCTGTATGTTAACAGTCTATGTATCTGTATGTGTCAGTTCGGCAGGTGGCTGGAGCCATAGCGTTGTGCACGAAGCTGTAAGCTCTTCTCGCGCCTGTAACATGGCCAGCTAAGCACTTTCACCAGGCAGAACAAGCCTTTTCTAAGAGCGAGAGACAGAGATGAAAAGAAGAGAAAGAAGGAAAGAGAGATAGAGAGGAGAGCGAGAGAGATGCAACGGGATAAGTATGTGTGCCTTTGCAAGGGTTGCGCTTTTATGTCCCTTAATGGCTTGGCTCAGCTTCTCTCCACGAAGCCTCATAGAGCCCAGAATCGTAACATGTACCGGATTCCTTCTATAGTGTAACAGAACACAGCTAGCGTATAGAAACACACGTATGTTCGTTGGACTTGGAGTCTCGTACCTCGGGAAATCGTTCGAAGCACATGTGGATTTGCTACCAACTCAGTGAATGGTCTACATCGTAGACCAAAATAAAAATAAACAATGAGAATTGAAAATGTTTAGGAAATTCGTAATTCGCCGAAATTAAATGAAAACATTCATTTCGACATATGTATGAATCGACTAATCGAAACGAAGATTAGTTGAACTCTGATAATCTTATTAACTGCCACTTCAAGAAAATCACCGAGTGTTGCAGTCACTCGTCATCATTAATGAGATCTCGATTCTATCCAAACATCATTGTTTTTTTAATTTACATATGAATCCACTATACTTCTACAGGTTTGGTTCGCAGAAGTTTTTATATATATATTTCTATCTTCTTAATCATTGAGCGTATCGTATGTAGGGTGAGCTATACTGATCGTGTGCTTCATACTGCAAGTCCTCTTCGCAAAGATACAATAAATGTTAGACGTTAATGTTTATATATATTCTACATGTTACACGGAAATACCGGAGATACTATGTGCAAGTCTCGGTGGTGTCACTATCCAGAGGATGCCAGCGACCTGCTGCTGGATTTAATCACCGCTGACGGGGTGCGGTTCATTAGATGCGATTAGTCTGCTAGGAGCTGAGTCTCATTAACAGCTACTCCAATGAGAACACAGCGATTATTAATCCGTCGAATATTTCTCTTCTTCTTTCTCACTATACCTCGCTTTCTCTTTATTCCCCAGTTCTCTATGTTCTTATTAGTATATAGCGGTATCATACATGGATCTTTATAGGTAAATATGATATTGCACATGCAACTGGACTTATCGTCACTATATCCGTAGATATGATCGTTTATATATCTGGCGACGATTTGTAGAACGACAAACAGACGAAGATGCGAGAGAGCCTGCATACAGAGTGCGGTATGGCAATCGTCCAGAGCTTTTATGGCCTTGGATTGGGTACAATGCTGCATGAGATTTGCGGGGATAGGTTCAGGAGGATGCAGCGTGTGCATCGCTCGAGTTTTTCTCGTGAACGAGGCTTTTCGACGCCTTTTTCACTCAGACAAACATCCACATCAATATTACTATACATAAACGCTCTCGCAAATCCCGACCTCCACCATCAGAACTCAAGTGTTGAGTGACGAAAGCAGAAAGAGAGAGAGAGAGAAAGAGAGTGAGAGGGAAGGGGGGGGGGGAGAAAGATAGAAATAAACGAGAGATAGACGATGCATATAGGAATGGCTACTCATCGAGATCCGCCGGGATGACGGTTTTTTTCTCTTCTGCAGCGCGGAAAATCACCCGTACCAGTACTCGATTCACCTCGCGCTTTCCGGATTCTCTCATTCGCACTTTCAAAGTATTTTCTACTCTTCTATCTCTCCCTATCTACCTTCCGTTAGGTCCTTTAGATGAACACGACTCGTCAGCAAAATCCTCGACAATGAATGCACTTTTAATAAATTGCCCTCATGCCCGATTATCGCTATGGTCTTAACAACCCATCCACCCCTCAACGCATCTCTTCCTCTCATTATCTCTCTCTCTCGTTCTCTGTCTTTCTTTCATGTATTTCATTGGTGTTCACCATTCACGTCACTATATGCTCATCTCTCAACCCTCTGTTTGTCAAGCTCGTGCATTTGAGCGCTCAAGCTTTTTTCTTCTCACCTTGCATGTGTATCTCCTCTCATTTTCATTTGTATCTCATTTGTTAATTGAAATGCTCATACTCGAGTTTGAAAAATTAGCGAGTTCGCATATTTTTTCGCGAGACACAAGATTTTTTAATGCTTTCAGAACAGATGGAAATAGTATCAAAACGAGTAATATTTATAGACACATCACCAAATTAATGATCCAAATATCAGCTTATTGTTTGTCATAGCATTTTTAGAATGGACCTAAATAACATATTTTTTCAAGGTATGAAATAATAAAAACCAAATAATTTAGACTCTCAAACGAGAAGTTCAGTGATCAGCACAGAATTAGATCGTGTCATTCAATATCATGCATGATAATTCAGCTTCAGCTTGTAATTTTAAATGATGCCGCATCACTTGTGATCGGTTTACATTTTTTTGAATCTCTCCTTTTTAATATCCTCCATTTTCACTGGCTGTATCAAGCTATCTAACTGATTGCACATTTGCCATGATACACATGCGTGCTCAGTGTAATCAGAACAGTAGTGTTATATCTACATACGTAACTAAGTATATACGAAGCAAAATTTAAGGCGCAACCAAAGTTCCTCGGTTAAAAACTTCATATAAAAATGACGTTCGTGGCTTGGAACGATTAATCTTACCCGTGGAATTCTTAACGTGCCACAAGCGGTCCTTATGAGGGGTTGTTCGCGCCCGATCGTTCTACTTTTGCGGGTGAAAAATCGTACGGATCATAAGTTGTACGTACAACATTTTTTACCTGAATTTCTTATATGGAATATTTCGTGTCATATTAGCGATGAAAAAATCGATAAATAGATAAAGAAACGTATACTCGATTTAGTGACACGTCTAACAGGTCTTTGTGCTGCTTTTCTGGTACCCTTCGTGGCTCAATCATGATTGGAAACGAAAATCAAATTTCCCGTACGTCTAGAAATGACACAATTTTCCAATACCAAGCATGCGTCTTTCTCAGGCTTCGTATTAGCATGAATATTTTCTGTTTAACCTACGTCGAATTACATTATTTCCTAAGTTCTAACTTTATTCGCAATAATCTCATCATTGTCCAAGCGCGTTGACTTTTACTGTGGAAATCTCTTCTCGTCCATGGATAGTCATTAAAGTGGGTCAAAGTAGAAACGCTTCATTTACAAAATCCGAACGGAAGAATCTAAATTGAGATGTTGTTACTTCAGTTGGTAAAGCCAGGAAAATCGATGCAGTAGGCTATTCGAGGATGTGGATTACAACATAAAGTTAAAAAAAAAAAAAACGAAAAACAAATAAAAAGCGAATAACCGATACTGGGTTTTGAACTTTTTGACTTTATTTTATTTGCACATCTAAAAAGGTCGAAATACTGTTGAGAAAAGAGTTGTTAATGCGGCAAGGAATGCCCCGTATATTTTACGGAACATATACATAGTTCAATGTAATAGAGCAGTGGGTAACAAAAAGTGGGTAAAATAAAATAGACAAAACTCACTCTCGTAAAACGAGAGTTTATACAGCGAAAGAGTTATACAACTTCGACCTGGATCATTGATCCCTGGCCTTTTCGAGTTAGCCGACACTATATATATACCAAATTAAAAAAAAATGTATTTCCCAAAAAGTTTATACTCGTGTGTGTGTATGTACGCGAGAGAAGCTTGAAAAAGGGAGAGCGAGAACCGGGAAACGAACGCTTGCTGCGTATTCACGTATTTGTTCTCGGTGGAATGTTCACAAGCCAGCAACCGATGACAATCACTCGACATGGAGCTACATGAATAAAAACGCATAAGTCAGCGGGATTCCCAAAAAATAGCACGGAGACGTGGTAGCAATAATGAAAAAAGTGGTATCTATACTATTAACTTTTTTTTTTCATATATTCTGTATAACAGTTTTCGTCTTTCTAACGCGTGTAAAGCTATTTATTATATCTCATCGCGACCATCTCCTATTTTGTACCGTTGTACGCGAGAGAATGCGTGACAATTTATCTTTCCCGTTTTTTTTTTTATCTTTTGGCTTTATTCAACGAACTCGTAACCCTTGGAATTTCATTTGTCATGTTTAAGGACAGAAGAAGGAAGAAAAAATGATGTATTGAATAAAGAAAAAAATACTCGCTAAAAATCTTTCCTCGAGTGACCAACGCATTTTTTGGTGTAACGAATCGTTCATGTGCGTAACTATAATTTTGGTTTCCAAGGATATATGTGGCACCAAGAGACATAGTAGCGGCTTGATGCTAAGTATTAAAAGAAAAAGCGTGCCCTGACGCACTCTCATATACGTGCATATGAAAGTTTCCTGGATTTTCAAAAATATATGACGTTGTTATGATTCACGTATTTTGCAAATAATTTTATTTCGTTTAAAAAAAAAATCAAAAGTAAGATTAATCGATAGTCACTGCAAAATTATTAGGAACATTTCTATCATCGTCATCGTCGTGGTCCATTTGCTCTTTTTGCCTTAATGAGAGTCAACAGAAATGCTTTAAAAATGTGACCTCAGTATTTGAGGGTGAAAGTTACTTTCCAAAAAATAATATACTAGCAGCATTTTTAACTGATTCGCAATTCTGCCTGAAACAATCTCGAGTGGAATTTGTAATAACGATGAGAAAAAATGTAATAAAAAAAGGAATTTGTGCTAATGGTCGATGCGGTGAGAAAGCTTGCCAATGCTCACGATTGAGGGAACCTCACTGCCTGTTTAATGTAAATCTATCTCCCCTTCAATCAACCTGAGAGTTCTCTGGACGGTTGTATTGGAAGATTGCTCTTGAATGCCGATAAAGATGAAAAAAAGAAATACAAGATAGACGGAAATACACACACACACACACATAAAGAGTGAGAGAGAAAAACAGAGAGGAATCGAGGAAATCTTCTGAAGGTAGTGCTCTGCTAGATACATTCGTTTTACCGAAACGACCATTTCTCCATTCCCCTTCCTCTAAGTACATACACGTATACGTACACATGTACGTAAAGGGTATGTGTTACATATATATTCCACTTTCTGAACTTTTCGTCTTTGGCTGCCTTCTCTACCTTGCACGCTTTATAGCCATTTCTCTTTCTCTCTCGTTTGGTCTGTCGGGCGATCTACTAAGTCTTTTAGCTTATATGTATAGCTTACCCTATGGATAGCGAGAAAGAAAGAAAGACAGAGAGGAAGAGAAAAATAGCTTTCCATTGTCTGCAACTGATGACAAGTAAACGCTTTCGCGTAATGAAATCTTCATCTTGATTTTATAAGCGAACTTTTATTATTCTCTGTCTCTGTGAATGATGCCAGTAGGTTTCAATTTATAAGTGAAGCTGCTGGGGTGTTTTGCGGCAACAAGAAATCATGCGAATGTAAAATATTTCGCCACTGTGTGTGCTCTTACGAACATTACTTAATAGCTTTGGTAATTGACGTGAATGAAGCGATTATGAGAAATGTTTGAGGAATGTTGCATAGAAAAGTAAAATTTTATATTCTTTTATTTTTTTTTGCGGTTTACCTTTTCAGTTGAACAGTGGGTTTCTGTTATAATTTTCGGCGAATATGATTATTCCGAGATCGAGCAGGAATGAAAATTCTGTAAGAATCATTCTGATGTAGCCTTTCCGGCTGATTACATTATTTTCGGTAGAGTTTACCATAATGCGAGGAGAATAAGATTACAAGATCACTTATATTTGCTCCATAAAATACAATTACAAACGAATGAGGAAAATGCGCGACAATTATAATCAAGTCAGAGTCTCGCGGTTCAATTTCTCGTTTTCCGTGAATATAATATCAAGAACGAAGAAAAAATTATCAACAATATACTCCAGCGAGTGGGAAGAACAGGCTGGGGTTTTTGAACCGTTGAGGGAAACGACCCCATTATTCTTGGACAGTGGTTAATTGAATGTTAAATTATTCTCTCAGTAAGTTTGTTCATTTTATCTTGGGTATAACGGCGTCTAAACGATATAGCTATAGGTATGAGAAAAGGTTTGGGGTTTTTTTTTGTAATTTATTTTTTTTACTTCGTTTTATTATATGGAATTCTGAAGGGTCATTTCTTTGGGTTTTATGCACGCTATGAGGCGGTTTTTTTCTCGTGCAAATATACATGTATATATATTTTGAGTAGGGTAACGGTCGTCGGTGAGTCTTCGAGCTACTGTGTATATTGTACATGTATTATACGAACAGCATACGGAGAGAGTAGCGAAGAAGAGGATTAAGGCCCCGTTCTTTGTAATATTAACCAGAATTGGGTAATTGCAAAGAGGATAAAAAGCGTCTAAATCATGAGAACCAAGTTGAAATCCCTGGGATTCTTCCTTACGTATTTATCATACAAGTTTGTGGCAAGAGGCTTGAGGTGAAAAAAGAAAAGATTGAAGAAAGGTAGTTGCTTCGAATTTTTCTTAGTGTTCTGGTAACTCGTAACAGATTATAAATAAATTAACACTAAAATTCCTGATTTCGTCAATTCGACGGCTTTTAAATGGAAAAATTAATGTTTTCTTCATAAGTGCCATTAACCGAGCATTCATTTTTCTCAGTCTTTGTCCGACTTGCGATTGATGCGATTGCATTCGCAGATACTTTATCAGTAGACTATCTGACTCTATAATTGAATTTTCTTATTGCCTAGGGAAAGTGAGTAATATAATAGTAGAATGTGTGACGCGAACGGGAAATTAAAGCAATAAAAGATTGCGAAAAGTTTTCGTACTTTTGAGCAGTTCGGATCGACAAGACCACCAGAACGTAGCACATCTTTTATTAAATCTCCGTTCCCCTTTTACGTACTGAGATACACCCTCTTCTGTACGATGAAATGAGTACAATGAGAAAATCCACGTGTATTCCCTTTCCATTCTGGACTCTCATTCTCTTACTGAAACCCCTCGTAAACTCCCCACAAACCGTCGCTCTTTCCTCCCTTTCATCGTTTTGCAACCCTTATCTATCTCACTCTTCCTCCTCCTGTTATTTTCCTTTTCCTTCTCTGTCTCTCTTCACGCAAACGAGTTCTATTTCTACACTGTACATAGGGACGTAGTAGTTTCCGCTCAGCTAATGACGAGCGTCTACCTTGTTTCCGCCAATTCTCTTAGACCGTCAATGAATTTTCCTTCCTGTTTGCCACCCTTCGTACTTGTTTCAAACGTAGTAATATTAACTTTGTTACATCAATGATTGAAATTTTATTCATTTTCCACTTTGATTTTCGTTACCGGAGAACATTTGGGAAGTGAACTTCTAAATATAAAGGTTCGACAGTCCAGTAATTATATTATTAGCTCGCCAATTACGAATCGGAGTTTAGGCATTTGTATGCATACGTCTCTGTCCTGTGCTTAAGTTCCAGCTTTGATGAACCGCATTGAGAAAAAAAATTGTTCATCGAACAAAATCCTATTTAGTTGGACGAAAATATAATGGAATCAACAAAATCTTTTTCTTGAAATGGCAAACGATTTAGTTCATTCAACAAAAAAAAAAAAAAACAGTTGCACCTGACACCACGATAAACTCTACTGTTTAGAATTTTTGGGTTTGTAAATACATGTATCTATATTACAGCACATCATGTGCATACAAGTGGAGTTATGTCTCATGTAAAGATCTTTGATGGACAGACGACCAATGGACCAATTTCTTTCAAGTGCATGAGAGTTCAGTTGAAAATTTTGTAGTCGGAATAATGGTCTGCATGGGTTTATATTTTTTTTCACATTCTGTCATGGATAGAAAGGGTTTCAATGAAATCTGAAAAACGGATGTAAACTAAAATAAAGTGACACTTAGACGTAATTTGTTCTACGTGATGATAATGTCCAGGTTAATTGTAATGATAATACAGTTTTTTTTATTTTCAATTTATGAAAAACACAAAAAAGTTCATTTCAGCTTCAGCAGGACATATTGTAGAGAGCCCGATAAGAGGTCACGGGTTGGCCACTTTATCGATCTTGTTGAATTTTCCCTGGAAACCTTTTCGTCCTCACGTTTCCTAACCTGAAAAAACTTGACGTGTTCGACTGATATTACTCGTTATAGGAACCTTAGGAACCAGATACAAATCGACCTTGAAGACTGACCCGATGACCATTTCAACCCATGCTCGTCATTCTTTTTCAGAGAGGCAAGCTCGAGTAGGGTTCGATTCGAGAAACCTAGGTACGTTTGAGCCTCACGTTTCCACGTAACATATAGCACAAGAGGTCTCTCCGGGGAATATTTTTCCGCAATCGCGTGTCACGCCTGCCAAGTTACTCCAAGACGATTGTAAACTCGTTCGGAGCTTCGGGACTTTGTTCGGAGTCAGCACATCAATCTCCCGGTAAGAAAGAGGCGGAAAACAGCAAGTTACAGAGATAAAAGTAACGAGCAAAAGAAAAAGAAACGCCAAGATGTACGACCACATTTTCGAATAAAGAACGTGAAGAATTGATGTCATTTTTAATCATTCGAAGAATGTTATCATTTTACTGAAAATGGACAACATCTTCCTTGCAAGAAAGCGAAATACATTTTTCCTTATGATACAAGTACTATAAAAATATACGAGGAACAAATCGAGTGCTGACAATAGAAAATAGAAAAAGTATATTCGATAAGACATCGATTTTTAAGATGTAACGCGACTAGTCGATCAAGAAAGAGTTCGATAATAATTAAAATGTTCACAACAGCATTTGATAAGTAAACCTCAAAAAAATCAAAGAATTCTGGTAAATGAAAATACATGACTCGTTAAATTTCGTCGATCGCGTCACGTATTTGGTTATAAGAGCATAGAAAGTAAAAGAGACGAAGTCGAAGCGAGTAATTACAGGGTCAAAAAAAGTAAGAACATCAGGCAGTAGAAAGGTGGAAGTCCAAAATACGTACAAAGCATTCTCACGCTCGTGAGCCAGTTAGTTTAGTGACTTTAGTTGCTCTCATGAAATAAGATTAAGGGCTTTAAAAACTTTCCTCATCGTCGTTGTTGTGCTCTTTCTAACCACTCTGATAGCGGGTTTCTCCACACCCTGTCATTGTCGTTTTACTTTTCATCCTCAAGTCCCAAGAACAGGGGGTTCGCTCTCCTTCGCGCGAAGTATTATTTCGCATTAAATGCTGAAGAACAAAACTAGTAGCTCGGTGCAGGATAGTGTAAGTAGCAGTAACATATACCTGAGCATTCAACGTTGAAGGAAGAAAGAGTGAAAAGAAGCTAGAGAGACAGAAGCATTTCAAAAAAATTATATTAAAGGGGCATATTTATGATTGCACATATGGCGATGCATGGTCATAGAATGGAATATATCAGAATCAACGTAAAGGCTTTCCAAGTATACAGTTTATGAAATGTACCCCTGCAAACTATTTCCCATGCCATCTTGATGAATTTGTGGACTCAATAATTTCTCATTATCAGCTCTGAATATATGTTCTCCGGTATCTGGTATCGTTTTTTTAGATTAATTTTCTACTTCATCACCTAGGAAATATGACAGTTACGAATATTCTTGAATTCCTGGTTAACTATTTCCAAGTAATTGGATACAATGTTTCTAAGATACATTTTTTATTGGTTTCTTTACTCGATCTTCTTGTGAAAATTTTGATGTCCAATTCAAACGGGATCGAAGAAAAAAGTATTTTTTTTTTACCAAGTGTGTACGTGTTACGTACTACATCAGCAACCAGAGTGGCGTGAAACGGTTCACCCGAGTACGAGGCAACCCCGTCATGCTGAAAAAAGAGTTTTCTCGGTCCTTAAGAATGCCGCTAAACATCGGTGTACTTTGAGAAGTACGGCCATTCATACAGAAATACATATACACACGTACTTGGTACACTACTCAGGGTGTACTGTGCGCTGGTAAGAATTTTCTACTGTGAATAAATGGCTCTCGCATGGCTCTTCACCTGGGACTGTTTTTGAAACTGTATGCTTTTTCGCGTCCTGCTCGGGCTTTGACAAAGAATTTTTCACATGAAAGTTTTAATGAAGAAGTGGTACTTCAGTGTACACCACTTAAGGTCGATAGCCTTCCGTCCTCTTGGCTCGAAAACTACCTTTTCCCCGTAATATTTTAAATAGTCAGGAATTCGTGTTTTTCTGAAACACTTCTGGAATTTATTCCATCTGTTATTTTCGTATAAATAAATGTCTAAAATTACTATTTGAGATCCAAAACATAGCCATTGGGTTTAATGATGTGGGTACATTCACTTTCCTTATTCTTTTTGCTCTCTCATGACTGTAGAACGTTCATTTTTTATGTGTACATTCCGAATGTTTTGTTTAATTTAGAGCACTTATATTTTGTTACAGATTTTCATTCTTTGTTCTGAAATGATGGAAAGAAATGTACTGGACATGGATATAATGACATGGAAATGTACTGGAATGTTTGTGAGATTGTTGTGGCTAGAATTAAAACATCTAATAGATTTCTCAATGTGATCTCATAGTTTTGCTGCGAATTTTTCGCTACCACTCGTGATTAAATGACTCTGATTTTTTAACTACATCTTATATATGAAAAAATTTAATCATCGAAAGACACTGGTCCATAGAACAACGTCGCCAAGTTGGCTAAACGAAAGTATTACCAGATTAGTGGAAGGCGCCATGGTGGGCAGAAGCGAGAGACGTCGCGACAGGAATCGTGGCAGCAGCCATTGTGGATGAGAGTTATAGGATGCGACGTTCCTGGCTTTATACGAAAAAAAAAAAAAAAAATAAATCTTCAGGAAGTGGCGGTGAAACAAATAAAAAAAAAAACTCCAACGTTATAATGAGTGGTCTGGAGTGATTGCGCATTTGATAAGGCTTAGTGAATCAGGGCAGCAGTTTTTGTGATAAAAAATTGGATGCTTTAGCAATCAAAATCGTATGGAATAAAAAATTGAAATAATCGAAAAATTACCTGAGAAATGATGGCCATCATAGACCACTTATGGGATTCGAAAATTAAGAAGTCATTATTTGACGCGTCTGTAGTTTAGTTCGTTTGATATTTTTTACACTCGTTCCCATGAAAGAAGCGAAAATAATATTTGATGAGCTGGTTGGATACCCAAGTACAGGGTAAAGCAGCCGAATCCATGGGGAGCTGTGGAATATGAGAGATGACGAGTCAGTGACGAGAGAAGTTTCATAAGACATCAACCTTCAGTCGACGATAGCTTTCGCTAACCAGACTCATTGACACACTCAAGAAAGAGAAAGAAAGAGCGAAGCTCAAAGGGAGAATACGAGAGAGAAACTTCGAAAAGAACGAGCGAGTAGCTTCGTAACTTCATGGAAACTTAACAAGGTGCCTTAAAGTGCTCGGAGTTGTGCTTATGCCCGACGAACTTGGCCGTGCAAGTAGTATAACTAGTCCGGAAACCGGCACTAACCACCGGCAATAGGGTAGAAAGGAGGACCGACAGAAAGAGATAAGACTGGGGGAGACACTTGCAGTTATTTGACAAAAAGAACCTATTTAAAAGCATCGCTTAAAGTATTTGCCTTGCTCACGAGTTTTGACTTATTAGTTACAGCATATGGCACATGGGGGTTCATTTTTACTTGAATAGATTCTTGCTACTAGTGAACGGCAGTTTAACAACATATTTTCTTGGAAATAGATAACTAATACGTGGTTACAAATTGTACAGCATAAAGTTTCTGTAGTGTAGAAAAGAGGCTCGAGTGGAAAAAAACCTCGAAGGAGCAGTTTTCAACAGCTTCAAATTACTTATAAACTCAAGCCAAAGTTGTTTACTAACAATAAGTTTGGTCTCGCAAAAGTACGATCCTAGAAATAGAGAACGGTTGGTACAAATTTCAAGCAACTTTATTCCAATTAATTATCACAAATTTTCGTTGTTTTTCAGGCAATTATCGAAAATAATGATAAGCAGAAAGAATTGCACGAAGAACTTGGATAGAATTCAACATGTTATATGTTGACGTATAAAAATAAATAGAAAATCAAGAGGTAATATATTGTTTAATGTCCGGTTGACCAGTCGAGGGATTGACTGGTTTGAGAATGAAGTAGTGGTGACAACTAAATGGTTGCTTGTTGGACTACTATTTTTTTTCTTTTGCAATTGTATTTTTTTTTTAACAACCTTCTCCACAGCGAAATCACGGGATTCGTTGCCGCGCAATTGAACGAGTGACCACGAAGCAATTCAGTGCGATATTTGGAATGGGCGTTACCCCGGTACCTCGTGCATATACACACCATTTTGCTCTTTCGATTGACCTCCCTTCTTCCGCTCCGCAACCCTAGCGAGGGAACTATTCGGCACGTGTTTATATAGCTGTTCGCATATTTCCTGTACAGAGTGGTCTACACATGGCTCGTGACCATGTCCACATATATATCTATACAATTCTATCCTCCATCCCCTCTTAAGGTTGTGCAATTCTCTCCTCTATAGTTACACTCGTAGTACTCAATCTGTAATCCATTTTGCAGCTCTCGTCGATTGGAATATGGTTGCAGCTGTTACCATTATTATACATTCACCCGATCGTTCTATGACATCGAGAGAACAAAACTTCGGCACGAATTTCAGCCTAAAACGATTGTCCGTTCAAAGGTATCTGATAGTTAATATTTTTTTTTTCTCCATGTGCAAACTGTCACCTTTGAATTATTGCTTTTCATTTTTATGCTGACTATGATTTGGAAGAAATCATATCATAGCAGGCGAATGAGTAATGTTACGGTCTTATAAATCTTATAAACTACAAATTTCATAACATTGAGTCAAGGTTAATTGAGTGTACTCTATAATACTTGGCGTTAAAAGACGCTGCCGCGTCTCTAGGTATTACAATTTGTTTCTCGAATAAATTATTTGCGAATCCAGTAAATGTTTCATTTTTCAATAACTATTTTCGAATAGAGAAATTGAATTACAAGGAATTTGCGTAAACATACAAAAGTTACATTGATCAAATAGGTAAGACAGATATTTATCTGAAGTGTCACACTGGTGTTACGCCTATTTCAATGATGATTTAATTTTTCAATTTCAAGGCCACTTTTGAAAAAAATTTAAAAGTGCCCCACTTGGTGTGGAATGCCTCACCAATAGTCGGTGGGGAAAAGTCAATGGCTACAAAAAAAAACAGTAAAAAATGTTTGAATTTCGTTCAGTGGAAAACAATGTTAAGCAGAAATGAATTTTCGCAAACAAAGAAATCGAATCAAAGGTTGAATAATTTGCTACCGTTTTAAAACATAACAAAGTATAATTCAGTCATGGATTTTCATAATTTTTCGAGTTGGAAAGTATCTTAGTCTCCTGACCATATGTAGGTCATAAAACTTCGACGCGCTCGTTTGTTGGTCACGCAAGCCACAAGCGTTTCCGTTTTCCCCGATGGGAGCTTTCATGGACCACCATTATACTGTAACGTGCATGGGATTTGATGCGTGTACACGTAGGCTTTGTACAACGAATATGAATATACATATAAGTGAATGATATAAAGCATATCCAGAGTTAGGATAGATCCGGCATGCACCCTTGTACAATCACGGGCGTTGCAGATGCATACTCTCGGCACGCATTCTCTCGTTAACGAGCGCCCCAAACACGAACCATTCCTTTCTCTCTCCCTCTCTCCCTCCCTCTCTTTCTCTTTCGCGCACACGATATATTGTTGCTTCGTTTTACTATGTGACATCATCAGTTGTGGGTTTGCCGCGTTTTGGTGGCCTCTCTTGTGCTTCAGGTGTGCATGTGAATGGTATGTGTAAACGGATACATTTTGTGTCTATGAGATACAGGGAAAGAGAGAACCAGAGAGATACGGAGAGCTAGAGAGTGAGAGAGAGAGAGAGAGAGAGAGAAAGAGAATCCAACGAATATTGCGACGGCAGATTTTAATCATGCGACATCATCTACGCAGAGCAAGATGCACCCAGTAGGGCATCACAATCAGCGACACTGATTTTCGACATCAGAATAACCAACGGTCGAATATAAACTTTCTCCAAGTGTATAATGTGTATTTCATATGCAATATATGTGAACAGTACGTACATATTTTCGTTTGAAATTGTTCGGGTGCGGTTGAAAGTGTAGCTTAGAGATGAAACTCACAGAGATTCCGCCGGTTCAAAGAGTAATTGAAGATTGAAAGATTCTGTTTATATTTTTACTTTGTTCTTAATACATGGCATTGTCGTTTCCACTATTTTAAACTTACGACTGGCCCCAGGGCAAAAAAATGGGAGTTATGCGTTTCACTGCAATCAGCTATAATAGGGGGGATTCCTTTGTAGCAACGTTTCTCTGAAACGATCACATTTGTCTTGATCAATTTTTGCTTGTGTTTTCTGCATGTGACGGACAGTGTTCTTAAGTCATAGTTTGTCAAAATCTATGGTGAACTCGCTTAGAAAACTAATATTTACGTTGAAACTTATTTTGACTGTGTAAGGTTTCCACGGAAAAGAGTAGAAAAATCGAATTCAGTTTTGTCTATCTGCTAGATTTGAAAGAACTCTTTGAAATTACAACTCTTGAAAAGCTCGGACAAAAGCAAGGGCGATTCCTGCGTATTTATATATTCTTTTATATGATAGAACACCGTCCGGCTCCGTCGCGTAAAATTCTCGGTGCTTTGTGCGTTTCTCCGTATGTCTCTTGATCCCAGTGTAGAGAGGTTCAGTGTAAAATGCCGGAGTCTCCATTACTACTGAATATCCTGTCCCTTTTCAGGATATCAGTTCAAAAATTGTAGCTATTTGAATCTTATCGTAATATTAGTATACGCATACAAGAGTCGTTCACTGAAGGACATTTTTCTAGAAATTATCGTTAGTTCAGAAAACCATCACGCTGACTGCTTTTTATTTTTAAACTCAGGCTCCTCCATCCTCCTCAGATCCTCCACACGAAGAGATATGAAGATTCTTGAAGAGGCAAACCTACGGAGGCATTCATTGAAAATCATGTATACGGATGAAAAAAATGCAAAGAGCGCAGACGTTCCCTTGTTCATTGTGTACCATCAAAGAGACCTCCTTCTTATTTGTCTGTTTCTTTGCTTTTCTTTTTTTTTCTGCTTCCTATCTCTCGACTTTACGGAAGTATAGGTAGCATTGCACATTGAGAACAAGAGATTGGATAACTCCAGTATAGAGAAAATTCGAGTGCGTTTCAACATCTCTTTCTCTCTGCGTTAGGAGTATGGTGCGAGTGGCTTAATGGCGTTAATAGCCACTCGTTGCACCCTCTTAGCCTCTCCTTATCTCTCTGATGATTCGTTTTCGCTCTCTTGGCTTAATGCGAGATGGTTGGTATTCAACGATCTTAGATGAAAAAAGTAAAATCGACGTGAACATAGCTGAGACCACTTCAGAGGGAGTGAGTCAGAAACAGAGAAGGACAAAGAGTCGAAATCATGGTATGGCGGTAATCCAAGAAAGCTATAGTACGCTTGCTTCATTTTACTCAACTGATTATCATTATTATATGCAATCACAAGATTGCTCGGCTTCAAAATCAGGTAACAGCGGTATTATACTCGTAATATCGAGCGTGCTCTTAATCACAACTTCTTTTATTAACTCTTTGTACGAAATCAAATTTAAATGATATTCGAAAAAGAGAACTTTAATCTTTTTTCTTTGGCTTTCAATGCAAAATTGCTGCAATGCAGTGAAATCTTTTTCCAATTAGTGATCAAGATAAGTTCTTTCAATGTGAGGTTGATAAAAAATAGGAAAACATTCGAAAGCATTCTGAGAACCAAAAATTTGTTCATAATAAGTCATATTCAATTATTAACATGCCCATTGATTATATTTATATAAATTGTTGTCTGGTATGGCATTTCTGGTGGTTTGAAGTTTACTAAATCTCTAATGCAAAAAAATCTCCAATGCTATTCAAAGAGTTTCATCTCGGTAAATTCCACAAACTTGAAAATCTGTTACTTTAACAAAAAAAAAAAAAACATCGGGACGCTTTAAACCTGATCTTAAGAGTACATTAAATTTATTGAGTTTTCGAAACAAAAGAAAATAAAAAATCAGAGCCGGAAAAATTTGAGAAGCCTGGTTTTCCGAAGAATAGAGTGAAAAAAATCAACAAATTTCTATTCTATGAAGGATTTAATCTATTTTGTTTCCTGAAAGTACGTGAAAAACTATCAACCGTTAAACATTATGCGAGTAGAAAAATCCTAAAATATTCATTCCCTTACTCCCCTAGAAAATTATTTCTCATACAAAAAATGTACGAGTGTAAAAGATTCGTACAGATCCAAATATATGTAGATCATATATGTAGATCGCAATGATATAGATCCCAATATTTATCAATACATTATTGACTTCATTAGCTAATTGGCCAATTGTATCCAGTAAACGTGCTCGAAACTGTGAATAGATTTTGGTTGTATATGCTACACAACAACCAGGTAATTCGAAAGGCTCGCAAAAGCTTCGGCCTAATTATTCTAGAGCTAGAGGAAGGCTTTCTGCCAGTGATCCAAAGCGTGTCCGATATGACGAGATGACAGAGGAACCGGTGATGCGCCCATAGCCTATCATTGGTGGAAAAGCCAATGCATATATACGTATAAATGTAACGTTTGGAAACCGATGGAACTGTATGTAACGGAACTAGTTTGCATACGTGCTGCAACCCTCCAGTAAATCCATCGAACGAGAGTCAAGTCACGCTGACAGTTGAATTAGGAAGAGGGGACAGGTTCGTGACGTAATCGATTTCACCGAGTTGTACGCGCGTGTACAGTGGCATTATGTTGGATGACTACAAAATTCAACTATAGCTGAATATACCTATAGAATATAGTTGAAAATATATAAAATATAATTTGAAAGAAATCGTTCAAAGCCATCATAAAAAAGTACTTTACCCGAAACTGGAGTGTTGGTGAAACTGGAGTTGGATGGTGCTTGAGAATCTTTTTAATTTTGTTTTGCCATTCTGACTGAAAATCATGATAAAAATATGTCGATGTTTTGGTGTTGTAACAAAAGGTGTAACATATTGTCGGTCGGAAAATTTCAAAACTCGAGCCTTCAAAAGAAATTTCAACATTTCGTACTAGCGAATTTTCGATTTTTTTCTCTCATTTTATGTTGTTCAAGCAACCACTCAATTAAATTTCATATTTGATAACGTACTAACAGATCTTGTTGTACCATCGAGAAATATTGCTATTTTTACAGCATGATTTCTAGGCGAGACTAGAGAAAACTAGCAATAACTCGCTTAGCACGATTTCAAATGTTTTTTCAAGCACTGAAAGTCTGATAAATTTACTTTTTCCGTAACTTTTTAACATTTTTTGGTAAGGAATATCAAAAAATAATATCATCAACAAAAATAGTTTGAAATGATTAAGCATACGCATTTATTTTTGCTTGGAATCGGAATGTGTTGAATTGCACCTTCTTATCAGTGACGCTTTGGTGAGCAAGCCATGGTCAAGTTTGAGTAATATAATTGACTACATTTTTTAACATATCCACTGGATTCCAGTGAATGTTCGACTGCATCATTGTTACAGTTAATTTTCGAAGTGTGCTGCTTTAAATTAGTTTTGAGTATAACAAACGACTGCTCCCAAATTTGTTCGAAGAAAAAAGGTGTTTGATGATCGGATATCGATATGTTGGAAAACCGGAAGTGTCTATCGAGTTTCTGAATTTTTCGAGCTACTACATAGTCTTTCTTCTTATATCTTCACTTCTGTCGTGATATATAACACTCGTCTTTGTGTCTGCCTCTCCGTCAGTCTGGCGAACTGCTCATCTTGGTGTTCGTCCTCCTCTTGTCGTTCTTGCTCTATTTCTGTCTCTCCTTCTCTCTCGCTCGCTTTGTGAGTATCTTTTGTCTTTCTATAGTCGATTGGTCGTTTTTATCAGACCTCGAGGTACCACCGGAACACCGGTAACATGACTAGATAGAAAAAGCGAGAGACAGATAGACAGTCAGTGAAGAGACGTTGGACCGTGTACTCGACGTTACACCTTCGAACGTTTGGTAGTAAAACTGCCGGTTGTTATATCAATCAATCCATTCTTTGGGTCATGATTATTTTTCCTTTTTTTTCTGTCGGTCCCGTCCACTTTCCTTTCCGCGGCTTTCAGCCGTTTGTTCAATGCCTTTGTATGATGCTTTCGGGGAAATTTTCATGTTCCCTTTCAACTTTTTTCCTGCTCAGGCAGGAGTAAGACAGTATTTAGCAGAAAGAGGAAGAGAGAACAAGAAAGGTGAATGATTTCCTTCATCGTTTCTCTCCCACCGTTCACCACCTTTTCCGTATGACCTCCATCTTTATTTGCCGGAATTTTTATCTGTAGTATCCTTTCTTACACTCACGAACCTGACGTTTTCTTTCCAGCTCACTCACTCGTTGAGCCATTGTCGGTCAATTGCAAAAGGCAAAAAGACGAGTCGACCGAGCAAGCTATCTTTCGTTTTCTTTCACTACTCATTCGCTCATTCGCGTTCAATTTTCTTTTGCTTTCCCGTTCTTCATAGAAACGAGCTGTTCTTCTTCTTCTTGGCAAGTTCTGAATGAGGCGGAAAAAAGGAACGAAGAAAGCGACTGAGGTTTCTTTGGTCGGGATTCTTTCATCGTCGGATCGTGAGTAAGACCTCAGCGAGAGGGAAAAAGTGCGAAAGGATGAGATCCAAGTAAGAGCAACGAACGTAAAAAGGGTGTTGAACAGAAAAAGGGGAAGTGTCGTTTAAGAGTATGTGTGCAATCGCTCGTAGTTCGTTGTACAAATATACATTGCTCGGTTTCCTTTAAACGCATAGTAAGAACTGCATCCACCGGCCATGCGCTTTCATCCTTGGCAATATTTTTCAACTAACCTCTTTCTCTAGTTCTCTCCTGTGTGTTCTGCTCAATCACTTCTCTATACTTTTCATCATCCTTCTTTTATGTGATGTTATTCCTTTTGATGAGATTCGTAAAAATAACCTGTCATATTTTAAGGATTTTTTGTTTGGACCAATGTCTGAAAGCGAGCCACTGTGGCCACCCATAATAGGTGATAAATTTTTTATTCGAAAGTAGGGAAGAGGTCAAAATAATGAGCTTCGATCCGGTATCGAATAAAAGTGGATTAATGGTGTTCCCATGACCGAAATTAGGCCAGAGGCTCCCTAGCAATTTTTTTCATTGAAAATCGCATGAAAACTTGCTTGTAATTTTGAAGAAAAAAAAGTCCATTTCATCGCTGAAAAATCACAATGACGTTTTATCTTTCATTCTTGTACCAGCAAATTATTGTCAAATTCGTTTATTCAAGAACTCGAGTCAACCACGTTTGTCGACCATAAGATAACAATTTGGAGGTTGTTTCATAAAAATAATATCAAATCTATGGTTATGTGACGTCTTTGTTTAGTAAAACGATTTTTTTATTTGGCACATTACTCCTTGTGTAGCTGATCATGTTTGATATCTTTATTATTTTATCAAGCAATGGTTGAAATATAAACTGGAGGGAATCGGGAAGTATTATTTTGAACTCTGTGTTTGAATTCGCAAAATTCAGGATTGTTTTGTATTTCTCATCTAAATAAGCGAAGTAATTAATTAAATTTCGCAGGTTTACTGGAATTGACATTGGTTCGATTAAAATTACAGTTTGTCAGTTATACATTAAACTCGGTATAATGACAGTGTACATGACAGTCCATATACCAGAAGCGAATACGATGGATGTTACAATGGACTTAATAATCATTTAATGATAGCATCGCCGCTCATGCGTACGAATATACCTCTATACGTAAATGTATGTGTATACATATACGCGCAAATATATTCATCGGACTGAATATACACAGTGTATTCATTTTCGTTTCATTAAATTCACTCAGGTATTCCGGACGACTGATTTGATAACCATGTACACGCGATAGCGAATTGGTATTTGGTTAACCATGTACCAGGCCTGGCTCTCGATTCACCGTTTGTACTCGTTCGCGCACGGGAATACAAGTGTCAAAGGGAGTCTAGAAAACGTACCTCGAGCTTCCGGGTTAGAAGGTCGTACAGACGAAAAGTGAGAGAAATATACATGTAGGACACATCGAGCGAGAAAGAGGCAGAATGAGCTTCCTCTTCTGTAAGAGAAACCAGACGCTGCAAGTTAGTGTAAAGGGTCAGCGCACTCCGATGCTGGGTGGCCTCGAGAGAGAAAGGGAGATAGATAGAGGAAGAGAAAGGGTTTTACTACTGCAGTCGAGGATGGGGGAACAAGTGGCCAATACCACCACCAGAGGCCACACCCGTTTCCAATATAGTCGGAATATAGATATATATAGATATGTATATAGATATGTGTAACTATACTGCCGAGCCTCTAACCCCTCTGGTTCTAATTAAGCCCGAACTAAACCTGCAAGTTAGGATTATTACTCTCGGCATACGGGGAGAGAACCTCGTCTCATCGTTTCTCGCACGAGATAGAAAGAAACTTTTACCCTCTCACTTCTATTCTCATTCTCATTCTCATTCTCTCACTTCTTGGCAGAGTGCCAGTTAACTGGAGCTCGTTTCAGACCCTCTCTGCAACACCCAATCATGATTTTAACAGGCACTCTAGATTCTACATTTATATATATTTCTATATGTACGTATGTGTTTACATATATATGTGCCGTTACATCGGGATATCTTATCGTTGATGCTCTTAACCAACATTATTAGAATTTGAATCTTCTATTGAACGCGTTAAATAGAAATGGAATCAACCCCTGGACCACGAGGACTCTTAATGCGACCTCAGCGTGATCCTACCATGAGTATCATAATCCGATAGAACGAAAACGTACCAGTTCGACGTCTCTTCTATTTTCATACCAGCGGATATGCAAAACTTTCCATTCGCTGTTTTATACTGATTGTAGATTTCATTAAAGTAATCTTTACTGTATCAAGCGAAATTTAACATCACTTCTTTCAGCACACTGCGTCAATATCGTATATTAGGGTGAAAATTGTATGGTTCAAGGTGCTCTATCAGTTATGTCAGTGCGAAAAACCAGATTTTTATCGGAGACGTTTAATATTTCGATAAAAGTTCTACCTCATTCTCTGATAGAAGAAGCATAAAGTGCAACTTAATTTTTTTTTTTTCAAATCGACTGTGACGGGAAGTAAGCGCAGCAGGATTTTTACTGACTGTACGACTCATAGAGTGTGTTCAATTTTATTGCATTTGTATATTCATTTACAAAAATAATAACAATCGAAGAGAAAATATTTAAATTTCATAAAATTTTTACCATTCGAAACTGTTTCAATGCGATTGAAATAGGTTTGTTAAAGTAGTATCCGTATCCTCGATTTCACTCGCAGCTGGAAGTATCATTTTTAAAGTAGGGGTGATTAGTATTATAATTTCGTTCAATGATTTAACGAATTTTAATTGATTCTGTACAACTAAAATTGAACTCGATGGCCGAGATGTGGAAATACCTGTACAAGACGCTGAATACGGGTTCTACGCTTTGATTTGATGCGTTCAATATTCGATCCTGTCATTCGTTTCATCAATTTTATATCATATGAACTGAGAATGAACCAGCCGACTAATGTATCAAAACGATGTGTAATCGTAATTATTTGTTGCTATTTTTCTTCCATTATAAATAGAACTTTTCAAATTATTCGACTCAAATACTGAAGAAAAAATGAATACTTCATAGTATATTGAACGTAAGAAAATGTGTAACATTTAAACCATTTTAAGAATACATTTGTAACTTTTTTCGATCCAAAATTGAAATTCAAGCTACTGCTTCTTCTCTTTGACTTAAAATCATCTGGAAATCGGTAATTCGGTCTTTTTTTATCTAAATTTTTGTCAAAAGAGTTTTCGAATAAGTAAAAAATTTAGTGAAGATAACAAATATCGCGAGCTTTTTTTTGGGGAAAGATTCATCGGAACCGGTTCAGTAGTTTTTTGGTTAACGCTTAAACGTGCAGTCTGACATAACCTTTTTTATTTCGAGGAACGTAGCAAACTTTTGTTTGTATTGTCCAAGAAAACACGGACTCAGAAAAAATTGATGTAGCTGCACAGTTTTGCAACTGTATTTCATACATAAAAATTGCTTTTGATTAATTTCCATTTCACTGTATCTAAGATGTATTACGTGGATGGTTTTTCGGTAGAAATATTAATACGGAGTGAGAATACGATGTCGGTTAGACAAAATCGATTGTTTATGATCAGAGAACTGTTTCTCTAGAGATATCGTGATTGGCAACAGATTTTAAGAAATAATCACTCTAACCCTTTATGTTTCGATTAAAACAGTCGGTACTATTCGCCTCTTCTTTTATATTTCCATCATTTTTCACATATATGTACCATTATAGCGAACATGTAATACCATCAAAAGTGATAACGGCCCCTATTAAAAACATGTAACTGAAAACGTTTCATAAAAATTCTGACAGAAAGCTATACGAATCGTCGAAACCATAAAATATATTTTGGCTGAAAATATCTTCTATATATCCAGACAGCATTCGAGCGACTATAGCGATGTAGAGATTTCAATTATTTTTCCCATTTTTCCCATTTGATTCCTGCTCATGTTATTATTTTATACTTTCTGCGAATATCAATTTATCGATCGGATCCCTTTTTTGATGCTTCCATTTCGCTCGAAGTAGTTAAAAATAACTAACGCCATTGGTGGTTGATGCATTGTCATAGATCACATCTCTCGGACCGAAAGATATATTTTTTTTTTTATTTAGACTTGTCTCATTCTCGCAAATACTTTTTGCAATCAAATAAAAATAAAAACGCCCACAAAACGATCGGATGGCTACTGTTGTTAGAGCTGAATTGAGTTTAGAATTTTTTAGATAAATGTTTAGAATAGTACATTTTATTTTATGTCCGATTGTGAATTGAACTTGAATCATAATTCCATCAATATTATTAAGTCCAGAAGGACTTTTAATAATTGGGAAAATAAGAGGGATCCATTCAATAAATAAATTAGAGATGATCAATAAAATAAACATGTGATTTCGCTGCCACCGGGTTGTACAGAAGGTACAACCAAATATAAATTTGAATGGAAAATCTCAAGAAACAAATACAATAAAATAAAATAACGTGGGAGGCTAAAAGACAAATATATGTAGCGAAATTCGAGGGTGCCTGTGTGGTCCCGTACGAGCCACGTTACTTCCGTGAGATGATGGGGAAAGCGGAAAGAGTAACTTTAGAAAAACTAGAGTGGAGACAGAATTGATATCGAAAGTAACAGAATTTTGCATTTATATTGTTGGGTTGTCGAAAACAAGAGATTAAAAAGGGAAACTAATAAGTCGAAATATAGAAACAAAAAGACTTACAATCGATGATTGAACATCCAAGAAAACGGTGCATTTGTACACATTCGACATACAGGCATACACACACACACACACATGCAAGATACGCTCAGCCCGGGGTCAATCTTCCCCGCGTTTCACATTTGCACACTACACGGACAATGGTCATACGTCGATGAAAATAAATGGAATTAAACTGTATACACTGACGTTTCCCCTTTTGGTTCGATGAATACATTGATTTATAAATTTGAAACACTGATAAAAATGATATTTAAGAACTTGGAAATAAATTGGAATGTAAAAATTGTGACTTAATCGAAGACTGACGAAGGGTGGGAAAGTATAATAAGTGTCCATTTCAAAAAGCAGGAGAAACGGGTAAAGAGACGAGTGTTCGAGCCATCGGGAATACCTCTGGTTTTCCTGTAGATCGGAAACACTGGGACGACGCTGGAGATCCTAAAAACACCGAGTGGCGTTTAAGAAGAAGGTTCAGTAGAGAGAGCCGAAGAGCGATAATACATCTTTCCTGTCACGTAGCACGCGATAGCATTATGATAATGCCAGAGCGTGGATAAGGAGAATTCTGCGGTGAGAAAACGAGGTGGACGGGGTTAAGGGAGAGCCCCGGATTGTGCGGGGGTTGCGAGCGAGTAAAATGTGGACGATGAGTGGAGTGGCATTGTAGACAGGTCGCTGTGTTTTCTCCTTACTTTTTGTTCATTTATTTTTTCATCATTAAAAAAAAAAATATTCGTATAAATATAGGAATGTAAGTGGAGACGAGCGACAGACAATTTTACTGCTATGGAATGCAGTCTGTTCTCTTTTTCTTCCTCCTGTCTTCATCATTACACTTGTTTTTTTTTTGTACCCCCATTCGTTTTCGTCGTGCAGTTAAACTTTTTTTTTGCATTCCTCTATCAACATCGCGGAATGAATTGAGTGGACTTTTATTTCTACACGTTTTTACGAAATCGTCGATTCAAATGACGTGCATTTCTCCCTTGCATCGACAGAGACACGTGCAAAGCCTCTTGAACAGTCCCTGAGAAAATTACCCGGAAGGGTGAGGACAAAAAAACGAGAGAAGCCATTTCACCAGCAAACGTTTATTGAGAACCTCAAAACTATAAAATTCCGAGTGAAAAGAATGGTCTCTCATCGCGGTTTAACTTATTGTGGTATAAATTCACGAGACAGTTATCCATACAGTTTGCGGTGTCGAATCGGTGGTTTTGATATGGTTGTCTAATCCTATTTTCTTTTTTTTTTTTTCGTTCATGAAAGAAAAAATAAATAAATGAAAAACCTCACAATATCTACTTTTTCCTTCAGTGTATTTTTTCAGAGCTATATATAAATGCTGCGTACACCCACTCTGTGTAACTTGTCGATGAACTTTCGATTGGATTTTTTGCTTTTCGTTGCGGTTTCGATAGAAACAGTCTGTACCCTGTTTATATATATATATATATATATATACACATAGATATCATTTTGCTCGTCTCGGTTGTTCGTGCAGCAACGTATCACGGTAACGGTCCGTTTATTTTTTGTTATTCTTTCTTTTTTTCGGTCCATGACCAACTTTTTACGAGCAGATATTTCAATTACGTATCCGTCGGTTTTGGATATATGAAGAAGAGCTTGGAAACAGGCCAGTACATCGCGATCTGGCTTCAAAAACATCGACTTATATAGTATATAACATAATAGTTCGACCGAGTTGTTTGAAAGCTTGGTTACATATGTACTGTTAATTCATACATGTTGTCGGAACATCGCAATATTCTTGGGGAAAAAGAATTCCGATGATGAGTGATCCAGTACGAGAGGTCTCTACTTATTGCGCGACGGCTTATTTTCATGTTGCCTCACACTCTCGTTAATATAAGCTTTTTTTCTACGAAATTTTGTACTAAATAATAATGAATCGAAATTGAACATCCATGGTAACGCGTATGTTATTATTAATGTTAAAAATTCATATGTCCGTAGTTTAAGGTCTATACGACATTAGGTATACTTACTGGGAATGACTAAAAAAGATGGAAGATATTGACAGAGAAAAGGAGAGAGGAGTGAGGGAGGAAGAGCTCTCAAGTACCTTGCCGATCAGAGATCGGTAATGGGCCAAAATCCCCTGGAAACCGTTCGGTTATCCTAGGTCACGTGTCGGCCCTCGACGCTCGTTCCAACCTCCTCTCATGGTAATCGCACCTTGGCACAGGAGTCAAGTACCGTTACCCATGGTGCCTGAGTCTCTTCTCTGGCTGATCTTCCTCGTTCTTCTTCGTCGTTGTCGTCGTCGTCGTCGGGATCTCCATTAACCCCTGTGATTGAGAGCGTGTGTTAAGAGTCTTAATGAGTGACCTCCGACCTCACTCGAGCTGTCCCAGCCATCGGATATTCTATTCTCTCGTTATTATTTTTTTTTCATTTTTTTTTTCTAGCTTCATTTTCCTTCACAGATCAGCCGAGCTCATCGACAACGATTGAACGATAATCTCATGCAGTTTTAGTTATTATAATTTCGAATATGTTAGAGTGATCGTCACATACTCTGATTCGAACGAGTCATGGATTTGGTTCTCCGATATTTTTGTGGTTAAAAAATGATTGTGAAAATTTTGCTGTAGCTTTGTACGTACTTTCACAGAAAGGCGAACCAACGATTTTCAATATGCTTTTTAAAGTTCAAGCAATATTGCTTTGGAGACTCCTGTAGTTGAATTGGAAAATAATCATCAAATAAATAAAACTGGTTTCAATATTATCTTAATCAAAATCCATCGACTTTCATGAAGAACTGCCTTGTGCATGGGTGGAATGAATATTTTGTGTACAATATATCTACCGAGAAAAAACAGCGATCCTTTGGATGTTACGACTTCGCTACAGTACTCTTTCACTTCGAAAAGCTACTGAGAACCTGGTCTGTCGATATCCTTAGGATCTCGTTGACCTCTTTTTTTGTCGAACGTCCCCAGAGCATCGAGGACTCCTGCTCCCTACAAGACTTTTGAGATTTTTTGTCGAATTCTGACGTCTGCCATACGTTCAACGTATATGTAGATTTTGCAGATTCTATTTGTCGAGCAGTCGAGGGGACAGCTTGCTCTGGAATATTCATGCATTATATCGAAATAGACGGGGTGAAGTCATGGCTATTAGCATTGGAAATGTCTGCGAACTTGTAACATTAACGGGACAATATACTCCGTGCGAAAGTCTCTAAAATATTTTTCAACGTCAAGATGCTTCGGATTCCGCTTCGAATTTAATTTCATTATTATTTTTCTTTCAGCTATTTTATACCTACACCAAGTAAAATGAAAAAGTTCCTGAAAATGATGAAACGTTTCTTGTAGATAAAGTAATGCCATCACACCGTGATATCCCCTTCGCACGATGCAATATTGAGTTGAAGTTTTTTTTTTCTAAAAAATAAAAGTTCAAAGGCGTTGTTGAATTACTGCTTCACTCGATATTAACTTGGATGGGGGATTTACGTGAAATGTTTATGATTTTTCAATGAACGCTTCATTCTGCTAATTCCTGGAGCCGAAAGATAAGTTGGGTCGGATTATATAATAATTTCAATCACCGGTAGCCTGCAAACCACATTAGTCACAATGGTTGGTGAACTCGCTGGCTAAAAATATTATTAGTATTTTTTGTTTCGTAAGCTCTGAAGCTTATGACACGTTCAGATCCCTTGTTGAAGAGGAGTCTATGCAGATCGATCTGTATTTATAAGCGGATTTTCCGAACGTAGAATTGATATAAATATTCATCGAATCGTGATTCAATGGATAATAACTGTACTTTAGGCAATGTAGCTATTACGAAAGATTATAGTAAATAAACATTAAATCATGTATGGATTTACAGGCTGGTAATCGAATTTCTCTAATGAAGTGAAGCATGATGCATAGAACCGAGTTGCTATCGTACGTTATGTATCTATAATTTATTGAAGTTTCATACTATTTCGTTTAACCGGATTCGGGATTTCGACCGGTTTGGGATGGGTAACGGCTGATTTTAAACCAACAGCGAACAGAATTTAATATACCCAGATTTTGCATGAATTTTCCTTTATGTCCATAATTTCTCTTGTGCCTGAAAGCAATCTCAAATTCGAACTCAGCGATGACAATAATATGTAAATGTTGTGTTCATTCATATAAACTTAAAACACAGTTTCTTCTTTCCAACTACGAAATGTGGTGTTTTGTCATATACGAGGTATTTTTTGGAGTTTGGTTTGACAATTTCGACGTTATGAATGAATATGTGATAGAATTCGATTTACAAACGCAAAAAACGTGTGCCAAACACAGACCCATTGGATCAATTCTGTCGGTGGATTCGCTTTCAGCACTTAAAAATACATAGGAATATGTGGGTCTAGTTACCAGATCGAGGTAATTTTTTTGTGGCGTTGTGTTATCAGATTATAATTAAACATTTTACACACTTTGACAGTATGTAGATTGATAATGATAAGAGACATGGTGGAGATATAGGATGCTGCAGTTTCCCATATTAGTGGTCAAAGCCATTACGAATGATTGACAGACGAGCAAATGAGTATCTCTAGACCCCAAGCTCACTTTGTACATGGTCGTAGGCTAGTGAGCATGATAATGAAATCTCTTCGACAGGAAGATCCGCAGTAAGATTAGTCTCGATGTACTAGCGCGTGACTAGATAGTATCGTGCTACACAATTTCCGAAAATAATTATCTCGAATTCATCATCGTATTCTCTAAGTTGTTACCGTGGCAAGTGGAATTGAATAAGGACTCATATATTAATAGTCAAATAGGATCTTGCTAAATGACTTGTTTTCAATCAGTATTCTCATTTTGAAAAATCCTTTTACGATTAGCATTGACAAATTGTAACAATTAAAACTAAAAATATAATAAATTATGATAATCACGTAAAGAAATAGACAAACCTAAAAAAGAACGGATTGAAGGATTAATGAATAACTTTTTTCACTTGTAAGTATGAACTTTGCAGTATACGATAAGTGGCTGAGCTAAAAAAGTAAAGTCAACCAAGAAGAAATACGTATATTTACGTTGACTGCATGTGACTACCGATTACGTACAGAATCCGACAATACTGTGGTCCATACGGACTCTCCGGTTCACGAAACGCCATCATCATCCGGTACACGATGTACTCAATTTCTCCTTTCACGCGACTGTTGGTCTGCATGGAACATTTATAGATGACCGTACCATAAACGCAGAACGAGATGAGTGGGACGGAAACCAAGGGATGTATACACATGTAGAAAAAGAGAGAGAGAGCGCTTAAGAAGGGGTTGAAGGCAGAAGAGGGGCAGGGAAGAGTATTCAACTGGGATGGGGCAATAGGATTGAACGATGAACGTTGCAACATTCTAGCGTGGCGTTTCACATTCACTGAAAACCTCTCTTCAACGTACCACACACATACACGTTACAATGGACTTAATGCCCCAGAAACATTCGGCCACGGCAATGGGTTTGAGATGGCCTTTCGGACACACCGCAAATCCGCTATTGTTCTCCGGAATTGAGCGATAAACGCCCGATGAAAACAATGCTCAGGCATGCGTAGAGAGACAAAAGAGAACTTAGTGGAATTCCATCTATTATTCAGTATCAACCTTTTTTCAACTATTTTCTTTTTATCATTGAGGTTCAATTGTGTAAACAAGTCATTTATCAAGAGAATTAAGTTTCGAGGATATGAATGCATGAGCTTAGTACTCCGGGCGGGTAGGGGTAATGATTTTGAAGCATCGATATTTTCAAATCGTTGGTTTACTCAGGGGATTATAGCTGTAGAGATAAATATCATCATTTTTTACTCATTAAAAAAATATTATGATGATAACTTATGGACCGGTCATCATTATGTGAATTTCATGATTAATTTTCGTACGTTATTTATGATGTGAACTGTGACGAAGGTCAATTGGTTCGCAATTTTAGCGTTATTCTAATTTCAAGCTGCATGGCCGAGAGAAAACACTTGTGAATGCATCGTTGCACAGAACTAAACTATACAAGCGCTATTATTGTTGGAGCTGGATAACGATCGTAATCGTTAGTACAGGTGCTTTTCAGTTAACTGTGAAAAGCGTGCTTAGATGGTTCTCTCTTTCAAAGAGGGAGAGAAGGTTGAGGAGGTTAACTCTCTCGTTGTCCTGTAGCTAACAAGTTCGGTCTGCTGTGCTGGATTTGTATACAAGCGGAATGGCTGTATTTGTCGGTCGATGTTCTACTGTAGCGTGCCTGCCGCCGGGCCACATAAATATCCCGCTAATTGTCGGACCTGGAATCAATCTTGAACGCTGAAATGTTTAGTTTTGCCTGAGGCGAGTGTGCTGCATGTGTTTTTCTTCACAGACGCTTTGAATATATTATCTCTCTATGCGTGATTCCTGTTGCGGGATAAATGTTCGCAAGTCTTTGGTTGATTACTCGTGAACTCAAATGATGCATTTCGGTGCATCGATTGGTAATATCGCATTGGTGTAAATGCATATAACGTTTATTTGATTCAGACCTCCACAGGTTTTATAGACATACGAAAAAAAAAACATTCCTTGCCTCAAAAACATAAATTGCCTTGCGGCCACCATGTCGCCCAGCCTCGGGACTTCGAACATGGAAATTATTCGATATGGGGAAGGGCGTACAGACTGGATAACCGAGGGGTTGCGTCCGGGTAATGGAAAGGAGCAGTTATAATTCGACGGATTGAACGGGATGAAACTCAACGCTTTTGTTGTTATAGTGAAAATGCCTACGGCGAAAAAGATATCGAGGGATTTTAATGGACCTATCGGACAGATGCGATCAATCTTTGTTCAGTGTATTTCGAGATTAAAACTAAAGAGACTATACCAGTAGAATAGAGGGAAAAATAAGAAAGAAAATGAGTTTCAGAAGAAACAAGGGAATATAGAGCGGAAGAAACGAGTAAGGCTTTTCTATGTATAAAGAGCACAAACGAAATAAAATATAAATATAATTTTGAGTTGTGATAAGTAACTCACTGGTTTATCAATATGCGTATAGTCTCAGTTTGTGCCAGTTAATAATCTGAGACTCAAGTATTTTCTAATCGGTGGTATTAGATGATTTTTCTTCATTAGTGAATTTCCATACTCAGTACAGAAGAAATCAAGAATGATTATCAAAAGTTATTCTTAGACCATAATTCTTGTTCCATGGTGTTCAGACTCTCTAAAACTGAAACAGTATTCCAATAGTTTGAAAGCAGAATGATTTTGATGCAAAGCATATACGCTTTTCGTTCATGGCCATAAGCCAAATGGACAACGGAGAAACATTAAGTTGAACATAACGACCCGCTGTTACACTAATCTTGGTACATTTCGAAAGAGTTTGAATTTTATGACACTACGTAGACACGAAGATGATACCGGATGAACGGTGAGATAAAGCTATCTTTTGGTAGCTTTTGCTGTTAGGTTATTACAAAACAGAATTAAAAGTGATTAAATGAGTGTAGACACCAAGAATAATTCAACAGACACACACACACACTGCCTCAGGTTACTCATGTCCTTTTGTTCGGGATTCCACGAGGATGCATTACCAGCTTGAAATGATAAACATTGCAAGTATGTAAAGAGGAATATGAACAAAAGATGCAGCACATAAAAAGCCATAATGATGCAAAAAACAGTAAAGATGGTTATACAATGTTGAATAAGTACAATGGACTTGAGATAAAAAGCCCATTTGGCTGCTTTATCGACCGTTGTCGAAAGAAATGTCGAATGTACGAAGTACGCTTCATCAAAAGACGAGTTGAGTAGGTACATACAACGAGTGGTGCTAAAGAGACCGGATGAGAGATCTGTAGAACGGAAAATTGAGAGATAGATGAAAGTGTACGTCGTTGTATTCATCATATGGTATATCTGTACTGAAAGAGAGAGAGACTCTTGAGGGAAGGGGCTTGTAATGAAGTGTTATAAAGACTTGCCGGTACCGTGGTAGTTAACCAGGCCAGCAATACTTGATCGATTTTCCGCTACTCTATTTAAGCGCCGAAAGACTCCCTTGTTTTTTTTTTTTTTTTCAAGATATGGGGCTTGGATATCCCGGATGTAAGACATGCATTCGCAAGATAGAATTTGCTCTCATTGCCCCTTTTCTTCGAGATAGGCTATACGTAAGGGTCCTCCATAAATGTAACGTGGAAAAGGAAGAGCACAATAGCCTGAACAACATGGATCAAAGTATAGAAGCTGAGAAATAAGTCAAAAGAGACGAGTTGTGTCGAAAGAGGTATAGAAACCTATCGGCCTACTATGTTTCGGCACATTCTATACCCTGCACACGCTGAGTATTTTTTGCTAGAAGTTTTCGTTTACGTGTACATAGGCCGTTTTGTAAAGTCGGTTTCACTTGAATAAGCCCTTATATTTTGTGTGTATTATCGAGTGAGTTTGGTCTCGATTCTCGAGTGAACACGACAAAAGGCCCTTTGTGCCTAGACTTTTAGTCTTCACACTAAACCCATTCTCTCGCACCCGTCGATGTATGACCTTTTCTGCATCTTCGTTCTTACGGCTTCACACTCCGTCATCTTTTTTATCATCTTCTTTCGTACCTCAAGTAACTCTTAGAACCTCAACGTTTCTCACAACTTGAATGGAGCACAATGAGGGTTTTGTCCTTGAAGTTTCATGGATCAATGATTAAAGTTGTTTAGTTATTGATATCCGCAGGACTTGTAATATTCATTTGCTTTTGTAAATCGTATGCTTTTGTCTAAGCTACAACGGCACGAACCGCCCTTCACGTGGTCTCAATTCTACACGCATTAACAACAAGCTCAAAAAGACCAAAGCAACATTAAATCGTGGAGCTTGAATTCGGCTGACGAGAAATTGCCGAGACTGAAACTCAACCCAATTCGTTGCATACTTCATTCCTAAAATGTACGTTATAAACTGCCGTTTACATTGACTCTCAGCAAATCCAATGTTTGATACGCGACCGCCAGAGCACATCGTGATCGGTATGTAAGCTTTGGCTGACAAGCGATGTGCATCGCCAATTCATTTGCGAGGATTGCAAAATATCTCTTGTCGATCGTTATCGGGACGAAACAAACATCCCGGTAAACAAAACAAATGAAAAAAAAAAAAAAACTGACATCGAAACGTTGAACGATGGACGTATCAAACAGAGAGAGTAAAGAGGGTACGAGGCCAGGGTGATTTGCACTTCATGCATCGTCCGGCACATCGAGTCCCCAAGTGAATGTTGCGTATTAGGAAACCCTGACGCTTTGTTGTCCAGTTGTATATCATTACATATATATAATAATATATATGGGCAGATACGCATTCGAGAGGAAGAGGGGTGAATTCGCATATAATCTGCCGATGCAGTATGTCCACTAGGATGCGCAAGGCTATTCGCGGTTTCGAATCGGGATGGCATGATTTGCGATATAGACTACAATGGAGTGAACTATGTAACTATGCCTTGGAACGTAGTTTATACGAGTTGAGCGAAACTGCGGTGGCTCAACGCTGCGAATAGTGTCAACTAGTCGGTGTATATTTGAATAGAAAATATTGTATGTATATTTGTATTTAAATAGATAGTGTATATAGTATGTGTATACATGAAGAGTATGTGCGAAGGCGTGTTTATGCGGATATGTAGAAACATATAAAATGTGCGAGAAGAACCAGTTGCTGATATTCCCTCGCTTATTCGTTTATGTTTTTTTTAGACTATTCTATGTTGGTGTTTCGCTTTACTAACGTATTGAGCTGATTCCATTCGCTACTTCTGGATATTATTTTTCAAAGCTGAATGTGGCCGCTATTTTTCTTATCACCTCCTGAATCCACTCAACTTTATAAAGTTTCTTGTACTACTGTTATGTACATCTATTATGTTCTAGTGGTACAAGTTGTTATTCATATACTTACTGAGTAGCGTGTAGTTCTTATGCCTCCACCGTTTTGCTAATTTCGGGTGCATTGATTCCCAGCGTTTGGCTAGCTTGAGTATTACTGCGTTCAATTTAGCTGATGTTGGATGATGGAGCCGAATGGTGGAAAATTAACAGGAAAATAAACAGGTGTGATGGATCTGTCCCGGTAAATTCACGATTTTGTAGTGGATACAACGGGCTTTTTTTTCATGAACTCTTTTTATTTGGTATTTATTCCCATTTCTCAATAAGAATAAGTGCTACGTCCACAACGAACTTTCTAAAAATTAAAAAAAAAGCGAAATAAATTCAGTAGATAGATTACACATCATCAATAAAATAAACAATTTCGTTGTCACCAGGGTGTACAGAAGGGGAACCCAATATAACTTTTAATGGAAAATGTATAGCGAAGTCCGAGGGTGCCTAGCGGTCTCGTATGGGCCTCGCTACTCTCTTTTAGAATAACTAGAATTGGACTAGAATAGACACATTCTGTCTTGAACGAACTCTCACACTTTTGATGAGAGACAGTGCAAACAGCAGGGAAACAACTACGCGTGCGCACCGAGCGAGATCAAGGACACCCTGTAAGTGTACGTACACTTGTGAGGCGAAGCACAGCTATACGTTTGGTGGACGAGATAGAAAGAGGTCGTCGCGTTTCTGTCTATTAGAAAAATTTGAGTTTTTAAAACAGGGACGTGACATAGGGATGTGATACAGGACATTATCTAATATGACATTTTTGGTCCATAGGTAAAGTTAATAGATTCAAAATTTTTATGAAGACTGAAATATTGAAAATCCTGAAACTTTTGGGAGAAAACCAACTCTACCCAGCTGAACTTTTCTCGTGTATTCTAAACCACATTTAAACGAAACAATACCGAATTTAAAGTTTGTCAAGGTGTAGGGTGGTTCGAATAGGGGAGGGCTGTTTGATGACGCGGAAAGTTATGAGGGATGAAATGGAAACGCATTTGGTATGGACGATGGCGATGGATAGGTAACAACCAACCAGAGCTTTTTTTGGAGTAGCATATAACGATCACGTCATCATTCGCATCTGCGTTGACGTTCGACACTCACTTGATGGTTTTTGACGAAACGATCGTCTGATTCGACGGCCGGCTCAAATCGTAAAAGCAGTCATATAGGACATCGTAAAAGCGTCGTGGCAAGAAACGACTGGCTGGAGTTAGAATGGATAGAGGAGGCCTGAAAAGGGATAGAAATGAGAATAGAGTGAGAGGTAGTGGAAGGGATAGTATATTCGACCGGCCGTTTCGTATCGAACATCGACCGACGCCGAGATAGGAAGAGAGCAATTACCGCGTTCACTAAAGTTCGAAACACCCGTGGCAGGACACTCCAGTGTGCGTGGAACTCGCGTTGGGAAATCGCTACTGCCGTTTCTCGTTGCACCACTGAAACTAATTGATCAATATATTTTTGTTGCACCTGATTGATACCGTAATAACAAATATGACGCAAGGTTCTAGCAATCACGAAAACGAATAAAAATTATTGTATGTTTGGAAACCACATGACATTTCGACAAAATTTATTCTTGAATTCATGCCTGATGAGAAAAAGAGCAGTGAAACGATTGACTAGTTTTTTTAAATCACCTTTTCAATTACGAACTTGATGGTTCACTAATCGTACGATCTTGATAGTGATGTTTGAAATAAACACGAACCATCCAGGGCAGGTCTTTGCGGGGAAGAAAACTATCTACTGAGTAACGACTTAAGTTAAACAGTTGTAAGAGAATAGCAATGACGTCAGTCAGTATGATCTTTGTGGGCTTCATGTTCACGAACTACTGACGTCAACTTTGTGACCCCTATTTACTCTCATCTGGTCTCTGCGTCACTCTCTGCTTTATTTGTGTTAACATTTTCAAGGCTACTCCTTATGGGGTATTCAACAGCAATCAGGCTCTGTTCAATTCAGGCACCATTGAATTCGATGTCCAATCAGAAAATCTTAGGTTTCACCATATTGATCAGACTTGAAAAAATATTTCGATTGAAAACTGAACGAGAAATAAAACCGCTATTTAATGGTTTCAAAATGAAATGTCTGGGATTTTGTTAATTAATATATCGATCAAGTTTCCCTAAATTATAATGGTTTGAACATTGCCGCAAATCCAAGACGTTGAACTTTATGATTCGGTGAGATACCCAGGGTGGTATTTGCACTTATTGATTTGTGAGAGATGTTGATATTTCAGAATCATGAATTGATCTGAAATGCAAAAATAAATATCGAACAGTCCCTGGAGATTGCCAGATCTGTTTTTGAGTTGAAACAACCTTCAAGAGAGAATTTTCAATTTGCAATTTTTAATTTTCAATTTGCATTTTTTAATTTTCCTTTTTCTAGAGAATTAGTTAGTATTGTAACATACTTTATTGTTACGACAAAAAACGACCTATCTATAATAATTTATTTCTGGGAATAAAGAATTATGGGATTAGTAATAAACAGAATCAGTACTCTATACATATGAATCAACACTCCATACATACAAAAAATTTGTAAACTATGAATTCTCTTGAATTAGATCTTAGATTAGATTCGATCATACCATCTTTGTAAGGGATCACACATTGGAGTTTCTGAGGACCTTTGATTGTAGTCGTACTTAGAATCGATCGATTAGTTTCATCTCAACAACACTGCAGTCTGCCACTGACGAAAATTTGGCCGCTTATTTGGGAGATTTTGCGGTCTTGAGGTCCATTCGTACAACCCACGTGGTGTTACTATTTGTTGATCAAATGGCAATTGGAGGCTCGCTCGCGCAGCCATCCTCACTACTGTTCCTCTAACACCATCGCAAGGACCTTTGCCATGAGCAGTAGTGAAAAAATGCCGTTCGACTTGTATTCGAAAAAAAAAGACAAAACTAGTCTATCGATTCAAAAGGACAACTGCAACTGGCACTATTTTATTGATTGATTGAAAAAAATTCGATTCGATCCATTTTTCGAAGAGTTGTGAGCATTTGAAAAAATATAATCGAATTGAGTAAAGAAGAAAGAGGTTTTTCCAATGCATCCAACATTACATAAAATTTAGACAATCAAAAAAATGTAAGGTCCTGGAGTGGCTAATTTGGCATGGAATGCCCCATATACGTATATATGTCCAAGACACTGCCGCGTCTCTGGATATTGACTGTCCCATGTGCAAACTCTCGTCCTACTGCTATCGCCACTGGATCGCTGCTTCTATATCTCTTGGCGAGGCGTAGCTAGACTTGGCCTTACTGCAAGAACACAAGACTGGAGCGGAAGCGGCAAAGGTAGTAGTTGGAGAAGCAGAACTCTAACCCTCTCTTATTCTATGCCAGTAAGGATACTGCTACCCTATTTGCCCTCTCACATACCCTCAGTATATCTAGCCCGCTTTTTCTTCGTCTCTCTTCGTCACTGGCCCCTTGGGCTTCTATCTACTCCTCCTTTCATCTATATATATATATATACCGTACTGTAGAGTTTCCCGCAGTAGCAGGAAGCTCCTCAGAAAATTATTCATCCGCGAATGCCGGCAGCGGTAGGCACCGCAGGACTCTTGGGACGGGTATTTTCTCTCTCTCTTTCTCCCTCCCTCTGAACCTATTTCGAAACACAGAAGACAAAATAAATCTTTTGATGCACGTGTAACAAGCCAAATATCGTCAAACTACGTTGTACTTTCAGAATCAACTTCGATAAAAAATTATCTCCAAATTCTGTTAATCTCTGCTTATATGGCAAGCCAAACTTGAATTGCATGGATATTTAGAAACAGTTTCTTTTACTATTTCCATGCTGTACAGTTTACGAGCCGCTATCGCGTCTCTTGATGTGAAAGAACATGACCGGTTTAGCTGAAAAATATTTTTCGTCTGTCTTGTCCAGCTGATAAAATAAGATATACAGAGGTCAGTAGGCATATGATTCCTGGCTGTAAAAAGGATTTGAACAGCGACAATCCTCCTGGAATGAGATAAACCTACAATTCGTGTAGCATTCTGTATTTGTGGATATTTTTAAACTTGTTTTTGAACGCAAAACGCAATGTGAAGTCCTGCATACGTGATATGTCACGATGGCTTGAAAAATCCATCGTGGGTGGGCTGTTTTGACATATCATATATATACACTAGGAAACAAGTTGTTGAATCAACGAATTGTGGCGAAATAATTCGCCTTTTATCAACTTAATTTGCTGGCTCAAATAAATACTGTTCTTTAAGACGATAATATTGTTGAATCAAGGAAAGTTTCGCCGCATTAACAAGTTTTATTGTATCCGTTACAATTTGATGACTCAACAATAGTTTTGTTGGAAAAACGAATTATTTTTTCTCTCGTATGTATGCACTAGCGCCAAAAGTATTTGGCAACCTATATTGACAATTGTAATTGATGATGTGAGGTAGGTAGCGACTACTGCCCAGTCTAATCTCCCGCTTGAACAGAGAAGGATAGGGCAGTAGCAGCTACCTACCTCATATCATTCAATTACCAACCACAAAAGTTCATTAAATAACTATAATTCTTGAGAGTCATGTATGCACTCAGACTAATTAAGAATTACAATCAGCTACATGGTGATACTGAAATACTTTTGATTCTCACTAAGACTCTTGCTCCGTGGGAGCGAAGAAATATATGGTCTTCTATTTATAATATCGTGGATGGTATTGGTTGGGATAATATTCCTTTAGCTAATCTTCTCTCCACATATAAATATGTTTGCTAAAAAATGTTTGGCTGCTCATCAATCGAAATCCGGTGAACCGATTGAAATGAAACTTGCACGAGATCAAAAGTTATGATTCAAACTACGTTTGTGATTTTATGAAATTCCGATGTTTTTGTTTTTTATGAAAATGTGAAAGAAATGTTAAATATTTTGTTCAACTATTGAACTTAAAAATTCATCAGTAATTGAAAAATATCGACAAATGGAAAAAAAAAACGAATCACTATTTTGAAGATTATTTGAAAACGATGAAAATGACCAGTGGCTGATGAGGGCCTAATTTTGTATGGAAAAAAAAGTTGAAGGAATTTTAAGTTTAAAAAATTAGAATCTTTTTTTGAGTTTTCCATTGAAAGGAAAAGGGGTAAATTTTGTTTGAAATCGGGAATTAAATATTCAACGGGCAAAGCCAACAAAATTCACAACTCCTCTCAACGAAACATTACTATTACAACATTCATGAAATAGTGTGGCATGAAACCGTTGAAAAAATTAACTCTTTCAAAGTTCACTTTTAAGTTAAGTTAGTTTGAAAATTAACATGAATCAGATATGGCCATCAGCAAAGTTGATCCCGTTTCGTTGGGGTACCATTAGGCAAATGTTCTGGAAGATGAATACTATTTGATAGATATCTACTAATTTACTAATACCTTTGTGAATGGACAATGGAGACGAATTTGATCCGGCGAAAGATCAAGCGAGCGAGCAAGCACGTGCCGCACCAGGCACGACGAGCCAGCTAAAGGGGTGGATTATATTCTAGTAAGTGCAGGGCACTGATCTATATACGTGAACCGCTGTCCTTACCTAAATACAATATATAACACCCATGCTGCCTCAAGTAGTGTATACATATGGGGCATTCTACGCAAAATCGACCACTCCTTGGCCTTTGCATTTTTTATTTTGCTGATTTTTTTTCTTTCTTCAGGGGCAGCAAAATTTATCGAACAGAAATGTTAGAAAAATGTTCAATTTTTTTTTCATTCGTTTATAACTCCTTAGAAAATAGAAAAAATCAAATGGATCAGGGGTCAAAATTTTCGTTTTTGAATGTTCTTTCAATTAAAAATATTTTAAAAATTATGAAGTGAATGATTCTACCTGTTTTTTCTTCAATTTTAAGCATAAAGTCGTTTTTTCTACAGTGGTTGTTATTTTTACATTTTTTCATGAAAAAAGTTCTACTTCTGAAGGAATTTTAAGCCCAGTGAAAAAACAATTTACTCATGATCGCACCAGGCTTAAAAATCGTTAAAAAACAACTACTTTTCATGAGAAATTAAAAAAGAAATTGAAAGATACAATCAGTGTAGAAAAAACGACTTTATGCTTAAAATTGAAAAAAAAAAAAAAAAAACAGGTTGAATCATTCACTTCATAACTTAAAAAATATTTTTAAATTAAGGAACATTCATAAAAGAAAATTTTGACCTGAAGCGGGATGTTGCTTTGACCCGATCCTTGAACGTAATCGGACTCTCTGGGGTGACCCCCCTCGATATTATTTTCTTGATGATCGAAAAATTATCTAGAAATTTTTGCTAATGAATGACGTGGAGGGGAACGAAGAACATGGATCGATCTAGAGGATAGATCTATAATTATTGATGTATTGCAGATAAATGAGTGCGAATACCAAATTTACAGCATGTTTGCTTTTCATTTGAGAGCGAATCGGATGTTTCCTTTCATTTAATCTTGAAAATATATACACCACTATTCATCACCTCTATATACATTGATAAAGAGAGGTGTGGCACAAAGCCATTGTTATAGCATTTTCGTCCTTGCAGTCTCGTGAAAGAAAAGCTCTCGATAAATTAATTCGTAGATGCAGCGGTAACGAGACGGTCACGTTTTTTCACGTGAAATAGTCTTTTCCGCATCCATACAACGCTAAAGGATTTCTTTTACTCCTGCCTGCTATTTTGCGACGGTACCATTGAAAAACTCGCACTCTATCATGTTTTCTACTGGAGTTTGCGCCTGCACGTGACTATGTGACACGAGACTTCTTTTTTTATTAGTCCAAACAATTACTGTAAAGTGGTTGATTCGATAAAACTTCAACCAAGCCTCTGACCTCTTCTTCATTTTCTGCTGTTCTCATTTCTGTGTATGTACTACGTGAGTGTGTGTCCGATTTCATGCGTACATGGGTTATCTATTGTGTGACTGTGTGTAGGGGAAAACGGATCCTCGTGTGTGTTGTCTCGTCTCGGAGTTTCTCCGGTCCTGTTCTATTCGGAGGAAAAGCTTTCGCCACCACCAACGCCGGGTAAATACAAGAGAACCCGCTGAAATTGAATCTTTGCACGCTCTGGTCCCACACCAGCGGTGCACCAGGGTATCTCGTTGCGTTCCTCACAGTTTTACACGCAACCGAAAGGGCTCTCTAGTTTATTTTTCTTCGCAGTTCTCTAGTTCACAAATTCGTACGTGTATATACACATGTACATACAAATATATAAAAAGGAATGAACATGTGTTCATCACTCGCAATACGCGAGTTGTATTGTACATTGAAAGTAAGTTCGTGGATGAAAACATACATAGATATTGCGAGGTGTGTATGTATTTATTAACACAACCGCAGTAAATTTTCTGTTCATGTTGCTGACGCGAAACTTCACGACCGTTACTAGTGGTACCATAAAATGTTGTTATCTTGGATGGATGAAAGAAAACTGGACTTGAATCCTGTTGGCAGCGGAGTGCTCTCGATTGGACCGTAACATGTGGATTTTTTAAGCCACAGTAGAGTTAAAATATATTATGTTTAGCATGATGTTGAAACGGAACCTATTTATAATGTAGTTTGAACGTGAAGGTACAGGCAGTTTTTACACAATGTTGAAAAGCAACATGTATAAAAGCGCCGAAGTTAAAAACTTAGCACAAATGGCATTTCTATATTCACATTTTCCAGATTTTCTGATTTTTGTATTTTCAAGCTGATTGAATCGTTAGCACAAATAGAATCATTTCGGAATCGTGGGAGTGACATTCTAACCAAAACCCTCGATATTTGATGTATATTTGGGTGAATAAGTAGAAAAGGTCAATATATTTATAATATACGGCATAAAAATTTCCAAAAAGTAATACTGAAACGCAAAGTATTGAAAAGTTGTTCCGTCAGTTACAAATCAACGGTTCGGCATTTCTGTTCTTACAATCGAAAAAAAAATCAAAATCAAAGTTTTTCAAAGACGTTCAGCTCAGCGTCCAAGCGCATGCGCCACATTTGAAGCGTCAGCTATCTAACCTAAAATTTGCTGTGATAAACGTATGTGCGTAGACTCGGGGTTATGAGTACGACATGGAAATCCGAGGACAGAGTGAGATAGAGAATAGCGATGTTGCCACATTTATATTTGCTGTAAATATTGTATTGTAAATCTGTACCAATATTATGGTTTTAATTTATGGATATGTGACTGATCATTTCTGTATTTAATCATCAATAACACATTTATAATCAGTTGTGTTATTGCAAATATGCGTATTTGAAAAAAGGTAGCGCTGCCCCACTCGTGTGCCCGCAGATCCCGGACCTGCATGACCGAGTCTCCTTAATACTTTGCATCGTGCTGGTACCGCATCTCCTATTACAAGAAGATGGCTTAGCGACGAACCGCTACGATATGTACAGTGGATACTCGTTTTCGTTTGGAATGCGTCAATCATATAAACCAGAGGCGTCGATGGGTGTGACCTACTTCCCCGTTTCTCCATTTCTCATCGATATCACAGATTAATAATGTGTTTTCATGTTGCTGATCGTTCGCCCGAATAATTGACATCCAATAATCCATTTCACTGAACGATTGACTAACTGGAGGTAAATGCAAGTATACGTTTGTACGTAGAATTGACAACAGATCCTCTTATGGATTTTAGGAATTGACATAGGAATAGACTGTTCGGTAATGTATTTTATGACGACTAAATCCATTAGGTACATTGTATTTATTCATGAACGATCTTGATTCGACACACAGTATGAATCATTATCGATTTATTTTCCTTTCTATTCTCTCCTATATTATGGTGGTTTGTCTCTAGGTTGAATGTTTAGCTTCAAACAAATTTCAGCTTGTTGTTAGTATGCTGCCCAAACCTCGAACCAAGCAACATCGAAGTCAGTCACCTTGTAACATAGTAGGAATTAACATGGTTATGTAACAGTCAGTGAACCTTTCCATATCGAATTTGTGAAATTCTGTAGCTTGAAAAGCTTGATTTCCCCCAGATTGGGCGGTAGTGTGCCGAATTTCGCGGGTACCATACGAAATCTGTAATTGAAATTAAGTGGAATAGTACAAAGACGGTGGATCTTTGTTCCAAAACAACTGCAACACTAAAAAACCTACTCAGCTTTTTCAACCAAATTACAAACTCCATTTAGTTGACATAGTCAAGTCGGTTTTTAGCGAGCGAAATTACCTTGGAATTTAGTTGAATGTCTGTCGATGTCGTTTTTATTGTGCACAATATGTGTATAACAAAAGGATATCACCAAACGATATACACTAATTAATAAATTAATCATGAACCGCTAGTATGATCGGTACAGCTACTATCGAGTACAAAAAAGTAGAGTACAAAATATACTGCAGCAGGCCGACAGTGTCTACGGTATTGATCTTGGTTTACTACACGTCGATCTCTTTTTAGAGTCGAAATACCAGCGCTTTACAATCGAACTCTTCGATGCCAACAAGTAGAGATGAATTGACGTTGAGTTAATTAAATCAAGGTTAGTTCGGTCTGCTTTTACATCTAGTATAGCGTACCTCACAAATTCCAAGTTTGACGTATACACATAGTTTGGACATTCTCTCTTTAGCATGATCTCTCTTTTCTATTTCGTTATCGAAAGGTACGAGTTTCCCCATGTCTTTCAATTCCCCATCTCTCGTTTTCCTCTTTCAATCAGTTGTGGCTTCCTCTCAGTCCAATTTCCAAGCATCGTTTACCACCGCACGATGGAAGCATTGATAAAGCGGTGGTAGTAGGTATACCTATTTCGCTCTAGTCAAACGGATGAAAGACTGGCTGGAACTGGCCGGATGTGTATGCGACGATTGAGCATCAAGAGAAACAATGATTTCCCCCTCAAATACTATTTAACCTGCCAGTTTCGCTTACGATGCAATCATTACTATAAAACTTTCTGGTTCACGAGGATCAGGCTTACATCTCATGGGCCGCAACAAATACGGTTTAGCACAGATTCGTAGTTTTTCATGAGCGATTAAACACTGACATATGGTGCTATCGTGCAAGGGTTAACGAAATGTTTTCATACCCAATCGTATGATAGATCTAATTCGTTGTATAGCTAACCAAATTTAACCATGAATTTAGAGTTATTTTGAATGGATTCGAACTTGTGGATAATTATTTTCTGCACAGTTGTCAATTAAATGTTGTTATGTACTTCTGGAAGTGGGTACGTGCAGAAAGGACCCACCAGCGAATGGAAAACGAAGCGGAATGGGAGTTGGGAGGTACGCGAACATTGGAGTATGTTTGCGACAGTCAACAGCCACAACGAGTGTTGCTGGACAGAACAAACTCTTGGTTGTTGTACTGTAGCTTAACGTATAGTGAGCGACAACGACAATAGTACAACACGCTGCAAGAGCGACATGAACACTACTTGCATAGGCAGTTCTGTCTTTTTCTTCCTCTATCATTCTGACTATGAGTTCGTACAATCAAACTAGAGGTATGTTATTGCTGCTCACCTCTTGAGCACGACAAGTCCTTACGGGTGACCAAAGAATGGTTTCCAACTTTACTCCTTTCCCATTGAAGCGAGAGTTGCCCGATCGAATTTCGAAACCACGGACTAGGGAGTTAATGGCTTTCGTCCTGCCTTCTCCAGGCAGTCTTCGGTCAGTAGTGGTGATATATACATGGAGAACCTTCAACTTACCTCGCTGTTCAGGTTCGTAAGATGGGGAAGGTTGTACACGATGGAATGAGAGCTAGCTGAACAATTTACCTGAGCGTGGAAGATTATGAGAAATACTACCCCTGCGTGTAAGTTTTTGAGGCAAATTTTATATACGAAAATGTAACTATTTTATATAAAATAGTTGCATTTAAAATATTTGGGGTCAACCTGATTCTTCAGTCTATACTTCACTTGCCATATACGTAAAAGTATTACCGTAACAAATCATTTCCACTATTGACAAAAGTTTACTTTGGAGGTATTACTTATCACTCACCTTTCGACCTAATCGATATTGGTATGCCTTAATTTTTGAATGCCGATTCGGGCGAATACCATACGCCTTAATTTATCTTTAATTCTTTCCTTTTTTTCATGGAGAGTTGCTACAAACTCGAATAGTACAGCTGTTATATAAGGTACCGACCCTGTTGACAAGTGAGGTATTTTCAATCGATACTACACTTCCGTCTCCGTTCCTGATTGACAGCCCGTCTACATTCTCACTCACTCTCGCCCCTCACTTTCCTTTCATTCCATCTTCTTTTTTTTAGTCATTTTTCTCAACGATCTATCTCTCACACTCTTGTCCTTTCGATCCTGTCGTGCTACAAGCTCGTCTATCGCTTCACCAACCGATTGGCACATTTGTTGCAGCAAATTGCATTGTTCTCTCTGGACGCTTCGTGAGCACTGGCCCTTCTGCTTACTCTCTCTTCACTCCTCTTTTACTTATTCCATTCACTGGTAGTGGCAATACTACCCGTACCTCTGTCAACGTTCTATCCTACCATAAGCTTTCAGCTTCTACCATTACCAGCCATCTCCTCTCTCCATCACGCTCATTCTCCTATCTTCGTTGCTTTCGAACGAAGCTCCCTGAAAATTCAGCGTTCCAGCAGAGCACTCTCTTCTTTGTTTTGTTTTACTCTGTAGTCGTTCGATGTCCTTTTCCCATTTTTATCCCTCATATCCGACCCCTCGTAACGGCCGTTGCACGGTAGACCGTTTCGCCCGGATCCACGACTCGTGATATGGTTATGGAGCCAGCAGTTTTCTATTTTTGCAGCACCAGCACTACCACCCTTGATATCCACCGTATCGAACGACCAAACCTCTCTGCGAAGGCCATCTCGGTAGTGCATGAATGCTGGGGAGATCCGCTGCTGGATGCATGTCGATGAAAAGCTTTCGGCCCTACGATCGTGATTTCAAAACAACATCCTGCTTTGGTACTCAGTGCTATAACTGAATGCTGCAGTACCCAAGTTTCTCGTTGAAATTTTTGTTGTGGCTCGTTCAAGGTATTCAGGTACAGAAGCTTGAAATTAACAGCATCACTATACGGTATCAGAGGATGGAAGAATCATATTAGCCAATAAGATGAGAGATAATATAGGGAGAGAATATAGCATTTGAATAAAAATATACAAAGAAGAACTTACACATGCTGTATAAAATTAGTTGGACTCTTATCCCCAATACTCTGTGACGTCATTATGTATCTTATATTCTCATTTCCAACTCCAGGTAGGATTCACCTAATCCAGAATCCCTGGCTGAATTTGTGTTACTGAAATACGTGATCGGTACATGTGACCACTGCCGAGACTGAGGTACATCGAAAGGATTTAGAGAACTCTTGGCTCGCTATTCGTTTCTCGTCTGCGACAGCGTCAAGCAAAATATTGTATACAAGCCACCGTAGCTATACGGGCTTTTACTGCTTCAGCTTATTATGTCGAAACACCCAAATGGTGCACACTTCCTTTGGTAAGACAGGCAGCCCACATCGGTCGAATGCGCTGAAGCATACCTGCTATGCAATATGTTGAATCGTTTGTCTGAGCAAAGGTTCAACCATTTGTGACTTACCAGCATTCTAGGTCGATAACCTTATTCAACTGTTTGATGTCCGCAGGACTAATCGTAATGTCTTACTACACAAACGAGATGTTGGAGCGTCAACATCTCATATCCATTTGGTTGTATAATATGTAAAGTTAGCTCTTAGCTAGATGAAATAGAGCTTCTAAAATACTACTCTAAATAAGTCTCGTGTTCTCAGGGTATCAAAATGTATCTAATTCTCATTCATTGAAATGATGCATTTATGTGAATTAAAAGCTTGTCAGATCTTGACAATGTTTTGGGAGTACATTATGAATCGAAAAAAAAAACAGCAAAAATGCTGTAAAAAAAGTCGTGGAATAAATGAATCTTTCAAAAGCATTAGTAGTCAAACACAATGAAACTTTAAGGAAATATACAGATATAGTGGATGCTATACTAACGGGAGATCTCGAATATCGACAAATTTCTACACCAGTATTATCAGTATTGCTAGGCAGTGATTTCGAAAAAACATGAGCATCGAAATGTGTACAAAAAATCTGTCAAAAAAATGATCACTTTTTTGAAGCAACGAAAAAATGACAAATTAATATGTTTCAAACGCCTTAAGCTAGAGAGTTCCAATTGGTCGTAATCCGAAGAAAGAAAAATAAACATATATGAAATCGCAGTACCCTTCAAAGTTGTTTGATTAATTAAATATTCAAGAAAGAATTTTCGAAGAAATTCGAAAACAATTGGAAACGCGGTGCTCGGAGTAAACGTATCTTGTAGCGACTGGTTGTCTTTTATAAAATGTACTTGTCTCCAGTTAGTATGGCGACTCTTGATAATGTTTCTCCTCAAGGCAGGTTATTACCAACTGTTTTTTTTTCAATTGCTCAACCATTAATTGAGTTTCGACAATTCTATTTTTGAATTGTAGGAAAATAGTTAGACTATTGAGATGAACTTGGAAGGAACAAAGTTTGAGAGCAGAAGTGAGCAGAAGAGCAAGTGAATTCAATATCTCCAGCTACTCGATCGTAATGCGAATTCAGTTTAAGGTTGCCCCTCGTGCATCAATTAAGTCATCATTCTCCCTCCCATTCTTTAGTGGAGTCTAAGTCTTTGTGGAGATGGTACATAATATTAGCGTGACCGGGACGATGAATTTGAGCCGTCAGTGCCCAAATGAACTTAACTTCTTCATAGTTCTCATCTCACCTTTAAACCTGTACGATATTTGGACTATTAAAACGCTGTAGCCATCTCTCTTCATTTCATCTCATTGTTCATCATTGTTCTACTGTGGTTACTCCGTAACTCTGTTCAATTGCGTCGACTCTTGATCGTCCTCGTTGTCCTTTTTTCTTAGTTTTTTTTATTTCACTTGCACAATATCGCACCTGCCTATATTTCTGCTGACAATCTATCTCCATCAAATTTTCTTTCACGATTGATTTACCCTAACATCGCTGTCGAAACACCCGAGCCAAGCATCTCTCTTTTAGTCTCTTTTACTGTGAGCTCATAGTCTTTCCTTACACTTTCCTTTACTTTCAACTCGACATTCACGTCTCATCCCATCTATTGTCACGTTTTCTATCATTTTGCTAGCATGATGCTCTATCTTTGTGGCTGGAAAAAAAGCATGGCGTTATGAGAAGAGATGCTAGTGCCATCACGACTGAGCCTCTAAGATTCGACATCATCGTCGTTGTCAGTATAAGATTTTAAAAATATCGGCGGTGCATAACAATGACCAGTAAGATCGGGGAATAAATATAAAAAAAAAAAAAGATCAGACGCCTTCACAGAGTTTAAGATGTTATACTGTGACACAATTCTTAAAAAATAATATCAAATGTAAAAGAAATACAGGAAGAGTGACGAAAATTGGACTTCATTTCTGCAAGGAATAGCCTGTAAGAGGAATGAAAAAGAGAGGGAGTTTAAATTGAATGTTCGAGGGTTCGTATGGGAACTACTCTCCGGGCAACCGGAAATAAAATGTATCGCTTCGAACTCGGTACTTTACCGGAAATAAGGCGAATGTATTGCGTATACTCGAATATGTGGGATTTTCTTCGTCTTCTGTGGTCCGCGAGAGTACAGGGCAAAGGAGTTCAAAGTGCATCGCGTGCCACCGTGTGGGTGCGCGTACGTATAGAGATGAGAAGCTTGTGGTGCTGTCGCGTTAGCATGTCGGTCACGTCGGAAAGCGCTTCGTCTTTTATACGATGCTTCTCGTGATGTCTGGTGTATATCGCCAACGATGAAGGAAAAGACACGCTCTCTCATCGTATACGAGGCAAGAATGTATCGGTCGAATTGCTACAAATTCGTCACGTTTGACTTCATTCATAAAAGTGGATGGACTAGGTATGTATTTAAGTATCGGAAACGTTTCTGTCACTCCAAATTCTTCGTATATACTTGACCCAAGAGTGGAGGATTAAATTAATAGAAAAGCGATCGTGTGGATGAAGTATGCAAGGGATTTTAAAAATTTCGTTAACATCACAAAAAAGATTATGATTATACAATTTGCTGTTTAATATTTCTTCTAAAATTTTGCCGCATTATTTTCCGTTCATTGTTCGAAGGTAGCAATGAATTTTTGATTGCTTGAAAATATCAAGTTTGTAAATATAAATGAATTCTAGTTTGATTTATATCTATGTCGTCTATTCAAAAGATTATACTTACATGTTTTTTGTAATTAGTCTTACTATCCCTTCCTCTTTGCGATCTTTTTTTCGTCTCTATCACTCTCTCATTTTCTATGTTTCCATTTTTTATTGCCGTATAGTGATTCTTTTTTTCTCCCTGTATCTCGATGCCTATCTCTCCCTCGACATAATCCTGGAAGTGGCATGAGCACCCCAGCCGGGCGTGGCATCACCGATGGAGGTTTCAAGCCGCTCCGAGGACTAAGAAATATCGTTGGTCACTAAACTTCTATCCTCCCCATCAATTTTACCCGCTAAGAATCGTACAACTGGACACAATCCCACAGCTGTGGACGCCATTCACATTGGTCATCTGGCACTAGCCGGGTGTTCTCCCTTTTCGCTGGCACCGATTTTCTTCGTTGCCATCGCTTCGTATTTCTCTCTCTCTTTCTTTCTCCCCCTCTGTTCCAAGCAGATCCTTGACACCACCTGAACATCGCCCTACCAACAAAAGCTCTAGTGAAAACGAACGAGGGAAAATGTTTTCGTTTTGTTTCTCTGCTATATATCTCATGGGACCAGTGGTCATCGGTCCACTTCTAAAAATTTCTGCCGGTCATTTTTCGGCTGACTCTGCCGTAGACATTCTATTCCATCAATATATGCATGAGATGTCTCATACTTCGGAGCATCGGATTTTGTCTACATCAAATCAGACCTATTATTATTCTTTCAGTTATTTCAGTCCCGAAAGAAATGTAGGTCAAACGTTATAGTTCGAAATATTTTTTTATACTTTTCGAATATTTATTTAGAAAAAAAAATCACCGTTCAAATAGATGTATACAATTCGTGATATCCCGAGAAGTCAGAAAACTTTTGTTTATTCCTTTTTCGAAAGAAGAATTACTGTCTCCACGTCATGCTTAAAGATGTTCAGTTAGGGCTTCCATTATCTTCAAGAAATTCAAATTGTCAATTTTTGACATGGTCATACTCCTATAAGGAATCTAGACAGGGTGTGAATTGAAGTTTATCGAGCTTCATTTTTCCATTGGCAACATATCAAAGATCAACATATACATCGTACTATTTATTTTTCCAGATCATTCGAGCAAACACAGAATGTGATATCCTGTTTATCACATTTTTGCTAATGATTTTATTCTGTGATACTGATAAATCTAATCTCAACTGCAATGAAGGTTAGGAATCGGTCGATTAGCATAATTTGCTCCATGCTGGAACTTTAGTGCAATATTATGCGGGAGTCTTTTCGTTGGGTTGTATCCTCTCAACGGATAAGCCTCCAATGGTACAATATAAAATCTTCCATGGAGGTCACATGCTGAATGCAATATATTTATCTACTCTGGGATACTAATAGAATAATATTTTCCTTCCTCGTTTCTTTTTCAATTGATATGTTCGTAGGACGTTGTGTTGTACACGATTGCAGAGCGTTATACGACTCGTATTTCCTATGCGGTTTCTGCGGTTGCGAAAACCAGCGTTACCAGCGGAAACGTATAAATCCAATTCCCGTGGAAAGTCTATGGCAGTGCTGTGCTTGCGAAAGTAGAACTACAGAGGGCTGCATACACGTATGTATATATATGTGACAATCTCTGCTCACGATATACGTATAGCCGCGCGGAAATCCTGGGAATACTCATATTTATCCCCGCATCTCGACATGGAAATTGGAAGCACTTAAGTATATGCTACATAGACATGTGTATTTACATATATTTATTTATATCTTATATACACACAAAAGTATTAATCGTGTATACGCGCAAATATTCAATGTGGCTGGGATCGAACACAAGTCCACCGTAACGACTTCGCAACACTTTGAATTTTTCAATTATGTTAATTTAGCCTGTCCTGTTTTGGGACAAAAATGAGGTCATATAAGCTGTTCGTGATCTCAAAAGACCATTTTTCCTAGGCCAACATATGAGGAAGAATTATATCACTGAAGTAAGTTTTCTGCAACAAAAATTGCCCGCGTATTAAGTTGACCCGCATCATTTTTGACTCTATTCCCTACGAACTATTGTAAAAAATTCAGAGAGGTTGAAAACGCCTGCTACTGCTCTCTGTTTCGGTTGTCCTCGATACAAGAGATTAGCAGAGTTCAGGTTACGGATTAATAGGAAACTCGACACGGTTTTCCCCGGTTTACCTTTTCACCTCCCTGTCTTCGTTTCTCCTCTACATACACCACTACAACCCCACGAGTTTTTGCCTCTGTTTCACTTCGTCTTTCTGTCCTGCCACCAAAAACACACGGCTTGGTGGTTATTGGATAAATTCAAGCGATACATACACGACACGCATTAGTATATAGTAGAATCTACATGTATAGCATTTAAACTGTCTTTTAATACTTGGCGTTAAGATTTTGCTCCGTCTCTAGATATACGCATGAAGCATTTCACGCCACTTTTACATTCCAATATCCTCTCATGTATCCTTGAATTCGTGTTATTTTTTTTTCAAGTTTTTCTATGCACGAAATAAGTGGACATGTATTTTTGGATTTTTCGATGTGGTCCATCGCTAGTTTACCGCTTTTTGTCTTTGCTCACCCCGCGATCATCATTAAGTATTTTGACGTTTCTTTACACCTATTTTTTTACTTTTTACTGAGATAAAGCTACGAAATAATGATTAGTATAGAAAATACCTAGCTAAGCTATAAATGTGGCTTTACCTACTTTCGCTTTTCACGTAGTTTCACGTAGTTTCGCTTTTTCAGTGTAGCTGAATGAATTCAACCAAACCTTTCTTACGTCATTGAGACACCGTGTGCACCGCTTCAATAAGTTTTTATTACCAAGAGTCGTTATTGATTCGCAGTTTCTACCGTCATTGAACTGGGAAGAAGATTGAAAACTGATCGATTACTAAGACGTCCTGAAACATATAATTGCGCAATGCGATGGTTTTGGAAAGTTCGATTGATAAAGATTTCATCATTAGTTAAACATTTTTTTTTTCATTTCTTTTTTCGGCATTGCGTATGTTAGAAGTTTAAAACTTCGATAGTATAGAAAAACTTAAAACTCCATCTTGGTGTAGTATTAATGAGACAGTTTTCGTATAGCCAAGCGTTTATTAAGAAGCTTTAGAGTAGGAAAGCTAGTTGTTGTTTTTTTTCGTCTGTTGCAAGGTGAGAAAAGTTTAATGTCCACGGAGCTAGTCATATCTAATATAATGTAATATATTATATATACACACATACATATAGATTATGAACTTCGTCGAAGAACTAGGAAAAAGTAAGGTAGCGTAAGGTAGAAAGTGCGAAAAGCAGCAAGCTAGGAGATTGTTTTAAATGCGACAACCCACTCATTTTCAAGACCAATTAAAACTTTGCTTTCCCTTTATAGTATATAATCATGGCCATTTCCCCATACTCTAAATTTAGCGCGACGAGCGCGTCACTGTCGCGACGGTCTTACGTTACGCGAATTCAGGGCATCTTTTCTCTAAAAACTCTTGCTCTCGTTCACGCGTTTTCTCACCCTCGGCCTCATCTCGTTTTCTCTATTTTCCTACCCTCCCGCAAGAGACCTTCACCGCTCGCGCGTGATGTTTGTCCCATTACTTCAGTGAGCTAGTAGAAGTTTAGTTACCAGGAAGATAGAGACGTCTCGACGAGAGGCTTTACCCCCTACCGAAAGAACGTAGAACTTTGTCGGATGGGTGAGGAACGAGGTAATGCAACTTTGCCATCTCGTCGCCGACTAGTGCCCATTTGTATTCTCCCTTTCTTTCTTACACGTACTTTTACAAGTCTATATACGTTGCGTATTCGCATCCTCCTATCTTTCGGAAGGTTTCCGCCTTTTTTTCACACTATCCTAGCTCTAGCGACCTTTCACCTTATCTTAACGTTAATGAATACCGTTCGAGGGTGAGAAGAATTCCAAGAGAGCAAGGACCCGTCGTCGTCTTTGAATGCTAATTCGTGACTTCACGAGAGAACGATGTGGATTATCTTCACCTCGAGATTTAGTAACATGAAAAAAGGATAAAAGAAAAACTTTCGAAGTTGTAAGTCAGAGGAAAAGAAGTGATCAAGGTATAATTGGATTATATTCCGTTAGAAGCTTTTCACCTGACTTTACGACTTTCATTCGTTACTTTGAAACACCACTCTTGTATTTATCTATGCAATGCTTTATACAATTTTAATTGATCGAGGGAACGTTCCTACGTTTCTTCAATTTAAAAACTTTCCTTCTAGTCCGAATGGAGGAATGGAGGTACAGATAGTCTACAGAGTGATGCCACTAATAAAGTTCGCACACTTCGTGGAACATTTACAATTCTAACAATGGTAATGGCTACAAATAATTCGTGTCCTGTATATTCTGTACTGAAAAGTCGTGCGCACTGGTAGAGTTGTTTCGTACGAGATGGAAGCACTTTCAGAACTGTCTCCTGGAAACCTAAAAAATAAAAAAAAGATACAAAAGTACAATTGTCGTAGAATCGGATACTCCCTTAGTGGCTAAATTTCATCCAATGGGATGGAAAATTGTTCCAGAAAAAGATATGAGGCAGGCTACGGCCACGACCCAATTCTCTACTTGAATAATGATCAAACTATCCCGGCTCACCTGACCCAACAAGCGACTTTCCAATCAGCCAGAGTGGCTGTCGTGCGATGGAAATAGCTAGAGATCGGGTTTGCACGGAGAAACGAGGCACTTGGTCCAAAGATAATTCAAATGAAGCATGCGCAGAGATAGTTTCCATCGTGTATTCGTACAATCTCGCTAAAGCTTCCAAAAACTCTGCTCATCCAAATATATATGCATACGATATTATCGTGTCTGGAAAACTCGACATTTTTAACGTCATACCAGCATCAAAGACGTGAGCTCGTTACCTAAAACTCTTCACCAATTTACTAAATTGATATCTTCTAGTCTCTACAATAATCGAGCGTACATTTCATCATTTTAACAAAAAGTAATATTTTGTTTTTGTTTTCGAACTTCGAAATCACGCTGATGAAAGTTCTCATCCTCGTAAAAAGAGTAGTTTAACAGTTAGTAATTTTTGGAACAGTTTGCGTCAATTTACATGTTGACGTTTCAAAAGAGGTTCTTGCATTCGTAGTTTGACAAATAGTTTGATACAGTTGTCAATTTCTTGGTAGTGCTCGCGAACTTGCATATCTTAGCTAGCTTACGACGTACTCTCAGAGTATATTTTTGGATGCTGTAAATCTAAGTCACGATACTATTTCGTATCGACGTTCGACTCCATGCTTTTATCTTATGGCTTTCGACGTAAAAGCATCTATAAAATCTGAGACTCAAGGAGGGGAAACGTGTCGGGATAATTCGTCCGATAGAAAGATACACACGTAGAAGCAATGTTGGAACAGTTTTACTCTGTCATAGAAATTGTATCGAGGGACTGAACAAATTTTTACACACTTCTGTTAAGCCCGGACCTGATCGTTAATTAAGTATTGACATTTGTTGCTTTTGTTTCTCTGAAATAAATAATTGAACCCTCATAATTTTTATTTATACAGAACTCTTTTAGGATTTTAGTGAGCTTAGGCCATTATGAATAACGGATTTTCATAAAGTTCAGTTCTTCAGAAAAAAGAAAAATTAATTTCCTGAAGTAAGTGGACAGGATCATGTTCACTTGAATTTAACGTATTCAATTTTGGGACCTTAAATTCAGAGTGGAAGGCATTAAGAAAATCGGCAAAAAAGATAACAACGAAACTATCATGAATTTCAATGTGATAATCGTTAACTTTTTCATTCCTTATAAAATTACGAAGAAAAGGTGACACAAAATAAAAAAGAAAGAGTTACCCGAAATGGAAGGATAATGTCAAAAGCTCGCTCAAGTCACTTCTTTGGAAAAGTCGAATTTTGGGAGAAGCAATTTTTCATCAAGCGCATGTACCAAAACTGGAAAATCGATATTTCTATATCATGATTTTGACAGCACCCAAGATTTAGGAAAATTATCAATTCAATATTTTTTCTTATTCTCCGTTGGGTCGAGAAAACTTGTTCTTTCGTTTTCTCGTTCACTCTATTTGCATTAGGATAATTGTGAAATAACACAATTATTTTCAAATTCTTATTGTATCCGGTAAAAGATTCTTCCCAAATAAAGAATTTGAATACAATGTGATCAAACATATTGTGTGTTCTTAGTGAGTCTAAAGGGACTCTAGAGATGTGATAATGTAGCAGGCACTCTCAGAGAGTTACTGGTAGTTCCCATTCATTCACTCGATCATAGTTACGACAATAGGCCTCCTGTAATTTAACAGTGTAACAAGAGTAGAAATTCGAACTCGCTGGGAAACAGACTTGTGAAACATGGCCACGAGGAAGAAGAGACAGGGTAAGCAGTTAGAACACACTGGAAACGTGGTCCAGTTTCTGCTCAGGGTCTTTGTTACACGATGTTATCGCGTTGAGGGAAATCAATTTGAAACTGTACATTCGTATGCGACGAGTACTGAATTATTTGAAATTGTTGTTGCTTTTGATGTTTTTCAATGTATTCAAGTGTAGCCATACAACTTTTTCCGGAACAAAAGAGAATAAAAATACCAAGAGGTTTCTAAGCTGTGGTTGCTGTATAGGCCTGATCGAAGAACGTTTGTACTACTGAATCACTGCAACGAGCTGTTGCTTCACATTTATGAAAAAAAAATCAGATGTTTTATTCTTACTGTTTTATAGGTATGGGAGTATCAATTTATATATGTTTTTTATTTTTAATTATAGACACGCAGTTCATTTATACTGAGGTCATTTAATGACAAGTAAAAATTGAAAATTAACAGCATTTTTTCGCCGTGAAATCGAATCTAATGTTTTCAAGTTCAGAAATACATTAAGCTCGAATTCGATGAAGGTTATGCTTTCCTCGCAGTGACGTTCGTGCTATCACTGCTCAAAATAGTGAATATCAGAAAATTTTGTAAAATTTGGTTACACAGCTGAACTTGGTTACACTCTGACATATTTTTCCGTGTCACTGGGACATATCTCCCATGATTTGAGAAGCAGAATGAAGTGAGTAAAGTTGCTGAAAGTTTTCCATTTCACAATCTCAAAAAATTTGGATCATTGTGAAATTATTTATAGAAAAAAAAAATGAGCGAAAACGCAATTTAGAGTAAAATTTGTCGAGTTGCTTGTGATGGCAGCGACAATAGCAAGTGCTTAATGATGGGATTCAATGAAATGGTTTTTCATCCAAGTGTTTAAATATTTTTCATGATTTACCACAATCAAAGAGTCTGTCAGAAAAGGGTCCATAATTCATTATGATGAGTTCGCATAAAGTTACGATTAAATTCCACCATCATCATAATCGATCTTCGAAATATTTCGAAGTTTTTAAAAAGTATGAAGTATGAGTAGAGGAAAGGTTGAGGGTTGCTCGTCGCTCACAAAGTCATGAGAGATTATCTCGCCTTGGCAGGGAAACGTGAAGACAGAGAAAAAGGCGAGAGAGCAAGGAGGAGTTGGAGAGCAGGGTGTTTTCAGGAGTGAGGCCATGATTCGTGAGGATTGTAGTACACGAAGCCTTCGTGGAAACGATCTTGCTGTGATTTTGCACCTTTAATATCCAGTTTAAATATTCATGAGACGAAATAGGCGGGAAGACTCTCATGTTTTGCCGCGGCTAAGGTTCAGAGAAACCGATGGAGACAGCGACAGAGAAAGAGAGAGGGAGGGAGAGAAAGGGAGTGAAGAGAAACTCTGAGAGAGCAGGAAAGAGAGATGAGTGGTTGCGATGTTATAAGTATAGGATAGAAGCTATCTGTGATCCTTGATTTTTTTCTTGTTTGAGGTTGGCTCGACGGTGGGAACACTGTGAACGAGGGCGACGACGACCTGACATGTTCCAGTCGGTTTGAGTTTATACATACTAGAAGGGCACTACATACATAAAAGCAGCGTCAGAAGCGTGAAGATTAGGGGAGAGGAACTGGGGTTGATTTTTGGTTCCAGGGCTCTATGGGAGATGGCGAATGGAAGGGGATCGGCTGTGACGAGAGATGTCTGGCGTTAAATATCTCGTTGTCGACGCTCGCTGGTCCATCACCTCATATTTTTCGGTCCCTCTTCAGCTTTTTCTCCCCTTTCCTCATTGCCCACGCACTGACGCCTCACCTCACTGTCACCGTGTTATATCAGTAGTTTTTTTCACCCTCTTTGTAATATATAACGAAAATAGAGATCTCCTTTGTACTTAAAAACCGGCGACTGAATTTTTTAAGCGTCGTTTCACAGAGTTACTAGTCGTACATCACTTCGAACCTTGTTTCACAATCACATTTTAAATCGACCTTGTTTTTTGGAGTCTGATAAAGCTGGAGGGAAGCAAGATTTCCTGCAATTATGTTAAAATATCATTTTTGTATACACTGAGAAAAGAAAATTATTATAACAACAAAATCTCTCATTACGGAGTGCCAATGAAATATATGATAAACCATTAAACGAACACATTAATTTTTTATCAAACTGCGCGTTCATCCTAGCCAAGAACCGTGCAGCCCGATCGATTCACAAAACCATTCCAACAACATCAATTTCTATTGATTCAATAATTTTTTTCTCAGTGTGCGCTCGTAAGAATGGTGAGTAAGTGATATTTTCTACAGAGCTGGGAGCGGGGGTAGTTGCAAAGAGTATTGAGGGGGCTGTCAAGGAAGAAATTTTGTGACTGGCAGTAACAAAATTCGCGATCAATCCCAATGAAAAAAAAAAAAAAAAAACGGAAAAAAAACTAACTTAATTACAGTGTAGAGCATATTATATGGTTGTATTATATGCAGTATAATTATTTAAGTGATATGCTGAAACGTACTTGGCCGTTGTATACTGGTAAAACCCCATTAGAATTTCGTTTCAACTCCTTCTTTCAAATAGTTGATGGCAAAATATTGTCGTGTCTTTACACAAGTGCGAGATGGGTTTCCGATGTACTGACATTTTTTTTCGAACAGACTTATGGTAATCAAATTAGGAAAAATGAATTAACGATCCTGCTGAATACCAGAATGAGTAACTGTCAATTTATTTACGTAACTATATCACGAATCAACTTGTTATTGGTTTTATTTGTTCTGACTCCAATTATTGATGATTCTAATCAATCAATTTTATACTCTGCTTTCTATTTCCGGCTTATGTCACCTCTGGTAGCGAAGTTGACTCGTGCATGCGGTAGAACAACAAAAAAATTATAAGACAAAGTTTCCGGCAACAGGAGACATCAGCAACGTAACAGATGCAGGGTGAGGAAGAGAATATACGTCCTCGTAGTTTATGTATGTAACCGACGCTCTGTTAGCAGTGGAAAAGCATCCACTGAAGTGCGATCCTATAAATCACTATTAAATCCTGAAAGGGTCTGCTTTGGTGTTCGTCAACTAATCTATCAGTGTCCATACACGTATTTAGTTTTCGTCTCATTTCATGTTTTTTCTCCTTCTTTTCTCCGATGACAACCTCTGTCAGTAATTACAGTAATCCAGTTACTGCAACATTATTGGAATATTACGAGTATTTGTCTATGAAACATCACTGCAAAATATAATTATTCTTAACGCCTAAAAAGAAGTTTGACACACTCAGTCTCTAACAAAGTTCAATACCACGAATAAATATTCTGCGGACTGTTTCTATGACAAATCACCGAACATCCATCATACGTTTACGTGGACAGACTAATCAGAATAAAATGATCGATTTTTTTTGGAAAGGTATAGTGTTATGCTGTTTGATGGTTGGAAGAAATTATTCCATTACGAAGTCTATCCCCGAAAATAATTTTTTAACAAAACTTCGATACACATGATAACGAACAAGGATATTCAAAAAGTTCGATTGTATCGAGAATGAATAATTATCAACTTTTCTGATTACATGTTATTAAAGATTTGCAATTTTTTTTTCTTCTGCCAACAGTTTTCGACTTAATGGTTCAGATAAGTTATGAGGGGCCAGTCTGTTTTTTATATCATTGATATTGTTAGAGGGAGACCTCGTATTGCAGTGAAAACCCGTCGGTTCTGCTGGCTTATCTTACGCTTAATTCATGATAATGCATGGAATATTACTTATATTTTATCAAAACACTATACGTTAATGAAACTTTCGTGGTGACCGGTAATCAATTGTATATAATGATGTTGCGGCTGCAGCCCGACTGGTGGTAGATGGATGTTAATTAACTCTTATAATTACGTTTTGGCTCTTCATCTGAGCCCTCTTCAGAATTTCTTTGTTTTCTGTAAACATTATCATTTTACATTGTCTTTTTTTTATGAATAAATAAATAAATTTGTACATAAGTTTATAAGTTTTTGTACATAAGTTACAAGTTTTCAAGTTTTTCTGTTATATTTTGTCAATTAGGGATTTTGTTTTCTTTGTTCACTAAATTGTCATTAAGATTTAGTTTTCCAGTTATTTTTGTGCGAAAACTTAATTACATCGATCGTTAGATCACATTAACTGACATTTTATTCAGTTAACATTTTTTGATTTTTATTGTTCCACTTTGAGCATTATACATTGACATTTTTTTAGTGCAAACAATAAATAATTCGTTACAAGATTTAGGAATGAGTAGGTGTTGTCGTTAATATTCATTCAAACAGCTTTGTGGTCAACACGACGTGCTAGAACGTTAGTTTTCATATCCTGAATGAATGAGAATAGAATGACCCAGCAAAAATAGGAGTAAACAACTTAGAGTCGGCGATGTCTTCGCGAAGAAACGCGTGGTATGTTATAATGGATTATGTAATCCGTGTCCAAAGCGGTTGTGTCAAGGCTCGTGGGCACGTAGTTAAAACGAGAAAGAGGACGAATTGAATAAAAAAAAGGAAATAAAAAAGTGTGCTGGACATAAGTACAGCATAGGCTGGTTGGTCACGATCACTACCCGTCCTTCCGTTTCATCGAGCATCAACGTTACTTCAACACTACGAAAACGATATAGCGAGGGTCGCTTGGCAACCACAGCCCCAAAACATCACCGGAGAGGGTCGCGAAAAGCTTAATGGATACATATTCATATCATTCGTAAACTCAGCAAATCCACCCTGAAGACTCGCCCTCTCTACTTTTCCAACCCCTATCACAGCCTCGAACCTTACGCATCGTCAATATAAACTCACCTTTCCCCTCAATTTTTCTGGATCCTCGTATCTACTTTCATTCGTATCACAGGTATTTGAGCTTGTAATGAGAATGGCGCAAGCATAAAACCTATGCTCTGTCCAAAGGTCTTAATCAGTCAAGTCTTACCGTGAAATTATGGAATTTCGAATTCCGCCGTTTGTGTCAGCTTTCAAGTGCAACAAACTGCTTACAATTAGCGTCCAACATTTATGCATGGTATTCCTTATAAAAGGAATTCTTTTTAATGAAATGAAGATTCATGTTATTGTGACTATCTGGTGTCTGTATGGATTTGAAAAAAAAATATGTTTAAGCTAGTTTGAAAGATTTCGAGCCAGTCCAAAATGTTGTCTATTTTCGCAATTTGTAAATGGATGTTTGAATGATAAAATCGATTTTGAAAAATCAGTTTTATTAATAACGAAATTTATCGAATTGCGTATACTCTTATAAAAAATCTAAATGACAAAATTACAATCAAACAAAAGCTTTGTCTGAATCGAAAATTTTGTCGCACGATCAATCAATTACGAGCTTCTTTGGGTAGTTTAATTAAAGGAAAATAACTAAACCAATGAAAACATTCACTAGAATCTCTAAAAACACGTACCGAAGTAGCAAGATTTGAAAATAAAGCAGCTGAAGAAAGGCACTTGGGTAACTTACAAGTTGTACTGGTATGGTGGGCATCTTAATTGTAGACTGATTTCCCAGAGAAAGCGAGGTCCGAGCTCGAGTCAAGCCACGAGATACTGCCGTGTGAATTCCTACTCTTGATTTCTCAATAATTACGCCGGCAATCCATACCAATTCTTCGTGTAAGATCTTTCACGTATCGTTGATCAGAGCAATAAGTTTTTCTTTCGTGGATCAACGGTGTAATTTTTAAGTATTCTCGAACTGAAAATTCTAACGAATGGGGTCGTCTGCATTCTCCTATGCTCGAAATGTATTTTGGAAAACCATTATCTTTAAAACTACACCGGTAGGAGATTTCAAATTTCTTCGAGACGTAAAACAATGTTTTTCTTTTCGTTCCACACAAAAAAGTAGATGGTCAACCGTTTTTTTTTTCTTTTCTTTTTTATTGACAATTTCATTTTTTGTCTCTTTTGCCGTGTGCTGGAATGTAACGTATCGAGTGAAATTATTGTAAACCGATTTTTAGCGCTATATTGTTAGCATCAAACATTCCTCTAATAACCAGCAATTTTCTTGTCCACGCGAGGATACGGTATGCGCATCGATAGCTGTAGAGCGTTGGTCGGTGGAGTTTGTTCGTTCGTGTTAACGTTCCGGGAGAAAATTCCAATTCCCCTGCTGATGCTGGCCGCCTGCCGATTTTCCTACTCTATCTTTTCTCTCGATCGTCCTATCTCTGCCTGGTCCTCTCCCTCTCTTTCTCTCTTTGGGTTCTCACACCCTCGCGTGTACGCTCGAGCGCACCCTCTTGCTACTACTGTGAATAATTGCTGGAAGGCGAGAGTCGATGGATAAAGGATTTCATGCGAATTGGAATTGCGAAATTGTTAGTCGGGCGTACGGTTCGACGTTCGAACGGAGCGATTCGCAGAGAGGGGAGTCTAGCGAATGAGCGAACCCAACCTCGGCGACGTAGCGCCGAGCGAGAATTCGCTCCAGGATTATTCGCGATTGTCGAGGCGTTGCCTTTCGACTCCTACCATTGCCCTCTACTCCTTTTATTTCTCCCCTGTACCCCCGTCTGATCGAGCTCACTCTTCCTCTCACAACGGAAAAATTCGTCGTATCCTTGGCAGATTTCGCTGCGAACTGCTTCACTTTTATATACAGTCATATAAAGATGGTCTCCGATATTAAATACAAATGTAACTGTAATATTGAAGCTTCAAAAAGATTAATCCATTTCCCGACAGGTTTCCGACCATTCCCGTCAACGAAGATTCGCATGGAAATTGAGTCTGCAGAGATATGAATTCAATTCTTTGTTCTCTATGTTTTATGTCATTTATGGCTTGATTTTTTCATGTTTGAAATAAAGCTCAAATCACTGAAAACGAAATTTTATTGAAACCTTAAAATATTTTGTTGAACGTATTCAACAAAATATTTTAAGAAAAAAAAAAAAATTATTGAATACGTGCAACAAAATATTTTAATATTTCAATCAAATTTCGTATTCAGTGAATGTACTTCGCACAAGGTTGACATGACTAAATTTCCAGTTTCGACGTTTTCATGGCTATTATTGTTACAAAAGTCATGTGGCTCCTGGAAAAGCCATAAGACGCAAAGCGAAAAATTCATTGTAAATATTTAATTCGCCTGTTGTTCATTCTCGGCAATACTGACATTGTGATCAATGTGTTATTGTTTTTAGACCCAATATTCGAACGCATTGTCTTAAATTTTTTCTCACGTTTGTGGGAACAGAAGTCCCTTAGATCTTGCTTTAAATGCTAAACAATCGTGAGCAGCACCTACATTCCCTAACGGGTTCACTTTTCCTCCCTTTGTTGGGAGTTAGCTTATGCACTTTATTCGTTTACCAGTCCGATCGAAATATGTGCACACAATATACATGCAAATCCATCTAACACCGGAGTGTAGTTAAATACACCTTGCATATCTATATATTTAATGTCCCTACAAGTTCTTCGAGCGAATCAGATCGTTAATCAAGCTTCCATCCGTGAGAGCGTTATTGGACATGGAAATCCCTTGAATGAATAATGCTACGCTACCGAGAGACAAATCCCATCGGGAAAAGACAATACAGGATGCTTCAAGATAACTTTCACAACGGTTAGTGTCTAGAAACTCTGGATACCCGGAAATTAATTATTACCCACTCTACTTCCGAATATAGGAAGGTTCGTTCTTTTTTCTTTTTTTTTTTTAATGGTCAATCGGAAAAACCGAGCTTTCCATAGAATTTAGCGATATCGAGACTACCGATTTAATCTCTATATCTGGAGTAATAATTCAAGGACCGGGATTATGTGCATTGAAGTTTTTAAAACTTGGCATTTTTATGTCAAAAAAGAGATTATTCATTTTTATGAGCAATCTCTTTTTTTCAGTGCATATGAATTTTCCTTATATTCAAAGTAGATCATTTTATCACGAGGACTGAAATCTTTAGTCAATTAAAATGGTATGAATATAGGCACTACTGTTTCTCAAAAGTTGACGTTTACAAAATTTTGAAAATCTTGATTTTTTAATATTTTCTATTCAAGTTATTTCGTTCCAGTTTACTATAGAATTTTCCACAAATACATTATTCGTATATGTGTTTTTATTTATGTATCATGCATTCAGTATTTTGCCACTCAGTAAAAGTATCTTTGTTACGCTGCGTTTTGTTTTTCATGGAGTAACTTTTGTTCAACGTACGTGTCGTTGTGAAAAAATGTCATCGTCAGAATTGAGTTTATTCTGGACAATCCTGTAATACAGTAGTGACCGATAGTACTGATCGAAAGTGAGAGAAAGAGAACCAGGGAAAGAAGAGAGAGGAGGAAGAGAGCGAAGAGAACTGTTTCATTGATTTCAAGAGCATGCAAAAGCTGTAGTATCATTTATCTCATTGATCAAGCGAGGACTCTCTCGTTCTATCAATGCTCATAGTAAACCATACACATCGTTCTAACAATTATATCAATGGTAATTCACTTGATTACAATGACTAAGGACTTGATAATAAATCACTCGAAGAGGTGTATTGTACCCGGGTGTTGGAAGCCTTATCTCCACAACAATGTCCTGAACATAGCTGGTGGCATGTATACACTCGCGTAGAATAACTGGCCAACGTTACACTTCCGTTGTTCAGTCATAGAACACCTAGAATCCGTGGCCCATAACATATAAATATATCAACTACAAGTCCAGGAACGAATGAGGATAGCAAAGCCAGAAGCATTTCAGTGGTGCAGAAATGTGGCAACATATATGAACGAGACTGACGTGCAAAAATGGAGCTCACCAAATATGTTTTCCACACTTCCGTAGCGCCATCTCCACACCCTTTCAAGCAATGCATCTTTTTTCAGCGAGTATCCTCTCTACAGTTTCGAAACTGACGTGGACCTTAATCGTTTAACAACATCAGATATGGTTGATATTTGCTGTCGATGGATCGGTAGAAGGTTTAATGAACGTCAGACTCCTGAAAATTCCTCGTAAATCAATTCTAATTGAACCGAAATGTACAAACAAACGGAAAACACTCTCCTGTCGTTTTTGTTGTAGGTTTAAGAAGGTATTTATTTCGTTCTAAAATTATTCGTATTATAAGCCCCAATGATGAAAGAATGCGAAGACATTACTATTTTTCTACTATTCATATTTCGATATATCAGTGCGGATTCATGGGCGTTTGTACGTCCTCATCACATGTTAGTAGCATACAGGAATACCCCGTATTTCATGTTTCACATATCCACGTCGGAAAAAGAGCCATTCGCGGACCTACCTTTGCTCTATTCTTTTCTCTTTGTTTTTCTACGCTTTTTTCCACATCTCTCTATCGACCATCGCTAATGAGAAATGCACCTGAGCTCCTGTATCATTATTGATTGCCGCGGGTATCACGGGAGTAGTGCACGTTTGCACGTAGGCGGAAGCAAATAAACAGTGCAGAGTCTCGACGAGGGAAAATAGTCATTGTTGAAACATTTTTTTTTCTACCTCTTATTCGTCTCGAAAAATCTTTCATTCTCGCATTTTTCTTCTTTGGCGGTATTTTCTCAGTGTTTTCGATCAAACACTAGATACTTTCGAAATATTGTTTTTTTTTCTGTTCGGTTGTTTTTATTCTTCTATTTTCTATTTGACACATGATGCGTGAGAATTGTTTATTTTCAATCACAACCTTGGATAAAGAAAAATGGAAAAACTCGGGGAACTGTCTGGTGTTTCGGATTGATTGAGAATCTAATTGGTGTGTTAAGGAAAAATTATTATTTATCTATTATCCTTCGCCTGTCGGGATATGTTGTGTTCTTGCTCACTTGGTCGAATCTTCAACGTTATTACTAATTTACTAATCATCATATTTCTCAGTCTGCTGTACAAATGTACGCATCGATTGTGGAGCAAACCATGGCGGGTTATTACCGAATGTCACTTTTTTTCCTCATCAGTCGCACTAAATATTTCATCAGTTCAATAAATGAATCCCTGCATATTCCATTTGGAAGTTTCGAGTGATTTTGATCGGGGAATGGATCAATCGAGCATTTGTTTCTATAATCTGCCCTATAAAAATAATGGTAAGCTTTGTATGTAATTGCTTAACGTTGTAGAGAGGATATCACGTACTTCTAGGTGGTTTTGCGAATCCTAGAACATTGATGGTTCATCATATTGACAGGTAGCATAGAAACACACGAAGGATATTTCGGTTGTTGACGAACCAACTAAAGTCTCGCCAATTCGAATGTTTTGCGCATGTTGATAGCAATGCGCGCGTGACAGTGCACTCGTTCGATGGATCGCTTTTCGAAAAACAATACAAACTTGGACACTTGTGTGAACACACACCTGTGAAAGGTGTAATTTATAGTTTAATACTTTCGGGCTGTAAAAGTCTCGGGAAGCACGTTTGTTCATTGGTACAGTTTTGTTTGCTTGCTGGATCAGTCAGTGAGATACGTTTGACAAAAAATATTTCTCATCCTTTCGATACTAGAACATACATTTATATATCTCTAGAGTTTTTAAATTAAAAAAAAAAAAAAAAAATCTGCACCGTGATGTGATGAAATCAATTCCTGAATTTTCTTAGTCTAATTAACTGAGGTTCATGTAGTGATAATCAATCATTCGAACAATATGCAGTTTTAGTCTACACTGATTGTGGTGTTATACTGAGATTCTTGGCAATTAAAACCCACTGTACTCTGTGCTGTACGAGAAACTGACAGCAAGAGTAACAGAAGGATAAAGACAGAGGACATTGTTCTCATACATCGAGAATTTTAATGACATATATACACGCTCTCGAAAACCATCCTCCACTAATCGAGCGTGAAGTCCGAGCTCAACGCTCAGAAGTTTACTTCGCTTATGTCAGTACATGAGCCGAATCGTGTTTGACAATAGCGGGATTATACTACTGTGCGTATGCGCTTGCATCAGCGCCAACACCTGAAAGCTAACTGATTCACAGCGATATGCAACCCGTGAATCTGATCAAACTTGCTGTCCATATATTAATACACAGAGTTCAGCTCTATCAGTCCACACGTGTTCTCCCTTCATTTAACTTGGCGATATCCATCGGCGCAGTAGTCGATGATCTGATTCGATGTACGGAGGGGACTACACGGTCGGAGAACATAGCCGTGTGTTAACACTGGTGTTTTCCTAAATGTAAGAGAGAAGGGAGAGGATGAGGGAGAGATAGAGAGATGGAGGGTTGATCACACGCCTCCAATCTCTAACGATCCCTGTACTAGCTTGCTGTACTAGCTGCTTACGCTTGCCAAATTGATTTCTCATTAGCAATGCTCCTACCATCTCCTCTATTACTAGTGTGCAATGTCTGTATATAGTTACCTACTTGCTCTCCAGGGATTGCTTCCCGCATAGTATAAGCTGCTACCGCGTCTCTTGATATATAAGGAGATTGATGATATAAATGTCTTTAATTGACTTTCATTATGAACGTAATACATTAAGTGATATAACAAGAAAATTGAAAGAGTACTTCCACGTTCATAAAACAGGAATATAGTAATAAATCGTTTATATCGAATGATTTTCTTGATTTATTAATAGGATAAAACATTTGGAATAGTTGAAAATGATGATGATATTTTCTGACTGTAAAATATGCCGTCAGTCATTGTCAGTGATAGTGTACGGTTCATGTTCAATTAAATACGTACAGAGCAAAGGCAAAGATGGCAGGATTCAGTAAGATTCATGTATCTAGTCACGAAGGTTTACGAGGATACAGCTGACATGATCGCCTATCCTAGATGACTGAAAATCATTTTGAACCTCTGTCATATTCAATTGGCCGAGAATCACAAGGAATTATCGAATTTACGTGAATTTGGTATACAAATCGGATCTACTAATCGAATTACACATTCGAATTCTGTCATGTAACTAAATGTTTCAGTGTGTATTCGGTATGTATATAAATATGGAATCTATTGCGAGACGTAATTCGGTACGAATTTGTGAAACATTTTCGTGGGATGCGCCACAGCTTACCCTGGACGGATTAGCCAACCCTTTACCCCACTTGTATTCTCGCAGCCACTAGTTGGTAGTCGTAACTGCGAAATAGGGGCTCTACAGCGAGAGCCCTTTCTATCCTCTGCGTACATCTCTCTTTCTCGTTCACTGTGGATAATACCGAGGGTCGTAACCGATGGTTGTTACTATTAAATACTACCGTCTGACTGCCCCGTCGATTTTCTCTTTCTAATTCTCCCTCTCGGTAAATTCCCTCTCGCGGTACGATCAAGCGAATTCATCCTACACGAGGATTTACGGATTAAATTCAATGTGGTATTCGCCCGTCCACACCCAACCCACCCTACTCAAATACATATCCCTTTCAACATGCCCTAGGACGCGAAGCGCGTACAAACTCACTCCCCCCATCTGCACGAGCGTGCTTTACCCTTTTCTCTCGTTTATCAAACAATCATGATAACATTACCCTGGTTGTTGAGATTATTTTTGCGAGTAAAATTTTCTATTTTTCTTAAAATTTTTTAGTATTCGTTTACCTATTTGTACCTTAATAAATTGCGAGTTGAAACAGCTTCAGTGTTTTATCGATCAAAACATTCAATGGTTGCTTTCACTCAATTTGATTAATCACTATATATTTTTGATGCACAAAAACAATGCAGGTTTCATATAACTAGATTTTTTGAAATGGTTCTTCAGAATAAGTCGAAGGATCAGGAGTATATGTAGGAGTATGTAGGAGTATGTAGGATTTTAAAGACAACGCACGATCATTCAAGCGTGGTACTTTATGCGAAAGTAAAAAAATGAAAAAAACAACAAATGTTGTTTTATCGAAATGCTGCTAACGCGGTTATCCCAAGACGATTTTCCTGTAGACATATAAAAACAAACAAGATAAAAATATACACAATAAAAACATATATTACCTGGAGGTATAATATAAGCTATAAAAATAGATATGAAGTTGGAAGGGACTATGTAATCGCATCTGAAAACGTGGGTGGTCCAGTGTTTTCTATGACTATATCACTGCCTCATGGCATTACTTTTTTCCGACGTAACTCACTTCTCGTGAAACATATCCGCGTTATATCGTGCGACAGTTTTGTAAACCATGGTGCTTTTCCTGTTACACCGAATTTACGCTTACATTAGTACAATACAAATTGTTCCAACTATCAGTTTCCATTCATCTCAGGGCAGCCTGAAGTTTATAGCTGATTGCAATTGGTTTCTTTCACGCTCGCTTTACTTCATCATTTCGTAGGTTTCTGACATTTTTCATCCTCTCATCTTCAATATAAAGATATAGCTAAGTCCTGTGTCTCGAGGATTTCTAATCTTAACTATTTAGAGCGGTCTTTCAGTGACATTAAAATCTCCTATTATATCAGATTTCAACAAAATATGACTCTTTTTTATAAGGGTGTCTCAGCAAGGATGAAAAAAATATTCACCTATTCTTATAACATCGATAAGGCATTCTTCCGGATTACGTGACGCCGCGATCTATCTAGGAAATCGTTACACTTCGTAATTTAAAAAATAATTTGAAAGACAATTCGAAAAATTTTCACCAGTTTTGGCGTGTCTACTTATAATTTTATTTGTTGTACAACAGTTCTAAGGTTTTTAAATTTTGTTTCCTTACTCAAAGATTTTGTGGTGGGGCAACGTTTAATTGGCCTACTAGGCTTTAAATTTTTGGCATTTTATTAGAAGTTCGAAGTGAATCTGAACTCCTGATATAATCATAGTGACAAGCCGAATAGGGAAACTCAATATTGATGGTTTTGCATTCTGAGTACAACACTATACTGTGTTTGTTGTTGTGTTCTCATTGTACACATGCGCAGTTAGAGACGTGAGAGATAATGTGCCTGCTGGTGGCGTCACATTGCTATTTAGGAAGACAGAAAAAGATCGAAAAAACACTCGACCGAAGAAGGCGGAAAAAGCAGGATGAAGAGAAAGATGGAGGGACGAGAGAACGCCATGTACAGCAACCGAGTGAAAAGCAAGAATTTGTGAGCACCAAGTGGAGAGCCAAAAGAAAAGACGAAGAAGAAGGAGCCTGGAGGATAGGAGAATGGTGGATAAGGGAAGAGAAAGAAGGGTTCGGTCAATAATGGGATGGATTCAGAAACAGTGGTGTAGGTAGTGTAGATGGGAATTTCAGAAAGCAGAAAAACGACGCCGTGGGCTCTTTTTTTTCGTGGGAGTTTTCTTTTCTCTCACCAATGTGTTTCGTTATCCTTCTCATTTTTCTCCAACTTTTTACACTATTCCTCTGTTTCTTTCTTTTAAGTTCTTTTTTTCTTTCTATTTTTTATTTTTTCACATTTCCACCATCTCCTCGGTCCCTCTGTGCTCGCGAACTCATATTTTTCTTGCTTATTCCTCTCGTAGATACGTGTAAAGGTGTAGCTCTACATATTTTTCTTCCTCTACCTCCGTCTTCCTTTCTCTCATTTTCTCTGGAAACACTCATTCCTGTAAAATTCTTGTGGGCTGCTCTCTGGATCCACCTGAGTAGTGCATGCATGTAGCTTCGTCCCGGTGGATAATATAGCGGTGAGTCGAGCGCGAGGAGACGAGTGTAGGTTGGTAGCGGTTGTACTGGTGAAAAGCTACACAGAGTGCATTGACGCTCGACTTGGGCACTCGTTCGTATATACTGACGCCCTCTCCGCGTCTCTCAACCTCTCAACTGTCCAGTTACACACAGGCTTTGTTGTCCTCTTCGCCGTTGCGGTCGCGCTAATAAAGAAAAATAAAGACACACGTGCAACAGAGGAGACAACGCGCTTTACCGTAGATCCGGATATTAGCTCGGGGCAAAATGGTTCCAGCATTCTGTACAACTACCGTATTGTAAAGATGTCGGGATTCTGTGCTCCAGAGAGATTTTTCTTGGAGAAGAAAAACACAATAATCCACAAAATAGAGAACATACCTCATATCAGATTTCTGGTATAACGTTTTATTTCTGGTGCAAATTGCTCAAGACATAAAAGGCAAAGATATACGTGACATCAAAGCTTTTGAATTGATTACTGCGCTTTTATGATTTCGGGCAATCATCCATGTGTGTGTGTGTGTGTGTGTTAATTTGATATTTCAATTTCATGTAATGGAGATTTTACAGTAGACTCCATTTAGAATTAACAGTCTAGAAACTATATTTGTTAGACCATGAAACATGACCATGAACTTCATTTAAATAATTCCAGAGTGTATTGTTCGCTTGTTTCAGTTTCAAAATGAAGTGGCCGCTGGTTTTTTCATGGTTCGTTTTACAACATTCGTGTATTCGTGGTGCACCGCCACCCGGTAAGTTACTTTTTTCTCATTAATTGTATACACAAACAAAGAATTAACGGACAGTTGTATTGTATGACTACGCACATTTACGAACGAGCCTGAAAATAGATGCGCTCAAGTTGCGCAATAGTTGCAACTTTATCATCTTCGAAGTCTAAGTTTAAGAGAAAGATCAGCAAACAGAATGGGACTAAGAATAAAGTAAAATAATAAAGAGCTTTTGCCAACACTTCTTCTTCAGGTTTTGGACGTGAGCAGTTTAGGAATCGCAAAGCTAGACCAGAACTGTTTAGGGCTGCTTGAATCCCGGACTAGGTTTCAGCGAATAAAAGGTGTGGTATAAGGCAGGATATAGCTGTTCATATCATTCTATTCCTTTGCAGAGAAATAGTCACATTTCTCTGTTGAGAAATAGAGAAAGTAAAGTTGAGTTTAGAGAAGGAAAGATAGAAAACTTTGCCCTTAATGCGGAATCATCTTGGTACAAGAATGGGGTAAACCGCGCATAGTCCGCTTGCCAACGGTTACTTCGGCCTTCTTTACGTAATCCGTGTTTAACGGAGTGTGGATAGGTAAATTGAGCCCCCTCAATGTTCTCGTAACCCTCGCATTCTCTTTTCCCGGCCGCCCGCGATCCTTCGTTCCCACATTTCCTTCCAAATATCCGCTATCTCAATGTCTTGAACACATGAATCCACTCTGAACCCTCCACCGGCTTATCTATATATGCTACGCCAGGATAATAGTCATTGAACATGTCGCACAATGGTCTTCCACACTTCAAACTTAATCAAGTTCCTTAATTGATCAAAAGATTTTAGTGTTTTGTTGAGTTGAATAATTCGAGAATTTTTAATTTGTTTGTCATACAAATAGACTGTTTAAAAACTAGTGCGCCTTTTCTATACCTAAATCTCTTGATTTTGTATATATACGATTACAAATAGTACGTATTAATGTGTATCATAAGCAAATGGTAGAGAGAAGGAGAACCGAATACGCGGGTGTTCAGGAGCAAATTTCCAAGTGCACACATCGCTAACTAGGTTACGTAATACAATTAGCGCCTCCACTAATTTCTCAGCTCCAAATAGGCAAGCCTGAGCCAGGATCGTAGTGCGCTATTAATGGGCAAATACAAAGCGTCGTCTATCTAGAACGCGTAGCTGACTATCTCGCTCTTCTTCTCTTTACATCTCTCTTTGCTTCGCACTCCAGCATATGTGTATGATGCACCTCTCCAGTACGTATCTCACGCTACCGTCTCTCAGCTTCAACCTTGCTCACTCTTGAACTGTAACACATACACGCTGTATGCATTCACGTAGCGTGGTATATTATCGCATACCGTGTGCACACTCAAGAGAACGTATTCAAAATGCAACTCCAATTGTTTGCGTGATATATCTCATCACTATACAAATATCTCAATGCAAACCGTTGGCTAATTAAAAATCAACGAAACTTCTTGAATGTGTACATAAACTCCGAATACCTCTATGAAGTGCAATAAAATTTTATAGATTTACAACTTTTATAACAAAGATTAACGACCGAAATGTGTGTATACACCTTTCTATGCCAACTTTATGATTTAATGACTACAGTTGATAATAAAATTTGACGAATCGATTTGCATTTGAAATTCACTTCTTTTATTTAATCCTGTCAATGTACCTGTCCACCAGTATCGCACAATTGTTTGGTTCCTGATATCCCGTATTAGATATTTTTGTGTGGATATTGTCCATGCATCGAGAATATCGGAGAGATCTAGGAAATGTTTGCCTAAATACAGGAATCGAGCGGGTGGCAGACACACAACGTTTCTCTATATGTTCGAGTACTGAAAAAAGTGAAGCGGGTGGAAAAAAATATTGTATACGTATACACGCACTTCAGTATTCATTGCGTATGTTTGGTTTACTATTTTTCTATTTTCGGGTTTTGGGGGGATGGTAAAAATTTTCACGTGAGCGTGTTTTATGTAAAGAAATGAAAATTTTAGTCACAGCAAGAGCGTCATCCCGAACGTATGCAGAAAAGCGACATGTACATTTTAGTCTTATACGTCATATATACCAGCATGAAGTGTTTGCGTTGTGACGTTAATTTTTTTAATGTTCCTTGAATGATTGATTCTCGTTTCGCCCACTGGACATTCTGACCACGATAAAGCCTCGCAGAATCTCTCCACGATTTAAGGATGATTATTTGCTATTATTATAATACTAATTGCTTTATTGGATTTCCAATAATAAACCATGACGCTTGCGATGCACTATATTTGATAAATTGAAGGCCTCAAAACATTCAGTTCTATTGAACATGGCTTGGTTGACCTCACTAGGTAAAAATGTAAACGTTAGCAAAAATGAGTAAAGCTACCAAAATACGATGCATAGCGTACAGTTTTGTATCTTGAAGCAACGCTTCACTCTGAGCTGGAGCTCTCCGTATATTTCTCCTTTTCGATCTTCGTCCCCTCCATCTGTTCTGCTCCTTTTTTCTTTCCCTGTGTTCTGCTTGGACTTTGATGGACACCACTAATTACCTCGTGCATTCGCTCGTTTGCTTCAACTCTGATTAACTTTGTTCGTTCTCTTCTTTTTCAATTTTTTGACTTGCATACACATATCTGTACGCAGTCTTTTCTACCTCTTGACTCGTTTTACTTTATTTTTTGACGCTCTTCTATTTTTTTTTCTTCCTCCTCGTACTTCATTTTTCGTAAGCCAGCTGCTAGTTTTTGCTAAAATATTACTACGCTGAGAATTCGATGTCTCATAGGTGCTTTACTCTTTCATACCAACTGCGTTTGGTGTTTATTTTTTTCCTTCATTTCAAAGAGCTCTTTCGCTCATTCCGCCAACGAATAACAGTGTCCTGTTGACTGAGAATCTACAACTTTAGAGGTTGTAGGTAACTTTACATATACAAAGTGTGGAAAAAAGAAAAAATCTTTATTAGAACCCACTTAATCAAATTAAGAGTGTCTGTATAACGGATTATGCATGAGCATCCAGTTGAGTAGAAAAATTCGTATTGAAACTACAGAATTGAGTTTTAAACTGACGTCTTCAAAATGAGTGTATCACATTTTGAGTATAACAACCGTACTACTATCTCACATTTTATTTTTAGCTATTCTCATCAAAGATAACCGCTGTTATATGCAGGCAGAGAAAGCGAACCGAATTATAATTAATGTTTGATAAAAGGGAAAACTCGTGCGTATATAGTCCATAACTATAAAGATCAGAGACCCTTATAGTCGACACATTATTCTGTGAGTAAACTTACTTTCGGTACTATATGTACCCAGTTATCCGGACTAAGGTCAGCTAGGCGAATCTGTGCCGTGTTAGATAAGCCTTATCGCAAGACCGTAGGAGGTAGGAAAATTATGCGAGCTAGAGGAAACTATTAGAAAGGTTTTGGTCGGTCCGGGCTTACTTTGGCATCGCAATAGCTACATCCTTTGCCTTTTCGTGCGTGCCTTAGTCAGCTGAGATTGGTTGGTGCGATTGTGTATCACACACAGTAAAATTAGAATCACTTATATTTTTTGATTTTGTGATCTGTATTCCCTATTGTCATTGATGTAGATATTTGAATATAAATTCCTTCCGCTTGTTCGCCTATACCCACGTCCAATGATTTACCACCTATATTTCGGATGAACGCGAAAATAGTTATACGGGTATGTGGAGAAAGTTCATTAAAAAAAAAAAAAAAAATGAATTGAGAATTCGTGATAAAGCATTGAAGATATCCGAATTTTCATCAATTTTACTATATCAAATCAAATATGCCACAAATGGAAAGCGAAGAAAGAGAGAGAGAGGAGGATTAAATAATTGAATATTTTATGCCTACTATTCTTCGGGGCAGAATATATTAAAATGGATTATTGTTGATGAACAGTTTAGAGTGAGAAGGTAAGAAGATAGTACAATAAAGATCAAGTCCAGTACCAAGTACAGTAAAGACCAAGGTCCGTGGATTGGTAGGATTGCATAAGTAAGGTCTTCTCAAAGACGGTCATTTTTGGTTTCGGAAAGAGTGTTTTAGCATGTTGATGTGTATCGGTGTGCATTTGTATTGATATCCAACAGTAAAATATAAGTGTACTGACGTGAGTATTTCCGCCATTTTGGGTCTGCGTATAGTAGAAATTGTTGAGAAGACATTACTTTTGCAATGCTACCAAACTCACAATCCACGAAACTTGAGTAAAGACTAGATACCATAATACGGTACGCAATATAGAGAGAGGGATAGAGAAAAAAACGCTCGCAGCAATGAGGGTTCTGCAGAAAATCGAAGAAAGGTCGAACTTCGCTATCGAAATCGATGCTACAGCGCATGATAAAAATACTGATAAAGAGAAATAAAATGCAGTTGGAAGAAGGGAAAAATAGTAAAACAAGCGTGTAGTTTGAGCATGGAGACGTGAATGAAGAAGCCACTTTTTGAAACTGCTGAAAGATTTATGCTGCATAGCGTTGTCCGTGATGGAATTGTTTTTTATGAGTTTCACGAGCGAGAACTGGACTCTCGAATCATTTCTATATAGTATGTGCAGCCCACAGTGTATCCATATGTTATATTTACGACTGGTAGGCATGAATGCTACGTTATAGAGTGACTATGTAGTGCGTCTGGTGTACTTCTACTTCGTCCTTTACGGTGATTTGCTCTACCTATAGAATTTCTGTTGGCATCGTCACTGCGAAGAACCGGGTGGGTTGAGGCGACATCGAAAGGCAACAGGCCCGGAGAGTGGTCAAGCACGTGTAGTCTCGACATCTACGATGAAATAAAAAAACGTATTATTACCTCTATGATCCTCTCCACTAACTATCCTGTGCAATATTTGAAAGAATAATTTTATTATTGGTTACATTTCACCGTCCAATTAGTCCAGCACCCCATCATCACATACTATATCATCGGGTTGCAACACATGCCAAATATGTGTTTTTTGATATCCGTTATCGTATATCGCTGTAACAATTTTTGAGAGGAATTGTACGAAATTTTCTACAAATCTGAACCGATTAAAAAGTTTATGTCAAAATTAAAAAAAAAAAATTGTTCAGTTTAACAGTCTGGGAAAACATTATTCGAATATAGTATGCAGTCTACTCCTGTTTTTATCGTCAAATAAAATATTCCAAATGAGTTTGATGCTGATGCAGCTTTATGGGGCAACAGAGAGTGAGACATAGTTAGAATGAAAGTATGCAACGAATTTTACGATCATATATACGCATGTGCATATGCGAGGCTTTCTATGATATAGGTTTGTCGTAAGGGTGGCTTAACGTCTCGTTAATAACCAAAATAACGGGTCTGGTCATTGTCATAACAGCGTTACATGACGAGAAGCCGTAGGATCGAACAATGTAACGGTGCGAAGCATCCACGCCTCAGTTATAACATATACACCAGCAGACATAGAGCAAATGTAGATGCATACGTGTATTTAACATCAATGTATATAGATAGATGCAGATGCTGCAGGTTGCGTTTGAAATCGCTCTGGTTTAGAATCAGCCAGGGTTGCCGCGTCAGAACATATGAGACGAGAGAGATGCACGAGGTATGAAACGACACTAAAGCAAAGATTTATCGGTGGCTTTCACGCTCGACATCTATCCGATCATATATACGATCGTTTTTCACGATTGTGCGTTGTGCTTCTGCGTTCACCTCATACTGGACAAAAGTTCCTGCAACCTACGTGCCATATTGTTGCACGTCCTGCTTATCCTATGCTTGTTATTTTACCATTGTCGAAGAATAGAAACCATAATTCAGGAATCGCAAAACAAAATGAAGTGAATTAGCTTGACTTGCACTGTTGCATAACTTGTTAGAAGGAAAAAAGCTTTCGTACCAAGTGGCAACTTATTTACAAATTCTAAGTTCGTTTCGAAAACTTTTCGCAAATCATGGAGCAATGGATGAACATTGGCAGAAGAGAAAGGTGAAGTACGGGAGAGGCAGATGCAAGAACTTTTGCTGCCACACAGGTACTCTTGAGTGTTGCTAATTCATTTAAATTTAAATTCCAAAGGAAGACATAATTTTGTTTAGTGTTGAAAACTGGATGGACGTCTTGATGATTCCTTAAAATTCTTTTTTCGTCAGGGAAGCTAACAAATTTGTCGAAATATGATGGTGAATGGATAGGAATCTAGTTCGTTCTAAACGGTTAGCACCATTCAATAAATGTAGGTTCCAATCACTTATCGATTTTACTTAATTGATCAAAAGTGTCATATTAGTTGGGCGGGATGGCAACGTCATCGTTCACTAAGTCTTCGAACCGTAATTATGTGTCTGGCTACGAGTGAAGCTCTCGAAGAAAGTGCTTTCTCCGTTCCTTTAACTCGACAGGTTCCTTAAGTCAGAGTTGAAGCAAAAGCATGTTATATATACATGAGATACTTTCCGGTCTGTCCATAGCTTACTGGAGCAGAGGGAAACTTCTAAATTGGCGTGAATCCCGACTTTAGACTCTCAGTCTGTGTGACTGTCCAAAGTCTGAGGGAACCTTCTGAGAATCTCCAAAGATCTCAATCTATTCGTTATGTGAACACGCAAGTGAACGAGAGGAAAAGAGCTCGGCCATGCCATAGTTGCTTCACCCTAAGGGACTACACGAACTACACGAAGAAAACTACTTGGTGATCTTGATGAAACTTGCATCCCTTTGCTGAGCCAATTCGGCCACCGCAGCTCCAGGTTCGAAAACGGTTACTCGTCTGACAAGACCGAGGTTATTTGGTGATTTCTCGTGTGTTTCGACACGTTTTTACACTAAATGTATCATGGTATTCACATGGCCGCACTATCTGGATACCTTTAGCGTTCAACGGACATCACAAGCGGTGACAAACGGCAAAGGGATTGAATCATACACGTTAGAACCCTCTTAACAAATACGGTCTTTTGGAGCAATTGTAGGTTCAAAGAACGTGGTTCAGACTTATTCGACTGTAAGCCAATACCATGTCTCCATTGCAAATATAGTTATGGAGCTCCGATTTCATTGCTAAATAAAGTCCGACTTTCAATCATTTGAAGTGTTCTGAAATATCAGTCAATTCTTGAATACCGATGCAATGTCTTGTCTTGAATTATAAATTTCAGAGTAATCGCTATATATAAATATTCGATTACTCACTTCTTTGAAATGTGAGCATTGTTAGAAAGGATCACCTACAAAATCTATGGCAAATATTATTCAGCTTATGATTTAAAATCAGTGTGATAAGGAAGTTTTAATGTTGGGTAAGGTAGAGAGATATAATAATCATACACAGGAGAAAAGATATCGAAATTTACTTTTTATAAGTGTTTCCCGGTGGGAGCTAGAGATTTGTTATTTTTTTTTATTTTTTTATTGAAACCCGCATTGTATCCGGTAATCTACAAGCTTTTGGTAGAGACCTGGATTACGGAGAAAATAGAGGCAAGGTAGAATGATAACCGATTTGAGGAGTGAACAGCGGTGAAAACGTATCAGTTGCGCACGTTGATAAACGAAGCCCTTCTTAACAGTGATCTTCAACCAACTAACCGTTGCCTCTGGGATTATGGTGCTTCCAATCTGCTATAATACATCGTCCGTAGGCGTCTTATACGAACGATGTTCGTGGTACTATAATAATCCACTGGTTCATTATTTGGGTTAACGATGGGTATAGGAAATAAGAGGGTATGTTCGCGAATGGTTGTCGGTGCGTGCTCTTCCTCAACTTCCTTGGCAAAGATACAGCCGAGGAATATCAATGTCGAATCTACTCGAACGTCTTCCGTACGACTGTCGACTGTCTTCAAATTCAATGTCATGGCACATGATGTTATAAAGTAGAACCCAACTATTTGTTAACCTGCAATAAAAGAACAACCTTTTTTCTGATGAACAGCTTTCATCTTAGAATAATATTGTCTAACAATACAGTTTAAATATTTGCGCAACTGGTGATTGAATCAAGTCCGCATCGAAGGGGATGCTGGTTAGCGAATGGCCAAAATAGAGCTCATTCGCTTGCCCGAACGAATTGGTCACATGGTATAAAATCTTCATAGTACCATTTTTATAGCAGAATAGGCAGATTTGACTTAAGCTCCTGATAGGGTCGTACGACTGAAGATGACCCGCATCATCATAATGTAGTAGGTATTACGAGCTCAATAAATGTTTGGGCTGGATCTGATAAGCTAGTTCTGATGCAGCAAAATTTTCGCCAATTTCACTAGGCGATCGATATCCTTTTTGGAAAATAAATTGAAAAGATGAATGCTCCGATACGACTGCAAATGTTAACACATATGATTGTAGAAATCTCTATAGGAGGTAGAAAATATGCATATGTAAGAAGGGTGCAAATATGTGAATATGGATGAGGTAGCAATATTTTGAGTATATAAAGGACTCTGCAGATGCATGTTCAGAGCATGATGTATACATATATATGTACAGTGACATATATGCATAATATAAATACAACGTACGTGTATAACCTACACATAAACGTATAGTTATGTAAAATGTGCAATATGCATTCGCTGTACACGAATATAATGGATGCATGCATTTCGTGGATCCTCTCATGTGGTGCGATGGTTTCAGGATCCGCAAACGAACGAGAGACTAGGTCAAGCGTTTCTTGGATTCAGCCACTCTGCTGCATCGTGTGAAACATAAATATGTATTGTCATTTGTTCCACCAACCGACAAGAGCTAACCGTGCCTGGTTAGCTCTACTCGTCGGATCGATGTACATACAGTTAATATGAAGATTCGCATATCAACACACTTCTGAGTGGCTAATATATGTGCAAAGAGTTCATCCCTCTCTGGATGATTGTTGAGTAGTTATTTTCTAGCGTCGTTGTCACTTTTCGCGGATATAATCCCAATTTATTTTTTCTATCACAGAAAGGAACGTAAAAAATTCGAACTACGCAAGAATCTGCAAACTTGATGTAATTTTTTTACTCATCTGGTGGATATCCCGATATCTGTTTATTTTGAGTTAAAAGCAGTCAATGTCGAAGGTATACCTTTCTTTCTGTTTGGATATCCTAATTGGCATGCCAAATCTAAATGACATCCGACTGAACTGAATTCATCACGTGCGTTTTTTTTCTACATCTCGTTGAAGACTTTTTTCCGCATTCTTATTGCATGAAATTCATCTAAACCAGATGCTGAGCGTAATAAAGTGTCTAGAAAGACAAACGGAGGCAAACCATTTAGAACAGGAAAGTATGCGCCATGAACTTATGTCGAGAAATCAAACAGGAATATCGGAATTTAGTGAATCATATTGGGGTAACGATATGGTGCACCATCAGTCTTGGATTCTATCCGAGAATATCTTTATACCAGGATAAGAATATGGGACTAGCCACAAATGCGTATACAAACGAGAATCCTCCTTCCTGTTTTCTTTCCACTTCCGGAATAGTGAATTCGTTGGTAGCTCAACGGCAGGAATCTCTACGGAAGAACGGAATCAAAGGTACCATAAAATCGACATTAAATTTGTAGCACCTGAACAGATAAGAAGTAAGAATTCCACCAAGTATTTGGCGATCGAAAATCTTCATAGAGCAAGTAATTGTTCATCACCTCAACCCATTATGAGACTTACGGCTCTGCGTTTCAAATTCATGAATGAGTCAACGGTATCAAGGGAATCAGTGAATTGGTTGCATTCATCCCTAGATTATTCTCAAAGACTTGGAGATGATACTCGACCATGATTTTCTTTCTTCTCTGAGTCTCTTATAGAATTGCTCATTACAGTTTTATGATAACGTTGAAGATCCACAAGAGGTATATGATTTCTCTCTTTCAGCCAAGCTGTGGTTTGAGAGAATTCGAGTGAGCGAACGAACCCTATATACCAGATGTAATAAAATCCTAGTGGTCCCGTGGCAATACGATGCCTGGAGAAAGTGCCATTGCAGTTCAGTGGTCGCTATATATATCAATAGTGTTCTACTTCACTTCTAATCAGAATTCGAATTTCAAAATTCAAGAGGGTACTCCTTAATATTATCGCTGAACTTTTCACCTAATAAATTATTCCATTAATGCACTTGATGATTCATACATTTCTCGTGTTATGATTTGAATTCCCAATCTTGAAAGTGCCATATTATCACTTGAACTCATGGGCGATTCAATCGAGAAACTTAGAAATATTTGTCATCTATCGTTGTATGACGATCGAAAGTTTGGCATAATGTCAATTTGGCAAATACAAGAAGAGTCAAATTCTCACCACCTTCCCAGGGTGATGCTCCCTTCAATGATAGGAAAGAATTTGGTATAGCTACTCGTCAAAAAGTGTAATAAAGAGAGAACAGAGTGGAAACTAGCCACTGATCGGCTAGCTCCACAGAAGTAATTTCGAAGCTGTCACATCGCGTTGGTTCTTTGCTCACTCTTCCAACGTCTCTCTCTTTCTTCTACACTCTTCCCATCCACTCTGACGGGCTTAATAGCCTCGTATAATCCTTTGCCTCGTTCCTCGAACACGACGTAAAAGCTTTCGGGCTTCAGCGTCTGGCTTGGAGAGGATCTCTCTTACGCTCTCTCTCTCTTTCTCTCTCTCTCTATTGTTCGTTGGCGCTTCTCTCATGGCTGGTTTCTCTCTAAAATACCTTGTCTAGAAAAACATCGATTTCCACATCCGCACGACCATCAGGATCTCGAACCACTGCTAGTACCGCCAGTGACAATACCACATAGTTAAAAGTTATATCACCCCTTGTACTTGACTGAAATGAAAATACAAAGTACACAGAATGTTGTCATAAACTTGTGGAATATTTATCTGAGCATTGGTCGATCATTTATCTAACTCCATTGGCTTACGAAAAGTTGATTGTCACTTTACGCCAATGGCTTTCATGCAGCTTGTTTGCTATTGGTACACATTGCTATCATTTTGAAACTTCTCAACCGTTCTCGAACTTTTGAAAGAACGGGAAAAGAATAAGAACTTTTTTGTGTTATCGGCTTTTGACGCAACGACACACCACTAATTTAAGATATGGCAGTACATTATGAGTATTTACATAATAAAAAGATTTATTTAGCAAAAGAAGGAAGTATAACTATATATAAAAACATGTAATGTTCATGTATGTAGATACATGAGAACAGGGTGGCGTACTGTATAAACTTCGTCAACCCTGAACAAATAGAATTCCCGACTGTCTCTCTGCTGTCCCATAGTCGGGATGCCGGTTTTACCTTTTATCTATCCTTACTCTCTTTTCCACTTCCTCTGGTTCTCTTTTTTCAACCTTCCCCTTTTAGTTTAATCCCCTCTCTTTCTTTCGTGTTATTCCGTCTATCCAAGCCTTACTATAACCATAGCCTTTTCTCTCTCTCTCTCTCTTTTTTAGTTTTTCTCTTCTTTACTCTGCTATGCCGCCGGCCGCTGTCATGCAAACCCTCAATTCTTCAAAAACCTCATCGTTCTCTCTTTCTCTTCCACGAGGCGTGTTCGAGTGTAAAACTTTGCAACGTGCTCCTGCAAATGCTCCGCTCTCCTCTTCAACCCTCTCAACTCCGGGACTCTTACTTGCTTCTTCGTCATCTCTTGCCGCCCTAAGCGGTACACCTCAACTTCGGGTTTTGCTAGAGACTCCAAGGCGAGTGAGGAAAGTGTGTGTGTGTGTGCGTGTGCGAGTAGAGAGAGAGAGAGAGAAAGAGCGCTGATACCTGTGTATGTGTCCAAGGTGCCAGGAGAACGAGATATATAGAATCGAAAGTTTCTGTCTTGGACCAACTTTCTGCGAGAGGCTTGTGAGAACTCTACCCCCATTGTACTTATACTATACGAAGCATATTACGGTCTACAATACCAGTATAACCTGTTATGTGCCTAGTACTACATTATAATATATCGTGTCTATTCTGATATACTTTCTTTTCGGCACTACATGAATATAAGAATACGAAAGCATGTGGGTGACTGTAAAAGGGTAGCAGGATAAAATATGAAATTCATATGGGTCACTCCATATTAAATCAGCCAGTGTTGGACTCAAGCTCCTTTGTTTTCATTTAAACTTTTTCTTGCTTTGCACTTCATGAAAGAAGCTTTCTTGATTTTTCTCAATGTTTTTTATTCAACAGATATATTCAACAGATAGATTCAACAGATATTAGATTCAACATAATAAGTTTCATTAAAAATGTATCATACTGTTTTTCAAATGCTTATGATTTCGTTAAAAATTTCTCAACTGCGATAATTTTTCTTTCGAATGCAAGACTTTTTCATTTTTTTTTAAATTTCTGAGAAAAAAATATTTTTTTTTCGAGCTGATTACCCACTTTGTTTTTTCCTAATTTTTTTAAAAAAAGGTCCAAAAAACTTTAATGAATTTGAGAATATCTGTCGCTGGTTCCATGATGAGAAAATGTTTTGCATTATTTTCGTATTATACAAAAAAAAAACTAAAATTTACTCAAATGAAAAATGTTCAACTAATCAATATTGTTGAACGTAAGCAACTAGGTATTTTCAAAAAATAAAAATTGTATTTAGATATTTCTGTAAATTCCTATGTTCCCTGATGAAACATAAACTATTATTATTTCAAGTGGGGGTAGGTAGGCGTGCTGAGTTGACGTACTTCATCGTTTAATACGAAGTAATAAAAATTCTGATAAACAAATATTCGAGAGAATAATAATATAACGCGAAAGAACGTCTCTGGAGAGCTCAAAACGTCGAAAACTGTGATCTTCAAAGCTTTTGAAGTCAAGGTGGATTGCCTGACGTCACTTCCAAGAGATGATACTTGGACCAACCTGGGTACGGAAACCTTGTGGTTTCTAATATACCAACATGGATACAACTTTTTATATCCGTCTTTCTCTTTTTCTTTCTAATTTACTATATCTTTATTCGTCTTCTACTCTTGCTCCCAATTTTTTTCTCTAGCATTGAGACTCAGTTTCTTTCACATCCTCGCTTCCTCTTTCTCTCTTTTACTGTCTGATACTGTACTGTGAGTAAAGTTCTCATCTCGCAGGATAAGTGGGTGTGGCGAGCAGAGTTTTGCTCCCAGTCCCCAGCTGCTGAGAGATAACATCCAATTTGCGCGCAAACCACCGGATTCCGTACACTGGAATCGACTCACCCACGAGTTCAACCCTCCAACCATTTACCATTCTCTGCATTGGATTCCTCAGAATTCATTAACAGTTGCAGAAATAGATACATTTATTTCAAATCATTGAGGTATGCATGATAATTTAGATTTCATTTTCTTTCTTCGTCTAAAGTCACTGTGACGACTTGAGATAAGTACATTTACGTATGCTATCAGGTCAGAGACGAGTCGCTAGTAGAGTGTTCACAGCAAGCAGAGAGTTTGTGAACGGTTTTCGAAAATGTTTCGATAATATTTAATGAATTACAGCATTTTAAACCGTGTCGCTGGTTCACGTATTTTTTATTTATTTTTTTTCCTTCGGGTCTATTTAGAACTCTGTGGCCTAGCGCATAATGAAAATATTAATATTTCATGCTTCCATAGTACCGAAAAATAATGGCATTTTTCGCACATATTTTTTGACGTTCAGCGGTCACTATCTAGTGATGCTAGTTGTAACCAGAACCAATCATCCCAAAGAATCAATGTCAATTCTAATTTGTAACCTTCAAACATTATTTTTATTCGATGATGCCTATTCCATATGGGTAGATTTGTAAGTTTCAGCTTAAAATTGAATGAATACAAAATCTGGATGTTCCATAATATGACTCACAGAAAAATTCACTTTATCAAGCAACGAATGGAGTCTTATTCGTTTTTTTCTTCAACAACGGGTTTTTTTTGCATCTTCGAACATAAAAAGTTATACATTCATTTCTGAGTTGGTTTTAGTGTTTTGTTGTGCCGGTGTTTTCACGAATACTGAAAGATAAGTGGTCGATCTCCCTCAAGCGGATTCAAGAACAAGCCGCGATTTGTATTACCTTGTAGTAGTCGTTGTTGGCGTCGCCGCAGCCACAGCCGCTTGCCTTCGTGGCCACGGTAAAATATACGATCCGGTTAAAAATCGTCCTAAAGCATTTTCAAATTTTTTATGGTGTTGCTCCATTTTATATAAACACTGTTTTTATATTATGGCATGTACAGCTCATTGGAAAACAGCGATCGAAAAGATATACCAGAATTAGACTCAGAATAGAAGCACTAAAAGAGGAAGAGATCACGGAAAATGAGATTGACGTACGCTCTCATGAATAATTAAAGGGGAGTGCCCGAAAACATTGGATATTTGGGAGACATGGGAAGAGTCGCGCAAGCAAATGAGAACTGCGATGCATCCGACGAATTTCGTCTTTCCCATACAGTCGAGCTCTGTGCTGTCTCTATTTTTCTGGCTACTTTTTCATCTCCATTATTGTTCATGTACGAATGCGTTGTTATTCTTCAGCTGATAAATACGTTGTTTCTCATACCTGTTGCTTTTCATCAAAATATGTTTAATTTTTTTTCCAAATAGGGAACTGCTAATGGAAATGTTGGAATGACATTGATTGACAATGAGTTTATTTCTCCAAGACTTTTCACTCTAGAAAGCTTCGAGTTAGTTATTTTTGGGTTTCTTTATGAACTCTAAATGCATTAAATAATAACAAAACGGTCCGTATCTTTATCTAATGTAAACATAATTAGGAGTGCCTCTCTCAACGTTGACGTAGACCTGAAGAGACCCTGTTTAAGAGTTTTCCATCATTACGACGTTTACAGTACACACACTGGATGATATGCTAGGGATGGTGGTCACTATTTGGTCAGTCATAACCATCTGCTTCTCCATTTTCATCATTCAGGCACATCATTCTCAAATATAACTCTTCTTAACACATTTTGAAGATGCACCGACCTTACAATAGCACTTGCGAAAGTAGTGACGTAATAATTATATGCACAAATTTAGTGTGGTGATCTTCTACTTTAAATAGCCATTGCTTGGCGATATCGTTGATAAAATATTCACCTCAATTTCCTTACGTTCAATAGGCATCACTGAGGTGGATTTTACGAAACATCGTGCTCTTCAAAAACATTTCAAATAATTTGCAAGAATAATTCGAAAAATCAACACAATCATAATTATAAGGAAAAATAATTATGATTTCGAATAAAATAGTTATTTTCTATCACTTCTACTTTCAAACCACTATGAAAAGTCAATCTCAGAGAAATCCGTTATAGTTTTTTGATTTTTAAAATAAATTTCTAAGAAGATACATTTATTGTCTCAATCGTTGATTGCCATTGAAGCTATCATCCGTGATACATATAGGATTGAAAAAAATTGTTTGAACACCAGGGCTCTGAATCACTTAGCATTGAAAGGTACTACTTGAGTCCTTTGGACTTTCAATGAAAGACGTATATATACATATGGATATACGAATTTTAAATTTAATACGAAGTGAACTTGGGAGAATAGTATTATAAACTCTCGGTTCTCGTGTGCAGTAACAGCAGTAGCAGCAGTATAGATTGTTAGAGGAGATCGTGTAACGAGTCGACCAACATAATCTCGAGCTTCGTGAATTCTGTAGAACCGTGAACTCGAGGCACGTATACCCCAGGGGGTGTGTGTGCAGCACACCGGCTGTACGGAGATAGAATACGATATTTCGCGAGCACTTGAACGGCTCTCGCCAACCGTGAAAGTTCCTCTCTTGCATGCAATAGTCATTGCCATACACCGGATGAGTTTTTCGAGTCTTCTATTTTATTTTATTTTTTTTCTGGTTTTTAGTCAGAAGGACTCTACCTTATTCTTTTACTCCAAGTCTCCACGAGATACTTCAAAATCCTCATTGAATTTTTATTCATTCTTTAGAAAAATAAAAATTTAATTCGTCCTATTACGAAATTCATGTTTGTATTTAGATTTCTTTAGTATTCCTAACATTTATTCGATTTTTTTATTTATACTACAAATAAATAAAAATAATTAATGGATCTATGTATTTCAAAAGTATTATACACTTTGTATTCAATTTTTTCTAGTGCTAGAGTTGATGACTCGGTGATTCAGTATCGTTCCCCAAATATGTGCTGATTTCTTTTCTCTAAAACCATTTCGAGATTATTATCTATTTTAAATTGAATTTTCAATCCCTTTGAATACTACTGAAACACGAGTGATGTAAAAATATCAGTGAAATACTATTTTTTGTTCAAAATATAGCATTGTGATGAATATTAATCATCGGTTTCATATGACATTTGTAAAATACTCCCTGCAATCGTATTCACAATCATTTCGAATTTTACGACATGTCGGTCACGATCCTGTGATACATTTCATTATGATGGCGTATATCGAATTGAATAGAGTCCTTATTGTTACGTGCTCTCATGCTGAGTTACCACATTGCTCTTTTTGGTATTTAATTGAATGATAATAATAAGAAAACTGTGATTAAAAAAACAATTCGTATATTTTTTTTTGAATCAGCGTTCAGCGTGGATACATTAAGAATTTGAGCTCACATTTCTCTTTCGTCATCCTCTTAATCTGTAATGTAACCAAATACTTTTCCGATTTCTAAATTTTACCGAAAAATTTTCTGCAAACATGCGAATATTCATAACTGTGCATTAAAAAAAAATGCTTTTTGTGCCTCAAATAATAGATTTCAAAAAATAATACAATTTCGCGAAAAATTCCATCCCTGTTCTTAACCATGGTTTTGTTTTCCAATTCGACTTGACTTATTTATGGGAATTTGAGATTACTCTTGAATTATAGATGGTTCATCTCACTAGGATTCCCGCAGATATAACGAAGTACTGCGATACTCATATATATATAAGATTCTGGCGTAAACCAGTTGAGAACCGCATCGGGACCCAAAGTATCCCCAAAAAGCTAGAGAGCCGGATGCCAGGGAGTCATGGAAGCCTCGAGTTCCAGACTCCTAAATTGTTTTCCCGTCTGAAAATTATTCATAGCGTCCCCCCTCCCCAACTCTCTCTCTCTCTCCCTCTCTCTCTCTGTTCTCTCTCTCTGTTCTCTCTCTCTCTCTCTCTGTTCATTCCTTCACTATGGAGTATTATATTGCGCAATATATATACACATACATACAAATTCTATGCAAATATATATAAACATACTCCACGATACAATACAGTACATGTATGCTAGACTGTAACAGAAATCTTTGTTCCCGTGATTTTCGTTCCACTCCATCGTATGCATGCAAGACTAAAAACCATCTTTCATTAAGCGTCAAAGCCAATTTTGTTCTCATTTTTCCTCTTTGCTTCAAAGTTTTATTTGTCTTCCTTGCTCTTTCTCGCATTGTTGAAATCCTTGGTTGTTCTAGTTAATGTTCTGTCGTTCTTTTATCATTTGAAATAACTTATATTGTTCGCTATATACTTGACTATGTAAAAAAAAAAAAATTTCGGAACCTGTACCATGAGATCGTGTCTCGGCGAGCACTCTGAACTGTCTAACTGTTCATCCACCATTGTGATATACATCTATTATTTAGATGCGTTTCCTACATGTGGTACATTGCTTCGTACGTCTGGATGACTTACTCCCAGCCATTAACCCTGTGCTTCTTCGAGAGACACCTCTCACGGTCACGTGTTTAACGAATGTTCTATCCTCGTTGGTGCTCAAGCTCGTCAACAACTCGACTCTCATTCTACTAGTGTTCGTTGGAATTTCCACTTGGGATGCATGCATTACAGATATTGAAAAAACTTCAATATTTTCCGTGAAACAATTTATTAATATTAGAATTAATATTGAATATTGATGGTGAATAAACATTTCTTACTGACCATATAGCAGAAGTGATGACTGCTTGATTCAACCGTTCACGAAACATTTACGTGAGATTTCTAAATATTCAATATTGATCAAACTGCAACTGTTGAACCAATACTTCACCGGTGACAGGAGCAAATTGCTTCTTCATCGGAGGATGGTAACAGCTGTGTCAAACGAATCGTGTCTCATGAGAATCCACTGAGTCTCAAACTCGTGTACACAAATAATAGTCGTATGTTTCAGTGGGGCAGTTGGTCACCAGAAGTCATTAAATTCTAATACTAAATCCTCCAATATATACGCAAATCGCTTAACGTATATTCAGCAATTACGGCTGAACTGTTTTCACCACACGAGGCGATAACTGAGTTTGCAGCTGATCAAAGGTTAAACTAGCGAGTTTAAGCTGTTGACGGATCTCCGAGACCCTATCATATATTCGGTTTAAGATTTCAGTCTTCTCTATGTCACCCTCTACCTTTGATCCTTGACTTTCATTAATGGTTGAGCCGTGACTGTTTATACTCAAAATACATCTTATGAACGATTCCTCCATACTAATCGAGGATTTGTTTAATGGTAATAGAACGATAACAACATCAAACGACCTTTGATGATAGAGGCGATCTCAGTGATGCATAAATCTGACAAAATTAGACATTTACCAGCTACAAAAAGAAAAAGGTTCAATTCTCTACTATCAAATTTATTCCAATCACTGAAAAACTCACCATTCACTTGCCCTCTGCATATAAACAATTCAAACTCAAAGACTTATTCATCACTAAATGATCCGTTTGTGTAATGCATTTTTAAAAAATCACTCTTGCCACACGTTAGAATAACACGAGTTGCAGTATCTTTTATCTCTATCACTGTATGGCTTTATCCTCTTTGCAGCTAGCTACATACTTCCTTTTCACAGCAATCTAGGGTTTTCCTATAAGTAGTAAAACGACTGGATCTTAAACTTCTCCATTATCTTGATCGCTATTCTGTTGAAAGGTTTACAACCAGGCATAAAGGTCACTGCAGAAGAAAAGGTAAGTCAGCTGTTTTCATCTATGTCAATCAAACACATGCCAATCAAGTCTTTTATCATCAGAAGAATGAAAAGATAAGGGAACAAAAAGAGTATCGTTCCACGAGAAGTAACGTGGAGCGAGAGAAAAATGAAGAGAGAGGTAGAAGGAAGCGCAGAAGGGCTTGAAATATACGTAATTAGTCGTCTTTTTCTCTCATGCTTTTTCGACGAGAAAAGAACTCTTTTGACCTTTGCTCATCCTTACCATCCAACTTTCGTGTCATTTTCCCATCCAATAGCCGGAAATAAAGCATATATACTTCTCCATTTCAATTCTCTTGTCTTTTAGCTTACAAATGAGAGTGCAGGAAGAACATTTTAAGCCCTTTTGCCATTTCTGACTCGCTACACGACGACAAGAGCATTGAGGGGGCAGGAAGGAATGAGGGTCATCGTTTAACAGAGTTTTCCGGCATGAACTCAAGCTGCTATAGAAATGTATGGAAGCTTTTATAACTTTCGTACTGAGGAGTTCTCATTCATTCGTGTATCACGGCTGTGGGGGTTGAAACCACTCCGTGTGTTCTACAAATTATAGTTTATGGAAGTATATCCATGTATACATATTTTATATATGCGCTCAACCATTCAAATATACATATATATTTGCATATGAGCAAATACAAATTTAATCAAATTAATTTGAACATTGAAAAGAGAGCGCATTCAAAAAGTGTGGAGTTGCCGTCCGGAAAAAGTTTGGCTGGGAAAAACAAACAAAAAAACAAAGCGGTATGGCAGTTCTATGAATTGCTTCGTTTATCAGTGCCACCGTTTTTTTTTCAATTTTCTGTTCCGTTTCACTATCTTTGGTGGATGCCTTCACGATAGTCAATGAAAATATTCTGCACTGTAAAAGAATCGAGTTTTTTTTCGTTCCTCGACATTTCAAATATATCATATTTCTATATACATATATTTATCGATCGATATATTTTTCACTCGAAACCTACTTTCAGTGTATAAGTTATTATGGGCATAAAGGAACAAGGGATATCCCGGCATATAGAAAATGTGAGATTACAGGTAACCCGATAACACGGTAACGCCATTATCTTCCTCTTTCACCTCTCAAGCCTCGCCACCAGTTTTAATGAATTTATTGGTGCTAACTCAAGCGTCATTAGTAACCAACTCTTGACTCCGTGGTTCTGCCCTCTTGCAGACCTAATTTCAGCCAATTTATCTCCACTCCCTTTTCTTTTTCTCACCGTACATGCACGGCAGTCTTTTGATTCCTTGTACCGGTGAACTTGCTCCGTTTTATTAACCCTTCAGTGTCTTTGGTTCGAGCTGTTGCCTCAATTCAATAACACGTCATATTCATGCATTAATAGTTCAATCGATCCATTTTTTTGAAATTCAAGTTTATTGATGCTGATGAGCTATCTATTTATCAGCTGTACATATTTTCGACCCTGCAATGACTAATTATGGAATTTATGTTTTGATATTAAGTAACTTTTTATCATCTTTTATGGGCATAATTCGGTCAATTGATTTTTCACTGTTTATGTAGTACATAAACGGATTCCACTAATTCTGGTTTTGTATCGTATATTTACGAATTCGAATATATTTATTAATTTTGTGCCAATTTTAACAAAAGTTGGTACACAACGATTTATGGGATTCTCTATCCAAAAAACCAATCAGTATGATGAAATTCAAAACGTTGGCCTCGAAATAGCACCATAAAAACTAACTAAAAACTGAGTTCGGGAATAGAATGACCAACCTGAAAAATCTTCAGAAAAAAATTACTGTGTATTTTGGTAAAAATTATTTGCTTGTACCAGTTGTGGCATGTAAACTTAATTAAAAAAGCCTGGTCAATTGGGTAAAAGACACGTTAATTGACGCATGAGTGGAAAACAGTAAATTTGTAGAACTCGAAGTAAAGTCTCGGGTTTAAAAAATATCCATTATCATTTAAATTATTGGAGAAAAGTGTAAATAATTTATGTAACCTAATACTTTATTCAGGTTCAATCATCGCCTAAATCTTAAGAGCTTAAGGATTAATTTATTTGTAAATGATGTACTTCTCTGATCATTCAATTAGAGCTTCAAGATGTGTTAATATCATATCACTAGAGATAATTTTATGAGATCACTTCGTCTGATGAGTCTTTAGAGTCTGGGACTCTCAAAAATACATTCATATCCTCATTAGTACTAATGCGGAGTCAGGGGGTTAATTTGATTTGAAAAAACAGCTCGTTCAATCCGAGTAAGTATCGAGATACTTGACTAGCGAATGTTTGCGTTTGCTTTCGACTTTGCAAATTGTGAGGAAAGCAAATTTCCGGTACGATTTCCTGATTCTGAATCTGTTGAAATTAGTTGAGCCAAAGTTGGGCATGATTTGTAGAAGGGTATTTGCGTCATGGCTCTAAACTTACATCACGTAATTATGTATTTTATATTTTCTAACCTTACACCTTAGCCACATTGCCATCCAGTCTAATCAAATCTATGTGTCGCGATCGGAAGGTACCTGTGCTCATCTTAATCAACCTGAATTTGATGGAAATTCCGCATTACGAAATCTTAGCTAACCGCAATCAACTCCCAAAGCTGATCTCACTCTAATTCGTGTAGGACGATTAGAATATATGCGGAATCCGTCTTAGAAATTCTGAGGAGTCTAACAACTGAAAAGTTCGTCAAACCATGTATTTTTCTTGAATGTTCACGGATTCCGATACAATGAAAAATGAAAAAATAAATTACACATCGTTAGAATAGAGTGGCTAGTTGTTGCAAATGTTCCAAGTTTTATTCCCAAGATATAATATAAGACCAAAAGTTTTTACTCCATCGCTCGTCTCAGTTTCATAAGCATTCGCGGGCATATCTTTCAGGCGCGGTACGAGAGTCACGTAATAGCCTGACGGACTTGGCTCTCTGGCAAAAGATTTAACGAGGAAGAGACAGTCGGGGGTCAGAGGGGAAAACAAAACAGAATGAAAGATCCGTTTGTTACGTGAACGTAGAGGATACCGCGACAGTCTGGGGCCATCACATTATATGTATATACATATATTCACGTAAATACAGTAATACGTAATAATGTTCGTCATAACCGACGAGCGAACGCAGAGTAAAACCGAAGTCTTGGACCACCAAGCAAGATCGCGCGTTTCAACATGGCATGATAAAACTGGAGGAGCTTTTGTGCGCTGCGATGGGCGGACGTCTTGTGCCTGTGCTAGCCTCAGGGAGTCCAAACTTTTCATCCTCCTTCCGATCCTCCTTCTCAGCCCACACACCCTACGAGTTCCACCGGGTATTATAAAGTTTAAGACCGATTTCTTTTCCTATTTTTCTTTGCGCCTGAAATTACGAGCTCTCTCACCCGCCCTCTTGCCACGTCCATCACCCCCTTATCCCTTACCCACCGTTTCTTCACGCTATCGCTCTCACTCTCATGCTCACTTTTCTACCAACTTTCAGTAGATCCTTGCCAACACTTTTCCGGAAGGAAACTGAAACTCCCCATACTATCCTTCGTATATAGCTTAGTCGCGTCAAGGCATGTTATTTACGAAATAGATGTATGAGTACTGGGGATGCACATATCTTTTTAAACTTTTCTGGAGTATTTGGCGACTTTCACATCGATCTTATTTTTTCTTAGCTAACATTAACATTTCCCTTTTTATTATCCAAATTGTATTTCGAGCGTCGAAATGAATATATCAATTCTAAATATAAAGTAATAATCAATGTGAAATGAAACGAAACTTTTCAATCTGATCTTGAAAATTTGCTGCAATTATGACTCCATTAGGCCCTGAAGATTCATAGAGGAATCATCTACATACCGAACTGCGGGAAAGAAGACAAGAAAGCGATGTTAATTTTACAAAGTTATTGTGCGGAAAAGAGTATATAGAACAAAAGGAGGACAAAGATGCAGGCCAGAAAGTGTATTGTGAAATAAGGACTGCTATTCAACGATAAGAGTTAAATAACATTAGGAAGGAAGGGACAAAAGAGAGAGAGGATAGATTAAGGGTAGAACGGAGAGGCAGGGAAGTACTGAAGGCGCCACAAGCTGTCCAACGTAGACTTGAAAATTGTAGGCATATGCAGTGAGGCTTTCTGTGTGCAATGCCGCTACTGTTACTTCACCGCGAAACGTGTCATCAACACGCCACAACCTACGATATCCAATTAATTTGCCCTCGTGATTATAATTTAAAGTCGTGTACCAACTATACTAGCAACATGTTATATACTCTTGGTATAATATACGCATATATGTTTATGTGCCTATACCTATGTACACACCATTATATCGCCGTAATACCAACGGCAGGATGCCTTTCATTAACATGTAGCCAGCGTGGGTAAGCGACGTTGCACGCATACGCCATATTCTATCCTTCTCTCTTATACAGCTCCTCTCACAATTATTACCGACAGACCTTACTTTACATTTTACAATCCCTTCACGCTGGTCGCGATCCTAGTAGTTACGAGAATCTCCGTAGAGACAGTCGACTCCCTCGCAAAATGACCCCTCATAAATTTTGATCACCCGCGCAGACTCTTGTCGAGGCTGAGGAAAATTTATTTACTTTTTAATTGGTGACAAATTTTGAGACCCAATTTTTTACACGTCCCTTTTTTTTATATACAATAGAAACGGACCAAAAGGGGCCAAAAGTTATGAGCTTTTCCTCAACGTCATAGAACTTTATTCGAGCATTTTTTGTTAAAAAAGATAATGGTTTCCGATATTACAAGAAGAAAAGACGTCGGAATGTCACAACACCATTTTTAACTTCGCCAATATTTGAACAAAATTAGTTAACGATGAGAAATTTTTTATGCCATAGTTCGTACACTTAAACTTATTCATGGCTACTCATTTAGTCTTGATTCATAGAAACGAAATTCATCAAAAATTAAAGTATAAGTAAAGGTTGTTGTATTCCCAATTGATTCACTAAAAGACTGATTCGCTAGGATAAATATAATTTTCAATCGCGCAATCTTTCTTCATTATTACATTATTTAAAAATGACAGATTACATTAGTTGAAAGAAGATACCAACCTTCTTGCAAATAATCAAAAAAAAGTGAAATTAGCTGAACTCTAAAGTCTGCGGTTACCAAAATAAAACTGTCAGTACGTCTTACGGAGAATTGTCATCCCGGAATGGTAGCAACATACCTTATCTTCCAAGATATTGGAAAAAATAAAGAGAAATTCTGATAGGATATTATCGTACCAGTGGCCATGGGTATGTCTATATATTCCTGTGTGTAATAATGAAAAATTGGGCAATCCAAGTCATTTTCATGCGCGATGGTTCTGGAGTTTGATAAAAAAAAAATCAATTCATTGCCCTAAGAGTAAAATCGATACCCACAAGATACATCATTGTACGAGAATATGTCTGTAGTCGTGGGTATATTGAAGTACGTATATGAGTCTAGGGAACGTTTGGCGAACGTGCAATGAATTTTCAAAATAATTCCTGTGTACTGCTCATAGACTGCGAGGGATCCAGTATTGTAGAGTACACCATTCTCCAGAATTCATTCGTCATTGGGCTAGGATTGGATTTGGGTTTACGTGAATTGTATACGTTCTTATGTACCGTATATACAGCTCACTTATTACTCAACAATGAGATTCGGTGATATTCATCTCTTTCGGTACGCGTGTCTGTGTGCATAGGTATGCGCGGGTCGACGTGTATACAATTTCACCTTGAAGTTTCGGTACCGTGCCATGCATAGCTTCGTGTTATATATAGAACTTCAATAAAATAATATCTGTACAGCAGAGAATGAGAGAATGGAGAGGATTAAGATGTAGACCAGAGTTTGTTCCCATCGTCAAGCTCAGAAAGCGAGACAGAGGCATAGAAATTCGAGGCTTTATGAAGCAAGGAATGAGTGACCGGGAGATAGCGTAAATGAGAGTCTCTACCAACCTTATCCAGGAGAAACGTGGAGAAAGGATGGAAGAGGGAGCAAGAGGAAGAAAGAGAGAAAACGTGAGCTTTTGGTCTAGCGACTATGTGGTACCCCCATCTTGCTTATATGTAACATTACAGGGCCACGGACTCACCTCGCCCCCGCTTTAATTCGTTTAAGGCAAGTTCAGTGCCAGTTGGTACGCGAGCGACATTTATAATATTCACTTTGTGTCTGCGGGATTTGGAAGTTCTTGCATGCGCGACGAGTATATCCGCGGGAGGTTCTCCGTTGTACCGAGAGTGGTAAGACTTTGCTTCGGCGTTCGGTCACGCAAATACATATTACTATTTATACATATATATATATATATATATATATATATATATATTTATATGGAGATAAGATTTGAAGCATATACAACTATACGAGTGTGTACCTATATTGTACTGCATGTACATATGAACATGTTGTATAAATAATATATATATGAGACCGTTTCGTACCACCATATCTCTATGTATGACCCCAACCAAATTACGTTTTCCCACAGGTACTCTGGTTCGTAGTAAATGATTAAGAAATATACTTATACATATATGGGTATATACATATCTCGTATTTAAATTGTACATAATATGCGAAACATGCTGAACTCATTTCTCGTTTCAAACTCTCATGCCTCTCTCTTTCTCTCTCTCTCTATTTCTCTTTCTCTCAAGCTTGCTGTGTTCTTCATAGTCGGCGTTTCTTTCTTCCACAATTCACTCTATGTTCATCTCTACTTTTAATATTAATACTCTTTCTTAATTCCGTTTTAACTAGCTGTCTACCTCTTTCTTAAGTTTTCCCCGCAGCTCTCTGTAACTTTCATAAATTTTAACTTATACTGTCTCCCATTTTGTGTGTATTTAAGAATCTTTCGACAATTTCAAAATACGTAATCTAGAGGTACTTTGTGTTTTTATAATGCTCAACATTCTTCGGATCTTGTGTTCGGAGTCACGAGGTTCAAACTTTTTTGTGCTCAAGATGAAAATACGTGTCTGAAGATAAAGTATGAGGAAAGAGAACAAGTTATGTTGATTTGGCGCATAGCTGCTCGCTTTAAAAAAAGCTTAAATTATGTGCAAAAGCTTTCTATCAAAGAAATTAACCTCCTCAATTTTCCTTTTCCGTGGTGCAAGCTCTCAGCATTGTAATTGAAAAGAACACATTTGTCAATTTTTTTCCCATTTCTTTTTGTTTGTATGAATAATTCTTACATTTTTTTTCCACCATCTCAATCCGGTGTGTTTCAATTAGTTTGAAAGCGATGCAAAAAATGTATATACATTGAAAGTTTTAAAATTACATGACATTTGTAATAATTCTCCGTGTTGTTTTATGATTACAACATAAATCCGCTTGTTCGCTTAGTCTTCTCCCGATAAAATCGATAGTTTCCGAAGGTCCTGAAATCGAAATCCCGACAAACTTCGTCAGGTCACGAATTTTATTCGTGCTCTTTGGTCGTCTGTCTTTCTTGTTGTACATGGAAATGTTTGGGAAAACATGTTTTTGTCGCCTATGTAAATCTGGCTTTCGCTTTACTTGTGTGAATACACTAACGTTTTATGCACCGCAATAGAAGATCCGTAATATTTACAGGTTTTGTGTCGTTTCGCCTCACGACATGATTCTGGAAAGTTTTTATCCCTTTTATTGCTATTGATTAGAGAATCGAAGTGAACTTTGATGCTATGATACACGCGAAGTTGCCTACGTTCAAGGACCGATACATCTTTTATGAAACGTCGCTTGTAACCCAGTTTTCCAAGACGAAAACATACTGCGAAGAAAATTTTTCAAAAATACAACATGTGAAGAAAGTAATCGATGATGTCTCAACAATTATCAAATATTCAATGAAGTTACGTATCAGATGCAAATACATCTGTTGCATGGTATTCATTGTTCGATTTTTCTACTCTTGGTTACGTATATCTCGTAACACAACACTTGAAAAATCACACCGTATATATTTCAAGAGTCCATATAATATGTGCTTGAATGTATTTGAGAAGGAATGCTACTCGTGTGGAGCTCTGATGTAAGTATTCTCGCTTGAGCTCCATGTCATGAGATACATACAATTAACTGGTGCAGCCCGTTGGTATGTAGTGAGAAAGACAGAAAATGTGAGAAAGAAACAGGGAGTGTGTGTGTGTGAGAGAGAGAGAGAGAGAGAGAAAACGAGAGAAGTATCAGAGATGAAAATGCAAGAGTTGATTCGAGGAAAGGGCATGGTGACAGGTGGAAATGGGGTATTATAAACTCAACTGACGAAATCTTGTGGATAGAAGAGAGAAACTCAACCGAGACCTCTCGCTACTTGCTTTTCTCGAACTAGCTTCTCGGCAACCCTCTCCTTGAGCTCTCACTCTCACTCTTACCTCTTGACACCCCATTGCCTTCTCCATCGTTCCGCACCTCAGAACTTTATAACGAATGACATTCCAGTTTTTCACAGCTATATGTATGTATATGGATACTCAAGCTCGTACTACACAGCTTCGTCGTCTCTATATTCTATGCTCCCACTTCTTATGCCATCCCGGAGAAACGTTAATGACTGAAATGGAATAGAATTGCTGTAGTTTCGCGGTACGAGATTGTATTTCATCTTCTTCTGGAGCTTTCGTGCCTCGTTCTGAAACCGGAAAATGCTTCAATAATAATTGTCAAAATGTCAAGCTTCTCCGTATATGCGTGTATATATTCATCGGCACAGTCAGTAGAGCAAATTATGTAAGTAAACTTTCGAATAAATCACCTCATTTAGAGATGCTTTATTCTGTTTTTTTTTTTTCTCGTTTAACGAGCACATATTTGGCTCGAAATGTTAAAAGAGATTAATTGTGTTCATGTATTATTTTTTTAGGGAATGTCGATCACCAATGGAAAACAATAGGTCGTTTATGAAACGTAGATGTTTTTATGTTATTTTTTGTCCATGGAATTGAATGATGTTTCAGCATCTACGAAGTCTCACAATATTTTGCTTTACATTTTGATAGACCAAAATATATATTGGTTATATCGATACTGTTAATTTTACTATTCGAGCCTCTGTGCATGTAGGAAAAATTGAAGAAATAATTTTGTATATTTTTTACGCTTTTCGTGGACTTTACTGTATCGTGTATTTATATGTACATGTTTGAAACTCGAAAATATATGGTCGCTGTGGTATAATAATATCAGCATTCACACGTATATCGATAAAGGAGACGTTTTTTTGCGATGGCCGCGGGCCATGAAATAGTCTGAATTGAGTTCAATTCTTCGGAGCGTCGATGCTGTGGAGATATAGAAGAAGATTGGGTAGATTGGATTAGAGGGAGCTCTTATGGTGTCTACGGAAATACAAAAAGATATTGAAAATATATTGCTGTCTCTCTTTTCAGAATTGGTACATCTTTTCGAACACATTTCAATATAACAGATACCACTCTTCTCCCTTATCCATCGACCAGAGATAAATGGTAGGAATAACTTTTATTGAAGCTTCACGAAAAGCTTCGCTTTTAACTAATGATGAAATAGCATTTTCATCACTTGAGATGTTGACTCATTCGACACCGAAGAAAGGTATCCACGGACTCATGAAAATTTTCACTTTTTCCTCGTAATAAATTATATGCTCGAAATGGACACATTTCCTCAAAATTTTGTCATTTTTTTTCCGTCTTCGTTTTTTCTTCTTCTTTATTCGACGTATTTCTATAAATTATAAAAAATGTCTCGGAAACTCTACTCGCTAGTTTTCTCAGTGAATAAGCGAAGTGCATGTTCCCTCGGGAGAAACCGTGCGAAAATGAAAGTTTGCTCGTTGTAAGCTGAGCGTGAGAAAGATGGAGTGAACAGGGATGGCAAAAACGACGAAAACGACTAGGATAGACACTTGAATGGTAAAGAAGAAAAAATATTAAGAAGAAAAATGAAAAAAATGTATGTATACAGAAAAAAAACCTTGAATGCGAAGAAACGTGTAGATGTAACCACCTTAACTTTATCTCGGCGTGTGGTTCTGTGTGGTTATCTTCGTTTGGGTATCTTTGCACGCCGAAGGCGCCAATAAAAAGCAAGCCAAGGCATTTCTTGCAGTATACAGATATATTTATGCCCATAAGCATGGGCCATTCTATATCAACTCGGTGTACGTCTAATCTTGGCTATTTCAGATCTCGTGCATAATTCTTTTCATTGTTGGTATCGTTCCATCTCCTGATCCCGTATTTCAAAAATTTCTTTCTGAATTTTCTTTTCTCTCTGTAAAGATTTATTCAACAGCTGAACCAACTGAAACACTGTGGAATTATTTGACAGTTGGAAATGGATTCATTCGTGACAAAAAAAAATTACAGCCCAGGATTCTGAAGTTCCATTTGACTAAAATACAGTTTTTGCTTGTCGGTAAATTTGACAATTGAAATTTGACATTAAAATACCAAGTATAATTAGATTCAGAGAATTACGTGAAATTTGCGTGAAAGAAATCATGATTGATCGATGGCAATGTATCATTGGAATAATATTCAATTTGCGTTTAAATGACTGAAAGAAAATTATTAATTGAAAGTTTGAATGAGAGAAGCCTCGATGGTTGGTCCGAATAGATCGTTCGGTTGATCTAGAATACACCATGTTTTTGTAATATATAAATACATTAAGCACCCGATAGTGTAGTTGTACATGGACTTTGGAGCTACGTAGAATTTCTAACGCTTGTGTATTTAATTTCCGACGGAACGGATGCTATCGCCCAGGAAATGTTACTGCTTCCACTAGTGGCTAAACTGGTATGGCGAGGGATGAGTTTAGGCGAGTTACAGAAGCGCGAAAAGTGGGTTGGGTTGCCTCCAAATGCGGGTGGAAAAGGAAAAACTTACAATTGCTTTCACATATACGATATACGTACACACTGATAAACAGAAAACCTTTCATTCGCTGTATTTTGCTCGGATTCGTACATCTTCGTTTCTGTATACTTTTTCATCGAATTCGTTGATCTACTCTGCCAAAAATCTCCAAAATACTTCTACATTTTTTTCTTACAAATAAAAAAATGTGTAACTTCAAGTGTAATAAAGTTTGTATGTTTTTTTTCATAATGAAATAAAAGAGAAAGTCTGTCATTTGAAAAGGATCGTTTATTTGCTCACGTCAACATTTTAAATCTCCATCACAGAATTAAGTCAAACATCATTTTTTTCTCAATTTGATAATTTTAAAATCGTAAGAAACTCAAAATATTCCAAACATGGGTTGCTAAGGGACTTTTTCTGTACCAATTTTATTAACGAAGATTTATAGGTTATTGCTTATCCATTTGGATCTTGTGATTTTTTTTCCTCACACGTTGTTCAACATCATTTTTCTTTCAACTACTACATTTAAAAATTGTATGGCACCCATGTGGTCGTATATATCTCGTACAACGAACGATGTTCGTATTCTCGGTGTTCACTGAGAGAACCGACGTTAAATTCGATTTATTCGAACGGAGAGACCTCGTTAATCCGCTTTTACTTCTAAGCCCGCGCGCGCTTCTCTTCCTGCCCTGGCTCCTCTGATCTTTACGAGTCACATGTCGTATACGCTTTCTCACACTAACTTCCCTCTTGTTTTCTTTTCCTTTCTCTTTTCTCCACTCGTGATTTTTCGGTTCCTCCATTCGTTGCCATACATACATGTCTTCTGGTCATTGTCGCCTTTTCCGTTCCGAGCTTTCGCTCTATATCTTATATACATACGTGTTCAACCATAAAATGGGCAGGTAAATGTTTTGCTTCAGGAACGAAAGCTCCTTCTCGTTAGACGAAGTGGTTTTACGAGCTCCAAGTAAAAGAAAGAAAAAAAAATGTCACGTCTTTCCCTCTGTGGCTGCACACGTATGAGCAATAAAAAAAATTTCTCCGAACTATGAAACATTCTTTAGAACTATGAAAAAAATATAATCTCAAAACAAAAATGGGGAGTTGACATTTAAACATAAAGAAAGCTCTTTGAACAGGAACTTCTCAATGAAACAGCGATGGGCTTGGATAGGATATTTTAAAAATTTCATTCGTAAATAATTTACCTTTTTTTTCCCTTATTCGAATCGATTTCTGTCAAATTTTGGTGTGCTCTCCGAAAAACTCTTCCTCTTAGGTACTAATCAGTCCTTACCAAAAATGTCTGAGAAGATTTGGTTAAGTAATTATGATCCGTGATACCTGGGGGACCAATTTGCGAGGGTTGACATTATAAAGAAGGCTACCAGGCGATTTGTTCTGTAAAGTCATTCAAACTAAAAAATAACTTCCTAACAGGTACGTCCCTTATCTGTGTTATGACATCGAAGCTTCCTTCAAGACTCGGAAATATGACTGCGGTTAATATAATGGTATAACTTCAGTCATATTTTTTATGCTTGGAAAAAAGTTTGACCCAACTATGAGAAAAATAAATTTCATTTCCGCGATAAATGAAAAAAAAAAAATAAGCATGGTAAACTCTGAGAACGAAATAAATCATCTGATTTCAGTGTTCATAATTTAAGTACTGAGAAAATATAATTTGTCTATCTTACTCGCTTGACAGAGGCGAAAAATAATTGATGAGTTGTTCAAATCGTGGTGACTTTATTGATTTTTCAATTTATATCTGTTCATTTGACCAGCAATCATGGTTTTTTTAATTTAATGGATGGTTTTAATGGCATTCATTTTCCAGTTATGATGAATCATTGTTACTATACTTTGTTTTAATAAAATATTAAAACAAAATGCAGTGAGCTATTACGAAGAGACTGTATTGTTGAAATTCAATTTCGTTCATTCGTCGCTTATTCCTTCTCAACGAAATATTCCAAACACATTTGAAGCGAACAATTTCCATTTGCAATGTTATATTTTCTTGTTCTCCGTGCTTTTGTCATCTTGGTCGATTTTGTTGATACAGTCATTTACTCCGTCCATTCACGCAGCCTGTACCGATTCGACGCTCAAAAGCGTATACCTTTCGCGTTTGCTTCGTCGTCTTGCGTTCATAATTCGTTTTCGGTCGTACTCTAACAAGATTTGCTCGATTTTTACAAGCATACCTTGTTGGATCTCGCGCAGCGAAAACGTTCGAAATATTCATGGAATTCTTTCATGAATTTCTCAAAACGATGTTACTCTTTGGATATACACAACAATCTCTCGTCTTCTTTTAATGCTTTTCCTGTGAGCTTCCGGTTGCATGAAAGGGCCTTCTTTTCTTTTCAGAGAGCCGAACGTTGCTACGTCTGATCGTATATTGTGTGTCGCCACCCTTCTTATACAGACTTACGCATTGAATGTACGATCCCAAGTTCATTTTTGCTCGCGCATGGGAGTTTTTTTCCATAAATAAATATATTTCAATATTTATGTTTGAAATATTAGTTGATTCAATGACGCATATGTCCTGAGTCGAATGATCGAATCGTTCACTTTTCCGACAAAAAAAAAGAATTATTTTCTTGGCGAAGTTTTATGCTTTGCCTGTGGCAGTTCCCCTTTTGCCCAATCCTCCCTAATATTATTAGCTAACTTTTTTTATAAATTCTTACTCATGGGAATTTCAACGTTATTATACTCATGCACTGAGAAAAAAAATTTGAAATTATGGCGAACAAATTAAATTTGTTGATTCAACAAAACTTTTGTTGATTCAACGATATTTTTGTCGTGGTGAAAAATTAAGTATTTGAATGAACCAAATTTCGTTTGGGTTAACAAATTTTATTTTGTTCGCCACGATTCGTTGAACCAACAAAAAAATTTGTTGAACCAACAGAAAATTTGTCGAACCAACAAAAAATTTGTTGAATTTACGAATTCATTTTTCTCAGTGTGGGAATACTCATGGAAATTTCAAAATAATAACATTTAAATTCCCATGAGTAAGAATTTATAAAAAAAGAATATTCGTGGATCAATTGCACTTCTTTTTCTAAAAGGAATGTAACAATTATGAAGAAAAAATAACATTAGCCGGTAAAAGGATTTGACACTGAAGTACATAACTCGATGTGGATGATACAAAAATAGATATAAATTTTATTATTAACAAGTTCTTCAACTCTACTAGTTTCCAGGAGAAAGTTTATGAAATTTGTGAAAACATTTCAGTCGCAGTGGATCTTATGTTGATCTAAGTACCTAAATGACGAGAAAAATGTTTATTTTTACACAAACTATAGTAATTGTTTATAACCTTATTTCCTGAATTGTCATTCACAAACAAACACGATCATTCTCAACTACTATAATAATTCATATTTTATTGCGATTTCGTGTTACAGGTTGCAAATTTCCATCGCACTGGAGCGGCAGTTGGTTTCAATCTGGAGTTCAGGGGATGGTTGTGGTTAACGGCACAAATATATCATCCAAAGGACAATGCATGCAGGCCGACGGCGAAAAATTTATCATTCAAGAACAGTAAGTTACTCTGGAATGTTTTTTTTTTCTTTCGCTCACAGGGATAGTAAAATAAATTAATTTTATTCCAGTCAGATTAAAACAACGAGAGTTCTCTCAATTTTAAAAATCGTTATCTCGAAAATTACATCATTTGTAACAAGACTACAAAACTCAGTGCGCAATAATTTTACAGGGTGAAAACAGTCGTTCATTGTGTAATACATAACAAGAATTTGCTCGTGACGAGTTCAGAGTTAGATCCCTGGTGAACACTTATGGGAAAATCCTTTAGAATTTTCACTGTTTCGCTCAGTGGTTGTTTTTGCATAATATCTATAAACAAAAGTCGAGTTTATGAATAAATTTTAGCCCAAGGTCGTTGAAAGTACAGCTGAAATAAGAGGATCACATTCGTAAAAAATTTGAGTTTCTATTTATTTATTTCAAAAAGTTTATAATGTTCTAAGTTAACGAGATTCCAAGTCTCCATTAACGAATTTCGGATGACTTAAGGGTAGCTGTATCAATCATTTAAAGGCAACGTAGAAGAGCAGTGTTAGCGCTATCGACTTGAAGTCTCACAAACTCATTAAATGAAAAATATCTTACGTTGATCCAACGAAATCCACGACAACAAATCTCATTTGGTTGATTCAATTGGTATCATTGTTTAGTGAAATAAAATTAATAATTCGTGCAACTGAACGATGTTTCGAATGAACGAAATATTTCTTTCGACGTATTCTACGAAGCCTTTTGGTTAATTCGACTAAACTCTTTTCTCAGTGCAGAGCCAGAAGAATTTCTCTCCGTACCGCATCGGTTTTGGACATCAACGCGATTTTTCTATTTTTTTTTCTTCTCCAATCACTCGACAGTTCGATAGCACAGATAACTCATATTGTATCGTGTTAACTATCGTACATAGTCGAGCGTTTCCTCGTTATATATTGCGAGATGAGTGAACACCGCTGCGGGCCACCCTGGAGCTTTTATTAATTAAACGTCGATCGTGTGGGAATAGATCGGAGACCAAAAACTCTAGCGCATTGATGAGAGACACTCACGTTTCACGGTTTTCGTCACAATGTGTGTGAACACACAATGTGTCGAATGAATACAGCACGATCATATTCGGTCACGATCCTTGGTTCTCTCACTCATTCTCCTTCTTTTTTTCTCTTTCCCTTCGTCTCTCATTCCGTGTGTATTTCATCGTAAATGCACTCTGACTCAAATTTTTCATCACGTTTTTAGTTTCTCTTTTCTCTATCTCTCTTTTTTTCTCGCGTTCATATATGCATCTTCATGTCAAACAAAATTCCATGATGTTGAGAATTTCCGTAGTCGAATCCTCTCGTGTATTCGAGGGCCTCGACACACTTTTCATACTAAAAAAATTGGCAACATGCTACTCGTGACGAGACACTCGTCAATCTACCGAGGAAATTGGAATTACTTTTTTTTTTTTCACTATTAACGTACAGTTTGCATTTGAACGAAGTGCGTTGAATCAATCGAACGAATTTCTATTGAAACAGAGTAGATTTAACGCAAAAAATTACACAGATATTTAATCAGATTTCCATGGATGATTCGCTATGTGATTTATGAAATTTATCTGATGTTGATGTTTTCGATAGAGACACGAATGAAGGAAGCTCGATTCACCTTTAAGTATTCGTTGGATAAAGCAGTTTTGAGATTCTAGAATAAAATCGCAGCCCAATGAAATAGTCTTTTTGCAAACTACAACAAGATTTCAATCCTGAATGTCGATAGGCGTATCGAAATTCGTATTATTTTTATTTTATTTAATTTTTTTCGTTTCTCCAAAGACGAAAGCCAATATGACGTAATTGTGAACACGCATAAAAACAAAACAGGAACAGTATGACCGAAAAAAGATTAAACGAATCTGCTAAAATTTCTCTACTTGTTGGAATTCATCTTTCGTATAATTGTTTCCGTTTTACATTGGGTATACGAATACATGTATATGAGCGCTAATACTTAAGACACCGGATTGCCATTGTCTCGAAATGTTTTTGCTCGAGAGGCAGATGTACAAGTAGGAGGGGTTGACAACGCCCTTGTAGAATGGATCATTATTGTTTGCGCAGGGCGGAAGAGCAACGAGAAAATATCCTTCTCTTCATTCTTCTTCTACCTTTTCCCCCTAAAATCTTCTCTCATCTCCTCCCATTTCTTCCGTAACCGTGGGATTACGTTTCGCGTTTTCAAGATACGCACAAAGGATGTTCCGGATCTCGGTACAGCCGTGGAAGAACGAGAAATCGGAGCGAGAAGATACAGATATTCGCCAAGCGGAAGTAAAGCAAGTGAGAGATAGAAGGAGTACAAGAGCAAAGAGCGAGAGAGATTTTCATTGTACCTATAAATATATATATATACACAGCGATAACAACGACCTCGTTGGTGAGGGTCTCGCTCGAATCTAAATCCGCGTAGATTCGTAATCCAAGGATTACACCGCGCGCTGATCCAATTTCGGACGAGCTTTCGGCACTCGGCTTTGTGTGCGCGAACGTCTGTTTTTGTTGGTCGCTCCCACTTCCGCCTCGCTAGAGCTCGAGGGAAAGGACATGGTTTCTGGTTGGCATACGAAGGAAAAGAGAAATAAAACAGGCTCTTCTTTCGAGTCTCAGATGAAATGTCCCATTACGATTGTATAATTTCGAGCATATTTTCGGTCTCGTGACTCCGATGCTACATCTGTCTATCTATACACGGTAGCTTGTGACCATGATTACGGTTCATTGAAAATTAACCCCTTCGCATTGACGCAGAATAATTTAATCTCCAGATGAACGAGCACTAGGGATCTTGAAATATTTCAAAATGTCGTGAAGATTTTGCAATTTGTATATAAACGACAATCAAATTTTCAGTAAATCAAAAAAGTAGTACAAAAACTTCCGAAAATCGAAATAATTCATTCGGTCGAATATTTAGCATTTTTGTTTCTTTGTAATTACTGCATTAATATTACATCGGTATTTGAAAACTTTTCTGAATAATATTTCGAGCTTTCCTACACTCGATTAACCCGAGTTTCGTCGGCTAGAAATCTCGCCAATAATTTAATATTTATATCTAAAATCATGAAAACTTCGCTCGTTTCACTCAGTAAATTCATTTATAATAAACGCTGATTAAATAGAACCTGTTATAGGTATGATCGTTGAAATTATGCAAATAAACCCGTGCTATTCCCTCCGTTAATATCGAATATCAAGCAAACCGTTTCTATTATTCATCGTAACTCACTTTTCTTTAATCTTTAATCGTATATACCGGGCGTGCATATGTAGCTATAGGCATTGATGAATATGCTACATTTCATCATCGACACGGATGTAAAATTATGACATCAAAAAATGAAGGTGAAACTGTATTATTTCATCGATTACAGATTAGGCCATTTGTTTATGAAATGTTCGTTCTATCTCATCCTACTTACTCGAAATTGAGTCTATGCAGCAACAGAGAAAAACATGGCACCGTTCTAAACGCTCGTAAGTGTGAGGCGAAATGGCGTCGAACGAGGGTCCTTTGGCTGTAAAAACGAAAATAAAAATTTTGCTTGTACGAAGCAAAATTGACACAGTAAAATAAAAACGGTAGCATACGAAAAGAATCGGTGCAATAAAATAAATTCGGCATTGGTGAATGAGATTGAGCGATAAATAATAGCGAAGGTCGAATCGATATGGTGAGATAAGTGGCAGACAAAGCTAGAGTTTTCAAGTCGCGGAAGAAAAGAAGCAAGAATGCTTGAAGTTAAAAGGACGAACCACATGAAGATAAAAGGAAAAAGTCGAAGAAGAATAGAAGGAAAACTCCGTGGCGAAAAGAGTTGGACACTGGAGATATACAACTTGAAAGAAATAAGAAAGAACAGAAGGAGTTTGCGTTGTACGGAACTAGAAGCCAATTTTCCCTTAGTCCGATGTTCTCAAATCCAAGAGCAAACTCTTTTTTACCTGCATAACCGATGCCACAAAAGGTCCAGGACAAATGCTACGAGTATCAGTGATAAGAAAATAATAGAGAAATGACTTGAGCTTATTTTACCCTATCGACATACACAAATAACGTTATGCAAAATTCAACATCTACGTCAAAGTTATTCTGTAAAGAGTTCCATCAGTTTGATGTGAGTCCATAAAATATCTACGGAACTTGTCGTTCAGATGTAATGTACAATACAAAAAAAATACCAATTATTATCGAATTTTCTTGGCTGTATTTGATAAATACTTTCATCTGCATTCGTTTTTTTTTTAACCTTGCATGAGCATCGTTTCGACTGTTATTCGGATAAGATTCAGACTCCACGAATGAAAAGCGTTTTCACGAAAAGAGTAAATGCCACACTGACATCTCGACCTCCGACTTAGAAAAGCATGTGAGCAAGAAGACTGAATTGAGAGTTTGAGAGAGGCGGAGGATGAACGAAGATTAAGCAAATTGAAACGTAGCGAAACGTTGGGTGAGAAAACATATTATATGTACGTATATATATATATATATATATTATCATGGGAACTGCTCTATGAGAAAACACAGAGGGCACCGAGAGTTGAACGAAAATGATGCGAGCGGCTTGGAGTTGTTCGCATTAGGAAATCTAAGACTGTGGTTATACGGCTCTATGTGCTTTCCACCCACTGCTTATAATGTACGAAGCGCGATTTCACGCGGAAAAGAGAATGAGCGCGAGAGAGACACGGAAAGCTGAAGATTATTGCGGTGAGTCGAACTGAGAGCTAAGTTTTAATTAACATAATGGAAGGAGCAAGAGAGAGAGAGAGAGAAAGAGAGAAAGAGAGCGAAACGTTAGCGTTACTAACCCTCTAGTGATCATTCTTCGTTTCTATGATCAGTAAATTTCGAGAGAAGCGTTTGCAGCTTGGGTCAAATAAAACTACGGATCCTGACGTCATTCGCTGTATCTGAATCTTTCAATAATGCTATGATTTTCACGCAAACAGTCCTTTCTTCAGCATTTTCCCGAATACATGCTATCTTTTAATGCATTTGTCTCATTGCTACACACGAAAAAGTTGTAATTTGTGAAAATACTATAATCCTACCATCGTTACTGTTTCATACATTTTTTCGAAAAAATATTCTCTGGTATATCATGAGATTTTACAAAATCATAAGGCAAAAGCTTCGACTCATTGGATCCAGTTTTTTTGTAAATCCAATTATACTTTTTCACTGTCCCAACACTATCGGAAAAAGTAGATAAATTATCCTTTCTTTGAAAAAATCATTCACTCAACAAATTGAGACTGAAATAGATTGAATCAGTTAAAACTTAATATGAAATAAAACATGGTAAAAATGTGCCTCACTGAGCAATGAATTCGCGAGAATTTCATTATGATATTGACCGTAAGCATTTATTACATCGTTTTATCGGAAGGGTTTTAACACGTTCTTATCACGATGTATATCCAAACAGCCAACCAGCGGAAAAGAGTACTATTTTTATGACCCTAATACCTCGGATTTTAGAGCCGGGAATTTAATAAGGTTGAGAAGGGTTTGGTGAATTTCTGACCGGCGGCTCTCCGTAGAAGGCTGATTAAAATGCAATTGGTAAGCGACCGCAGCGGTGTTGAGGATCGGAGTTTATACCTATTTTTTTTTTTTTTTTTTTTTCCATTATGAAAACACAAATCCTAAATCTTCCCAGAGTTACCAAACTAATTGTAAAACTTCATATTACAAAGGTGCAAGATTATAAAATAGAAAAGATTGTAAATTGAATATTAAAAAATAAATAAACAATAAGCTTCCAAAATAAGGAGCCCTTGAAAGTATATTAGTGAAAGATTCTTATCAATGGTTATCCGTATTCTAAATTCAATCTCAATTAGAACGTAATTCAACTTGGATTAACTTGAATAAATCGGAAATGTGCTGGAGCAGGTTTAAGGTACTATCGCGGCAAACCAAACTCATCAATTCAATTTCTCCAGTGTATATCTAATGTCAGAGTGCAGTTGTGATAATGATGCGCGCTTCAACCGACCGCTGACACTTTCGAAGCAGCTCGCATGAAAATTTATCTAATCAATCAATCGTCTAATCAAACATCTTATGTAGCGATGATAGCCGACTATGCAATCTGTGCAGATACATGGTGCCGTCATTGCTATTCGCTATACATGCACAAAACTTGGGTATAAACTGATATTCGCTCGTCTCTCTAATCCCTGTCGTCTAACAGGTGCGTCATCAGGATGTTCTGTGCCCTAAGAGCCAACCATATATCGCGTTAGACAACAAATCAATTGTAGCTGCACCTCACTGGAAATCCCAAAAACTATGTATATATTTATTGGTCGAAGAAATTTTTGGGAAAAAAAAACACCTTTGTCGGGGTCTTAATCCGAATGAAATTTTACAATGTTAAAAAATGTCTTTAAAAGTCAAAATATACGCCTAATAAAACTTGAGTGATCTTAAGATTAGTAGATTAGTCCAACAATGGGAAACGGACAAGATTAGTTTTTGATAAGATCGCTTGGTAGATTTAGATACAAGGAAAGGGACAAAATATATTGTACTTCAGACTTCAGTTTATTATTCTAAAGCACAAATTGTATTTACATTCATATTAATATAAATGATTATTTCATCCCATATTAAGTATAATTTTTAAATAATGAGCTGTTTTATTATAATCAAGTTTTTCCTTTTTAAGTGAATAAAGCATAACACTGTGTTTTTTTTTCTCCCATATTTATTTTCGGCACTTTTCATTCTGAAATGCAAACAAAAACTTTTTCACTCGGTATTTGAGTTATACGAAGCTAATTATTTTCTACATTCCGTACCCTCCGGTTCCGCATTTACGGAGGGAAAATTTTCTCGTTCAAATGTATGTACATATTCATTTTGAATATATATTAGCAAAAGGTTTAGTGGGGGTGTATTATTTTGGAAGCCCTAGGCGGAAATCTCATACAGCGTTGGGAGAGAAGAGTCAGAATCCACAGACCCTTCGGTAAATTCTCGAACATACCTGCCGCCTCTATACCCCGAGGCTTTTTCATAAATTTTATGGGGTCACGAGAGATCATTATGGTGAGCACCACCTAGAATAATGATACGAATCACGGTTAAATCTTATAATTTTCACGTCGTTTCTGCGAATATAGTTTCGGTTTAATGTTTTCTGTACTAAAGTAGCAATGTTCTAACCAGCAAACAATTCACTGCCAAGTATCATAGGCCCAACAATTTTTTTTACATCACTAAAAAAACATCTTGACTCCCTCCAAATATTTTTATAGTCAGGCCGAGCACAAAAGTTTTCAGATTCATACGATATGGCTCAATCAAACACCAAAACATCTTGATCATTTGTCTTATTTTTCAGTGTCACTCCCTTTTTCTTCACCGCTATCTTCAACTACTGTAGTTTAGCCATTAGCATGAATTTATATCTCTGTCACCGTTTATACCTACCTACAAACGCATATATTTTTATGTATCGACATAGTGCGTCATAAATTTTATGACTCCACACACGACAATTTTTCAACATTCCGGCACATCTCACGGGATATACTAGTATCGTAATTGATGTCGTACGATCGATTCAGTGAACAGCCCGTATAGAATTCCTAGGAAGAAATCAATAAATAAAGTGTAGTGTTCCCTGGGTATCAGAGGCAATCCATAGGCTTGGGGTGGTCGTTGATTTGGATACGAGGTATTCCGTGCTGAAACCAGATCGCTCGTTTCGTTTCAATGCACGATAAAGTTCATGAGATCAATTAATGATACTGGAATTTTTTTTTTTATCGTATGACCAGGTTCAACCAATTTTTTACTCGGTCATCCATCACATTGCATTTTAATACTCATTACAATTTTTCGAACAAATTTAGACAAGATTTTAAACAGTAATTTACCATTCGGCAGATCAAACTTTTCGGAGATTTCGCATGGAATACCGCGAATATATAAAAGCAGCAACAATACTATACAGTAATAACGACCAGTCGCTACTGGAATGTGACAAATCTATGATGGTCATCGAATTTCTGGCTCTACGTGTACGATCAATGTCCCGTCGTAATATGTGAGTGCATGCGTTCGACAGATTCAATATGACATCGGAATATCGCCCTGTGCGAATGCCTCTTCATTTTTTTTCTGCAAACCTCTCATTGAAATTAGATATCAAATTGACCCGAATTTTCGACTAATCATTGCATGTTTACACGTAAAAACGTTTCTTAAATGCTGTTTTCATATGAATGAAATACGAATTCTATTTTCATATTTTCATGTGATTATTATTATTATTAATTTCAATTTTAATCAATTAAATAATAATTTGAAACAATTTTAAAAAATCAATGAACTTCTTATCCGTGACTTTACCCTTCAAAATCTATCGACTATATACATTCACTGAAAACGAAATTTTGTTGCCTGAATCAAATAAAATAGTCGAATACGTCGGACAAAATATTATGGATGAATGCCAAATGGAGATGCACGGAACCAAAGATCTGTGCACCTCAACTGTGGCATAAAAACTAGAAATAATCAATGGTTGAATCAACAAAATAAATTTTGACCAAATGAATTTTGTTGGATCAACAAAATTCCGTTTTCAGTGTTGTCATGCTTGAAACAATGGGGATAATTAAGGAATATGGTCCAAGTATTTTCTTAAAAAAATGTCGTGTCACATTCGGTGCAAGGGTGGTTTGCTGAAAATCAAACAAATATGGTGAAAGGTCCATATGGCTTGAAATTTCCTACATTATATATGTATATCTGCGTATGTAAATGTTGGCCGTAAATGGAATGTAAGAAGTAGGTACACGGTGGAATCGGCGTTTTAGCGTTAACCGAGCGTGTACCGGGAAACCTTTAACATTCTAACGGCTTGGTTTCCGCTCTGAGGTCCGATATGGTGCGACCAGGAACGCCTGAGAGACACTATGTATGCTACTGCCAGAATGGAATCTCATTCCTGAACATCACGCGAACACGAAGAAATGAGTCGTGTAGACGATTCTAGTATACGGATAATAAAGCGTATTCCATTTGGAAGCAATGAACCTGTGCATTTTTGTACATTTTTTTAACAATGGTCGAAAGAAATGTGAGTGGCTTTTGTTTTAAATAATTTTCACGCGTTTGCTTATTCGAGAAATACAGTTTTGTTATTTCGAAAATTGTTGTACGAAAGACTTTTGGCTGTAGACCAGTGGAAGGACACATGCAGTTTATCTTTTTCCTGCTTTTGTCAGATGGCCTACGTTTGATAACTTAAACTGCAAGACTTCTTTCGAAAGGAAGACGTAAATTACTTTTGCGCATAGCAATAAAACTGAAGTCAAACTCGCGTTCGGAGACCTATGAACTTTCAACCAAGATTTTCGACTCAACTTTTTAATTAAACGCTTGAGTTTTGCGATCGTGAAAATTCACATCAGCCACAATTTTTATACAGTTTGTCGCTATCCCCTGTACACACAGAGCCTTCGAAGAGGTTTTACGGATCTTCCCTCGCTCAAAAGCATTGTTTTTAACGGAGTTTCTATCTCGAAGCTAAAATTAAAGGGCTCGAAAGCCCTCGGTAGAGTCCGGCGGTAGATCCAAGAATACAGAGGCTAGTCGGATCGAATTCCAATTAGGTAAGAAGTTTTTTCCGTAAGTATTAATTTCAGGAATAATGGTAATGTTATAATGTGGTCTTATACAATCGGAAATTAAATTGCATCTGCACAATAATAATTTGATGAAATTATTTATTTTTGACGAGGCTCCGATAGGGCTAGCAATGAAGGCCGCGACTTATTAGCCTTCGAAGGGCCTTGTTTAAATAGCCTGACAGTCCTTTCAGAGTCCTGAATGGGTTTCCGTATCAGGGTCCCAAGTATAAGTCAGGGACATCTAATCGGGCCCTTTTCACAGTCTGAAATGAATTGACGCACGGGTATTGGGAATGAATGTATAGAACAATCGCAATTTCCTTTCCATGTTGAAATACAAGAACAAATGAATATTAGGTGATATTCATCGTCCCGAGAGGTATTAGTTATTGTTTGCATAATAAAAATACTTGCAGCTAAAGCCTTTGCCTTTTATTAAAAAAAAAAAGGTTTGCCTTCAGTCGACTTTGGCAGTGCATAAATAACGACAAGGGAAACACTCAATGATTATTCATATAGTTGATGCAACACAGAGTCCGCAGAGTGGTCCTTTGATCAATATTCTTCTCCTAAAATTCTGTCGAAATAGGAGAATTCAGACGTTCTCTTGGCTGAATCAAAGTGCAGTGGAAAGGGAGAGCCCTTCAACGGGAGACTCGTCACATCGATTATTGATAAAATTCCATTTCCAACTGCATAAATAATGGTTGGTAGTTGGTAGAAAATCTGCCAACCGAATGAATAATCCACAACCCGATAGTCGAAGAGCTATCAAAACAGTTTCAATCATATCCTTTTAATAAATGTAGCGCTTTCTCCCACAAAGTCTGAGATAACAATGAGCCGGTTACGTGTCTTCGGGAGGAGATGAAAGTGTTTCTTACATCCGTTTCATCTACTAATTTAAATCATACAAACGAAATGATTTTTTCATCAGTATTTTTGTTTTTTTGATCCTATCCGGAGTGACAGTAGTATTTTTTGTATTATTTTATTCGAAGCTGCCCTCTGCTGTTAACGCCTCTTAATATTGGATTGAGTGCAGTTTCATATACATTTCCAATGGTCGGATACGAGTTGTTCCGGAGTTATAAGCCTTAAAAGATTAGATGAATATTTGCACAGCTACAGGATATTCCACGGAATCTGCTGAAGTGTTCTATATCCTGTCTCACAGTAGAAACGGAAATTTCTTAAGAAGAAATTTCCTTGACGGAAACTTTTCACGAATACCTCAATATCTGCTGGCTTTGCTACTTGACTATTTAATCTCTCGTGATCTACTGGAATCAAGGAGAATATTTGGAGTACTAAGAGTTTCTTACTATTTTAGAGCAATATACATCATTGTACCTGTACGGCAATAAACAACTAGTGTACATATACACTTCATAGAAAATACAAGCATCAGTCAGCGGAATACATCGAACCGAAGAAACCGTGGTAGGTCTACCATGTATCGAATCTCCCTCTCTCTCTCTTTCCCTTATTACTCTCTCATATACAGTACCGGAGAAATCAGCGAAAGAATAGCTCATGGAAGTCTTTTTCATGCAAAACACGGAAGCATGTTGCTTCATAGAGCCATGCTTAATAAATTGAAAGCATTTGCAACCACGAAACTGCATGCATGCTTCCACATACCTGTGTAGTTCTACGAATACTCTATATAGATATACATCCAAGCGTAGACCGACAGGAACAGCACGAAACTCAAAACATGGAAGAACCGTAATGTGTTTCGTGAAAAAGTACTCAAATTCTGGTTCATAAAATGGTTAAACGGTTTCCTGAAAATGCTCTCACATTCACGTTTGCCTAACATTATTCGATATGACGTTACGGTGTTCTATTGAACGAGACGATAGCTCTGGCTTCATTATAAAAAAAATTTTCCAATTATTCTATAAAAAAAAGCGTTCGCCCTATCAAATTCAAAGTTGTTGCTCGGCTCATCAAATCCAAAACTGTTATTTCAATTTGGGATATAACATTTTCCAGGGTATTACTTATTAAAAAGCCTGTAAGAAATACGGATTGCTTCCAGTTAATCGAGGTTCTCGCCCAAATGAACTGATTACTTGAAGTGTCTCAAAATGATCACTGAAATGATGACCTATGAAATAAAAAGATTCTTATATAATTTACTCACGGTCAGCAAATTCAATGGAGAAGTAAAAAAAAACAAAAGTAAAAATGGTCGTGCAAATTTCTATACTTCGTTCATTTTTCTGCGGTTTAGTTGGAGGTTGTGTTTACCCATGTGGCTCAGACAGAAGTGTATATATTGCGAGGTGGAAGAGGTTCTTCTCTCTTCTTCGTCCTGTGCACACAATTTTATCGGGCCAACTGCGGGAATGACCCACAGTGTGCAAGTAATATCGGCGAAGTGGCATTGCTCGAAGGAAGGGGGCTCTCTCTCGTTCTGACCATACTACGGTGGATAATAGTATATACCACGACCAGCGGCAGGACCAGAAACGAGCACTATGAAAGCAACGACTAACCACAGTAACGCCACAGTGTTAGGCTATTCGATATACATATATAGACAGGCTAAAAAAGAGAGAGAGAGAGAGAGAGAAATATACATGTATATATTGTATATGTACATAATGGGATGGCTGCCAGGCACGCAAGTTATGTGCTGAACGTGAGCTCGAGACCACGACCTACGACAACCACCTCACGACAGAGCGAGCACTCTCTTCTTATACTCTTTTCTCTCGTTTGTTCACGGAGAACCATAATATAGAATACATGCCAGGCACCCTTTCACTTAGAGCTTTCTGCTCTAGATCTCCAAGCTTCTTTTCTTATCAATTTTTTTCTATGAAGATGGATATATCTTTGAATTGTATCCAATATAAAATGTATGTGTGTATGATTAAAATATGAAAGAGTAAATAATCCACTTCTCACATGTGCTTATTAGAATGGCACTTGTATACAACCATGTGAGAAAACTAGTGGATGACACAATGGGAAAATTACGTAATCTGCGAATTATGATTGATAAAGGATTCCAATGAAAACAAACATTTTTGTGATTTTCCTTTCACTTGGTTTGCATAATGATACGTGTAGGCTAAGTCGTACACTAATATAACGAGGTTATAATTGACGCATGTTGACACTTTTCCTTTAAATGATTGTTCAATTTATTTGTCTTTGAATTGGCGTCGTGAACAAATTATAAACATCGGTATGAACTTAGATCCAGGACGACGTACGTACTTATATACTTCATACTGCACACGTGTATTGGTGACTGAGCGTAATTATAATAGAAAGGTGGCTTTGTTGCCTACCGCCTCGTTGCATTTCGACGGCGTTTAAAATCAATAAACCTTGGCCCGGCGCGAGGTTTCGGCACCAGTATCCTACACAGGCGTATACGTATAATACACGTATGAATGGACTTATATAGATGTACTAAACGTATTGGCACACAAAGGAGATTCAGTGTATTGAAATCAGTTGAAATGTTACTGGCTGTGTTTACTTTTTTCCAAAAATTACTCAATCTTAAATTATGCTTTTCACGTCTCAAATTAATTACTCGAATGGACCGTTTCAACAGTTCAATTGAATCATTTCTGCTGTCAATTGAATCATCGTTGAACTTTCATCCAGTCTTTTACAATTAAAATCTTTCATTGCTATAGCCTCTTTTGTGCTGCTTCGCTCGCATTATTAGTACAAAGCCTTGGCTTACAATAATTACGTTTTAATACAATTATCATATGAAGAAAACATTGTTACAAATGAATTAACATTGTGTGTTGTAAACGAGTAGAGATAATAAATATGTCCTGCTCCATGTATTGTCGAATAGTTAATATCAATGGTGTATAGCAACGAAATGAAAATAACTGTATTGAGTGACTGCTTGTGAGGCTTTTGGAGAATCAGGAGCTTTCTGTTATATGACTGGATATTTATGATAATTTGTTTAAATCTCTTTTCCTGTGTTTAAATTATGCAGACTCGAATTAAAAGGAACACTGATGCTAATTGATTGAGAGTGTAAAGAAATTTGTGAAAAAAAAAATTAAAAAAAGGTACGATGAATACCTCCAATAAAATATTGCTTCCTGGATAGAAAACGTGTGTCAGCCATAGAAAAAAAAGCCATTCTCCATGAAGATGATTTGTTCTTCGTGCAGTGGATCATTGTTCTTCTCGTTATTCTTACGATCGAGAGGCTCCACGCGTCGCTTGGCATATTAATAGATAGACGGTGGTTTATTGCGCGATAAAACATGAGAAATTATTGAGAGGACTTACTGGGCGCGACAGGAAAACGTGGATGGGAGAAAAGGGAGTGAACGGACGTCGTGCGCTCATTGCTAGGGGTGTTTTCAACCCTCGTCTACTTCACCTAGCATCGGAAATTTCATGCCAACTCGATCAACATTCAATTTCAACTAGTGTTTGTTAGTCAGCTCACTTTGATAGCCTCATAACAATTGATTTATTTTTTATTCTCGGCCTGGTTTTCCGGGTTTCAAAAGTTTCACGTTTTCAATGAAAAAATAAGTGGAAAATTTGAGGAGTTCCTTATCTTCAAGGGAAATCAGATGGTTTTCAAATGGTTCTACAATTAAAGGGCATTCGTCTAGATGTTTTGGAAAACCTTCTAGTCTACCTGGATGGTAAACGCCCTATTAGATTTTCGAAATATCGACGAATAATTAGTACATTCTGAATATTTATGATGGTCGTAAAATTCATATGGAATATTTAGGTGTTTCGATATATATTTATCGCAATACATATGAAATTGCTGGAGGCTGAACATTCTCGTTAAAATATGAATTCTCGAAATGATCATGAGCCAGTCGTTAACGGTTAAATAAATACGCGATTCAAGATAGATGTTTTCCTATCCGCCATTTCAAATAATGATGCAAAATATTGGCTGATGTGATCTCACGCTTCAATCCTGTTGTTAAGGATCGATCGCCGGGAATACTGGTAAATGGTACAAAGTTTAAGCGTTTATATCAATATGTATACAAATATCCGGCTTAATTCCTTACGGACATGCATTGTAAATCGAGATAAATGAGAAACGAGTATTGAATCGAACCTCAATCAATCTTTACACAAGTTAATTTATGGTATCTATATTTATCGATATGATTATTCAAATTGACGATAAAATAAGAAAAAAATAATTATATAGATGTTCAACCCGCAAAATAAACAATTAATTCGCGTTGAAGCACAACCGATTTGCTAAAAACACTCAAAGTCTAAACTCTACGTATGCTGGAAATGGCAAATAGTTTTTGATTTTTGTTCACATTCGTACGTTTATCCAGCTGTCATTTCGTCAAAAGCGAGATCTATTTCACTTCTTTCACGATTCTTTCCAATACGAAACGCACGCAAATATCCATTGAGTTGGTCTATTACATCGCGTATGTATACATCGAAAGATGCACATTCAATTCAGAATGCATATAACCTCTAAAAAAAACTACTACTTGTCGAAGCATAAGTTCAAAATGTATGTATACGGGAACAAGATAAAACTTCTTAAGGTTATTGATGCTGAAAGTTTTCGAGGTAAATAGATCTTCGCGGAAATTATACTATTTGCTTAAGAATATTTCTGAAATATACTGGTTAAAAGTTAAAAAGAAAATTTATTGCATCAGTTGAATGACTCTTTTTTACTCGTACTTTTTTACGAATATCGCTCATAAAAATTAAGAAAATCATTTAATTGCTAACGTCACCCGATAAGCATAGGAGCAGCTTCGTGTCTTCCTGCCACTCTTCAAAAATATTTAGCAACCTTAAGACAGTGACAATAATCAGAGAAGAATTGAACATTCGCCTGATGCTGTAATAAAATCGGTGCAATTGAGGACAGCCTACGTATATTTTTTAAATTATTTTATCTGTTTGCAAAATGTTATTCGCTCGAATACATTAATCGTTCGCTTCACTGGAAACGAAAGTTTGTTGAAACCTTAAAATATTTTGTTGAATAATAACGCCCAACAAAATATTTCGACCACGGAGCAAAATGTTTTATCGCCTTAACAAAGTTTCGTCTCAGTATAAAGAAACTTTGTTGTAATATTCGAAACTTTATTGCCTGAACAAAATAAAATTGTTGAATACGCGCCACAAACAATTTTGTTTATAAAAAACAAGTATTGCAATGAGTATAACATCGTTGATCTTTGTGAGTCAAAATTCGAGGAGGGAAAGAGGATGTGGTGGGTAGCTTCAATAAAATTCGCATTGTATACTCTCGAGACTTCTGGGACAAGTAAATTATTCGTTTTCTAGAATCGGATATCCGCACCACTCGGCGACGCTTACGTTCTAGTCGCTTTTCCAACCGCCGATGCCCAGAAAAATAGGTAACTGCAACAGCATTCTCGCGCTGCTCTCGATTCCATATTGCCTATGGCAATTTTCCACTCACTTTATTTCCTTCGTGAATACTGTCGAGCTTCGTTTCCAGGACCTTTTCTTCAATTTCATCTATACATACTATGCATTCATTTCGTCCATCAAATCATCAATTGGGACTTTCGCATTCTATTCAGGGATCCGAGTTTCACTATCGGTAGAAGAACTCTAGTTAAATATCGATTTGGATAGCATATTTTATTAACTTTGCCTTTCAGATCTTACATTTGATAACCATGAACGCCAAGTTTGTGTGAAATATTTTCAGTGAATTTGTGTCGTGCTGCGCTTTTTTATGTAATTGTATTTTGTTTTATTCTTTGTGGAATTCTGTTGTACATTCTAGTGCTTAGCTAGAATAAAATCGGAATAACATTTTCTATATATCAGCAGAATTATTCTTGAAGCCCAAGAGGCGAAAAAAATTTTTGAGAACTTGGAATTTTCGAAATTGAAATTCTTCAGCACAGTCTGAACGATTACAAAAAGGCTCTGTCAACAGACGCAGGACGATGGCGAAAATCCGTTGATAGGGCGTTTTTGTAATCAATCGAACCGTGTTGAAGAATTTCACTTTCCAAATTTGCAGCTAAATTTGAGGTAAATCTTAATGTAACAACAGAAGAAATATAGAATGATCATTTTATTACTAAGGTCGCGATCTTTCAATACTTGGCGTTCTTTTTTTACGTTTTTTAAAAATAGTATCCAATCGCAAAGCATTGAACAGGGTCTCGAATTTTATTAAAGGAACACTGCAAGTGTTACGTAAATATTGAAGTATGGTACAGTTTGTCACTGTTAAACTCATGCTTGTATGTTAAAAATGTAGACTTATTTGATTACGAAAATAGTAAGTAAGGCCATATAAACGCTTATAAAGAAGAGTTTCGATCGAAATTTCTGGTGCTCTGGAACTGGCCACTATTTCATGACCCGCAGACATTCGATCAACAATGCATTATTTTTAGCTCTCTCTCTCTCTCTCTCTTTCTCTCTTTTTGTATCTCTGGCTCTGGATTTTTCCATCATATCTCCGTAGATGAGAGAATATAGCTTACAAAAAAAATGTACCGGCGTTAATATCAGACTCGAATATTACCACTGAACCGCGCGGAAAACCCGAAGGGAATGGAGGGCTGCAGACGCAAAAGCCAGCGGATCGCTGACGTTGAAAGACAAAAATTAGGTCAACCCAATTATGTTCCAGGCAACGGGGTCTTCGAGGCAGCGAGACAAAAAGGAAGAGAGCGAGATAGCAAGAAATAGTGAAAAAGCTTTCGCAGCGATGATCATCTTCATTTGTCTTTATTCTTTTAGGTACGACGTTATTCATCATTAGCGAAACATTGTTTTCTTCGTCTATCCGGTTGTAAAACTTTTTCTATTTATTTCCACTGTCAAATATACTCGATTCTATTGATTCCATTATACCGTCGTCCTACGTATAGAGTCACGTGCGAAGATCACAATTTTTATCTTACTTCTTATATTTTGTTCAAACTGACGTTAGGATTTTTGAACACTTCCGTCGAACCCCAAAATAATTACCAGGACGAATTGTGATTAGATTCACCGTTTCTAAAAAAAAGCACGAAAAATGAGCCATCTCAGTTTCGTCCATGAAATGGATGGATCAAACTTCAATTGTACTTTTCAGTACATAATTAAACGACCATTTTCCTAGATCGCTATTGTGAACTACGATTACATTCCGATTTCTGGGATCTCTTTCAGCTTGAACGTTAAATTTTTTAGGGCATCAGTCGATAAGAATTCTGGCGCACAGTTTCTCGATGAACCGATAACGCAATGTGAATATGAATAAAGAAAAAAAAACAATTTAAGTAGCTTCTCATGCCGAAGAATGAGAGGATCGTGAAGCTTTTGCTCGTCTACTTAAAACTTGTTGTGGCAAACTTCTTTTTCCCTTTGTCAGTTTACATTTTGTGAATATTGTATGGCACTTATACAGGCAACGAGTTGTTCGTTATTCTAGTGCAAGGGTTGAACCCCTCATTCCGTGCTTAAACTTTACCTTTATTCCGGACTCTCGGCATTCACGAAGCTTTTTGTTGACAAGTTTGAGACGCTCGTGTCCTTATACTTCGAGAAACTTCGGTACTCAAATTCCCTGGTAAGGTGCGGTGAAAAAATTAAGTCCGCGTTATGAAGGTGATTCGGGACTCTTCTTCTTCATTTCTGTGTTTAAAATCCCTTCAACCGTGGTCTATAGAATTGATCGAAGACGATAACGTTCTCAATGGTATGATTATTTTTGGAGTTATGATAGCTTTTGACAAGGCGATGGAATGAAAAACCAAAGAAATGAAGGAGATACAGTAAAAAAAAAAAGAAGGAAAAAGCGAAAAATAGACGGAAATATGAAGTGATGGAGAAAGAGCAATGAAAAAAAGCGACCCGTGGATAATCCATAACGTTGCTAATACAACACGTCTTTAAAACGAGATCAGAAGTCACGTTTCTCTATTAAATCTCCCTTCATCTCGAGGATACTCGTGTGGTTGCAATTAAAAAGTTAGCAATAAATATTTGATGCGAATGAACGTGACACAATTTAACTGCGATGCCAAAACTGTTGGATCGTTTCTCGCCGTTGAAAAAGTTCACAACGCAAAACACGATTGTCTCGGCGCGCTTGAGCCCCAACGAGCATTAACTCAATTCCCTTGAATTAGAGCCGTCGAGAGACTTGAAAAAACCATCAAGTTTAATCCGTACCCAGCTCGATATCGCCTTTTAGGTTTATTTTTCTCATTTTCCCTCGTGGAGACGAGAGAAAACTACTCCGCTACACATTTCCGTAACGATCTTATTTGTTTGTTTGTTTCTTTTTTTTCTCGTTTTATTTTTTCTTATTTCCACAGTCTAGTTCTTCTTCCCAGTTATTTTCTTGTTTAAATCATAAAAATTCCAAGTCCATCGTAAAAACTAAGTCAATCGAACGTTTTATCTTTCAGGGATTGTCTCCGGTGCATCGTCATGCACGAGAAGCATCCGAACGTTCTGCAATACAAGGAAAGTGAGTTTCTCTGCCACACTGACTTTTTGTACGTTTTCCGGCATCATTATAGTGAAATGTTCTTTATGTATATACATACAATCGCAGTTTTACAAAAAAAAAAAAAAAAACAAAAAAAAAAAAGTAGTAAAAAGTTGAGAACATTTTACTGATGTTCCAATGTCACAAAATTTTGTTTACTCGAGAAATTCGAACGATAGATAAACTTTATGTTCTTCCGCAACATCTCAGATGAATAACATTTCTTTTTATTATTCAATTTCTGAATAACGGTGAAAACACTGAAAATCCGTTTCACCATAAAATCATCGGTGAAAAAAAAATTCTAAAATATGAGAAAATTTTCGAGTTTTCTGGTCATTCTGGACTGTAAATGAAGAACTCTTCCAAATACTTATATTCTGACTTGAGCAGTTTGAATGGGATCGAATAATTAAAAAAAGAACAACTTGACCTAATCATTGAATAAAAACCTTCGATTGGAAGGCTCCTAAAATTATCCTAAGAATTTCGAAATACGACACAATATAAAAATGACGTTATTCATTTCTCATTCGCATCTTTTTATCTTCAATCCAAAGCTTACGTCGAAATTTGTACCAATTGTTCAAGCGTGTTGGTAAAAAATGCAATTTTTTCACAGCATACTGTCTCAAGAGAGACACAAATTTTGGTGAAGCGTGCAATAAATTAGCTGGTGACGCGGTTCTATATTCGCTATTTCGTTCGGGAGCTGCACCATCACCGTGTCCCATAAGAGGACCCTTGGAGTTTACTTATAGCATAGGAAGTGACGGCAAAGAGTGTACCAGCACGTCGTCGTTTGCGGAGGCTTGTACACAAGATTCGAGGTTACTACTCCGTTATTTAGCCTGTCCCGATGTCGCTAACACCGAAAGTACAGGTACAGTGAAGTTCCAGCTTTACTTATGTTTTGTAGAAAAAAAAAAATCATTTTTCTCCCCGTTTATTTCCATTAAAAAAAACAATGCACGCGCGAGCATTTTTTTAAGCAAAACTTCATTTTTGTGTGCATTTCATCCCAGTTCAGTTGATTCCCAATCCTATAATAATAATAATAATTATTATTATTATTATTATTATTATTTCGAATATTACTGTCATGATTTATGCCACTCGTTCGATCCACCATACTCCATTAGTACTTTGTGGTTGCCTGCATCCAGATTACAATCTCGTAACAATTTTGATCGTAGTTTAATTTTACCTGGCGCGTTATTCCTTCCAGCACGTGAAATGATTTATTGAATTTTTTTAATTTCGAACGCAATATTATATTCACCGATCAGATTTCCTCGGTTGCAATTTTTTTCGTTAAATTCTAGTGGCTTACGCAGATGATTTATTCGTACCAGGATATTATTGTGATAACAATCGTGTAATCATAATGGAAAACTAAAGAATTTGTATTAAATATTCAATAATATTATTGTTGTTATTGTTAGAATTTTTTCAAATTTGGATTTATGCTCGAATAACGTTAGAAAATAAGAAACTGCGTTGTCGCAAGCACAGAACCAAAGTCAAGTACATGTCTTCATAAGTTTTCGCTATCGATGGTTTTTTTTTTTTTTGAGCTGAATAGAGAAAGCACAAGAAGCCATGAGAGCAAAGGCACTAGCGTTCTATATCGTCGCGCAAAAAGAATTTCTGGGCAAATTGCGTTATTAAATCTTTTTCCCTCTGACTTGTTTTTTTTTTTTTTATTTTTTATGTTTTTTTTTTTTCTTTTTATTCCCTGCGACTTCACAAGACGTGGAACTGGAGTGTCTAGCTACGTGGAAAGAGGGCAGCACCCAATATCTAGTAGCTCGTAGATTCTTCAGAAAAACGGAACGTAGACTTTCGAACGACGAGGAACGATATAGATGTTTCGTGTATGCGAAAACGTCTAACAACACGTGGAATTTAGCACAAAGCGGAGATGCAACATGCTCTGCACTTGACAGCGTCACCGATGGCGCCAGGACACTCAGAATGACACAAAGTAAGTGAATTATCATGTTTTGTTTGTACCCGCACTGATGGTTTATAAAGCGAAACTCCCGGCGCTGTTGCTGGACTTTGAGATACTTTTAGGACATGCTCCGTGTGTTTTTCTCTTTTCTGCTATACTTTCGCTTTACTTAACAAAAAATCAATTATCAAAAAAAAATCTCTAAAACGAGACAATTCAAATAATATGATAAAAAGATATCGGACATTCGTACTCATCGACAAATTCTCTTAGTTACACTGAGAAAAAAAATTTGAAATTGTGGCGAACAAATTAAATTTGTTGATTCAACAAAACTTTTGTTGATTCAACGATATTTTTGTCGTGGTGAGAAATTAAGTATTTGAATGAACCAAATTTCGTTTGGCTTAACAAATTTCATTTTGTTCGCTACGATTTGTTGAACCAACAAAAAAATTTGATGAACCAACAGAAAATTTGTCGAACCAACAAAAAATTTGTTGAATTTTCGAATTCATTTTTCTCAGAGTATGAAGCTATGAATAATACAGTTGTTTTTAAATGAAAGTACCGGGGTGGACAGACGCCACTGAATGATGAATCGTTCACAACCCTATTGTATCGTGCATAAACTGATATTACCGGTAAACATTCGAAAAAATGAAAGAAAAAGGATGAAAAAAATGGGCACATTTGATTTTAACGTTTATATAAAATGAACGTAGAACTAAAGACAATTTTTATTGATCAGTAAGATGTGAATAATTATCGACAAAAGAAGAGGAATTTTTTGAGTTACATAATCGACGGATAATTGAAACTATCGGAAGTTTTAACCAGTACGATAATTTACGTATCCATCCGGTCTAAGGAGGTCAGAGAATCGTTGATAGACTCTGAAATTCAAGCAAGTTTTGGGGCGGAGCAAAGTTAACATAACTTTGGTTCATCGACCCAACAATGTCCTGCAGAAAGGATCTCCGATAACTTGGCTTACCAAGAGCAAGCTTTCGAGAAACAATGATCGTTTTGTACCGTAGGATGCTGCAGAAAAGAGAGGGAGGGAGGGAGAGAGAGGAGGGTTTGAAGTTCGTTTTTGGTGTTGGAAACGGTCGACGATCTGTATAGGGAACCAAGGAAGATGGTACACGCTACGGGAATTTCGCAGGACACGAGATGCAAATACCACATGAAACGTTTCCATAGACCCACACACTCACAGAGATACATAATCTATGTGCATATATCCGTGTTTCCAGACTCACATAAGTAGAGAATCACACATTCTCACTCATGAATACACATGTATATTCTAAAAACATATACATACTTGTACGTAAAGCGAGAGATGTGTTGGTCGAGCCACATCTCAAACATTTGGGGCTGCATCGTAACCAGAAGCCGCTTATGACGCCGTAGCTCGTCAGCTTCGAGCAATTCGCACCCCTACACATTGAAGGGATGAGGCAAAGACTGGAGGGTCTGTAGTATCCGAACTATGGGAGATTCGCGGACACTGAATCGAATTCTTGAGCTCGGAACGCAGTATCAAGACCGAGAACCATGCTATGCAACTTACGTGTCACACTTCCATCTGTGTATACTTATAGACACGTATCCGTGATGAATAAATTTTCTAAACCTTCTGAAAGAATCTATCGAAACCACACTGAGAAATAAATGTTATTGGAACAACAAAATCTCTCATTACGGAGTGCCAATAAAATTGATCATCATAATGTCATGAACCATTGAACGAACACATTAATTTTTCATCAGACTGCACGATCATTTTGCCAAAGAAATGCGAATTTCGATTGACAAAACTCTTCCAATAACATCAATTTCTCTTTCGTTCCTATCCTTAATTTTTTGCTATTAACGAAGTGTCGTTTCTTTTGATATTATAAATAACATCGAACGAAGAATTCAGATTTCACTTTTTTTTTCTCTCATTTTTTTTTCTTTTCAATTTTCAAATGCAATCCAGACACATTATCGATTTCATTGAAAATTCGTAGACTTTCAACCGTAAATATTTGATGTATGATAATACTGAAATAGAATTTAAAGTTTTGACAGCCAACTTGTTCACATACTGAGAAAACTTTTGACACGTTAATTGACTCGACGATAATAATTCGAAAGGTGTACTGTTGAATAATTGATAGTCTGACCGTGCGCAGACCATTACTCCTTAAAGCAGACCACCTTCTTCGGCACTTAACGAAAGGTTCAACGTTTTGAAACAAGTGCTGATTGCTTCGGATTAATCCAATGGTTCGGAGAGGTTTTTAAATTTATTTCGATTCAGGAGAATTGTTAAGTCAAAATGTTCAACGAATAAGATTTGAAAACTAATGGCGCAATTTGTAAGGATCAAATTCAGTGGTCAATCAATCATCTAATAATGTGTTCATTATTCTAAGACAACGGAGGATTCAGGCAGGTGGCTAAGCTGTAAAACATGGAAAAATAAAATTTAGTTACTAAGCAAATTTTCAAACTCAATTCATATTTCGTAAATCTAAAAGTCTTATAAAATTTATTTCCATTGCCAAAGTCCTTCTCATACTTTCTTGTATAAACTGAAATATTATTGCTTTGCAAGTCGAAAAAAGCAGAAATGATGGCAAATGTCGCTGTTTTATTCCATAAATAAACTGAATAGAATGAAGAAAAAAAAAAGGCAAACGGCGTTCCAAAAATATGATCGAGAGTCCAGGTCGTAAGAGGTCGTCTCTTGGTATTACTCATAATTTAGTTTAGCCTCTGAGCGTGTAAATTCGGAGACGTGGAATTGGGGTAAATGGTCGGGGTGGAAAGTAAAGGGGAGGAGGACTTGAGTAGGAGAAGGCAAGTTATCTAGGCATGACGCACGGCATGTTAATATCTCAAATCGTAGGTCAAATCGGCTCGGTCATCGTAAATTTTGTTCTGCAGCTCCATAAGCAGCTTAAATATAACGTGACTTTTGGGTAAAGCTATTACTCGAAAATGGACTCTAGCTATGGAATCACTTTCATAATCTACTATATGCAATAAACGAAACACAATAAATAATATACCAAATCATCCAGAGGTAAGAGAAGTTATGCTAATGACGATTTCATCGATTCGAATAGTTGGAGGTATGGGATACGTTCATGGGTCTTTTAAATAATAAGTTTATCACTGGGGAAAAAGTCTTGAAGAACTTATAACTTATGGAAATAGCCTACTTTATACGCTCAAAAAGAAGACTATTTTTGCAATTTTTTTTAAACAATACTATAAAAATTATGAACATAAAAGTTGTTAGTTTTCATAAATACAGTCTTAAAATATATGAATTTTTTTTTTTTCAATTTTATGGATACAAATACCGTATAGCTGAACATTTTTGGTGAAAGGTCGATGGGCGGCATACTATCCAGAGAACGGCTTGTCTGAAATAAAAAACCAAAGTGTTTCGGATTCGGTATAATAGTGGCTACAAAATGAGCCTTGGATATTATAAATTGATAAAAATAAATGTCCAAAGCTCGTTTTGTAGCCACTGTTATACTGAATCCGAAACACTTTGGATTTTTTGTTTCAAATAACCGTTCTCGAGATATTATGCCACCCATCGAACTACCTGCAAAGCATGACCTCTTCAGCTACGGTTTTTGTTCAAAAAAATTGAAAAGAAAAAACAAAAAAAATTTTTTTTTATATATTTGAAGACTTTATTTGTGAAACCTAAAATCTTTTATATCCATATCTTTTATGGTATTCTTTTACAAAAATTCGCAAAAATAGTCTTTATTTTTGAGCGTATGAAGTGGACTGCTCCCTTATATTGGTTGACCCCAATAAACAGGCTACGATTTAATGTTCTGGAAGGCATTAGAGAAAGGCGAAAGCATTTCACTATTTCTGTCAACCATCATCTTTCTACACAAATCACGAAGTTTTTCCTCATTACTATACTTTGTTCTCCCTCTCGTTCTTTTCGACTCTCATTTCGTATTCCACGTTCCCATTTAAACTTTTCCACAATTCAGATTAAATTCTTCTCGTCGTACAGTTACAACTCTCATCGTAATGTAAATAGTACATCTCTTTCGTTGTCGTTTCTTCGAGCTAGAGCTGTCTTACGATGAATCATTTGCCAGTCCAGATGAATGATACGGTGTCCGTTTTCTCTGTGAAATTACTGGACGACCTTTTTTTTTTGTACACGATTCATGTTTCTTACATCCATCTCGACGTTCTCCTTTTTCTCTTTCCTGGTTTCTCAGGGACGTTATTCATATTTTCGTAATTTTTTTCACACTAAATTGTACGTGTGTAGAACATTTAGCGTATCATTATCAATTATTTTGATTGCACTTGTATCCATCCTGCCAAAAACTATCTAAATAAATGAATATTTTTCAGAACCCATACCAGAACGTTGCTCTTTTCCAAACTGGCTGGTATCCCCCAAGTCATGGATCGCATTGGACACAATGGCATCGACGTTGCTCGCGTCGACGTACAACATTACGATCCTTGATCGAAACGAGACACATCTGTCTTGCCACAAGACTTTTTGGCTCGACGAACAACAAAAATTGATGGGAAATCGACGGGAGAATCAAGTGATGATCGTGGCTAAAGCTACTCGAGGCTGGTAAGTTCAGAAATAAAACATTTCTTATCCCTCTTCCGAGAGTGCAATGAAAATGTATTTAGGTCAATGGAAAACTAACTGCTGAAACTGAAAAAACCTAATTTATTTCGCCTTCAGGCATTATTCGAAAAGAAAAAAAAAATTAGAGACATTTGCTTATCAATTGTGTACAAAAATAAAAAGTTCATCACCACGTAGAAACCAATTTATAACCTAAATATACCGGTTGGAAACTCTAACTTCTGAATGAGACGAGGCATCCCTTCCTGCGTCGTCCAACGCTTAATCTAATTCGACTCTTAATTCACTGGACATGTTTTCAACATGGAAAGAAAAGAAAATTGTCGTCTGACTTAGTACGCTTTATCTACTTCGACTATTAATTCACTGGACATGTTTTCAACATGAAAACGAAAGAGAGCCGAAAAATGGGACGTGCGAGTGGAGAGTGAAAAGATGGCATGTTGAAAGTGTGAATAAGACGAGAATGATGGTAATGGGATTCTGGCGGTTAGCAACTTTGTTTTTCTTGCTCTCTGGTAGAGGAGCGAAAAGTGGAAAAAGACCTTTGCGCCCACCATGACGGTACATCTTGGTAGTATAGTAATGCCTGCGGTATGTATAGCTGTCGTTGTCGTCGCCGTTGAAACGCTCGTCGATGGTATTATTTATGGGTGGCACCCGACCGTAAAGTTTCGAAAGTCGCCGTAGGTCGCACGCCCCGTGTTGGCTCTCGTCGTCGTAATCCTCTCCTCTCCATCTTTCCATCTATCTTTTTCTCACTCTCTCTCCCTTTTCTCCACACTCCCGGCATCCATCTCTACGGGATCGTAGAAGGGAATGGGCAATAGGGTTGTAAGGAGTGAGAGTCGCGGAAAAACGTGTCGTCCAAACATCGAACGACAAACTTTCAAGTCCCAGCGTGTGTTCCCTTGCCTCTCAAAACTCAGCATTCCTCTTGAGTTATAACGTCGCACGAGTTCAGTGCTGTTGACGGTTGACGTGCATGCTACCGCATGATTATTTAATGCGCGCTCTCTCCCTCTCTCATTGACCGTACACACACACACACACACTCACACTTTTTGTAATGAAGCACATGCCGAGCAGTCGTTCACACTATGCGTTTACAGCACCCTTCTGGTAGAAAACACGCGTGGATTGTCTGCAAATTTAGCTCTACATGCACAGTGACTTGCCATACTTACGAATCGATCAAAACGCCGGAGACGAGATATGCATCCATCTTGAGTACGTGGCACGTTACCGACTCTGGTACAACTTTCGTTTGAAAAATATTTTCTCAAATAAACAACCAAACGTCACGGAATGCTCTCTCTGTTTAAAGAGCGTGAATCTTATCCTGGTTATGAATCATTGCAAATTCATTTTCCTGCCTTCAGCAAAGCTCACGTAACATATTCTATGCACAAACCAACGTCTGATCACCTCTTAACTAGCCTTTACCTGCAGGTAATAATAATATTTTTTGTCGTGCAGAAACTCGTGAATAATTTTATTTGATTCAATAATCTTGCAACAGATACTTGAAATCTTGAAGTTTCTTGCAAATTCAATCGAGTTAGCTTCAATCAATGAATTTGTAATTAGGAAAAAACTAGAACGATCATCACCCGGCTAGAAATTTGTTAAGGTCGGCTGTTCATGATGAGGTCATGATCAGGTCATGCAACGGGCAACCCTGTTATTGAATGTCTGATTATCAGGTTTTTTATAGTAACTTCGAAATCGGGCAAATCTAAAATGGTTCTGATCGGTTTTTTTTTAAGTTTCATTTCAATTTAACTTTAATTTCTTAACCTTTTCATACTCATTCTAGCTAATAAAATATTTTTTTAATAATTTAAATTTGAATCAGACTCCGACAGAGCTAACCGGATTAGAACCTGACCAAGCAACTTGTTCACGGCCATATGTTATCTAGGGCGTAACATTTTCTAGCAGGGTGCCATCAGGTTGCCTCACAAGCGCCCTTACAAGACTGCATGGGAACCTGACAATACCCTGAAGAGGCACCTAAGAAATTTTCTAGGCAGGCAAACATCGATGTTACTATCACAATTTCGAAATTCCATCGTTGAATAATGTGCCATCGAAAGTATTGAAAAAAAAATGATTTATGTTTGAAACCACTAGTTTTTCATGATATTGAATCAAATACAAATTATAAACGTTGAATATTAGTGAATCACGCAACCTCTGCGCGACATGAAAAATGGATTGCTATTTCTATGTTGAAAAATAACTCAATAAAATTGATACAAAGAGGATGAAAAAGTATATCAAACAATCATTAAATCCCTAGAAAAATTCTACATTTTCCAAAAATTTTCACCGTTCTTTGAAAAATCGAAAGGTTCATATGGAATTTTCAATTGCTATTGAGCGCGGGTATACGCAGTGAACGAGGGTACACCAGTAATTTTCGTGAATAGCAAATTTACTAGCAGTAAATTTTTATTTGGTATTTTTCTACCAACGCAAGTAACGAGAAGAAGCGTCCAATTTAGTTTCGACTTTTATCATTTCACGTGAAATTCCTTTTCGTCGTCGTGCCTTGCGTCACAGACGTCTTCGCCGACTCGCTGATTCGTGCACGACAGTTTTACAACAATAATACGTAGTACCTGGTCTCGCTAACATACACATGAAAGTTTATGATGTGATACGATGAGAATGGTACTGAATGGCACAGGCCGCACATCCAACATCCTATTTATGCTGAAGCTTTGACTTTTCAGCATTGTTCCCTCTATATCACTCGATTACTCCGAAAAACAAGGAGAGCTTGGCGACAGTCTACAGTTGGCAACTCTCTCAGCGTATCAGCCCTTGAAAAGCTTTTCTTGCGAGGCTTTTCGACTCGTTTATAGATGCACAATCCTATCTATTCGAATAAATTCGTTCATGCATATAGACTACGCTTACCGAATATGGTATATCTAGTTATCAAAGCATCAAATCACTGTCAATAATTGCATCTTTCATTTCTAAAGATATTCAATAATAATCAATGATTCGACATTATTCATGAGTTATATAAATATCTCATTGCTTCTGAACATCCGGTGAAAAAATTTTGCAATTAGTTTTAGAAATATTAACTCGCACCCATCTCATTTTCAATGGTCTCATCATTTTAAGTCTTCTCGTAATTTTTCTTTTCATTAATGATGACATTGTCATTGTAACACTGATTCAAACGATAAAGGCCAATGAACTCGAGGCCAGAGAATAATATGATATCTACTGCACCAATCATCCTTTATTCCACTGGGGCTCGTCCGTTCTTCCAAAATTTGGTCGAATGATCAGCACACAATGTACTATTTTTAACGAGTCCACATATTATCTCTTCGCTTAATATGCTTTTTTCATCAATTCATCATTGTTCGCCATTTACAGAAACGAAACAATTCGTAATGTAGGCTTCAAGAGTATCCCAGATTTAATTCATAAAACGAGAAGTACGTTGAACTATTCGGATCGATACTTTTGAATGAATTTGCAACGTGGATACGCAATGCATTAATTCTTGTGATGGTATAATTAATTAATAATAATTCTTGTAATGCTCCGGACTTTATTTAATTATTATATCATAAACGTACAAGTTCACCAATCGAAAATTTATATTTCCTATTCAATTATCATGCAATGATATCTGGTAGAAATAAAATTCAGCGAATACATTTTTTGATGATTGCACTCGAGATTCTCCACCAGCTATCATACAAAATATTCGAAATTCCGCTGATTACAAAGACCGGGGATTCCACTCATCGACATTTCCCCGTTGATCATTTCTATATAAATTGATCCAACGAGATTAACAATAAATGAGGAAGCAATCACAAAGCAATATTGATACGAACGCGATGCATTCTGAGAATTCCAGGCTTTTTGCAATTATTTGGAATAGCTTTATGTTGCTGCAATTTGTTTTTTTTTTGGTTAAAAAAAAATCGAGAATTGCAATCCAATCGTTGGAGAACGAAACCGAGTTGAAAAAAAAAACACGCAGCGGTGGGTTAGACACGTGAAAAATGTCTGAATTTTATGATTCATTTTTTTTCCCCCTTGTTTTTTGTTCTTTTTTTGCAACGAGTAGAAACGTTTCCGAGAAAAAATGACGGTACTTAAGACGAACATATTATACCTGGCCGCAGAAACTTCCACGAGGATATACCACAGAGACAGAAGCGTCTAGGGACTAAATCATACTCGACTTGGCGGAATAATATCCTTCGGGGCTCCAGGCTCTCTTTTGCGTCTCCGTTCGCCCGTTCACTACGTATAGATCGCTCAAGAGACAGAACCAACCTCTCTCTTCCTCTGTTTGTCTCTCTCTCCCTCTCTCTCTCTCTTTGGTTCTCTCTCATTCCCCACAAACGCGCTTCAGGGCACCCGTAATACCCCAGTCTTGTGGAAGTGGATACACTGCGCTTTGGGCAGACATGGGTAGCATTGAATTTGACTGCAAAATTTTAATGAAAAAAAAAATGTACTTAGTTTTTATAATATTTTATATCTACATATAATCTGCGAGTAAAATAGTTAGTGAGAAGGTAAAAAATATCTCGGAGAATGATAAAAAAATCTTTCATCAAAATCGATTAATGCAATTTATGAAGGTTTCAGTCTGTCAAACTGATTAATCGCTAGAGGTTGATCTCGATAGATGAGCTCATCCAGGCACAGCGTACTAAACCAACGTGAAAATACCCACCCAATCTATGCATGATCTGCAGGAGGGATATTTTGTGTGAAAATTGAAAAATTGTTCAAGCTCCAACTACTCTGACACTATTTTACATATTAAATTGGTTGAAACAGACAAGACAGAATTAATTTAAAACCCCGACATTTTTTTTCTTCATATTCCATTAATGTTCCAAAAAGAGAATACTGCGGTAATCGGTCTCGTCGAAAATAGGACATCCAACCCCGTATTTCCTCATTCGTAGCTAAAAGCGAGTACCTCAAATTGGCTGGATGTGCAAAGAGTCTGACTGCCTTTGCCTGGTTCGCTAATGTCCTCGACGTAAATTAGATTGAAACGAGAAATGCAAACATGAAACTTGAAATTTTGCTCAAGTCGTCACTGTAGTTTGCCTTCACGAATTTGTATACATGCAAACATACTTTTATACACAGGATAATCCGATTCGGTTCGATCTCTTTTTCATTTAGATACTAGACGATATAAACGCGCGCGATAACTTCTTGTCTAACGTTATTTTCAATTACGAAACGAACCTCAACATTATTCGAACCGTTAATTGAATTTGAAAAAATAAATTATACACAAAAGATTATTCTTTATCAATTGCTCAAGTTTTAATAAAATTTCTCTTTTGTGAAATATATTGAGAATAATTTTCCTCGTTATCGTTAATTCCGATGCATGACTTGTCAAGAAGAAATCTGAGCTGTCATGAACATTTGAAAAACCAGCTGTCACTGTAACATTTGAGAGCAGACAGAATAACTTCAGAGTCGTTCTTGGACCACGTGTAACGACATAGCGAACCAATCAGAATCGCGGAAAAGCGATGACAATAAACAGCCAATTCACGCGTCACAACCCTACTTTATAAAAAGAGAAAAGGGATTTTATATTTTCGAATTCATTTATCTCTGTTTTACTCGAATATTCGAGTATTCGCTATTGATGTTTATTATAATTATCGCTTTTATTATTATTGAGATTTCATATACGTCTGCTCACTTGATGAACGCTGTTGACATACAATTAGCATGTGAGGTTAGCAATGCGGAAGCCTCTTATACGTATCTGTTTCTACTTTCAGTGAATCACGTGGTAGTCTCTCATGCTAAGAGGCACTACTTCAAATCTAAGTTGGTGTGTATACACACTTAGCTCTACTATCTATGACATGAGACGTCTTCCTTGGCAAGCATATGTAAATACGCTTGTCACAAATCAACATGAACAAATATAAATATATTCATTGTCGACCTCGGTACCGATCGATTGGTTACTTGAGCGTTGGTCGTTTACTTCATGTTCACTCGACACGATGATGGCAATTAGTCAAATCAAATCAGGAAGAAGATGCGATGCGAATGATTACTCTACTTACGACAAATTGTCTACTTATTTTCCGGCTGTTTATACGATTCTCACAGAGTGTTCATTATTATTTTTTTTTTCTAATTCAATCATCTTAATTTTTAGTTCAAAAATTTTTAAGACCCGTTCGAAGAATCATAAGTTTTGTCGAAGAAACAAATATTATTTTCAAATTCCACAATTTTTTTCGTAATTCGACACTATAAAAATTACTCGGACAAACTGTTACAACAATTCGCTGTTGACATTGACGTTACAGGAAAGTAATTCAAAGATCAATTAATCCCTGCGCAAAATTGTCCGTCGTATTAAATTGCAGTGCTGGCAAGATCGGTACTCTCCATCATTTGATTCTTCTCTTCGTCCATAATATGGCGAGTTTTCTTGCTGCTTCACTTGCTTAGTTTTTTAATTTTCTTTTTTTATCAGACGTATTGACCCGGTAATCAGACGAAACCAAACTAAATATCAAAATGATATAAAATTGATTGAAATATTTAATGTACGAAAAAAAGTACATTCATCTCGATGCAGGAGATATAATTCAATAGTTCAACACCACTTTTATGGTGGCATGACCGAACAGTTTCTTGCAGTTATACAGGAACTATGCTTCGTGTAAGAACCATGAGATTGCACCCTTGGGACCATTTGCACCGTTGTACGCCTCTGATCCTTCATTCCTCCGTGCCACTCGGTTTTCCGGTTCCTGGCCATTCCTCGCCACGCTGTCTTGCTGAATTTCCTTTTCTCTATTAATATATCCATATATCTATACATTCATGTATGCACCAGGATGCAGAATGCGTTCGAGTTTAGAAAACATTCTATGCAATGCAAATGGCTGAGGGGGCGCGCAACTTAATTAATTAAGGCAGTGGCAAGCCTCGTGCATCATAACGTGCGGTATAAATACTCCTTTGTATTGCTTACTCTACGTACAGATGTGCATCTGTAGTTGTAAATGGAGAAATGCATTATGCAAAAAAATTCATCCGTATATGACTCCGAGTGTGTAAGTGTGAATGTGTTTATCTGCAGAATTTATATCACCCTGTCTTATAACAAAACAAAACGAGCTTCCCTATTTCAGATTCTAGTGGGATACGGCATCTGTGAATTGCACGATTCTGTTGAAAAAATAATTTACACATAATATGTACCCAGATGTTACCTTTACTCACACTTTTTTGCGAGCTTTTCAACAGCATGGGATGATCTATGCTGAAAAATCTTGTTCTTTTTTTTATATATCGAAAAACAAACTGCTATCGTTCCAAAACATTGTTCGATCTTTTTTTTTCCCATCATTTTCTCAGAAAGCGATTCACTGCTGTGCCTCTAAAGATGCGTTTCAGTTTAGAGAATTTAATCCGACGTTCAATTAAGAAACGAGTCACCGGAACTCCTGCATGTAACAATTTACTTGTTGATGTCATTATGTATTTTATTTTTTTCCTTTTCTGGTTTGGTTAATGGACGAGCACGTGCCCAATACGCCGGTAGTTTCTCGATTTGAACAACAGAGAATACTCTCTTGGGTGACGGCTTAGCTCTGAATCGGCTCGTACTTTAAGAGCTGGGCGGGAGACAGTTTTCCAGTATTCCAATGGTATACAGAGCACTTAATAATGGATACAATAATTATTGTATTATTTCAAACAATCTTCGATCAGAAGATGCTTAAAACGGAATTGTTTTAAAAATAAAGAATTTTAACGCGCAGTAGCTCATTATTGTTTCGGAAAAAAATTGCATGTCATAGAGAGACATCGCTGTTGGAATATCGCATTTGTTTCTATTTTTCAGAGAAACATTTTTACATTTTTTTCGTTCAGAAAATGGAGGGAAGTATTATCATTCCTCGAAGGAGGGTGAGGGGGGGAATTCAATTCAGTAAGAGTCGAATTCGAATGAAATTTGAATCGATTCATCGAACAAGCGTTTTCTCAGTCAAATTATTCGCGAGTAAAAAGAATTTGTATCGAGATTTTCGTATATGCTAAGCGCTTGCGAATAAAAACTGTACAATTATTTGATATATCAAAGCAGTGAACCGGAACCAACTATTTTCATGTGAAGAGCTGACATTGTGGAAATATCTTCGAAAAATAAATGCCTGGAAGATAGTTTGTTTATATTTTCCTAAATCAAACTAGGTTAATTCGTTGTTACTTACTTTCTGCATCATTAGGATAAATAATAACGTTCGCTCATGTGAATTTTTGTTTATTGAGATCAATACTTGCACGTTATATCCTCATTCCGTCTCTCATGAGCCTGTAAAGTAATTCGCACATTTGAATAGTGTAAAAAAAAAAAAATAAATATAAATATTCAGATTAATACGCCGTAAATATTCACGCCGCATTAAAACTCGAAACCGTCACAATTCCTCATTTTATTTCGGTTCGATTATGAATATTTATCCAACTCACGAATAACAAATGATTTATTTTTCGCGCTGAATAAAAATACACACTGTTTAAAATTGAAAGCTTCATTCCATTGCATATGAGATATTTTAGGCAATTTTAGAATATTCCAAATTAAATCATTATTACGAATCGGGAACTTATAAATAGTTCAACACTAGAATAACGTCTTTGGTTCAGTAAATTTGTTGTTGAATTGATTAATGTTTTGATTGTTGTTATTGATTAATGTTTTCAGTGATAACGGCTACGTTTGTCTCGTCTTGCATAAGAGGGATGATCCCGTAATCGAGATGCAGATCTCGAAAACGTGGACCCAAGTACCGGAAGAGGCATGCAATTCTAGCAAATTCAATTACTTAACGGCACCTTATAAAACATATATAAGTGAGTATATATTTAATTTACTAAAAAATATAAAATTACGAAAACCGTAATATTCGAGCATATTTTTTAAACCCTTGGTTGCCACACTGGTGCAAATTTGCACGATCGAAATCGAATTTTTTGAAAATTTTCGTCTTAATTATTACGTGATCACACTACATCGATAGAAGTTTTTGAAATTCTTGAGAATTTTCCCTCCGAAAAACTCTGATTATCAAATACTTTTGAATTATTTATACAAAAATATGATAATGCCAAATTCCAAATTGCACTAGTGTGGTTAGTATGTATGCTCGATAGAAGTGTGGTTACTACGAGTTAATGGCGTCGAGCTGCTGCCATGACTTTTGAAAAGCTTACAAATTTACTGAAAAACAGAAAAGGAAATACATCGCGAAATCTCGGAATACGACGATTCATTTCACAAACGGAATGAATCTTTGATTATTCGTTCCTGATTATTTCGGGTTCAAAATATCCTATATGAATGATCGTTGCAACAAAATCTCGGATTTTCAATCCATAAAAACTCTCTCCACAAGAAGTTCTACTCACAAAATAGTAAAACACTAAATTTTTATTCATGAAGCAGAATATGCTGGTGGATTTTTATTTTCAGTTCAAGTTTCACATGTCCCAGAAATAAATCGTGGGTGAGGGGTGGTAATCCTAATGGTTTTCGTGGGCTTGCACGGGCTGGCGTCCTCTTTTTTGCATAAACTCAGGAAAGCACGAAAAAAGAAAGAACATTTCCATGGCTGCAAGAGTTTAACAATCAATTTGATCAGCTTTATATAATCGGGTAAAGGATCATACGCGATGGCTTTAAAAAACCATCGGCATCTCTCCACGAAGAGCGGCGGCGATTATGACGGTGCAGAAAATTGCACGAGGATAGGCAAAATGATTATGAATAATTGGGAGACGCGAGATACATATTTTTATTTGTTAGAAGTTGCACGAAATTTCGATCAGCTTAGTAATCATTTTTATAATCATTTTTGAGATCGTATCCATCTGCCAGGATTTTCTTTTTCGAATTGACGAGCTCAAAAAATTGAAGTCGTGCTATGGGTGATAAAACAAATGAATAATTAAAAATAAACCAGTAATAGATAAAAACTAAATCAAATATATTCTCAAAGAATAAAATTATCAATCGAGTACATCATTATTTTGAATTGATTTGATGAAAGTATAACAATAAATGAAATAGAAAATTCCCGATAGTTCCGATTCAATGCGCTAATATTTTTGTACACTTTTTTTTCATTTTCATAGCCTCGGACCTCACAACACGACAGTGTCCCTATCTCGGACACTACGAAGTCGTATACGTGATGCGATCTCACGTGAGCGAATATGCAGAAGAAAATTTTATACCCGATGGAGAACAGAGATTATCGGAGAACGATGATAACGTGGCGCAGGTACAGGAAGTAAGAATAACGTCGACGACCCCGTTTCCGAGACCATGCCATCACACGAGTCTTCCAGCTCTCGATATTGGTTGCGAGAGATCAGATCGTATGAAATTCGCCACATCCTGCAGCGATGAGGCTCTTTCTGGTAATATTCCAAAGTTGCTTTTCAACGATCAAGTTTTATGAGTTATCAAACACGAACAAAGTTATATGAATGAGCTTTCATCGTCTTATATTTTTTGGTGTGTTTTAATTAATCTATCCATGACTTCTTCATTCATTTATATTTATTTAATGATGACTTATTCATTTATTTGATTATCAATATTTTATTACTTCTCTATATTATTGTTTGCCATTCAGCAAACAAATAAATTACGTTATAGATCATCAATGAATTTTTTGATTGATTTTTATATATACATGTGCTTAACTGCTGACATTTAGTTTTCGATTCATGCATGACTCGTTCATTCGATTTGATTCATTGAAATAACTCAATCATTTATGAATATATCCGTCTTCTCAGAGTATCTCTGTCACGGCACTTGGGTGGAGAACGATACTGCGTATCTCGTTGCGAGCACAGATAGTGGTCGTTACTGCCTCGTCTACAGTGCATCGGCAGCGACGTCCGGTAGTCGAGAGCTCTCTGTAACGGGCCATTTGGCCTCATGTCCTCGGCCCTCGTATCGTCACCAGCAACAACAGCATGCATGGAAGGTCAATCTAACATCATATGGTTCGTATTTGTGGAAATATTCTACTCCAACTTGAAAATATTATCGATATATTATCTTGTGAATTGATCAACATCTATAAAGATTTTTGAATTACTCGACTCTTGGGTCATGGATAAATTTCCATTGTTTTAGTTTTTTCTTTGCAATTTTTTGATTATGTATTACCCGACTAGAATTTAACATTGGAACGAGACCAGGGCCAGATTGGAACCCGATAAGATTCAAACAAGTTTCTGATCAGGTTCATATTATCAGGACCCGATCAGGACAGTAACGCTTAGCACAACTCTGGTCCTAATCAGGATATCTTCATCAGGTTCTGATAAGAATATCTTCATCTAATCCTGATCGTCTTCACTCAAATATTAACTTCTTTGAAATGAAAAAAAAAAAGGAAAAAAAAATGTGAATTAAACTCTTGGGAAAAATTGTTTTACTCTCACGAGGATTCGATCCGACTCACTTACACGCCCGAACGCTACCATTCACACCATTGTCCACTTGACTATTTCGAAGTTGGAAAATGATACAAATTTTACCGATCCAGAAAATGATAGCTAGAGCCGAATGCATCATCGATACAATGACTTTTGCACTGAAGAAAAAGAAATCTGTTTTGAATAGAGAAAAAATAAATAAAAACTAACTAATTAGCTAATTTTGCTAGACCACATCTTCATATGTTGATTCTTAATTTAGTACTTTCCATCTTGGGCTATCCTGATCTGGTCCTAAATATTTCCCGATCAGGTAAACCTTGTCATACTTTAATATTCTTTATCCTACATGAAGCCCGGACAGATGAACATTGCTATTTTTGAATAAATTTTACATCAGGTCGTCCTGACCTGGTTCTAAATGTTATCTGATTAGGTAAGCCTTGTCATACTTTTATACGTTTCATCCCTGGTGATCCTGACCAAGTCCCGAATGAAGCCTGTTCAGGTTAACTCGTTGAACTTTAACATATTTTATCCCCGTTTATCCTGACTTGGTCCTGAGTGTTACCTGATCAGGTAAACCTTGTCATACTTTAATATATTTTATCCCTGGTTATCCTGACCAAGCCCCGAATGAAGCCTGATCAGGTTGACTAGTGAAATCTTTATATTTTTCATCCCTGGTTATCCTGACCTGGTCCTGAATGAGTCCTTATCAAGTGAACCTTGTCATACTTGAATAAATTTCGTCTGCGGTAATCCTGACTCGGTCCTGACCAGGACCTGATGAGGATTGTCTGTCTCAGAGATACCTGACTTGAACCTGGTCGGGATCTGACACATGTTCAGGTACAATTCTAGTCGGGTAACTTTTACCGGGACAAAAACCGAATTTTTCAACTATATACGGTCAATAAAACGTTTAGAAATGTATTAAAAATAAAATTCAAGAAATACGAAAAAACGTTTGAAAGAACTTTTTGTTTTTGAATTTGCTACAGCTCAGTGTGGCGACGTAGCATCTTCTTCGACCTCGTGGACGTCGCGCAGTTCAATCGGAAGCCAGAACCTCGTTGTCGGAATTCTGCTGGTTCGTTACGTCATGAGGTGATGCCACACGAGGGACGATTATTAGATGTCAATTGCCCGACTGTATAGTTAATGATACGATAAATCTGAGGCTTATTAGCGATTCGGCGAAAGTAATAGACGCCGATCGGGGTTGTTTCCTTCCCGATCGTCGTCATGATATAATTAAATGTCGGGGTGGGAGTGTCGAATGTTTCGCTCTTAGCTTTTAGCACCTTAAAACAGTATATAATATTGATATATTTAAGTTATATATGTTCACAGATATATGCATATACAAATATGTGTATAAATACTTCTGCATGTATATGTATATATCATTATATTAATAATAATGTAGTTAGTTGCAACACGTACATATATATATATATATAAATATATATATGGATAAGGTAGCAAGGAAGTGGGCACGCCCGAAATCACGTCAGCGAGCCTCAATCGATATGTGAATGCGACAGAGACCGGATGTACGTGCTGGGAATTGTTCAACAATAATGAAAAACATAAAATGATTTTTAGAATTCTGCCCAAATAAATTTTCGGTAAATAAATTATCCGGTCACATTGATTTTTTATCGGGATGTGAGAAATGTTTTTTCATTCATTGTAAAACTCAATGGATAAGGACTTTTAAAAAAATCAATTGAACAAACATTTTTTTGTAGTTTCACATTGATAATCAGCCCATTGACGCTTTTCAAACTTTCCAGTTTAAATGTAACTGGGATATGACGCCGAAATTTTACTGTGAAATAAACGAATGTAGATTAATCGGGCTAGAAATGAACGGATTCGGTTGAACTGCCATTTTTTATATACAAGATACAATTTCCGGTAGTTCATTTAAAAATCATCATGAAATTCATTCTCACGACTAATCACAACCAATCATTGATATCCTGCTGAATGTAATAATTCGGTATTCAATGTCTCATTCATTGATACCTGTTCGAAGTAAAAATGTTACAGAAGATATCGAGCAGCATTGATTTTTTTTTCTGTAAAGAAGTATAGCAATGGAAACGATCAGGCCTACATGTCGGAGGAAGAAGGCGATACCACTCACGATTCTCAATGTCGTTCGCATTCCATTGAACTAACAAAAATGCACTTGGACCCTACGGTTGCTTCGGTTTTGAAAAATTGCTACATATTCTTTGCAATTTCTATTCAAATCTAATACGAAACTTTTTATATTCGAATAATTTTCTCAGCACATTGCAACATAATGAAAGAAAAATAATTCTTTATGGATAATTTCGAGAAAAGTTTTTGTTTTCAATTCAGTGAAAGCTGTGTTCAATTGTGAAAAACAAAATTGGTTGGAGCAGATTGAAAATATTTTTATCGAAAAATATTCTCTTATATTTTGATTTCAGGCTCAAATGAATATCATTATTATTGATTAAAGGTTCAAATAATGTATCAACAGTGATAATACTATGAAAGATTTCAAGTGTTACAAATTATCGAATAAGTTCGTTTAACGTCTGAAAATTTTTACGTATCGCACGAGTGTATGGATGAATGAAAATGAAGTGGGGGTAAATGAGAATATGAGAAAATAAGGGTGCAAGGGGCCAATTATATATGAATTGAGTGTTGATTGTAGATTAAAGAGAGTAACTATAATACATAAATAATAATCGATTCTGTCGCATAAATATATGATCAATAATTGGAACAGCGATGAGTACGAAAAATTTCGTGGCTCGCTGACGTTTTTCACAGTGTGTGTGTATAAATAAATTAAGGTTAACCTAAACAAGTGGTATTCATCACTTAAAAAATATAACATATTGCTGCTACTGTTCCTCAATTCAATTTTCTAAAAGTGATTGAATAAAAATATATTAAAATATGATATCGTAAGACGAGTGAACAGACGAAACTATCATTGTAGATTATTTTGTGTGGTATAGCAGAAAAACTCTCGGCTAGCCTTACAAAGTTGAAAAAAGTTATTCGTGTAAAGATCACGCAGAATCCTTGAGACTGGAAGAGAAAATTTTCATTTTGCAACGAAAGATTGTGATAAAAGTTATTCGTGACCGCATGTACTTATGTAAAAAAAAGGAAAAAAAAAAAAAAAAAACGACACGCAGTTAAAATTATCTACGAAATGTTGATGTCCACAAATTATAGTATATTGTGTGCTTGAAACTCCAGACATCACTGTCTTTTGAAAGTTGAACAACAAAAAAAAAGTTCTTTGTTATTCTTGTGATTTTTTTTTTTTTTTTTTTTTTTTTTTTTTTTTTAATTTATTATCATTCAAGAAAATTTGATTAAGAAATAAATAACAAAATGGTCCCAGAACCTAAGCATAATTACTTCTATCATAATCTTTTAAACGGTATGAAATTATTGATTACTCAACGAGACACGTGTATATAAATCTTCAATTGATCATCACGATACATAAAAAGTGTCGAAACATTTCGACCGAAAAATTTTATTCTGTATAAAACGACATATCGATATGAAATAATTTTAGATCCTCTCAGAGTGCGTGATCGATTTTTTTAGCCTCGATTACGTGTGAAAAATCACGTGCGGAGTACGATCAATTAATGCACAAGGACAATTATTAAAAATTTAATAGCTGAGATACGCTGGGGAGGAAAATGAAGAGACGAATAAACAAAATCACATAAATGAAAAAATAAAGGGCCTCGAAAAATCTCGGTCCATCCCGATTTAGCAAATCCCCATATTACCCGACAAAGTATACATATTTTTGACTCGAACTATTTTACTTAAAAGCTGATAATCCTTGACGAGATTTTTTGAAAAGACAGACTAACGGTGGCGAGTTTGTATAATAGCTGATTCTTCATAAATTGAAAACAACAAAAAAATGTCACATAAAGACAAATATATATATATATATATAAATTTTAAGTATAAATACAGTATTCGGTGTTGGCTATAAATTGTACACTATTAGATAAAATAATTCACCGTGAGAGCTGTCGTATCACTGATCTTGAATTTTTCGTCAGCATTTCAACTACGAGTCCAAAGACTCGTTGCATATTAATCGAATTTCGTATGGATACTCGTTAGGAACGATCTTTGATTGAAGAACCAAAAAAAAAAAAAAAAAAAAACAATGACATAAATTGATCGAAAAAAAGCGACGCAGCTCACTAAACTATTGTAAATATTAGCTATTTAGATTGAGATCGAGTATTTAAGAAGAATCATGTGAATTGTTTCCATGTTGAGTATTTTTATTATCGTGGCACATCAAATTGTTTGGCTCTACTCTGTAAGAATATTTTTTTTTGAAAAATATTATTCTTTTATTAGGATATAGTAGTGGGAAGTGTATTTCAGGGTACTCATATACAGATGGTTAAGTAGTTGTACGTAAAAAATAAAACGAAAGAATTTATTGACGAGGTATTCTGTATGATTTTAAATTGTTGAACAATTTGTTCCGATGTCGATACGACGAATGAAGAATTTTGTATCCATTACGCTGCGTTCATTATCGATATCAATATCATAGTAAGTTATTATTCAATTGATATGTGCTTGAAGCATCAGTTTTTCGTTTTTCTTGTGATATGATGTGCCATCTTCGTGACACCGCTTAGTATCGCGAGCACTGATATTATACATATATTAACATAACAATTCATCGAAACTATTCGTACTATCGATATAATGAAAAAAAAATAAATAAATAAATAAATAAAAATAATTTTAAAAAATCACAAATACAAAAACAATCCAAACTTACATCATTGAATATGAAAATAATGAGAAAATGAAAACAATGAAGCTGATCCATGGTGCGCTGTACAGATTAATATAATAATTCTATACATACATATTGCATATTACATATATAAATATATATGTATCTATAAAAATAAAGAATTACAGGAAGTGATTGAAAATTTGAGTCTTTTGGTGCGAAAAAAAGAGAGTTACTTTAATAATATGATTCCTCGAGTGGAAAGGAAGAATAATTTTAATTAAAAAAAAAAAAAAAAATATATAAAAATAAGAAGATAAAAAGATTTATCTTAAACCTCGGGTGTGAATCAGGAATGTGTGATTGAATTCGACGAATGAGAAAAGAAGTATGGATCAAGTTCGTTATACGGTCAGCGAAACGCTAATTTTCTTATTGTACCCGAAATTCGTTGAAATAAATATAGTTATAGCAATAAAATTACGTCCAATTGCGGATCGATGACGCGTGAAGTCGGCTATTACCTCTCCCGCTCTCGACGCCTCTTCGCCGATTGTTGACCTGCAAATTGAAAAACAACGACTCTCTACCGTCTCTCGTATTTAGAACATAATTTTTGCTTGAGATAATAAAAAAGAGAGAGAAAAAAGAAAAGAGAATATATAAAAAGTACGAACGAGAAGTGAAATATCGACCGAGTCCTTTTCCAGACTCGATGAAGCTAAGAAATTTCGATACAGCCACAATAATAACGAATATAGTTTAACTTTAAAGATAAGATGGTTTTTTTTTACCAAATGCAAACAAGATAAAGGGCGAGAGAGAAATGAGAGAAACAAGGAGAAAGAGAACACGCGGCTTTGTAACGAATGTTTATCGTTCAGCTATCGGAAGCTACAGAGATATTATAATTTACGCGTAAACTAAATAATATAAGATCAGTAGAAAACGAAGCCGCAATTCATCTGAACAGGAGCAGGACAACGGAGTTAAACATTTGAAAATGCAAGAAAACAAATTTTGATTCGGAGAATGATTATAATATACTATATTGAAAAAAATATTAAGGATGCGAGTTGTATAGAGGCCCCGTGCTTGAATAATCATCGGTGATTGACACTATAAAGAAAACGATGAAAAATAAAACAACAACAACAACAACAATAAAATCTATAAATATTGAGTGTTTAATATCGGATTGGAATATTACAATGACATACTTATTATACTATAAATGGTTTTTCATCATTATATTATAGATGTTACTCAATAATATATTTACAATTAACTTAATCGATAATGTCTCGTTTCATTGGAATATTTATGCCCATTTCCTCTGTACCTCGATTCGACCCCGTGCATTGATAAATCACGTTTTCCATATTTGCACACGTCAATATCAATAAAATATTGAACTATTTTTTTTATTGTGAAGGGGATTTTGAATTTTTATTTATGATTGATTTTTTGAGGGCAAAATTATTATTCTAGATTCTCTGTTGACAAATACGACGAGTTGAAGAATTCTGAGACCATTTTTTTTCCACGTTCCAATTTATTCCATTACTTTTATTTTAAAATGACTGATATAATTATGAAATAATTGATAAACACACATTTTACGAATGATTATCAACAACAAATATCAATTCTATCGCGAAAGAAAAATATCACGTTTTGGTAAAAGAAAAGTTGTTCTCTCACGATCGAAGACGGACTACCAAGAATTCAATCGGTTATAAGTTTTTCATTTCACCTTCCCTGTTCCCCCATCAAAGCCGCACGTTGGACTCATTCGGATACGTTAAAAGAAAAATGTAAGTTGATTAATAATTGATAATTCGGGTGGAGGGTTTGAAATAAATAATGAAATCACTCATTTCCGACAATAAATATGTTTTTGTTTTATTACACATACATCTCGTACGAGGGTTACACGATATTAATACATGTTCATTTAACTGTCCAGCAATCAAACACGTTGTATCAGTTTTAGTTTAAACTTGTTTCTTTTCTCTTCTTTTTTCGTTTTAGTAATATTACACATTTCAGTAAATTATCGCAATCGTCATTACTTGTAAAACAGTGTTTGTGTGTGTGTGTGTGTTTTTTTTTTCTCCCCATCGAAGTGATTCTCCAGAGGAGATGGTTTTACGGGCGAGAAACTCGAAGTAAATAATAAATTAATCGCCAGATTTTATCAGTGCTCTCTCTCTCCTTCGAACTAATACAGTGTTCTTCCTTCGCCTATGAATCATTCGACGCACCATTGATCCTTATACATATTTGCAATTTTGTTATTATTATTATTTTTCATTTTTTTTTTTCTTTTGTTTCCGATATTTTAGTAGATTCAAACAATGGGCTGATTGGAAAGAATGCTTGCTCGTATTTACCCTGGACATTCGTTCGATCAGCCACGACAATTTTTTCGAACAATATATAATTCGGAATTCACTTCATTTTTGTCCTCTTCTTATTATTCATCTTTACGAGATTTCGTATAGGCGGGGACATGTTGTACGATATTTCCCTCAAACGTTTTTCATTATTTGTTTTTGTTTTTTTTTTGTACAAATACGACGTGATCCCTTCGTAGATCGAATGCTGATCGATTGTATATTTGGAGCATTCTGATACAAGTTTTTCCAGTTTACTCTTCTCTGTTTTTCCATAATTCACTTCAATGTTCTGTACTTTAGTTGTTGTTGTTTTTTTTTTTTGTTTTTTTTTTGTTTTTTTTTTTAATTTTTCATTAATCATTAATAGTATTATTATTTTTCCAAACGATTTTCATGATCACACACACGCGCTAGGGGTTCGTTATATTAACTCAATCTTAACGACTATTTCTGTAACGATAGACCTTAATTCGTCTAAAATTGGTGGCCAGCACCAAAAATATCATTCTTACAATTTCACAACTCTCTTGAACACGCGGAGATACTCGCATTCAAACTTACACACGAATTCGCGGGCGCTCGCACACTCACAGGCACTCGCATATTACTTAGGATTCGACGCCTACGACACAGATACAGAGTTTTCATTTCTTTTTTTTTTTGTTTTTTTTTTTCTTTTTTCGAGAATTATTCATGAATATGATTTTTATTTTTTTCCTCTTCTCCTCGTGTATTCTCTTTTGTTTTTCTCAACTAATACAATTACGTTAAGCTTATTAGGTACATCGGAGTCGGAGCATTGGCTCCTTTCAGACGGGACAGATTCGATCTCTCGCCTTTTTTCAAATTGATTGGTTTAATTTTTTTTTCTTTTTTTTTTCATTTTCTCTCAATCTCTTTCTGCATGATTTAATAATTATCGACGAACTTAATTTTCGCAGGGCACAGCATCTCTTTCACATCCATACCACGAGTTAGGAGTTGGGACTATTTAACTATGCAGGAAGTATTCCAGTATGTCCACTGATGCACGAAAGTACTCGAGTTTAAATTGTCTTTCTGTTATTTTTTTCGTTTCAATTTTATTAATTTTTTTTTTTCATAAAAAAATTAACGAAAATTTGAAAATAAATTCCATCAGTGAAGATTCATTCATGAATTTCGAATTTTTTAATGCTTAATCGTATGTCGATTATTGGTGACTCGAATGATGAGAGTATGTTCAATATTTGTATTCGTTGAAAGAAATGACGACAGTTTTTCTTTTTTGAGAATTGAAAAAAAAATTAAACGACTGTACTAAATAAGATTCGAAACTCTTTTTCTGTATTTGCTTTTTTCACTTTCGGAAAATTCTCAAAAAAAAAAAAAATCTTCTCGCAGTTTATCCGATTGAGCGCTCACAGTAATTGTTCAAGCGAATAAGTGTGCTTGTTTTTTTTTTTCCTTTTTTTTTTGTGTTTTTTATTATTATTTTTTTTCTGTCTTCACATCGATTGACGAGATCTAAGAGATAGAGAGAAAAAGGTGGGGTGGAGGGATGTCTAACTCCTATCACATTGCTAAAAGCCGATTGGATGACGCCGGAGGACACTTTTTGGTTGACGGATGAAGAGACAATCGAGATGAGACGAACACGAATGAAGAGAAAAAAAAATACATCATCGTGTATTAGGGCAATTAATGCTGAGGAAGGTTTGCAGAGGAACCGACGAAATTTTTTTTTTTCCTTTTTTTTTCCTTTACGTATTAACGTCGAGACACGCGAGAGGAAACTTATCGCTGTTGACTGATTAATTCACCGTGACGAATCCAACTTACGTTAATTAATATTACTCTTTGGTTAGAAACACTTATTCCATAAATTCGCGCACTCGACTTTCACATTTTGTTTCAGTTTTCTCCATATCTCATTCACGGCTGGTTTTTTTTTTTTTTTTTACATCATCCCTTCGTACATGCTTATTTATAAGCAACATGAAATATCCAGGACTTGGATCAAAAATCGAAGTTACCAGCTTGAAATCAGTAACATTGACTTGCGAAATTTTTGAGCCAGCAAATTTGAACGCACAGTATTGATGTTCAGTCGTAAATGAAATATGAAAATATATATGTATCAAAAATTATTGATTATTCGGTTGAAGATAATTGCGTGGGTGTCCATGATTATTGAAAAAAAAAAAAAAATTCTCAAAATATTGTGCTCTCGTTGTCACGGAGTTGTGAAACATTTGTCTGAAAAAGTAATCCCTCTTCTTCGATAATCATAGCAAATAGAAACAAATATGAAAACATAAAAACAATACTGAAACGGCTCTCTGAATGCAAATTTATCGAGAGTATGTAATTCTTTCGTATTACCGAAACTATGTCTATGAATCGACCAAAAATTTCATTGATGATTTGCAGTATCATGAACCATTGAAGTTGCTATACAAAGAACATTGTTTCTTAGATGAGACTAGATATTTTTTTAGTGTCAAGTCAAACAGTATTTATATCGAAAAAGGAGAGTCCTGGACATTCGCAGTTGATATAAACATACATATATATGTATATAATATATGCATAATTTTCATAACGCAGAAGAAAAGTATCATTTCGTACGAATTTATTTTAATAAAGGAACACGCCAACAAAGTCCAGCTCTGTGAAAAAACGGTCCTGCATTATAATCAATTCGATAGATACTTTCTCATAAAAATCATTCGATACGTCAATTTTGTCATTGCATTAACTAGTGATTATTTTCGTTTCTTTTTTCCTTATCATTCTCGTTGCATTTTTCTTCTTGCGTTACTTTTAGTTTTTTTGTTTGTTTCTCTTTTTTTTCAATTCTCTTTCCTGCCCTCCGTTTTATGCAGAGAAGGAAAACCCATACATATATGTATACACGTACGTAATTTCTCTTCTCTCGTAGAATTCTTCGCAATGACTCTCCTCGGTTATTAGGTGCGTCGACTAAATTGTATGACGTTCGATTTCCGAACACTAAACTCTAGATAGTTGTTGTTGTTGCTGTTGTTCTTATTCCAATGAATGTTCTCTTTTGTTTTGTTTTTATCGAAAACGATCGAATAAATCTTCGATGAAGGTATTATTTTTCATTATTTTCTATTGGGCTTTTTTTTGTTCATGGGTAAATCCTAAATATCGAAGAATCGGAGTTCTACCGAAGGGCGAACATAAAAATGGAAAGCAAAGTAAAACAATTCGTTTGGCGCACTCTCTTTGTCGCTTACATCAACTTTCTCTTGTATTGTTTTTTGTTCTTTCTTTGTTTTATACTTTTTTTTTGTTGTTCAGATTATTTTTTCATTTCATATTTTTCATTTGCCCAAGCCGTGTGTGCGTTTTCGACGACGTACCGCTTTTCTTATTTTTCTCTCTACTCTAACCATCTCCGTTGTTCTTGTCCCGTCATTTAGTTGAATCTGCGATGCTTGTGGAAGTACAGCGATTTTTATTTTTTATTTTTTCTATTCTTTCTGAATGATAGAGAGTCGATGAAGTTTTGTTGATTCATTCATTCTTGTGATTAGTTTTGTGTTCGTTTTTGTTTTTTTTTTTTTTTTTTGTTTTCTCAGTTCTTTTTCTTCTTTCCATCCTCAGTTATATCACATGCGTCCTCGTTTGTTCGTTTTTTGATATGTCGTTTAATAATCCTGTCACGACTCGGAGAGTGTCATTTTCTTGTTGCGTCCTCCATTAGTATTTTCAAAAAAGTAAATGAGAAAATAAAGGGAAGCGGTAAAGAAAATTGTTTTTTTTTTCTCATTCATACTCGCCCACGTTTAATCCGTTCTTCGAGTTTCTCGTCGTCTTCGAGGTATGGACTACATGTCGCAAATATATTCAAAAATTAACATGGCTTAAAAAAGAAAACAACGAGATTTATTGAATTTCGTCAGGTTTATCGCGCTCGGACACTTTCGCTTTTAGTGCACAGGTACATTTTGAGATTTCTTCCTCCGACCTATTTCTTCTTCACTCGTATTTCCCTTCTTGTTATTTGACTCGACAGCGGTTTTCTTTATTTTCGTTTTCAGCCTTGGTAATGTGGGTACACCGTTATTTGGTTACTTATTTTCTGACGATAAAGATCGACAAGGTATACGTCAAATTGGCTGATTTCACGATCTACTTCTCGACCAAACGCTCGTCCTTTCTTTTGAACACTTTTGTTTTGACCTATCACACTAATTTTTCGTAGGACTCGAGACTTTCATCGTCATCGTCAGATTCTTTTTTTGTTTCCATCCTCTTCATTTCATCTCGGTGTCCCTTCAACTCGAACTTTGTTTGCAGTCGTCCTTTCGCTGACTTTTTTCTCATCTCTCTTTTGCACTCTGAAAATACCATCTCATTTCCTCGAAGGAGAGCTTTGGATTTTTACTTTCATCGTTCGTTCTTCCTTTCTCTCTCTCTCTCTCTCTCTCTCCATCTATCTTTCTTTCCCTCACGATCAACCTCTTCGACGTTCCTTTTCGGCACACAAACGTCATCGATTCTAGTCTCAAACGTTGCCGTTCGAACATGACGACACAGTCCACGAAGCGCGAGGCAATTTATTCCAATAAGAGAAATCACCGAAAAAGCAGAAATCGCGTTGCGTTTGTCACTGACGTACGCGCCACCATGATTGTTGCACCTTCTCGTGAAGCTTTTTGCAAATCCCGGCTAGCCTCCGTCACATTCCAGCGTCTGCAGGATTATCGTCGGCCTCACCGCCTCTCTCATCACCCGAAAGTGTCGTTTCGCTAGTCCCTTCTAGATTTTCACCAGACTCGTCGCCTTCTTCCAAGGTAACCTGTGCAACGAATAACAAGATTATAATACATTGTTCTTCATTTTTTCAAATGTTTATGTTTTTTCCTCAAGAGATATTTGATCAAAAGACGCGATAGATGCTCGACGCCTAGTTAAAAAAAAAGCCAGCACGATAACAGCTACAGTTTTATATATTCCAACACTGTTGGAATCAACATCTGTTGATTCAACAAAAAAATTCAATGCAAAATCTCAAAAAGTATGGTTCCGAAGTCGAGGAGAAAAATGAGTTGAAAAATACGTAATTGATGACCCACCTGGAAGTGTATTTTATCAGCCGTTTGTTCATTACTCGGCTGATCGTCCGAGGGTGGTGAAGGCGGTATCATGGACTGATACCAATCACGATTTTCTTCAAGTGTATCGAGAATATCTTGAGCATCGGGATGAACTAGATCGGCCCAAGTTTCCCAAAGTGGATGAACGATGTAATCGATGAAGCCAACCTGAGTTTTTTCGATGGTTGCACTATGCCGATCGCACATTGGACTGATGTCCATGTTTTGTTCGCGTTCACGATCACCCTGGAGGAAGAACTCTTCCATGAGAAGACCAACCCATTTTTTGTAAAGTGGCAAAGGCTTCGTTGGATTCGATAGATCGGCGCAATGTACGAGATTCTCAAGAACTTGAATTCTGTCAGTATAATTATCGAGAAGAAGAACACCCGAACCAGCCACTTTTTTCGTTTCCACCATTGTTTTCAAATCAGCAAGAAGGGACATGTGCTTCGACATATCGGTCGATAGTACCATATCTATGACCATTTTTCTCAACGTTTGACGTTGCTTCTTTGTCATATTTACGAATATGTCGCAACCCTCGTTCTGCAGTAGTTTGAACGCCACAGCGAGATGATGATTCTCGAGCACCGACTCGTCGTTGTACATCAGAGCAAGCTCCGAGCCTGTAATTCGACAAAACATACACGTTGAAAAGTCATTCTTGAATGAACTCATAGTTACATCAATAGTTTGAAATATTAAAAACAAAAAAAAACAAATTCAGAATTGATACGTATTTTTTACAAATTCATAAGTTGAAATACTTTTGGTATGAATTTTTTTAGAAGAACTATTCTTCCGATACTTACTGGAGTTGATGAGGAACTGATTCGTGAGGCCTGGATGATCGACATCGTGTATCGTAGCCGCAAAAAGAGCCGCTGTGATCTCTAAAGGTGTGAATACGGACTGTGAACAAGAAATGAACGATAAAAACGTCATTAAAATGGCATAAATTGCAAAAAAAAAAGTATCGATGAGGTATCGCATGGAGAAAAACCGAATGTATGATAAATAAACGGAGAACCGTAGAGCAAAATGAATTGTGGTCTTACCTCGAGAGCGGGTGTATTGAGCAGAGTGTGTGTTGATTGTGTGACATCGGCCGCATGGAGGCTGTTATGGAAGGGATTGTCCTTGACATAATGATCCTCAAGGGTCATCATGAAGGTGACAAAAGTCTTTGGTGGAATTGCGAGCGATTTGAGCAAATCCCGACTGTGAAAAGCTGTGTAGGCCACGCAGGTCAACGGTCGATTGTTGCTTAATTCGCCTATCCTGAATATATCGATTCCCCACTTGTCTATATCCGAAAGAAGCTGCAAATATAAATTTACGTCATACGGGCGTTAATTAAAACAAGGAAGTTGATAAACTACTGAGCCATTTATTCATAATCATTTGCGAATATATAAATGTTTATAGCCTCAAACAAGTTGGCCAATAAAAATACAATTTATCATTGAACAAGACGTTAATGTATTTATATATGTACGAATCAATTTGTGGTTTGGTCACGTAAGCAATCCGAGAGAGCAGGGATTCGAAAATCTCGATTCACAATCATTCATCATATTGTTCTCTCTCTTTCTTTTTTCTCCCCAGGCGCCAATGAAACGGAAATAAAAAAAAAATAGTCGATACTTGATACTCGTATACGCGTGCACGATTCGTCGCGATCAATTGATTATCATCTTTGTCGACACTTCTGGAGATACAATTGACCGAATAAAAACACAATCTTATCGATTATTTTTGTTTCTCTATATATTCTCGTATTACCGATCGATTCAACACACGAATCATATCTGTCATGCTGTTGTTAAACTACTTTTTTCTTACTACGAATTTACTACTCCCCGTTATTACTTGGATAAGGTCACTCTCGTGCCTATGAATTGTTTTTCTTTTTTCATTCCTGTCAGATAATTTATTGGCGATAAAGAGATTTTCTGACACCGAAGCTTAACTCATGTACCAAAGCGAAAAATGTTGACTGAATTATTGATGCAATTTCTATTTTCACGATCCTGGTGCTTGTTCGTATGAATGCTATTCGTGAATTTCTATTTAAACGGTCGATCGAAATGACGTTGAAAAAGATCATCTTCATTCCGCTGCTAACGGATGTATTCATTCATTTTTATTGTGACTGAATAAAAATAATTTTTTGACATTTTTACTAAATTCGCCTTTGTTTTCGACGCACATCAAAAGTGCAGATATTCGAAAAACACACAAAAGAAAATGCATCTCCAGTATCCGTTGACCGAATTTAAAAGATGAACGAAAAAAGTCTGACTTTTCGACGGTTGAAAAACTGCGTCATTGCCGAACGACTGTGACCTTATTTGGCAGAATTTCATTTGATATCTGCGCGCTCTTGAACTATCCTACAAAAAACGTTCCAGAACTCATCGCAAAAGAATCCAAAAGCAGTCGTGACGCTGTTTTACATTCGAGTTGTCTCGCCCGTTTGAATCACTCGCGTGGGCTTTTGAAGGGAGAGTAAGCAAAAGAAAGAAACAAGATTAAAACTTGATGAGAACGTGAACTACGCAGTCTCATCGACCGATTAAGGAATAAATAATGTTTTTTTGATGTTTTTATTGAATTGAAATTTCCTCATTGCTCGAGAGCAAATGAAAAATGTTTTTAATCTTCATCGACACTTCAATCTTCCGCAATATTTTTCTTCAATCTTCGAAAAAAAAATTATTTTAAAAATCTGTCTCGAAAACTACTCGTGGCAGACAAAATTAATGAAGTATTTGTCCAGAAGCTTTGGCATCGGTTATTTAAAAAGTAAACTAATCCTCGTTGTTATACAACTATTATTAGCCATCGCGCACGAGGAATTATTTTCCGCAAGGTCGATATCTCGAGGTCTCTTGTCCGTGAACTTTCTAATCCGGAATTTATCCACTTGCAATTAATGACTATTTCGTTGCATCGAATGTGATGGAGAAAATCGAATGGGAAGAATGGAATTGCCGTATTTTTCTAGAGTAACGACGGACGCGAGTCTCTATGATTATTTGGCACGACGGACGAACAATGTTGAGTGACAATTTCATATTTTTTCGTCCGGCAAAATACTAGCTATAGGTTGAAGCGTTGAAAATTCAAATTTTATTCAACGTGTGTTTACGTCGCGACAAGAAAAAGCGTATTTACGTGGCAATGAGAAGAGCGAGAGGTTGACTACGATTGAATTAAGCGAATCGCATTACCATATAGGACAAACAGTCTTTCAATTAAAGTTGTAGGCACGCTGAAGATTTTCTTTACGATCAAATCAAACATTTGTGGTCAGATATTCGTAAGCACACGATTTTAATATTTGATCACTGAACCAAAGCTGTTCAGAGACTTCAAGCATCGTCGTTAAGACTGCATTTGATTTTCTTTCTTCGCTGTTATTTTTTTCATCTCACAATTTTTTTCATTGAACCATAAAAAATATCATATTTTTAAGAGAGTATTTCGCTTCCGATAAAATGTCTTTTGTAACAGTCCGAAGAAGTAAATATTTCAGAGATTTCGAAAAGAGAAAATGTGTGAAAAATCGCACGATGTTCGAGCAGTCTGCCCTGAGACACTGCGATGTTTTGGGGGGGGGGGGGGGGGAAAAAAAAAGAAGAAAAAAATTTTCTCAACAATTGCGCACTAAACGAGTCCGAAGGTGTAAAAATACTTGGGTCATTGAATCGTAAGATTCAAGGCGTAGTGGTACTCGACGCGCACAAAAATATCTCGGAGTTTCGTAATAGTTACTTCATTACCCAGGATTATTATGCCAACAGCGGATTGGCAGACATGTAAACAACACATTTTCCATCCGCGCGCCTACGTTCAATCTATTAGTGTCATTAAACTCGATTTACTTCAATCGTCAACGCAATACTCGTTTAAATTATCATTTTATTGCACTTACTGTGCCCTCATGAGCATTTAAAAATCCAGTCAAATACGAACAAAAACAATGACAGTGAAAAACAACGATTCGTCACTTGCGCTGTCTATCGTAAGAGTAAACAAAATTGATGGGAAGAAAGTTTTTTCTTCTTTTTTTTCTATTAACGTTTTAATCAATATAAAGCACCCTCCATAGAGCGATAAGAGACGTAAACATCGTGAGTCACTGAACGATAGACAACACGAAGTTCAATCGTCTAACGTTTGTAAGATTAATCGAGCGAAATAGAATAAAAAAAATAATTGATATCAACTTATTTTTATTTACTCATCGTCCATTACGTTTTTAACGATTATTCAATTCCAGAAACAATGTTTTTTTTTTAGCAATCAATCAAATTCAAATGTTGCTTCGTAATAGATGATTTACGACTATAATTTTTAGGAAATGTTTGAAAATAACGCAAAGCTTTCGGGCTGTCATTTTACAGAAATTATATTTTTAGCATCAATAATTTGAATCGATGAAAACACAAAACGAGTAAAGAGAATAACTGAAAAAAATTGAAAAATCGTTTTACCTTGCCAAGTTGTTCTTCGTGCGGGGTTTCAACCCCATATGCCGGCACCCTCTCGCCAGTAAAGCTGTTGGTGTGGGTTAAGGGACGTTTAACACCGCTGATGTGTGACATGGCAGCGGGTCCTCGTTGAGCCCGTTCTTTTTTCTTAACGATTCTAGCGTCCGCGCCCGTTGCAGCGGCCACAGCATCCTCGATCCGTAGAGATGGCAAATCAAGCTCTTGCTGCTTGTCTAATTATTCCGAGTCATCGAAGCATCGAGGAGGAAGAAGAGAGAGAAAAAAAAGAAAACGAACGCACGTGTCATTAAACACTCGTTGTGTTTGATCGAAGATTAGAAACTATGTGTATGCTAATGACAATCGAAATAAAAAAAATAACAATCGTAGTTATAGTATTATGTAAAGAGCTTTCACAGAGATTGAATCTCGGCTTAGCCGATGACACTATACTCAATGCCTTTGATAACAAATTTAATTATAATATGCGTATGAATATTTCTATTGTTTTTCTCTCAATTTGTCACGGTGATTAACGTGCTCCTGCTCAGTTTTATTTATTTACTTTTTTAATTTGATTTTTTTATAGAATCATAATTAGTTATTATTCACAGGTTCATTGCTATCTGATAAGTTTATCGATGCACGAAGTATCGATATTACGTCAATAGTGACTCGGGCACGTGTATAAAGTTGTGAGAAAAAAGAAGTTGCATGTCGTGAGGCCAAAGTTCATCGTCGTTATATCTGCTCGAATGGGGTTCGATACATTTTCATCTCGGATTTAATCCCACGCACCCATGTCACGGATAGTGAACGTGATGTATCGTCGATGTACGATTGTTTCCGATAAAAATATAATGAGAAGTGTTCGAGAGTGCGTATCGAATCGCCTCGCACTACATCATTCGTCATCTGCGCTCTTATAGAACCCCGATATTTTCATTCGTTGTATCATTATTTCAAATCTCTTGGTCTTTATCGAATTATCGAGCCACGAGATTTTCTAGACGCGATCGAACGATTCTGTATCGGTTTTATTTCTCGTTATCGAAATATCGGAAAATCTATTTGAGAATTTGAACAAATTCAAATTTCTTCCAAACTCAATTCTACGATTACAGTCATTTTGATTTCCTCCGATTCCGAAAACATCGAGGTCACGAAATATATATCTCAGGCATTAATCAACGCCCATTGACTTTATTGAAAAATCTTTCATTTTTTTGTTGCTGAAGCATGAATATGTTCGATCAGATTATAACGATCGTTGAACGTATATTTTTTTTAAGTCGTGATTCGTTTAAATTTTAATAAAAAAAAAAATCATCTAGCCTGGAATAAATGGATAAATATAGAGCATGTAGCAGCAGCGCAAGGCACGCGAATGCTATAATTATCGATGGAAAATCAAGAGCGTACACTAGAATGGTTGACGACAATAAAAAGAAGGCCAAACGCGACTTTCACCGGGCACGCGACGTTTGCGATGACGTGCAACGAAACATGCTGGTATAGAGAATCATCGTATATACGTGTGTGTTTGTGTAATAACGACTTCGCAATTCGTCGGTCATTAGCACGGGTGAAAATCATAGTGTATTGTACGAAATTGTTGACTCACCGAGGAAAGTGCTGCAGATATACTCGGAGATTTGATTCCCGGATTTCGACGATTCCGAGAAGTGTGAAAGCTCCTTGTTCAGCATCCTCTTGAACTGCAATCATAAATTGATAATTGAAATGTTAATAAAAATATAAATTTTTGTCGTTTTTTCTTTTTTGTTCAGGCAATAAAATCAAATGAATGTGAATCATCAATTTTGTTGATATTATTTTCGAGAGAAATTATAATGATTCCAATCTTCTGCTCTTGATTTCTTTTATTTTTGTTTTTTCTCGTTTCAAATATTTATCAACAGCATTCGTGGATCGTTGCAGAGACCAGGTTGATTCTTTGTTATCGCTGTTCGGATCTTTGCCCAAGGCGACGAGTCTCGTCGAAAATTCATAAAATTATATGGATATCCAAGCGTGTCGAGAAGAGATTGGTGAAAAATATGCGACGAGTTATTTGATAATTGAGTGCAACGGGGTCAGTGACCGCGATTTACAAATTCCGCGAATCTTCTCGCGCTCCATTCGATTTCACATTTTGCGTCTCATTTTATTAAAAATTCACGCAAATTAGAGATATCATTTTCAACCGCGCTCGTACGTGTTATCGAGAGCGAAGCTGTTATCGTGTTTAATGGAGAGTAAAAAAAAAAGATTTTTTTTTTCTTTCTTTTCTTCAATCTTCCAACCCTTCATCGCGAATTCTTAATTTCGATGAACAATCAATAGCAGGCATTACGTCACGTATTCTGATAAGCGTGCGAATATGAATGGACTTTTGAAGAAGTGATTTAAACTTATTCGCAAACATATATAAGAAAAATATTCAGTACAAATGATTTAAAAGTTCATGGAACTGAGGGGTAATGGATTTTTTGAGAATTAGATTAGTTTCAGCGCAAATATGTACATTACTGTTAATTCGTGACGTATACGAATAGCCCAGATGTGTTTTCAGATAAGCAACAGAACGATGGATTCTGATCGAGTTTCATTATCATAAGGCATGAACCGTATTACTTGTATCATGTATTATTTTCAATAACATCATTTTGCGTTATCGATTTTTTTATCTCCCGGTGAAAAACGTTTCATCGATATCCAACGTAATCGTTATTAAAATACCTAACGATTCGACTTTTTCTTTAAACTTTAACGAGTTTTGCATGGAGCGTTAAAATTTTTATCACTGCTGAAAAACCACATTGGTGCGACGAATAAAAGTGTATAATTATTTTAAAAAATCCTGTACACTCGGCATGAATTAAGTTGACACAAGGATTTGAATTTCACTCGTTAGATAACCGAAAATCCTGAATAAATTATTTTGCAGTATAGTCTGTTCGGCCTCGATGAAAACGGGCTAATCTCGTTAACTGTTTTATCTTCTATAGTGAGAGGAAAACTTTCCTGATGGAAAATATCGAGGTCAGGTCGATTTTTTTTTTTGGTACGTACTACGTCGAACGATATAGATATTTGTCTTTGGATACCAAATACACTTGATCGATACGTTTTATCCGCGATATCTAATATTTTGGGTCGCTGCTTCACGTGTATTAAGGGACGTAGCTTTTTCACGAAATCACGCATACAGTGCCGGGCATCGATCGATATTTGTATGCGTATACAAATCGCTAATGTTCCTGAAGGAACGAATTCCGATTTTGAATTTATTCAGATTCTCAATATCGTCATACCGGAACATCGCTCATGATTCTTCTTTTTTTCGTATAAAAAAAAAACTTGATTATTTGTTTGATAATCTGCACCCCGTCTTTTTCTCGGTATTGCTGTCGTATATCGCGCGTCCCGAAGATTGTGTGTATAGAATCTGAAAGGACGGTATCAACGACTTATCGATTGGATAACGGGTCACAAATTTCGTGGCCTGATGAAGAATCGTTGCTTCAACAATTTCATTCGTACAACCATAAATATTAAAAAATTTCATTTATTTGCGAACGAAAGTAGTTTTTTTTTTTCGGAGATTTTATCCGTTCGCGATGCATGCAAATTTTCATTGAATCGAGACAAGTAAAAATGCTCGTTGTGCAGATTTGCATTTACTTTTGGTCTAAAACCCTCATTATTTCGATAAGAAGAGAATTTATGTCGTCGACATTAATATTCTGTCGGAAATGTCAAATAAATGGAATCCCAACAGGGAATCATAGCATCGATGCCTCTGAGCTGTCGAAAATGTTTTTATAGAATGAAAAAAATCTTCATCCATATTTACGTATTTCGCAAAATACGACACGATGACGCCTATGAAATTATCATTTTGTATTCAATGCATATGGATATTTAATCAAACATATGCATGTTTCAGTTTATCATTGAATCTTAGCTTATGAATAAAATTCTGTTTTATTTTTTTTTTTTACTCAACCAAACATTTTTACGAATTTACTGAATTTTAAACGGAATGGATCGCGGTTAAATAATTTTTTTTTTGCACGTTGCAGAATGTAATTATCAAGCAGACATATTCGCGGGAACTGGGGACAACGTGGAAGAAAAATGATGCACGAATCGTGTTAATTAGCATCGGAAATGGTATCAAGTCGTTGAAGCAGGACACGATAAAGATATTTGTCGCATGACCCTAAACTTATACATTTAAATTTGAATACAAAAATCATGAATTATTGAGCGGCGATTTTTGATCATCGATTTTTGTAAACTCTTTACATCGAGCCTGATAAAAATGATAATTATATCGAGGACGGAATAAATATTAATTGAAAAATCTTCAACAGCACACGTTGTAAAAAAAATTCCATGCTCGAATACGTTAATTTAGAACAATACGAATCCATTTTCATTCACGTTTTAAATTAATTTCTTTTTTCTTCTCCATAAAAAACGAAAATATATTTTTGTAAGGTTGGCACGTTATTCGGTACAACCAAGTTCGATCGATTAACCTCGACCTTGAGTGATTTAATCTTTTATTCCAAAAGCTTAACATACAGAAATCGAGCATCGATCTTATTCGCTATAAATATACTCGAGAAATAAGTTTGGTAAACGAATTTGAGCAATCGACAACATTGAAGTTTTTCGAAAAACACAAAACACGTGCTACCCATTGAAAACCGAATTTCCATGTTTTTATTTCAGATTTTTCCTGCATTTGTAAATATTCTTAATTTTTTTTTTTTGCGAATTTTAGTCTATCCGATACGATTGCAAGAATAATTCTACGCATGTAAAAATAGAAGGGAATATGGACATTTGTGGAAAGTACAATGAAACTATTTCTTCAATATGATTGTTATTATCGCTGCGATTAACTTTGGCGTCTCAAACTAATATAGGACGAGGTCGCTTTTGGTTACAGAAGTGAGCAAGTTTATGTAATGTGCAATTTTCAACGAGAGAAACACAATATTAGTTCAACGAAGATCTTGGCACATCAACTGTTCTTCGGATGCATACGATAAACAAATTTTACGATTGTTGTGCAAAGATCCCTGAGTTTCGTCCTCGATCATCCGTTATTTGGCTTCTCAAGGGAGGCTCCAATAAATTCAACTGGGTTTTCAGACCTTGTTGCAACAATAACCTCGCTCTTACGAGAGTTATTTTTTGCAAATCCAAATGTTTTGACTTCACGAAAAACAAAATGTGAATTTCTTCTTCGATTGTTTATTTTAATCCCAAATGATAATTTTATATCAACGAATCCCAAGGTACGATTATCAAAAAAATACAAAAATAAAAAATCAGATAATGGAAAGTAGAGTTTTAAAATCCGGCCGAAATCAGAATAGAAATGATGGAATTTTGATTTTTGTTTCAATTTTTTTTTTTTACCTGGACAGCCATTATGCTGGCCATATCCGCGAGATCAGCGAGGGTTCGCAGATAGTGAAAATATCCAGGAGTATCCTCGACGTTACGAGTCTCGATTTCACTGGTCGACTGACGAACCATTTTATTTTTTACCCCACGATTTGTTCACTTCGGTGATAATAATATAACTATTATCCCCCGGTTTTATAAAATCCTTAATTGTAATCCGTCTGTAATGCAGACTCGTTAGTGAGTTACACTATCGAAGAGATATAAAGGCGCACAGCACAGAATTGCAATGTCCACTGCAAGAAAGGCTTGCAAAGAGTTTTTGATATTGATATTTCGACGAGAGTATGAAAAACGTTGTTCCTTCAACGTTTTTGAGGTCTTCGTTCCCGAAGATAGTCAGCACTGGTACCGGAAGATGAGACGCTCTCTGGCGTCCTTTTCGATTTTAGAGTCAAGATAAAATCACACGATCCACCGTTCCAACGAAAACAAATATCGAAGCCAATTTCAATCGTGAACGCAAACTCTGCCGTTTGAATGATAATCGTCTCGATTGCTACGAAGCAACGATCAATTTTTAATCCGGTCACACTATTTTTCCGTTACTGCCACCGATTATAAAGATTCTTTCACGATTGTAATAATCGTAACGACGAGTCTCGATTCGAAAGTCTAAAAGGCTCGAGCACGAGAGTTTAGTCTGTTTCGAAAAAGCCAGGCAAATAAAAAAACGTAAATATTCGTAAAATTCGATTATTCATTTTCATTGACAATCTATACGCGAATACTTCTCGCGATTGCGCGTTTTGGCTCTTTCTTGTTCAACTGTTCAAAGTGATCTACGTGCCGGCTCGTGCCGCGAGGCTTTTATCAGCCACTTACGCTTCTCTTCCTCTCCTCCCTGTTACCCTCTCTCTCTCATCCCCTCTTCACAAGAAACTGAGTACCATCCGCGCACTCCACAGATATATAAAACTGTTAACAAAGATCTCATATACCATCCATACCGTTTGAGCAGGAGTGGAAGGGAGGGGGGGGGGAGAGAGAACACACGTTGGGCCACTTTGAGTAAGCCTCTCCGCAGCTTTTTCTTCTTAGAGCAAGAAAGAAAACAGAAAAGTTTATTCGTTATAAAATTTTTGTGAGAGAGGGAAAACGAGAAGCTTTTTGTTTCTCGGCAAATAGCGTGTGTCATAAGTTTTTCGATGTATGGCATAAAATTTCATGCTCTTTTCTTTTTACAACGCGCCCAATTTTCATTCGCGTTATAGAACAGTCGTTTATTTTCAAAGTCTTTTTCGTATCATTTTTTCGCTTCCGAGAGATATATTTTAACAGCTTTTAGTAGAACGGTATTTCTTGGTTTTTGTAGATGAATTTTCGTCAGGCGGTATGTGAAAATCTGTCTAAATGGATTAGTATAAATAGAATATTTATTTATTTCGAATGGTTGTGAAATTTCGATTTGGATGAAAAATATTTTCGAACATTTTTCGAGTTAATTGTTCACGCGAATTGAACTCGTATCTGCCATCGTTATTTTATTTGATTCTTTTCGGGATTCTCAAAGTGATTCAGTTTCTCGGTATCTTTTAAAGAGAATTTGTATCAGAATGAAGAGTAGATTCTTTAACCTTTTTAACGATTGTTGCTGCTCTTGACATTAAGCCAAATTTTTCTTGTGCAAAAGCCACGATTTTTTTCTTCATGTAGTTGACTTGTTTTGATATTATTATGCGACGTTAAATAGGATTTAAATTATGGCAGTACAGTTCCATGAGGCACCCAATTACTCTTGAAGATTACACAGTTTACTATACGATGACGCATTTTTTATGTTAACAGAAGACTGAAAAGGGAAATAAATGAAGTGACACGAATTAACCAATTTTTTTTCCTGTACGACAAAGACCTTCCGAGATAATAGGACATGAAATAATAGGGAAAACAGTCTTTTCGAGGAAGCAGAGTGTTTAATTTCAACGCTGGACTTGATAAACTTCTACGACTAATCGGTTTCTTAATAAATATCTCAAGAATGATTATTCTAAGATTGATTATTCGTTGCGTTCATTGTTCGAGGATAAGGTAAAACGTCAAATAACGTTCACAATCAGATCATACTGAAAACGAAAAACGTTTCACCGATGTCTAATAAATATTTTACATTCCTGACGAACCCTTTTCTCGTCAATTTTGATTCGGTCATTTTGGAAGCAAAACATTTTTCCATCTATTGACAATCCCTGCGGCCGCTAATTATTGTCATTCGAGCACAATATTAGCATTTACGATCTTCTCAACCTCTATTCAGCTATTCGTGTTGTTGCAATGCATGAAAATGATGCAGTCGAGTTTCTTGGCTAAAAATTTTGGATCGACCATGTACTGTTACGAATCGAGATCACTTGGGTCTTTTTTTTTTGTCAGTTGGATTTTCGATGAAGTGAATCATATTAAGACGTTTTTTTCTCGCTCCTGAAACGGTAAACGGTTCATTCATTAACACGTCATTTCGTATTCTTCGTACAGTTCTCGCACGTGTAAGACGAGAGATTCTGCGACTAATTTCTTGGAATACAAAGAGAGCCAGAATTTCTCGCGATTTTTAAACACTTTCGTTGAGACATATGCTCACATAAATCAATATTCATGATTTTTTGAACATCATTTCCGTTTCACACTCTCACCGTTAGCTAATGATTTGAAAAATCTCAATTCATTCCCGAATTTTCGAGCCAAAATATTAAAGTCGATGACGCGATCTTCGATGTTTCTTGTGTTATGTTTTTGTTTTCCTTTTTTTTTTTGTTCTTTTCTCTTCTTCGCATCAGTCGCATGCCACGAACCGGATTTTTGTCGATTTTCAAGTTTGCAAATTATCCTCGGGCTCTTGGCCATTAAATACCTTTACAATGGATCGGGCGCGATCCTTATATAGCAAAAAAAAACAATCCGAAACAATTCGGACTGCTCTTTTTACCCTTCGGGTTTCGTTCATTCGTATCATTTTTAGTCAACGATCATTCACTACTGCTGGGAATCATTTTCGGATCATGTAAAAAAAAAATGTATATCGGGTTATGTTTTTACGGAATATACGATTCGACGAAGTGATCAAGTTTCTTGAGCTCTCGAGAGAAAGACAATGGAATAAATAATTTTACGTAGAGAAAAAAAGAACCGAAACAGCACATTTTTCGGGTATTTCCCTGTTTCACCATTCGCACAGACATTTTATATTTTTCTAACGTTACATTTATACACTTATATAGCAACGTATCATTTTTCACTATTAGATACTCCCACATGTCTACAACGACAAAAGTCGAGCTTTTCCGGGTCGAGATAAGAGTTGGAGTGACATCTATAAATGCAATAATAGAAGAGAAAAAAAATGTGGACAAAATCAAGATTCAAAACAGTCGTAGGGACAAAAAACAAATGCGACTTTATGCAGATAATAAACAAAAAAGTCATTTTCTCGAACAATGCTTCATTCCGTGTAGAAAATTTCAGTATTTTTTTTTCTTCCACGCTTTTCCAATGTCAATGAAATAAGCAAAGAATCCGAAACGTTTCTAGCGCAGGCATGAACGGAATTTTTTTTTCTCGATTTTTATTTCTCCAGAGTCAAAATTGTTGGAAATTTTTTTTCTTTTCTCGACGCAGAAAAAAACGTAATTTCGACGAATAAGAATGATTTTCATGAAGCATCGATCTTCTTTGAGATTTGATCGGAGTTTTATTTTATTTAATAACTTATCGCATCAGATCGATAAAGGATTAAATGCTTAATAGAAATTTGTGTGCAAATATGCATGGCTAATATGAAATTTAAAAGCAGAATACACGTCACTCAACTGCAACTAATTCTGTATCGTTCGGTAATTGAATTATGAAAAAAAAAATGTTGACACTCGTGCAGTGAAGATGAGAAATCATGTAACCTTATATGTACTTTCTTATCGCGTCAGATATAGAACGAAAGTCTGCAGATGTATGCGGGTAAACATCGAAAACTACAAAACATCCGTTTCTATTGGTAATTTTGTCCAATTGTTGCCAGACGAAAGAAAACCATTTTAATATAAACAACAAAAATGTAGGTCATCGGGAAGATGAACAAGTGAAAATTGCGAGTAGTTATGAGAGAGGAGTGGCGAGACTTTGGAATATCATTAGAGTTACTGTTCAGAATAACCCAATTGTGAAACGCTCTGTGGTCTGTGCACGGTAATAGTTGTAAAGAAGAAGAAGAAAAAAAAGAAAAACGTTGCTTCAAAGTGGCCTACGTGCCTTATCGCTGCACTTTTTGCGTCACAGTCAAGACTGATGCATTTCAATGATGTTTTTTCTTCTTTTTTTTTCTTCTTGAATCGACAATCAACTGAACGAAGTTAAATGAAATCAGATAATCACAATTGACGTTTTGCTCACGATAAAAAAAAACCAATTTTGTCGATTATTGATCGATTTCATGGAGAAGTATTTATTTTTTTTTTCCATATCTAGTCTGTAATTCCTTTTGATATTCTTTTGACTGGAAGATTCAAACAACTATATAAATATACGATTAAAAATAATAAAAAAAAAATGATAAAAAAATCAAGTGCATAAAATGCTTCGAAGATAGAAATTAGAATATCGCGATAACGTGTAGGGTCAAGAATGAATTAATAATTGCCGAAGTCATGCGAGAGTTTCACAAGAGTTGACCGCTATTATACACTCGAATGAATTTTATCGTACAAAGAATATTAAGAGGATATTCCCCGATGAGACACTAATTTATGCGTATATGTGTTACATCACGAGTAAGACACGTGTTAGCCTGAGTAACTTAAAATGTGTACAGCATCTTTGTTACAAAGATGCACTTTTAGTTATTTAGAAAAGCCATTTTTTCATATTTCATATTTATTTATTTGCCATTCAATTTCATATTTATTTATTTGAACAGCTTATTACTATTTTTTATAACAGTATAAATTTTGCTTTTTCATATTTATATTATTTATTTTATTCATTTTTTTTATATTTATAAATATTTTTTTTCATTCGTCCAGTTCCATCTGAATGTGGATACTGAATAACGTTTACGTATCTGAAACTGAAAATGTTTCAAAGTTCTGTACTTATCTGCATAAAGCGCAGAAATAAATGTTTCAAATCCTCTTTAAAAGTGTTATTAATTCTTGATATTCGTGCGTTATACAAATGTGTCCTGTTATTATAGCATCGAACAGGTATCAGATTCTCCTTAGAACATTAGTTTCGCATCTATCTTCATCGTTCAATGTCAAGATGAGCGCGTACATGATACAAGACATATTGATAAGCAGCTAAAAACATTCGAAAAGACTCGAGTAAAAAGCTCGAATCGTTATCAACAAAACGGCCTAAAAAATATAAGCAACTGCACGACAATAATATTAAGATAATGCATTTTTTAAACTTAGAACATGACTTGTTAATATTTATTAAATGTATGCAAAGCTTTGTGAAACTAGAAAGGAATAATTTTATTCTTGAGAACCTGGAAGAACGGTACATAAATAAAAAAATCACAATTTTTTTGACATTTCACTTAACTAATTTTGAAATACGTTCGAAGAAGCAATCACTATCCAGCGATTAAGGAGTTTCGGTACAGGCAATTTTGCCATGCTAAACTATGTTAAAAACACACAAAAAATTCAAAAAGTTTAGAATTTTATAAAATTTGGTGAACATATTCTTTAGTGCCAAATTTGACAGTACGAATTTTTTCAGATTTTTCTTCTACACAGTTATCGAGTAATTGAAGACTGAAGTTCACGTGTATAAGCATAGCGTTTCCATATATATAGGTATATATTCCGGACATAAGAAATCTGCTTTGATGCCTAATTACTCGATAACTAAGTAGAAGAAAATTTTGAAAAATATTTGTGTTTTCGTACTTGATGTTGAAGAACATTATCACCAAATTTCATCAATTTCTTAACATTTCGACTTCTGTACCGAAACTCCTTAAAAGTTCATAAGTAAGTTATTTGCACGCGATGTTATATAACTGATTGAATAAAAATAATTGAGCTTACGAACCACACACTGGTATACGTAATAGTAGAGTGTGATCTATGAAAAAAGTAATATACGAAGTGCCAAAACGTGTTTATCCGCACGCGTTTCAAAGGCACTCGAATACCGTATACGACATGGAATAATTCTACATTCTAGTGGTTGCAGCAAGTAGTGTATTTCTCGGGGTGCATTGTATATCAAAATCTGTTATGTAAACGTGTCAACGTTGATGGTTTTTGTCGATGACGATAAACGATTGATAAATAAAGATTAACCCTTCAGCTGGCCCAGGTTCGGACGATTACAGTTCGCGGAATTTGAATCGCTGTGCCGCAGTTAAATGGAAAAATCTTCGAAAAAAATGAAATGAATTGAAGCTTAAGCGTTGACTCGGCAACTGCGGAATCGAAAATATTCAAATTATGGAGAACGAAAATTGTACTGAGGATCTGCATCGAAGTATGAATTTTGTTGATTCAGAATCAAATTTCTAATTTTTATAAGTCTTTCTGATTCTTCTTACGAATAAACAAATTTGAATTCGGATATTTGATGACTTTTAGTCATCTTGATGATCATAAATACACAAGTGTCATAAGCACGTTGTAAAAAATCTTTGAGAATGTTCATGTGACACCGATATACATTATGAGAATTTGCATTTATTTATTTCAGTACTAATCGGACGACAACGTCGCACAGAGATAAAGTAAATAAACGCATTAGTATTGTATTTTATTTGAATAAGAACGAAAATGTCGCAGCAATTCGTGCAAATAACTTTGCACGATAAAAAAAAAAAAAAAGAAAAAAGTAGCACAAATGACTTTTTGGATCGTTGAAAATAAGTGGTTCGTTGACCGTTAAATATCATGCAGACTTTGACTCTTGAATTTACTGGCTCGCAAACTGCGTCGGGAAAATTTCGGTTCACTTTAATGCGAAATCCATTGAACCTCCGTAATATCTAACTAATTGACTCGACGATTGTAGCGCAAAGTACACGAATTTTTGTTCCTTTCGTTTGATGATTTAATCGTATTAAGTTGAACTACTAGATCGACGTACTCAATTGTTCGTTTCGTAACGGATTGTACAGCGTTTTTGTTCTGAACATTTGCAACATCACTTTTTTGCATCTTGACAATATCGGTGTCGTACTTACGTTTTTCAAACTCCTTTTCAAGTTCACGCGACTTATCACTCGTGATCCACGTGTACAAAACGTGTCATCGTCATATTTAGGGATGCAATTGAAATTTATAGCGATCTAGTATCAGATAAAGATCAGTTAAAATGCGCAGTTTCAAAAGCACCCAGAACTTTGCATTCAAGCCCATAGATATCCCATTGTCGTAATCAAAACTCGACGAGCCTCAAGTGACAGAGTCAAACAACTGTATGAATGCAGTTTAATTTTATTATTTACTTATCGCCATTTTTTTTCCTCATAACCTGTAGGAACCGAGAATTGAATTTTTTTTTTTCATCAGCTCAACCAATTTTTCTAATTTCGCAAATATTTTCATTCTTCTTAGCTTCAAACTGATCCGTATACATGTTGGTTCAAGCTGCGTTTTTTTTCTCTTTTTTATCTCAAATTCTTTCCCATTACACGGAGCATAGTTGATAATATGTTATTTATTGAAGAGCAATTGATAAAATAAATACTAATAAATATTCCGAACGAATAAGATTTCAGTTTTTATTGTTTTTGCTCTCACGATTTATTCGCTTATTATACATGTCAAGGCATTTGAGAAAAAAAACGTCATCGAGTTATCTGGAAATTCGTGATGAACCTGATAAGATACATATGTTTTATGCTGATCAAAGTACAAAGAAGTAAACGAGCACGTAATTTGCGACGAGCACGAGACAGCATGCCCGCCGTTTATTAGTTTAATGTAAAGATATATTTCCTATATATACGGAGAGAAATTGAATCGCGTTTATACGCGGAGCAGTCGTGCGTTAGAGACACGAGAGAGTTAGTTTTGTCGGTCAGTACTCTCGCATCATCGCAAATTTTTGTTTAACCCGTTCTTGACCCATGTGCGTCACTACAATCACGCGTACGTCTTTTAAAATAAATTCTCGTGTGAATATTATGACGATATATTCAAATATAAATACTATAAATTGACGAACCTATTCGTATCATCAAAAATTCCTATCAATCAATTACGAAGAAACTTGACTTTAGAAAATGAAAAAAAGGAACAAATTCTATGCCGAAAAGTTAGCTTTTTTAATGATGATGGCGAAGAAAGAAATGTGTAATAAAGACGAAACATTTTTAATGAGAAAACTTAATTGAGAATGATTCATGTGTCAGCTCGTAGATACATCCATTTCGTTGGAATCGCACGTGTACTCTTGTATCGGTGAGACACAAAGTCTCCTAAAGACGCAACGAGCAATCTATTCATGTCATGAGACAAACTTGGATTTCTTTCGTAACTCGTATCGTCAGCTTGGAACAAATTTTTAAACAGTATGCAAGCATAGCTGTCAAAATACCGAAAACATTTCAGGCCAAAATGATTATCTCAATTTTTCGTAAATTATTATTCTTTAAAAACAAAAAATATATTTTATTCTAGAAAATTAGGAAATTTGCGAGTGATAATAACGTCCGAAAATCTTGGTATCTCGCTGAAAATCCCGACGAATTTCTTGGGACGATTATTTTGAGGGAGTCTGGGAATGAATGAAAGTGGATCCTGAGAAGTGGCTCGTTTACCTCTTTTATATAACGAATGCTGATGAGTCTTCTGACGACTTTATTTTCATGTGTAACTCGCAGCTTCTCCAAGGAACATTCAGTTTATTTGTTCAATTGAATTCAAAGGATTGGAGAATTCGTGATGCTCGTGCATGAGTTTACGGTTGAATCATTTGTACCGAAAATTTGGTATGCAAGAAAGATTGACGCGCGAGCATCGCTTCAATCGTACTTGCAATACTCTCAGTGAGTTTTTACGAATCTATATATGAATCCACATTTACATACTATAGAGTCAACACCGAGTATAAACAATCGAAGTGCGCGGGTTGCCCGTGAGCAAGCAATGTAATTGTTCTGAGGAAAATCGATCGGGAAAACCCATCATCCCATTTTCGTCATTTCTCTTGCAGCTCTCGTTTTCTACTCAACGGATGTTTGCTTATACATTAAAATATATGATCGTTATCGTATCAACTAGTGACATTTTAATTGACACCATCCCCGTCTCTAATGAAGTGAAATCTTGACAGTTGTTCATTTCAATAACGCTGCTCAACGAATGAGGAACTCGAAATAAAAAATATTTCTATTTCATTTTTGAAAGAGTCAGCAATAATAGCAGATTAATAATTAAATATAATTTATGGTAAATTTTTAGCAGTTCAAAGAAATAACTGAAGCGTAGTTGTATAATTTGAGGAAAAAAAAAACAAAATTTAAGAGTACGTATGCGTATCGAATCTTCGTCAATGCTCAATGTGGGGAAAACCTTCAGTAGTCAGAAAAAAAACTTGTGTACAAGCGCTTGAATATTTATCTGGCAGCTGACAATCATTTCGGTTGAGTGTTACGGTCATAAAACTTTTTGTTAATGCTTATCAAGATGCTGTATCGTCGTTTTTGCAAAGCCGGAAGAGATGGTCTCGCTGAGATAACAATGAAGGTTAGCCAATAACCTGATAAACAGATGTAAGTTCCGACGCAAGGATCAATAAATAGATAAATCACTGATTCGTATAAATGGATGATGCCAGAGTGTTGTGATATTTACGGTATACAGCGATAAGCAATTGGTGGTGATTGGTATGCCAAAAGTGTGTTCGGAAAAGGAGAAAAATAATTAATGAACGTTGAAAAGGTCAAGACCACTCGGTTCGGAGTCGATGCCTCTATTAGAATTCTATCGAGACGAATTTCATTCTTGTATCAGGCATTCATATAACTCACTTCATATTATGAGTCGGTCAAAAATGTGTACGAATCCGTGGTTACGAGTCTGTAGATGCAAATATAAAAAAATGAATTTTTTTTTTTTCATGAAAAATTTCATAAAATTTGCAAAAACATCATAAACAAGAAAAAGCCTGAATAAATATAATCCAACTTGAAGTTGTCTCGCATTCTCAAAGGGTGGATACATTTTTTACATTTTCGAACGTATTTCAGTTGGCGCAATTTGTAGTTTCAAATAAAGTGAAACGAGTTTCAAAGCGTATACTTGAATAAAGAGAAATTTGACTAATTATATTTATGCTTTGGAGAATTGTCTCGAATTCAAACTCTACTGAAGCTGACCGAAATACGCTGAAATTAACAAACAACTTTAAAGCACACATCTAAAGAGTTATACGTTGCCTGTAATTTCGTTTCACTCTTAAAACTTTAGTGTGCAATCGTTATTCGATGACGTACGTGGGTCACCGTATGTTCTCGCTTACGTTGGAGTAGTCGAAACTACGTGACTAACGACAAGTACACACTCTGACCGTCCATCGTTGCGAGAATCGATAGGACGTACGAATCGATACTCCGTAACTGGAGCAATCTCGAATACGTCGTCGTATATATACATATATATTTGCTACATCATACTTGTCTGAGAGACAGGAAACTTTAATTGTATGCAGGCTAAGCTGTGGTAATTAAAATCACGAAAACAAAAAAATTAACATCACTAATTTCAAACAAAAAACAAATGTGCTAATTCATGTTTTTCTTTTTTTCGATTGTTTCATTTCAATAGCACGCTCGTTTCATGCACATTTTTTATTCTGCAGTTAACTGTTAAGGTATAGTTGACGTATTTTTAATTTCAACGACATGGCATATACGTTCGAAAATAAGCTCCCTTCAAAGTGTAAAAGCGTATCGTTTCCAGTACACAACCACGATCATTACACTTGTATGCTCTCGTGCACTTGTACCTTCATGTAGTACAATGAACAAATGAATCATCGGTGAAGAGCTAGGGCGGTGCGATGAATGAGACGGGCGAGGAATAAAATATCGGTAGAATTGAAAGCATTTCGTTTGAACCAATAAATTGAATTAATTCAGAACGACGTCCATCTATTTATAACTTTATAATAATATACGAATGGAGGACTAATTTGGCAAAAGCGAACCAAACAATTCCGGAACGTATGAAAGACCCGGGAATTGATATACTAAAACGGAAAACTGTAAATTCTAAAGGCAGCGATATTTTAGGGATGGAGGCCGCATGAGAATTATTTCGATGCGATTTATGTACGAAATTCTTTAATAAAAGAGGACTGTATAATGGTATAAATTTCTGGTCTATATATCACGTGTAATCTGTCAGGATTTTTTTCCATCCAGGAATTATCAAAAACTCCTCATCATGAATAGTTTTTTTTTTTTTTTTAAATGAAAAATTCAGTTTTCTTACGTGCTTTGAATCATACCGTAAATGTTCTGTAAATAATCGTAATCGATGACATCAGTGTTTATAGCTCAAAAAGCCCATAATTTCATTGAGTTACCAGTTAGAAAATAGAACATTTTTGCTGATGTGAAATGTATTTCGAAGAAATCCTTGAAAATAGTGTCCCTTTTTATTCATATAAAAAAGTTAACGTGCCCTGAGAAAAGAGTTTAGTTGAATTAACCAAGGCTTCGTAGAATACGTCGAAAGAAACATTTCGTTCATTAAAAAAATTGTTGAGTTACACGAATTATTAATTTTATTTCACTAAACAAAGATACCAATTGAATCAACCAAATGAGATTTGTTGTCATGGATTTTGTTGGATCAACGTAAGATATTTTTCATTTAATGAAACTGATATTTAGTATAACAGAATATTACATTGGACGTATTTCACGAAGCTATTTGGTTGATTCAACAATTCTCTTTTCTCAGTGTGAAAGGATCGTGGTTAAATGTCCAAAAAATTTCAACGAATTATTAACCTATTGGATGTAATTTTGAATCAGCTTGATTGGAAGAAATAGCTCGAAGAGCTTTAGAAGCATCGTGAAAATCATTGCACTACTTTTCGTTCTCATACTACAGATTTCATGAGTTATACGTTTTACTGCAATTTCTCAAACAAAGAAGCATCAACGATGCTGTATTGCCATAGAGTGTCGACACACGCGTAATCCAGTGAACATTATACTTTTTTTTTTCCTGTAGACTAGTATTGTTTCTGGAACAGCTAGTTCGGAGCGTTACCTTGTGAAATGCAGCAGTACACGAGCGTGGTGCAATAGCAATAAGTGCGTGCTACTGCAAAATATGTAACACTGAATTTAGAGTTAGGGAAGATCGAGAGATTCTTGATTTTTTGTTACTACGTTAAAGTCAGTTTAATTATCTGTATTTGGAGTTATATACTGACATAATGCAATGGAATATACATTATGAACTACGTAGTGTATCAAAGATGTCAGTTTGGTGTTCGATTATGCTTATGTTGCATATTCATTCCCTTTTAACTCTGCTATAATTCTATTTAGAATAAGTCTTCATTCGGTGAACTTTAATTAACATGTATAATACGTAGATTATTTGTAGAATACTTTGGATAATTATTTTTCAGTCAAAATTTTTCGATAAATATTAATTCTGCAATTTTTTTTAATGACATAATAGGAAAAGTCGAATTTTGCCTCACGAAAACCGAACAATTTTTATTCACTTTTTCGCCGACTAAAAGAAGTAACGAAAGGGTAAGAAAAATCGGAATAAAATCATTGAATACAGTTTTTGTCGAGTAAAAAAAATTTTTATATACTGAGGTATTCAACTCCATGTACGTTGTACGACAGTAATCAAAGGTGCGAAAGAAAATTTGTACCATTTCAATGTCGATGCTGGAACACATCATCGATGTTTTGCATTTTTTCAGAAGCAAGTGCACCAAAATTCACCCAGCACGAGCTAATTAAGAGGCGCATAAAAATAGAGAAAGAACTAGCGAAGCGTCGTTGAAATGTTTCATAACATGACGCAAGTAGAGAGAAATTCGTTTTTATAAATGGAAGTTTTGAATACACGAGCACCAAACCATGAAGTTTCGATCAGAAAATTCAATGTTACGTGTCAAGCAGACTCTTCACTGTGTGCGAACCTGAATGAACAGCGATTGAGAATAAGAACAAAAAAAGCATAAAGACAACGTGATCCGCGAACTTATGAAACGTGCAAACGCAGTAATGATCGATCGCGCGATCGTAGAAAAACGTGACACGCTGTCACAGGCAAACCGTAAAAGGTTTTTGAATATTCAAAAATCTAATTACTTCGATGAGTCAACGGTTTGCCTCGATCTTTCAAATGGAATAAAAAGACTCAAACTGAAGTAGAGATCTATATAAACATTTATGTAAACTCGAGTGTACGTTTTGTGACGTATTTACTTAAAGAGCAACGGGAAGCCATGGAAATTGTTAACGGCGACGATTATTGTAGTTTCGATTGCTCATTGAGAGGGAACGGTATCACAATCTCCGTTGCCATAGATTGAGCGCAAGCCGTCGAAACAGTTTACCGAAAGAAGAAGCTTTTTTGTGCTTAGCTAAAGTCTTATGAATCGCTAGAGCGTCGGGCTAAGATCATCGGCAAAACCTCACAGGAGCGATTCAATAGAATTCAATTTAAAAAATTTGAACAAACGATTACACTTTCAATAAGAACAAAAATTATTTTAAAAAGTATCGCCTAGAAAACTGAATCGAGATTACGCGCGTTCTTTACCGCGCTTTTTACACAAAACTATTCGAGTACACGAATTTGTGAATTTCAACATGCACACTTCGGGATCACTCACACTCGGACACGTGTTCTACTCTCAAGATAGCGATGTAAGAGTTCTGGGACGAAACAAAGGAAAAAACAGAGAGAATCTCAGGACCGACGACTACGACGACTCTCTTGACATAACACTGTCGCTAACTCCGAATTATAAGCTCAGTACGAGCGGGACTAGAACAATTCATCACTGGAAAATACGAAACAGATTCATGGATGAAGCTCACGTAGATGATTCGCTGCTTCAAGCCGATTCGACTCTATACTCTCACAAATATTCACAATTGTTTTGTAAGGATGATTGCCAGCTCGTCGCCCAGGAATTTATGTGAACGTGTACAGACGGATTGCCCGGATGTTAACGATTTTATGCGTCAGTAAATATATTCCTGTTTCTTTTCTGACTCAAGATAAAATGGATCTTCTCGCGAAGAGACCAAATTTGAAAACGAATGAAGGAGACGTGTGCCAACCTGAAAAGAATTATTCGCACGATATTGTAGTCACGCTAATTCGGATTTTTAACGGTGAATAAATGATGGTTTATCCGGAAGAAGGTTTAGCATTTGAGTCCACTCGGAAAAAGGCTACTGACGATGAAAATTATGGTTTTTTCGTTCCTAAGAAGTACTATCCGTGAAACGATACGCATGAGGTGGTTGTATGTATCATCTATTTCAGTGTCCGAATGCCGATGGTCTCGTGAATGCGTGTAAGACTGTACTATTGGAACCCTCCAATTCATCGCTCTCATTTTCATCTTATTAGAGTGTTTTCGACCGGATTTTGGTTTTCAATTTGGTAATGATTTCTCAAATACATCTATTTCATCAAATAAAGTGAATTCGCCATGTGTGGTTGATCCTTTAAGTGCGGAAATGGAGCAGTTGGAAAAAAAATCTACTTTGAATATAAATCCTCACTCGTTGAAAGAACGTGGATACGTCGTATGTGGCTGGAAAGACGACTTAACGAACGAGTTGGAATTACTTTTAGTTAATCTAATAATTGTTATAGATTTATGGAAAAATTCGACTGAGAAATATTGTTTGAACTAGGCGATTCAAGCGCAATAACTCCTTGTCTGACGTTATTTTTAATTATGAAAGCAACCTCAACATTATTCGAACCGTTAATTGAATTCGAAAAAATAAATTATACACAAAAGATTATTCTTTATCAATTGCTCAAGTTTGAATAAAATTTCTCTTTTGTGAAATATATTGAGAATAATTTTTCTTCGTTATCGTTAATTACGATGCATGACTTGTCAAGAAGGAATCTGAGTTGTCATGAACATTTGAAAAACCAGCTGTCATTGTAACATTTGAGAGCAGACAGAATAACTTCAGACTCGTTCTTGGGCTACGTGTAATGACACAGCGAACCAATCTGAATCGCGGAAAAGCGATGACAATAAACAGCCAATTTACGCGTCACAACCCTACTTTATTGAAAGGGATATGAAACGACGATCGATAAAAATTTGAACATCGCAACCTTCTGTCATAATTAGCTTAATATGATGAAATGAAGTTCCTCTTGATATAAAATGTTTGCATACGTTGTGCGTAACAGGAGGAAAAGGTAATCACTTATTTACGTCTCACGTACATTGATGAGAAAAAATATGTTCATGTGTGTATTGACCATTAAAACGAATGACTGAGAAAACATATGACAGAGATGCTAGTCTATGAATAGTGCGTGAAAAGTTGTACGTTGAACTTTGTGCAATTGAAATAATATTTCAAATAAAAATTTTTGTGAAGAAATAATCGGTGGTTTATCGATTTATACGGTCGATGAAACCTATTTTTACACAAGCTCTTTTAAGCAAAGTCGGCAATACCGTGAGCTCAAATTCTGACCCGTATTTCGGGTCGAAGAATCTAATAATTTTTCTCGTCAGACTCAAATCGAGATTGCGAATCATAGGGATAAAGTGCACGCTCCAGTAACACGTATATTTCTGCAATGAGTTAAGATAGTGTGAAAAATTCATGGGGTCAATCCAGCAGGGCATAAAAGTTTTCGTGTAAAAAAGTTCGGGGTGCTAGTAAATGTTCATTTTTAGTAATTTAATCTAGTGAGCGGTACGAGAAACCACCTGGACTCGAGGGTTGGGCTCGAGACGAGTGTTTTTAAGGTATTTTTACGATCGACAACGTATAAGGCATTCCGCGTCATTTCGCGCGGCCTTGACCCCATCAATTTTTTGATTTTCCTGAATTTTTTTTATGCTATAGTGCCCAGCGAAAAGAATATCGAAACCAATTTTTAGTTTTATATCTCACGTCTTTCATGAGTCACGATTTTTCAAAAAAGCCAGATTTAGCGAAGTCCGGAAACGTTCCAACGCCTGTATCTCTGGAAATAATCGACACATCGAACAATGTGACTGCATCGATTTTTTATTTTTTCATTATCGTTTATACTTTCAGAAAAAATATGGAGAGACCTAATGAATCAGCGTTGTGAACGTTTTTTTCTCATATGAATTGAAAAATATTGTTTTTAAAGATGATTGCCATTTTTTATTTTTTTTTTTCAAAGAAATCTCTGAAATTGTATTATCAATTTCATGACGACTTTTTACGCTGGTCCAATCGTGAGCCCATTTTTTCTTCTATTTTTTTCTAATATAGAAATTTTTTTATCGTTAAGCATTGAAGCTTTTCGTGTGAATCGTCTCTTAACCACAGTTGTATCTGTGGTTATGATTATTCATATAAAAAAATTTGAATTTTTTGCAAATAAAAAAATATTCAATCTTCTTTACCATTTGCTGCATTTCTTGTGCATACTCTAGGAAACATCTCCCAACATCCCCTCAATTCCATATCAGTTTCCATAATTATCGTTCAATTATTCATTGATAAATATTTTCAGATCAGAAAAACGAAATCCTGAGAGTTATTTTTTTATGATTATTTTCTTGTTTTTTTTTTCAAGTTTTTCTTTTTTTAACACGACATTTCGAAGTGAGGTGGTTTTTCGTTTTTTTTTTAACAATTTTCATCAAGCTATACGATTTTATCAGTCGGGAGTTATTTTGTTTTTTAAAACATTTTTTTATTACTTCAGATGCAAAAAAAACGTTGACAACGCTGATTTATTATGTTTCCTTTTCTGTTTTCTGAAAGTATGAACGAAAATGAAAAAAAAAAAATCGATGCCGTTAAATTTTTCGATATGTCGATTATTTTCACAGATATACAGGCGTTCGAACGTCTCCGAACCTCATTGAATCTGGGTTTTTTGAAAAATTTACTATTTTAATATTTTATAAAAAAAAAAAAAAAAATCACGACAATTAAAAATGGTCGCAGTCACGGCTGTGCGGAATGACGTGAAATGCCTTATACATATACCGGCAAATACTGCAAGTTTCATGATAAATTGTTAAAAGTATTATATAATTCGTTTTTTATACTGAAAATAACGAGGAAAAAATAGTTTTAAATACCGAACAAAGGAACATGCTAATTTTCCCCTTCGTTTGGGCATAATTATGCGTCAGTTAATTGGGCGTATAAATGGAAGACTAGCAACGTGCTGTGCCACGTGACGAATATGTTACGACAATGCTCGATTAATCGAAGAATCTACAATGATACGTTCCATGTTCATGATTTTCTTATTTTTCCTATTCAAAACGTAATTCATAATGACGTTCTCGAGGATAAAAAAAAAATTCAACGACGCGCAAAACCAATTACTGATAATTGATCGTTTAGTTTTATTGATCCTAATGCTAACGTGGACGAAAAGAAAAAATCATTTATTCCACATCGATATAATTTCGAAGATTGTGGAATTGACAAGATTGAATTTCTTGCAAAGTGGACGATGTGAGCGAATAGGAACGAACCAAAATAACTTCCGACTCAGGCATTGCTTATTTTCATCCGAAACAAGTCTATCAAACCCTTCAGTTACAGTTTGCTAGTTAGGTAACACCCAGTTGATATGCCTCGTTTGTCGACTCTCGTTTATTTCTGCTCTGCAGCAATCGTCGTATACTGAAAATGTACATCCAGATTGGTACATTGTTCCAGAAATCCACATCAGTAACGTTGTTCCTGCAATCGTTTTGCTCATTTTATTTTTATCCAAGTCACTTCTATTGCAACTCAGTAATCAGTTAATTTCCAAAATACAACCATTCATCGAGAAGTGACGTAACAAGCCTTTAAAGTATTCAAAAGGCCTATCGTGTCTACAAGAATCAAATCAACAGGTCCGCATTCGTTCAATTTTTTGCTAGAAATGTATTTTTTTTTCTCAAATAATCAGGCATCTTGTGATTTCCATTCGTAATCTCTGATGATCGAAAATATTAACTTTTTTTTTCAGCTCGAATGAATTGGATACAATTACGAATCAAAGTTCTATCTCTGAGTATGGAATCGAAGGAACAGAGAATTTGAATACTGCAGAACATAGACAGCAGGTTTACTTGAAGAAAAATATTCAGGCACGAAATACGAAGCTTTCGAAAACGGCGCTGTTATTGATCGAACATTCGTACGAATTAGCTTGCAACAAACAATCTTTCTAATCTTTCGATCTTGGATTCAAGAAGAATATCTTTTTTTAACTTCCAATAAATATATCCATTCCCACGTTTATCGTTTACTGAGAAGTGTGACATGATATTTCACGAGTATGGAATATTTCAATACGGTCCGAGCGAATCCATACTGATTCCAGCTAATGGAAAAGAGAACTTTGGTGAAAAAAAAAAGAAAAAAAAATAGAGGTTTAGAGAACACATAGACTACGAAACCAGTGTGCTCTCGATTATTTGGAACGGAGCCAAAGTGCAATTTCTTTGTATATAAACACAAGCGGACTAGAAATTTTCAACAAGCACAGAAGCCACACTTTCCCTCTCGAAAAAATTTCGTTTTAAAAAAGCGTGTTTGACCTTGTATCTAAACGCCAGTCGTTAAATGCGTCTTGGTCACTCCCTGGTGATTTTTTTCTACTTTTTATTACCGGCTAATGTTACTGCTTCGAGTAAAATCCATAAAAGTATGAGATCAATGTTTACATCGAAATTATTTCTCCATTTAAAAAAATACGAGGATCAGCTTCCCCTCGCGAATTTTTGCGAAATGCCGGAAGCTCAATTTAATTCAGTTCCAAATGAGCTCAGTTTTTGAAACAAGATTAAAGCAGCGAGAAAAAGAAATACCGAAGCTTTGAAAAGCTCTGTTTTCACTTAGCGAATGAAACTCAAATATAATATCGTATCATCTCAGCATCACTCGGTGAAAATGAGAAAAAAAATGGAGTTATGAAGAAGAGAAAAAAGATTCATTTTTCATCCGCTTCAATTTTCTTCCCACAAATAAAAATAATGAAAAACTTATTTTCCAAGATCACCATTCATCCACTCAATTAATTATTATTTTCTTCAAACGTAAGAGGCTAATAGAGTTGTATTAGATTTCTATGCAGTTATTTCAATGTTTATCCGGTAATAACAGTGTGGAAAGTTACTTCCAGGCAACCGAATATTGATTATTCGAAAGCTCAACACCGAGGTCACGTGCTAAAACTATTCTTGCCGATGTGTGACACGAGGGAAAAGAGACAAGGTCGATTAAGTCGGAAAATCACCAAAGATTCAAGTTGAATGAAAAGAGATGAAGATATGAGGACGCCGACCGAGAAATTGACGAGGACGTTCGTGGATGCGGGTCAAGTACAGGTGATTTCGAGTTTTAACCGTTGCAATTTAAACGTGTCTGTCACACTCTATGCTCATTGTGTACGTATGTTTTTCTTCTTCTTCTTCGTTTTTTTTTTTTCAATTCTTTCAGCCTGCACGAGGTGTTTGAAATAAAAGAAGATTTACGAGTGCGACAACCGAGCATAAAATGTTTCCGCCGCACAGTTGTATATTCGTGAACAATAAATCATGAAAATCTGACGTAGAATAGCGACATTATTGTGCACCCATTTCTATACAACGGTATTCTCGTATCGGAAACTACAAAAAGTATGCCACGAACAAGCCACAAAATCGATATTTATGCGGAGATACTGACATTTTTCCAGAACAAGAATCTCATTGATACAGAATTCCAAAATGAAAACTATTTAACCAGCGTAGGTTTCAACGGTTCGAACAAAAAAAAAAAGAAAAAAAAATAGAAAAATTCTATTCCGTTCTTGTTATTCGCGTGTCGAGCCATTTCTCTTGTAGAACCCAACTGAAAACACACATTTACTAAATACATAATGAATTGAAATTATGCAATCGTTTTACTGTCACGTAATTTTTACGAAACAACTCAATTACGATGAAAAAATATTGACGTACGAAGGTCGAATGAGTCCTTTCCAGTAATGATGAATTATTGGCATATAATTCAAACAGTTGCGAAGTACTTCAATAAGAAGATGGGGGAATAGAAATATATAAGCATACGATAAATGATCCAAGTGTGTTCTCCCGAAAAATGTAAATTTCGAACGAATACAACTGATTCAATAACTTTTTTTTTCACCTGCATGAATCGACACCGTCTCGTAGATATTGGTCGTAAACACTGATGAATTTTTATCTTAAAGCCATACGTTCGATGACTGTATTCGATCTACTGGTTTCTATCAACTGGCAAATCGGTGGTTTTAACGAAAAATTGAAAACTTGCGAGGTCAGTTCTGGAAACGAAGGTTGGATAACAGTAAATTAACAGCATCCTGTGTAAATTATTACAGCCTGCTGATAAGACGGGAAAAGTGACGGTATATGGTTCGACGAAACGCGAGTACCGGATGAAGGGGGCTTAAAACTCCCCCAACAGCAGCAAAAGACACGAACGCCGTGCGATCAACGCCGTTTACTTCCAAACAACCTTCACCCAGTTTTGCGTATATCTGAATAATATAGAAAGAAATAAAAGAAGATAAAAAAAAAAAACAACAACAGGGGGGTAAAGAATCTCGGAGCTTCAATGACTTCCTCGGGCTCGTAGGTATCCAATTTTAAATGACGATCTGTTTTTTTTTTTAGTACTCGACTGATGGTAGATCGAAATATGAGATGATAGCGGAATCACTGACATTTCCGAGCGTCGATTCGTATCCGACTTCATTTTTGAACTTACAAAGATTGTTACAGATTTCTTATCGAAACAATCGATCGAACAGTTTCATAGATTTGACAAACGACAAAAGAGAATAATTTCAGTACAGAATTTAGATTTGAAAAAAGTTCTCAAATGTGCTGTGCCTACATAAAAATTCACGTCACGAAAATAACCTTTTTCATTGTATTTACTGTCCAGAAACCCCAGCACGTTTGTACACCTGGATTAACTGACAGTTTAAATACTATTGATATCTGATTATCATGAGATGTATAGAAAATTATGTAAAACGTTAATGCGATTCACGCCGAGTGAACGGAAACTTAAAAGGTCACAATCACGTGTACTAGCCACGCGCCTAATTGTTTCGACAATACATCGGCAAACAAAAGAATTTCCATTCGCCAGGCATAAATTCAAATTTCTAGGTATAATTATAATATAAAATTCACCAGAATAATAATACGAGTTTTTGTGATAAAATGTATGCAACGATTATATCGAAATGCTCGTTTTAGCCGTATTCAATTTGTTTCTGAACGGAACAATAAAATTCGGAGACGAATAGCACGAATTTCATTTTAAATTTGCAATCACACCTTCGATCGATAATTCAAAATATTCAATTTTCATACGAGAACTTTGGTAAAAAAATTCAACGTCACAACCTAATAATCGTCTCGTGACATTTTCTCATGATACATTTAGACAATCTGATAAAAAAGATTTATCCGGAAATTTTGGGTAATGTCAGCGATATTAATAGACCATCAGGCGATCAATTTTTTTTTTTTTCGTTCTTCATAAATGATGAAATCTTTGAAGATAGTAAGCATCTTATCATTTCTCAAGACAAACCAAATTGAAAAAAGACTGAAGATTACTGAGAAAAAAAAATTACGAGAACTAACATGAAAATTAATGTGGTGTCAATTTATCCTGGATAATTCAATTGGCAGATAAGGTTAATTCAATGAAATGAGCAAGTCTGAAAGACGGATGAAAGAGAGGAGCAGGCTCGATGCGCGAAGTACGAAAAATATAAAATTTTGAAAAAACAAAACAAAAAATGGTAAAAATCGGTTGTTCGATTTTTATTTATTTTCAGAGTCCTCTCACGTACTGGTGAGTATATCGAACGACAATTTGATCGCAGCTTACCAACGAAAGTTGTTTCATTCTTGATAAATATTCAGATTTCAATTGTTTCTTCTTCGTTGTATTTCATTATACCAAATAAAGAGAGACGACGAGCACTAAAAATGTGGTAAAAGCGAAAGATTTCGTTTACAGAAACTGTGATACGAAAGCGGTATTTTTTTCAAACGTGCTGAAATAGCTGATCCGAGATTGTACCATTCGTATGGAATTATGTTGAAACTCAACTGTGTTCGAATCACGCAGCATCCTCCGACGTGAGCTCGTGACGATGAAACAATTATTTTACCTCGAATGGGAACATTTTCATTCTGAATGTGAATAAGAATAAAGCAACTGTCAATGTCTCACGAATCAATAAAACACCATGGAAATTAACGTAGACGGGGAGAGTTCCTTACTCGCGTGTAACTCAGCGGAAATAATGAAAATCTGTACGAACCAAGAAAAATGAAGTTTTGGTAAACACGGTAATAAATTCTTTTTTATCACTGTACGAATGATTTTTTTTTTTTTGTCAATATTATTGTGTCAGGTAACCTTGATTCGCTGGATCTTTTCTAAACTAACATTCTCATAGATACGAAATGATCATTTCTCATGAACGTGGTATTTCTCAATAATAATCTAGTATTCAGCATACATTTTCAGTCGATGTCATGACTATTCGTTCTTCATTTGACCTACCTCGGCCCCTCATAATTCTGGCTGAGTTTTCACCGTTATGAATGTTGGATTTTGATAAATTTTTATCTCTCAATTTTTTTTTTTTTTTCACCTGCGACATTTAATTTATATCCGATTATTAATTATTTCAACCAAGTGACAAATAACGTTTAGTCGCATTCGATAAAACGATGTGAATAAAAAGTATATTAATAATATCGATACAAACGTGACGAAAAAATAATTACGAATTTGCTCGATTGACATGTGAAAAATTCGAGCTGGAGATAAAGTGCTCGTAGAAATTGTATGATTATTCGTTAAATCCTACAAATAAAATACGCTAAATGAAACTTATGTTTTAGATATACGCGATATACGTAGTTGAGTATACGCATTTGACCTACACGGATTTATATAAACAATTTATGGGAATTCAGCGTTTGAGCTGACGAATATCGGGGTCAAGCCAATTAGTGGGAGCAAAAAGAGCTCCCGAGTTTCTGGGAACGTTTTCGATTGAGATCTATTAAACCGTTTGACAATCACGAAGAACGCGAGATCTCAGCATAGAGAGTCACGTGAATATCACGATTCGAATACACCATACAATATTATATGATTTTGTTATTGTTATTGTTAACGAGCTACCAGAGTTACCAATTGATCGATTCCGCGGACTTTGATTCATCTCGGGTTTGATCGAAAAGGGTAGATTCGTTCAAATATATTTTTCATATTAGTTCGACAACATACTGAAAGATCAGACGAAAAATTATGTCAAAAGGGAAAAAAAAATATAACGGTTATTTCCTCTTATAAAAAAAGAAAAAAAAATTAGTTTCAGGGTTTTATCAACAGTCCTGGATGGTCGATATTAAGCGATGCATAATCGTGGTTTTTTTTTTTTGTAACTACGTAAATGTTTTGACAAGATTTTCTTGAAATGATTTTCATAAGAAATAGGTGGCATTGATGTATATTGACAAATTGATCGATTATACATACGGCACGAAAAGCTGTCTCATCGTATTCTACTTTATGGAAGAAAAAAACATCCATTGAAACGGTGTACAACTTTCTATCTATTTGAACGCTCTATATATTCACACGTGCAAATTCATCCAACAGCCATAAGAATTTTATGATCTTATTTTTTATCGAAATCTTCCGTTTTAGTATGAAATTGGCTAGTTTTTTTTTTTTTTTTTTTGCCTCAATAAGCTGTTTGAAAAAAGATTGACGTTGGTAAGGACGATAAAATCACGATTTTTTTTTTTTTTTTCTTTTATGCCAGGCAAATAATTGATGCTTACTCACACAGTTTGTGTATCAAGAGTACACGGAGAACTCGAACGGCAAAAAAGAACAAAATTTTCCATGACTCTCATTAGTATTTACACACGAAACACGATCTGTAATTGGTCGATTCTTCGGTCAACCACAAATCAGTGTACCCACGCAAAATATAGATACAAAAATAGAACATCAGCAGGGAAGGATCCTGAAATCTGCGTCGAACGTAACAAAATTTCATTGACAGATGCTTTTACCGTGAAAATATTCGTAGGATATCGTTGGGCGATAATGTATAATCAAATTTGAAAAATTAATTTTGAAGATCAGTGCACGATTTGGAAAGTTTCAACGATAAAAATGAATGTTTTTCACTGCTTTTTTCTGTCTGATCGAATCCGTTGTAGTTGCGAAATGTCTTGAATCTAGTCGATCAAGTCATTTGTTTATCATTGAAAGTGATAAAAAAATCAATTTTCTATTTCTCATTCGTATTTTTTTTTTTTTCCCCATAGAATATCCTGCATTTTGGAATACCAAATTTTGAATTTTTCTCCAAAGAATTATTATTGATGTTGCTATAGAATGAAGTATTTTTTATGTAGAACACCCGTTACGAACAGACTGTTTGTACAATGAAGGAGGAATTATTGTTGAACTGCAGGTGATAATAAATTATTGTGAAATTCCACCGAAATAATGTGAAGTGTAGTATGTGCCTACGTGACTCGAAATCTGTACCGCACGCATACATGCGCCTATTTTTTAAAAAGTGATATCTTATTGCTTCAACCGTATATGAATAGTTGAGAATCAATGAACGAGTTTAATCCGACGAAACAATATTTGCATGAGGCCTGTACTGTTAAAGCCTGTGTGCTCGGAAGCTGACGTTAATTTACGTTTTTTGGACCTCCTGGGCCGATAAATCTTAAACTTTTTTATGCGCACGTACCGAAAAAAATTCGAGAATACCAGTTACGAGATGAGTATTCAGTGGAAAATTCGGAGTGTCAACGACCACAGAGCTGAGCTCACAAAGTCAAGGATCCGTGAGATTAAAGAGAGCATGCACGTTGATTCCCTATTGATACAGAAAGCTAACAATAAAAAGGGCGTAGCCCATGAAAATTTATGTACGAGATTGCTTGGGCTGTTACCTTTTGTTCATTGACAGTCAATGTCCCCTAAAATGTATGTAGAGCTAAGCAAACAAGAGGGCACGACCCCGACGATAAAACACGTTAAGTTATGTGGTCCCCGCCATTTTGTTTTCAGACCGATCGATAACCATCGTGAAAGACAAGTTTCCCGACTGCTCAAAGTTACACTGTAGATGGTGTGAATCACGGAAAGAGTGTGTATAAAAAAAACTCGACGAATTCAACGAGCACAGAATAAGTTTCCGGATGATAGAGTGTAAAAACAAACTTTACAAGTTCGAATTTCATTCGTTGCTGAAACAGAGAGAGAGAGAGAGAGCTACAAATTATTGTTATTTTCCAACAATCAACTATAACCCTTTGAGCAACGTCGACTGAATATTTCTGAAATGCTGAAGAAATTTTTCAACCGTAAAGCTCCTCCTTTCAAGAGGAAGCAAAAAATGGGAGAAAAAAAAAACTTGGAACTTGACTTCGAGTTTGCGCCCATTATCACTAGAGCGATAACTCGTGAGTAAAGTATTTGCCAATGTGTTGAGGTACGTCTTTGCTTAAAACTTCGTGGAACATATGGAATGGGAATTTCCACAAACTCTTTGAATAATATGTCGGCCAAACTGAACCGAGAACTGGGTTGTGAACCTAAACTAACGTAACTTAACTTTAATAACGAATTGAATTAAATGTTGAAATTGCTTGAATCTAACTGATCGTAGAAAGTCTCTAAATATGTGGTTTTTTTAAAATTAGTTTCCTGGAGTTGAATTTTCATTAGAATTTTTTCGTAAATCCAATTTTTATTTAAACATGAAAGTATTGAAGAAATTTAACCAAGCCAATCCAATATTTCGTTCTTTTTTTAGCATCAGCAAACTTTTCTTGAATTTGGGACTACGAAAGATTTGTATTTTTTATTTTTTCAAAATCCTCTTCAAACTTTTGCCGTTATTCACATCTATTTCGCAACGACTTTATTTTATTTTCGACACATTTAGCCGCTTCAACGTTTGAAAATTCTCTTTCGAAAGTATAATAATCTTCCATTATTATTGGTTCTTCAAACACGAAGATTATCGATGGTTATCGAAGTTTCCCAGTGAATAGCGATATAACCGGACGAGAATGTGTAAATTTTATGTGCATACCGTTGCGGTACTTGAACGATCCGATGGATAACAACAACGCGCGTGTCTTTATTTTTCCAAACAATGATCTTTCCGACTAAGTGTCGCGTCGCTCCATTATTCACTCCTTGGTTACAGCGCATTTTTTTTTCCTGGATACAACATATCAATAGCAATTTTCAAACGTGAGAAATCGACCCTCTTTTCATATCGTCTGTCAATCTCATTTTCATCATCAATGAAATCATGAGAAATTGCCTTTCGATCATCAGATGCGATTGTCATTTTTTTTTCTTTTTAAAATAGTTTACCGGATGAATTGAAGACTCTGGTATAATTGATATTCACTTTCGATTGTATCTTCGCCAAAATATCATGAAACGTTAACATTCTCCTGGAACTAACACGATGGCTGTGAGAGCTTTCATCAAATTGCGAATCTCGATAGAAATATTTTCGACGATAAACGTGTACCAACAGTTTCACTGTTCACGTATTGCTGGAGCAGAGCGAAGCTAGAGGCAAGATAGCTTAACGTGCACTCATCTGCCACGTGCTGGCTCTGAATACCACTATTACGTAAATTCAATATTTCCAGCGGAACTAGTTCGTTTCCTATATAAATCACCTACGTCCATTTAATATCTTTTGCTTCGATTTATGTCTCGCTTCATATAGAATATAGAATGTCAAATACAGATTTGAAAAATTTTTGTGGAATAGGAATAGAATTTCTCTGAAATGGCAATTATGTAAACTTCTGTCGATCGAGAGCCCATAGAATTCGGATATTCGTATCATGATTCACGTGCATAGTTTTGCATCGTTACTTTTGTAACTCTCCTTTGTCTCTGTTTCGTTTATACGGAGCAATTGTTTATTCGAGTGATTCAAATCTAAAATTTGAATGAATGAATGAAAAAAGAATGAAAAAAAAAAAACTAAAAATAAAAAGAAATATAAATAAAAATGTAATGGAAGAAAGCTGCTGAAGCATATTTGCATTTTTCTGTTGCTCTATAGAGCTGTCCTTAAGCCTTTTGACCACGTTTTATCCTGAGAAAAAACTCTGTAAACTATGTATAGCACGCGATACATACACATCCTGGTTCATGTCAGTTTCAACGTAGATATCTTGCATACCGAATGCAAATATTCCGTCGAAAGCTCGATTCAAAGCTTTCACGTGAAGAGCATATCGCTGTGCAGTTTATTTCTCTTTGCGAATTGATGCATTGCAAAGGCGCGGTAGTTTCTATGCAACGATTATGGATCAAAATTCCTGAACTGACATTGCAGAAAGTTTTTTTTTTGTTTATTCGAAAAAAGAATGCTACAGGAAATGCCATTGAGTTTCAAAGGGTATAAAAATTCAAGTAAAAGAGGATTATCGAGTTGACGATATGTTGTTTGTTTACTTGGCGAAGAATCTCTTCAACGATTCTTCATTGGCGCGGTATTCAATTTAACAAATTTCACTCGTCAATGAATTTCGTGAATTTTTCATTCGTCATAAAGTTTGTTTCGAAATTATTTATAATTTCTTAACGTTTCAGGAATACAAATTGAACATTTTTGAATTCATCGTTTTACATGCAACGAAGGAGCGTCGAAGATGCTTTCTGCGGCTATTTTAACGAACGTGAGTCGCAAAATAATCTGAGAACGTTGAGAGACCGTGGTTGAAACACCTCAACCTATTCTAAAGGTGTTCTTTAAACTCAATACGAAGAAGCTCCTAATTGCTAATTGACCCTCCTCAAGCTTGTTTGCCTTTGGAAATTACAGATTGTTTCGAAGACAAATTGTGGTGGAATAACTAAGACCATTTAATTCGTGCCAATCAGTCGAAAAGGTTTTCCTCTCGTTTCGATGTCCTTGACTCGTGGTTTATGAAAAATCATGAGAAATTTCACTTTCACCAAACAATAACGATGGGATCTATGAAATTTAATTTTTGTCAAATTTTTATTTCAAGTAACACGTGGTATACTCGATCGATAATAACAATTTTCCAGTTTTTTCTTTCTCATTCTATCGAATCTGAAACGCAGTACAGTTATATGAAAAAAAAAAATGGTTGGAGCGAAAAAATATTCAGAAAATATGACAATAGAGAAGTTGAATGTTCAATAATAATGCGATGATACGAGCCGGAGAAAAATAAGATCAGATAAGTGTATGAAAACACTTAATTCCACGCATAACTTAGGAGCATCGTTATTTTATGAATTGAAAACACTAAAGAGTCGAACGAACCGAGAAATACGTAATGGAAAGGAAAAAAACCATAAGTATAGCCACCAACTGTTTTCTCATATTTTTCATACATACAGCAATATGGCAAGTGATGTAAAGTATACGATCGATAAGCGTTATCGTTCGAACAGCAAAAAAAGTAATAGAAATACACGACACCAAGATAAACCGTTCTTTTTTTTTTCGAGGTAACTATTGACACTTTGTTTCTTGAATAATATTATTGTTATGGAACTCTGATACGATGCTAGAGTGTCAGAGATGAATACGTTGTACGTACGACTGCACTTTCGTTGACTTGAGAGAAAGAAATATAATTCCTTCGTCGAGAAAACGATACTTCGAAAAATGTTTTTCACAGAAAATAATAAAAACGTCAAGGTCTTGAATAATTTCTGAAGAAACTTCAACGATGCGAACAAGCTTGATCGATTAAAAATGGACAAAAAAGAGAAGCGGAAATGGAAGTGATTCGAAAGTATTTTATCTTTCGATGTGGCTCGAAGATTTTTAGCTCGAGGTCAATGTGTTTTATACAGATCGATAAATGAAACGAGTACATAGGTACTGCCTAGTACATAAATGTCCAACTGAATGTACCCAAAAAATTTACACCCCCGATGAAATTTTAGTCGTAATTGTTTCGAAAATCAATTTAAACGAATTATCACTCCACGACATTCCACCGTTCCGCAGAATTAAAAAAAAAAAAAATTATAAGCATTCAAATCAATTGTTTCCGTATTCCACGTGGACCGAGAAATATTCGAACAGCAATTAATTGAGTAACGTGTCTGTCACGAACGTGCGAAGCATGAAAAGTCCAATACGAAGTTCCGTGATTATTTAACCACCTTGACCTGACTATAGACGAGGACGTCGTGCAAACTGGAGGCAAAAGGAAACGAAGAAAATAAAGATTCCAGATTCGAAAAATTGCGGAAAAAATTGTTTCATCGAGCCTGGTTTATTCTGTATCGCTAAAAAAAAAAAAAAACAGCGGATATTCAAAGAATTTTTATCCATTATTTTGTATTCGTACCCCTTCAATGCCAAAAGTTCGATAAATTCATCGTGACGATATCATGGAAAACTAAGAGCTGCTGGAGTTCATTGCATCCTCCATCCAAATCGCTACGATCAAGTTTCGATCATAACTAATTAATTAGATGTAAAAAAATCGTGTAATAATATTCCCCTGCTCGTTCAATGAATCTTCATTTCAATGCTGAAGCAACAATTGAACTCACAAGTCACGTAGTACCTTTCAACTTGGAAAATAAATGTGTCAGAAAAATGTTATTCGGCTAGAAATGAATAATTATAAATAGTATTCATAATTATTAATTGCAAATATTACGAGATCCTGAAAAGAAGAAAGAGTTTTTTTTTTATTCATGAGGGACCTTGAATTGGGCAAGAAATATCGATTACATATTGCCAGTCTGAAAGGAGTTTGTCCTCCGAGGTCACGATTGAATCAGTTTTCTTATTGAATACAACGAAGAAAGAGAAGAAAGCAGCTTTTTCCTTACTCTTGAAACTTTGGTGCAATATGTTTTTTCTCAATTTTCAGTCACACTCTTGGATAACCGTACACATAATATATAGGCGTACTACATATGAACGCTTTTATGTATTCACGCTATGGAGATAAGGTCAGAATATATGACGTCGAGAAAAAAAAAAAAAAAAAAACCAGCAAATTGGACAAAGTTTAGCAAAGTGTACAAGAAACTACTCTTCCATGAAAAAAAAATTTTACTCGTGCAAAAACTTCACAAAGCTTTTCTCTTCTTTGTGAACTCGTTATTTTTTTCGTCGTTCTTATTTTTGTCTTTGTCGCCATATCTATGACGTATCTATTCGAAAACTTACACCTTACAATATACGACTTGTACGCCTGTATATTATTTAATTTAACTTTATTTGAGAAGGTAAGAGCTTCCCCCTCTTTGCAGATAATGTCTTCTTTATTTTTTATTTTTTTTTTCTTACTGAATACCTGTTTTTTTTTTCACAGTCTGTTTTTTCAAGCAGCAAACGCGTGGAATTATTCAAATTTACTTTGTAAACGTTATCAGTTACCACAAAATATATCGAAGAAAAGTTTATCAATTTTTATGAATTTAGAAGACTCATATGAAAGAATAATAAAATAAAATGAAATAATGAAAGTCTTTTAGAGAGTGAATTGTAATTTGAAGAATATTTGTAAAAATTTCAAAAGTTGATTCGACTCACTTCAGATGACAATTGCGTACAAATTTCTCAATGACTATTTTTCAATACCGATCAAGTTTTATTGAAAAAAAAAAAACAAACAAACAAACAAAAACAATTAGTTATCAATCGGAATAAGATTCAAGATAAATCGATAAAGAAAAAAGAAGTGCTCCAATTTCGTGAGAAAAAAAAAAGATTGATACATCAGTTCCATCATCGTTACGTCAATATTGCAAGCCTGACACGTAGCGTAGACTTGCATTACTCAGTACAACGTCACGAACTCGATCGATGAATAATTTTCTTTATGACACATGCACTGTGTAACATGATAAATACCCCTCTCGCCCTTTTCGTTCAACGCTTTTTGTCATTTTAACTACACTCATAACGAACGTTCTTGTTTTTCGATTCGTAGAACAGGTGACTTGAAAAATAAAGACAAATACGGATTGACGTTATCAGCTGATTTACGTGTAGGAGATAAAAGATCAGTGAAATATTATTTTATTATTTTTTTCTCATATTCATTTTTCCCAACATTCTTCTGAACACGCAGGTAGTATAAAAATTTTAATTCTTATGAAAATAATCAACAAGAAGTTTTATAATAATGAATTATTACACTTTTTGATTATGAAAGCGACTCAAATTCTTTTCGATTTTTTATTCCATAACTCTATATGAACAACGCATAGCTGTGTCCGGTGTCGAAAACCCCATAAGTCCAGAAAAAAAACAGAAGTTATTTTAGCACAAAAATCGGTTAGATTTAAAATCGTATTTTCTACAATGTACGCATGAGAATAAAAGTATAGAATCATACTTGATCAAGTGTGCGGGTGATTCAATCAGCGTGACTCACATCGAATGCCAGAGGGCACAAGGGAATTTAGAAATAAGAAAGGAAAGAAACGTTGAGAAAGTTCTTTCGGGTGGATATTCTCAGATAACGCGAACGAGAGGGTGTTTCGTGCGAATATAAAACTGGGATTCATTTCTCGTAGAACACGTTTTTGATGTGACGTTGTTGGGTGGTTTTATTATATGAAAAGCATCGTCGTCGCCGCAACGCTTTCCTTGACCAAGTGACCTAAATTTTCGCGAATCAACAACCCCTCTCTCATTTTCTATCCCTGTTTTTATTCCACGATTCACTCCCTTTGTGGTTAAAAAAAAAAAAAAAGAAGAAGAAGAAAAAAGAAAAGATAAGTCCATAAAATGGAAAGATGATGAGAGAATTGTGAATGCAGACGCGTATGAAAGGGTTCATCGTTCTTCTTCTTTTTTATTACCTCTGCATGACTTCGAGCTCACGTGTATTTTCTAAAGATTTATGAATGTATAGAACACTTTACACGAAGCCCTACCAGCATTTTCCGGCGTGACATACTTCTGAGTCTAGAATACTTTTCAAGTATCTTCCATTAAACCCACCGATCAAAAAAGTCTGCATCAGTTTAAAGCGATTGAAATATAAAATGAGATATTTTAGAATTCACAAATAAAACTAATCTCTACAGTGGACAAAGTAGATTAATCCACCGAGAAAAGTTATAAGTCAGAATTGAAACTTTTCAAGATTTTATTTCATTTTGATCATTCGGTCGAACAACCGAATTTTCAAAATCTTCAGTTTCGAGTAAAATAATATAAAAACACACCTTTTGATTAGAACACCGGGCTCACGAAACAAACAATAAAATTTAGGTGCATTACTGCACGCGTCTTTTACATTTACGAAAGCTCACTGTTTTGCTTCGATGTCTCTCGTTCCATACTGTTGAGTTTGTCTCGTATTCTATTTCGTTTTCAATTTTTTTTCCTTTTCTATCTTTTTACTCTTTTTTTTTCATGTAGAAATATTCATTTTGATGCTATGAAAGAGATTATTTCATTTTTCAAATGAAAGTTCAAAAAAAGAAAAACCGAAAGTCGATGAGATTGTAAAAGCTTCGAAAATACGTTGAATAAGCGCGATGTCATTCGAGCCACGTGTTATGAGCATTGAAAAAGATCGTTCGAAAAAATATAATATGATAATTGATCATTTTTTCAAGGTACGAAATATACGCGTAATCGGTCCATATCTTTTGGTGACGTTCAAATTCCTTCGATGGAATGATGAACGGATCGGCGCGACGTGCACGCGTGTGTCACAGTGTACGAATGACGCGAAAAGTTAGCGATGCTCAGACAAAGTGATCGCAGTTTCGATATGTTTATGAGGTGTTTAAATGACTTCCGGATATTTTGGCGGCGGCGGCGACGGCGTAAAGAAAATGTGAAAGCGAATGACGCGAAAGATCGACAGAGCTCAATTCCGCTTTGGCGTTTCTCCGCGTCAAATATTCGTTCACATGGCCACGATGGGCTGAACCATCGAATGAGACTGTCGAGAAAAAAAATGTAATCTACATCGTTAGGTGTTTGCTTTGAATCCTTTTCTCTCAACGAACGTCAATTCGAATATAATTTCGTGAAATTATTGTTAAATTTTATGAAAAAAAAAAAAAAAATTATCGAGCCCGCGTGAGATAAAACATTTTTATAATTTTTCTTGAAATTGATAACTTTTTTTCTTCGGTGTCGAAAACAATGAATATTTGGAAACTCAATAACTGGTTTGACGATTGGTACATTGAAAAACAGAAAGAAAAAAAAAACTCAATTATCATCCTATGAAGTATACCGAATGATGAAAATACCTGATACGACGAAAACCAATTTGTTCACCCTCGTCTCGTTAGAATGTCATTGTCATCCTGACCAAAGATCCCGGAAATGAAAAAAAAAAAAACTAGCCTCCCCTACCGTGAGTATGAAACGTGCAGTGGACTTCCGTAAAAGAAACTTTGTCCAAGCAATCAACAGACCAGTTTGTCTGAGATTTTTTATCCTTATATCGTGAATTGCTTGCAATTAGCAAAAACACCAAATTTACCCATGAACAAACGGCTGTTCTGTATTATTTTCATTATTTTCAATGAATATCAGATTTTCGTGCTTACAACAAAAGAAAAATGTAATGTCTTTTATTTTTATTCTCGACTGAGCCTGTTTAAGAGCTTAATTAATAAACCTCTGAAAAAAGATATTCCTCGATCGTAAGTTAAAATGAATTTGTCTCAAGTGATATTGATTATTAAGAAAATTATTATTAAGGAGGTTGGCTATACACAACAATGTTGCCATGTTAGAAGCATAGGAAAATTCGAAATGATAAGAATTTAATGAAATTTGGTGAGCATATTCTTTTGGATTAAATATGAATATAGAAAATTTTTTAAGATTTTTCTTCTACATAATTTTCGAGTAATTTAACACTAGAGTTTACATCCGTAAGCATAGGATTCTGATATATATAGGTATATATTTTGCATATTGTAAACTCCAATTATTCGACAACTATGTAGACGAAAAATTTGAAAAAAATTTGTGTCATTGCATTTGATGCTAAAGAATGTTATCACCAAATTTTATCAAATTCTTATAATATTGTCGTCTGTAGCCACCCTCCTTAAACGCACAGAAGAATTTGCAAGATCTTCTTCCCTTCGATTACGTTTATAAATGCCCAAGTGAGTTTGATTTTCCCAACAACAATGTAGTCTAAAATATTATGATGGTAACACTGCATTTGAACAGTTTGAGGAATCGTTCAGCAGCATTAAATCGTTATATTCAATGTGGCTTTTCATGAAAAAAAATTCTATCTCAAGGCTACGATTGAAATCTAACATTCCCGCCGCTTTTCAATGAATTTAATCGTATCTGTCCGACTGAAAAAATTTCAAAGAACTTCCTTTTTTTTCTCTGACATGGCATTATTTTCTCTCTTTTTCTGTCTCTTTCTTTCACGCTGAGATGCTTCCAACCCCGTTCACTCGATCGACGCCGAATCTTTGAATAGCAAAAGACATATAAAAATACGAGAGCTTAACTTCTCAACAGAGAAAGAGACAGAGAAAATGAAAAATGAAGAATACGGAGAAAAATCTTTTTTGAGAAGACGAAATGGCAGATTAAAGAGGAACAACAGGATAGAGATTCAGTACGAACCTTCAGGGACGCCATGTCGGACACGGATCGATGTGTCTGAATGGTTTCCAACTGGTCCAAACACCAATCAAGCTCTTCCATCGTTTCGACCGCGAGTTTCATGTAGGGCTCCTCTGGAAAAATTAAATGAAAAAAATCATTGTTTTTTCTTTTCTTTTTATATATCCTCAAATCTAAGTATTTGAAAATCTTCGTATACATTAATCTGTTCGGTATAAAATCTTTGTCCGTTTTTACAGAAATGGAAAAAAAAAATGAAAGTTTAACGATTTCGTTCAATCATCAAATTTAAAAACAATATCGATGGATGAAAAAATTGAATTAGTAATTCCAAGAAAATTGGGATAACGAACAAAACGAGCGGTGGCTGAGTGTTGAATTCGGTATAGAAATAAAAATTACAGCATTTTTAATGAAATTATGAAAAATTAAAAAAGTGAAAACCCTTCGTTTGATTATTTCATTCAGAAGAAAACGAAAAAATTGTGTTTAAAATTGAAAAAGAATCGCAAAAAGATACTCCATGCTCCATGTTACAGCCTAATACTTTTTTTGGTATAGAATCAAAAAAAAAATTGTTCCTCATATAATGCTTATATAAATAAATAAAATAAACTGATGAAACTATTTGGAAAATTTGATGAGTCTAAATTTGTTTGAGTGAAAAATAAAAATTATTCACAGTTAGACTAAGCTAGATGCTGCGACAAAGCCGGCAGACACAGCTAGTACTATAAAAAAAAATTTTATTTGCATTTTTGCTGATTCCAAAGATTGATAATTTATAATGTTCCTTAATAACTGGAAATACGATAAAATTCGTGTCGATTTTTTTTCGTTTTTTTTTTTTTTTTTTTTTCAAATCCCGTTTTTATGTGCAAATTTTATGAGTCTTATTAATGTTTTTCATTTATTGTTGTTGTGGTCAGAAAGTTTTTGAATATTCCGCAATGTTTTTAACCCAAATAGAAGTTGATCAACATAAATCTTGAGTTAAACTGGAACTCTACGCGGCATCCGTACGAAAAATATAGAAACTTTCTGTAACTTATTCAGTATTCTCTTATTTTCTTGTACGTTAACGTTGAAAATCTAAATATTCCTATTGGTAAGAAAAACAATTCGGATGAAATTACCTCCTTGCGCCAACATTCGCGGTTGTGGCGTGCTGCTCCCCTGGGCACCACTGCTTCGCCGCGATCTGAAAATTGCATTTTTCAATTTTAAATTTACAACCATCTTTTTGAAAAAAAGCAAATGAAAATATATTTGATTGAGTACTAGAAAGAATAAGTAGACAAAAAAAGTCGTCTCGTTAATCCAAATATGAATATATAAATTCAAATTTTTCTCTACTCTTATTAATAGAACTAAAATTGAAAAAAAAAAAAATTATGAATGAAATTGAAAAAAATATTTTGAAATGAAAAAAAAAAAAATTTTTAATATAAATATAATGAAAAATAAAGAACTGATGAAATGGAATTTCAAAGCAATGTATATTTTCGAAAAATACTCACTTATTCGTCGGAACATTTGTGAGCGACAGGAAATTGTTTCTAACTGAACGTAGAGAGGCAAGTATTTGCGCGAACGGTGTAACGATGAGATCCTCTCCATGGCTGTAAACAAATGAATGATCGGTCAATTAATTGGTTCATTGAGCCACGTTGCTGGAATCTTTTGTTTCATATCTTTGTAATCGAAAAATAATAACTTAGTGTTTTCTTTCTCAATATAAAAAATGTTAATTTGCAAAGCTCTAGTGTCATGCATAATTCCCAGCTTGCGATATATATCATTGAAGATCTTTTTACAATGAGTAACAATTTAGTATAAATACGTAGAAAAAAAAAATATATACATATGAACTGAGAAGATTTTCGTGTAAAATACATTTTCAGATAAAGTTCGACGCAAATATACACTCAGTCAAAACATATCATTTCAATGGCATAAATATTGTTTTTTGGTTTTAAATTACGATACGATGGTCGATCGTTGCACATTATCATACGACAGCGGAATAAAAAAAAATAATAATAATTTTTTTCTTCATTAAAATCACATTGATTGGTAGAAAATCAATGAGTTTATTATTCGCTCATGTTGGTACCAATTAAGGAATCAGGTCGATTGCGCTATGAAAATTTCTCATTAAAATTCTTCCTTGTGATGGAACGATTATGGCACGACGAAGGCGTTGAGGGATACGAAATGTCTGAATTCTCAAGAAACCGTTTATCGTGGATAAATCGCAGCGTTTGCTAACCCATCCTGCCCACAGGCAGTGTAATCAAAGTAGAATCAGTTTTCCGAGCTTCAAGCTCATTAGAACGGCCCCATTAATAAATGCCCTGTAAGTAAAGTAAACAGACTTTTAGTTGGGTCCACGTAAATGAGCATATCGACCCGTAGTTGTTTCAGGTCAAACGTATAATAACGGATCATTCTTCATTTTTTTTTCGTTATCAATATTTAAAAAATTTTTTTTACCTCGACAAAATTCCCTATTGAACGCACACGAGATACGAGTATTGAAATACTAATGAAATACCTCGCTATAGAATAACTCGTCGAACAAGTCGACATTAAAATGAGAAATATTGAATGCAAATACTCGCAACATTAATGCAGTCGAAATTATATGATCAGGTTCTTAATTCCGAATTTTTTTCAAATATGCTGGAACCTCTGGTCCTTTGAATCCTTTACAACGTATTTGGATGATTTGGAGGATTTTTATGCGACCTACGGAAAGAATCTTTTCATCTACAGACACGAATGTGGTAGAATTTAATCTCGTATTCAAGGTTTTTCAAATTTATTCGAAAAAGGAGGTAATCGATTTCATTTATGGGAACGATTTGCAAGATTTTTTCAATTTTCTAACATAATTTCAAAGGTGGAGTAATTGTTGTAACTTTTTATGGTTACAAAATTTATTCCAACGAGAATGGGCCAACTTTGAGCCTGCATTTATTGCTCGTCGATAAATCCTGAGAGGAGGATGAGAATGTTCAAATCTATAATCTGGATTATCGTGCAAATTAGATGACGTGATTACGTTCCGAGTAACCAATTAACCCGTTTGAGCCAATTAGCGTTTGAGTCGCGATACTCTTCGTTACAGGAAATGGAAATTGCATTCAAGTGTGCAGATACGTCTCGTGCACCTAGTACGGAATTCGCTAAACATCTACGAACGCGTGGGCGTCTTGTTATTTCTTGGTTTGCATCTATCGCTTACCAGATAACGATACAGCCAAAGTAATCACTAGAATTCTGAATTAATACGTCATTTACTTTTCGTGCTTTGAGCTGAATTTTCTCGCTAGAAGGCTAATTATACGCGGATCAAAATTTAGTTTATGAGCTTCTTGTCATAACTCTGAACAAGAAAGTAGATCGAAGAGATATTCAATTAGCAATACTCTTCATCGTCTAATGAAACTTTATCAATGCGAAATTGCATCAAAAAACGTCGACAAAAGGTTCGTGGATCCTCATCGACAGAAAAAAAATCTTTCAACAAGCACCGATGACAAGACATTTCGAGAAAAAATTTCAATTTATTTTCCAACGATCGAGACACGTTATTTTGAATATTTTATAAAAATAAATAAATAAAAAAGCAAAAATTGCAAACAACGTGGGGAGTGTAACACGCGCTGGGCAATCAGGAATTGAAATGCACATAACCAAAGTAATGTGTGTTTTCTTTCTTTATGTCTTCGGTCAATTGAATTATGATTGGAATATTTACTGTTTTTCATGTACTAAAAGAGAACAGGTACAAAAGGAACATAATGATATGCGGCTATTTCGAAATTATTTCGAGCCTGAGTTATTAGTTCTACAGCGAGAGCGAAAGATTTTCAGGATCTAGGAAAACATCGGATGCTCTTTTTATACATACGATAAGATAGGCAATCGTTTAATCTAAGAATACGGTCTCTGGAAGAAACACTTTCGAGTACGTACGCAAGAGTCTTGCAATAAATTCAACTGGATACAGAGGAACAACCTGTCAGGAGATGGCTTCGAATAGAATAAGAAAATCCGAACGCTTGAATTTCTGGGCTGTCTAGTGTGGTTATATACACGTTGCAAAGTTTAGAATCTAGTGAGGATGTTTTCATACAGTTTGTATGGTATATTTATGTAGAGAAAACGAATGGTTTCCTATTTCAGTAGCAGCACCTCTTCAAGCTCCCTCTCTCTCTCTCTCTCTCTCTCTCTCTCTCTCTCTGTTTCTCTTTTTATTTCTCTCTTCTCCATGTTTGTTGTTCATGCCTGTGACGCGTGAAATTCTTTTCTATTTTTTCTATTTCTTTAATCTCGATGTTTCTATATAAGATACATCGCTGGTGGCGTTATTGCATCACAATTTCTCCGATTGATCGCTTTTTCATGATTGTGGTTTAAAACCACCATTACCTGTAAGGTTACTTATTAATTTTTTCATACAGCTATTTTTTAACTTTCTATCTCGTATTATAATGTAATTCAAATTATTATTCATTTAAACTAAGCTTAGCAATTATCATATCGCCTCTTTATACCTGTATTTACTCACAAAACCATTGCACCTACATACTTCTTCGTTTGGTTCCATCGATACCACGTTACGGTTGACTAGCAGTATGTAATGAACAGAAACTTATTACTCATTTGTTATTTTTCATTTTGTTTCTTTTGTATTTGTATTTCAATTTTGTTCAAGTGCCCCAACACACAGCTGGGACATAAATGAATCTTCAATTATTCGATCAATCTCTCTCTCCCAGTTTCTAAGACCAAAAGTTTATTTGTCATGGTTTCCAGGTTACTCGGTGCTTTCGTACTTCAAATCTTTCGATTCTACGCTATAGCCAAAAAGCCTTAAGTAGGTGGCTCACGGAAACGTTTATATTATGTATCGTACGAAGTTACGAAGAGTTTGAAAAAGACGAGGCTATGAAATAATCGATAGAAAAAAAAAACAAAAGGAAAAATGGTTCTTCAAGAATCCAATATTGTTCGGGATATTTTTTTTTGTTCTGTATGCAACGATCTTAATCCTAAGGTTCTCTTCCATCAGCTATTTTTGCTCCTTCATTCGTATTCAAATATATTCTTCATCTTAATGCAGTACTGACAAACAGCTTACTCCGTATGCCCTACTTTTTTTTTGTTTTCCAATGTTTTTGCCATTTTTGTTGTCTAGAGAATACCAACGATCCTTGTTTTCAACGCTTTATTTTCAGGCAACGGAAGGCAATGTGCTATAAGAATATGTTATTCTTTTTTTTTAATTGACAAGCGGATCAATCTGGGTGTAAAATGTATTATATTCCTCAGTCTCATAATAATAATAAAATGAAGAAACGAAAACTGCAAAAAAAAATCTCCTTTTTCTTTCTTTATTTCTCCCTCTCTCTCTCTCTCTCTCTCTCTCTCTCTGGTCCTGAAAAAAGAAAGATCGATACGCCTTATTCGGCAATAGCATCCGGGAAATTGCTTTCTCCAGATCATGACTCATCGAATAAGTCGGACGTCGTTCATTTCTTTCTTCTCCCCAATATTCCAAAGCTCTACAAACCCTGACAGAAATAGTCACATAAAGCATTGTAACACATAGGATAAAATGAATTCCGGGGCTTATGGATTTAGTTGGTGGCTCTTGAAATCTCCATGCTATAGGATAATGTCTTGTTTCTGTCGTAAAAATTCCCGAGTAACAAAAGTCGCCATTACTTGGACAAAGATAAAAATTTATCCTACAACGAAAGCATGATCGAGAAATTTCGATTGCTGGAGCTCGTAAAATATCAAATTTCTGTGTATTTTCTTCCGACTGATAATTTCGTCACGTATAAATATGACGATAGAAGAATAAAAGTAGAAAAAAAAAATTATATTCATCCTGATATTTCAGGATGAAAAAAAAAATCGTGGCTATGAAAAACATTTCCATTGACAGTATCGAGGACACGATCGTACTTTCGTGGATTAAATCCAAACGGTTATTTTCCAGGCTCAAATACTATAGGAGACCGGCATTCATAGGATGCGTTTCATATTTCATAGATGTTATATTTTCATTCTTTATATTCCCAATATATACGAGCTACAGAAAAAAAAAAAAAAATACTCATCAGCTCCACCGAAAATCATTTACTTTTCTATCGGCATTATATTTTCGCCAAGTAGTGAGAAATTTTTTTTCAATAACACTTTGTTAACCGGCTTCTTTTCGCGAAGGGCCATATTTTGTGGATGCTTAAGAAGAGCACTCGTCGATAATACTAAATTTGAATTGGCTTTTCATAAAAATGGATTATAATTCATTACTGCATTTTATAGCAACCAGAAATCTAAATTTTTCACTACTTAACCAGTTCGCGTTACCGGATCTAACCTCTTGGATGTCAGGTTTACAAAAAGCGTTCTGGTTGTAACATTTTTCTAAATTCTGTTGTCTCTTAATTTTATCGTCGTTAAGGATTTCTCACAATTTTTTCGTGCGTTAGACAGTTTGTATCGGACATTTAGAGAAATTCAGTTTATAAATTATTGGATAAAAATGTGGTGATCGTGAAATCTCTGTAAGCTCCCACATAAATATAACGCTTTTCAGAGTTGAAATTCTTGACAAAAAATGTTCAATAACGTGGCTTTAAATTTTTTTTCATTCCATTTGCACACGCTTTATTGTGAATAAAAATCAGTTATTTATAGAGTGTTCGGGAGGTGCGTGAAAGAAATACCTCCAATAAACGGAGACCAATGCAATTTTTCTTTATTGACGTCTCGAATAACCATCAAATATTTGAGAAATTTTATGTCAATATCAAATATATTACCAGTAAAGCTATATAATCTGACTTTATTTTACTGAAAATAAATATTTTCCTGTTTCGATAAATGTGGAAAAAAAAAAATCTAAAGTCTACATACGTGGGCCGTCCGCAGGTGGGCGTAAACCCGCACGTATCCCGATAACACTGCTTCATCGTGAATTTGAAAAAATTCCATGACCTCTTTCATATTTTTTTTATTCTAGCTGCAATATTAAGCTTCACTGGTTTTTTTCTGCTTTTAAAATACACCTAAAACACACGTATGTGAGTATTTTCATCATCGGATCACCGAGTTCTCATTTTATTTATATTTGCTGTAAAAAAAAAATTCGAAAAATGTTCCGAAAAAGAAAAACATGCTACAATTTTTCCGAATCCACGTGCAACATTTTCATGAAATTGTAGATTGTATAAGATAAAACAAAAGTTGTTTGCAAATTCGCGCTCGTTAATCGTAATATTTCCAGGGGGGTTGACTAATTTTATTTGATATTGCGTTGCTGTTCAAATATGCGTTTAGGTTTAGTCCAATGAAAAATATATGACAAATTGTGAAATGAATCTTATCTTCGGACTACTTATGAAGAAAACTTTCTTCTTTCACGCGTCAAAATCAGCAATAATAAATGTACTTCATGATTCTTCTGATACTCGATCATCATCCAGGAAACGGAATTTCGTAAGGCTGGAAATACTCTACAGGACACGAAGCGCGCGAAAAGGAGAAAATCAATTGAGCAATAGGATGTAATGACTGGAATCGATCAATTTGCGAGGAGATGGTAATGGGAGTGTTATTGGAAATTCGTCGAACACAGACTGAGGGTGTCGAGTAGCCTGCGGTTACAATGGCGCAGATCTCGTCTCTGTTGCTCTCTGTGTATACTCCGTCACTTCCTCCGTCATTGTCGACTCGTCCATCCATCTCTCGATCCTTTCCCCCTCTCCGTCTCTTTCATGTACATAGGTAGTACATTTACCGAGACACGAGTACACAGGAACATCGAAACGAGCTAGCTGGATAGTGATTGACACATTCGTAATAATGGAAAAGCAACAGTTATTGGCATACCCTTAGGACTCAACATTTGAAGTAATTTAATATAGTGACTGACATTCACTGTCGGGATTACGAAGGATATAACAGTTCTCTTAATCCTTTGGCATCCATTTCCCTTTAGCAGATACATTGCTGTTTCTAATCTCAAACATTGAATGGGACTTCAGGGGAAAATCATACCAAAGTGAGGGTGAAATGACAAAGAGGAAGAACGAGAGGGGAAGGGGGGGGGGGGGGTACATAACGCAGATTATTAGAGTAGCTCGTAGCGAAGCGATAGGATCGTTAACGAAGCTTTTGTCACGAATTCCATCTCTTGTGTGTAAGTGAAGAGAAACATCGAGAATATTACCAAAGGGGCATACGAATTCCGGGCTTTCGAATCGGGTTTCACTTCATCCTCAAGCTTCAAATTTGCTGAATGGAGGTATTAGATGATTCAATGTTTCAATTAACTTGATTCAACGATAGCGAATAACGACGACATTTCGCCTATAATTTATCACTTTCAAAACGATATATTTTACGTTTCCGAAAAATCCTCGAGATTCATGAACTTTTTTTATCGAATGGAACAATAAAATATCTACGAATTAACATCTGGAAGGTGCAGTTCGATTAAGCGAAAAAGCTCGAAATAGTAAAACGATGAAGGCCGTAGAGCCCTCGAAATACGGTAGACAGGAGTCCGCATATACATCAGATATGTCGGTTGACGATGCACGAAATGATCGTGGTCGTTCAACCAATCGTCTCTAGCACTCGGCCATTTCTCTGGCTCGTTTCCGTCATGGACGAGATACATAATACGTACAACTGTATAGTGCATGGTAGAATTTTGTTCTCTATGCGGTTAAATGCTGACGTACGAGAGAATGGTTCATAACCTACGAAAACTGGGCATATTCATCGACGAAATTTATCCTCGCTATGGTGTACGGAAAATTGGATGCACGAAATCCGGTTCTAGTTGGCCCAATCGTTGAATAATGTCTCCATCGCCTTCATCGCGTCATATAAAATTTTGTAATTGGGTCTCTATTTCTTGACTCGTTAAAAATATTTTAAAATGTCACATATGCTACTTTTCTGGTTTTGTTTAATGCGATTTGTTTGTCCTCAAACTGTAAAATAAAACTTCAAATGTGTAATTATGTACCGAATTAAAATTTTTCATTTTTTATGCCTCAATTTGTCATGAAATCGTTGCATCCACCATTCGGAATACTTGAATATCTATAACGCCATATTTTTTTTTTTATTGATGTTCATGAAAAATTGAGTGCAGTTATCGAACAGAATATACGAGGCTTGCTATACAGATGACGACTTTGCAATTATTCATTTCGAATAGTGGTATTACGGTATATAATATAAGAAATATCAGTTTAATAAAGAATGACAAAGGGATGAATTCTTAAGCCTACGAATCTTATCATTCCGACGACTCATTTCACGCATAGATAAGCAGAGGAAGCGGATTGATTGAATTCACGATCGATGAATGGTGAAAGTGATTCTTTAAATGAAGTTTCGAAAAGAATTTTATTTATTGCACTCCCTGATCGTAAACGTTTTTATTTGATTTGACATTTGCTCGAGTTGATCCTTTTGACGTTGATTTTTTGAGTGGTTTCTATCTTGTGGAATGAGAGGCAAGGATTCATTGTGCTGTTGAAATTGTTCACCTTTGAAATACGACAGATCTTGATATAAATCTTACGTAATAATACACATTTTCGTTGCTATAAAGATCTACGTTCAATTTTATTCCTATTCATTAGAACTGAGTGAATGAGATAAAAATGACCTTATGAAAAGTGTTGAAAGTTGAACTTTTGTATTTCAAAATCCACATACATATGTGAATAATAAAAAAGATCAATGAGTTTGGCATTTGAAGTACTAGCCTCGAGAGCAAACTATCGGGAGTCGATTTCACTTGCGAACAGAATATTTTGACTCAACGTAACTGTAAAGACGTTTTTCGCATTAATTGGAAAGCACAATACCTGAGGTAAATTGGATATTTATCGACAGCGATCGACGAATCGTAGCAGCGATATCGTGACGCGAAATGAGCGGAGACCGAGTGTTTACCGACGGACCAACACTGAGAAAAACATTAATCCGGAAAAAATGCAGCGAAAGAGGTTCGGAACTCACGGGAAGAAGAAAAATACGGGCTGTTGCTTATAAAGACAGCAGTTGATGCTACATTAAATAAATAAACAAGAACGAAAAAGATTTAAGGTGAAACAAGCTCGATGAATATAATGTCGAAAACTCACAAATCACGTTTGTTGCTCGTATCGAAGCATTGCTCCCAGAAAACAGCTCTTCGGGGCGGTTTGACCCTGAGAGCGGAGGTGGAAAGCGTGCGTGGTAATCCTCCGATGACACCGCCAACACCACCAGCTCCTAACGAGGGTGAGCTCATTCCACCGCCGCATCTCTTCAATCCACTGCTCGAGATAGCAAGCTCCTCGAGGCCCCCGCTCGAGCCTGACATTTTCATCAATGTCTTCTGTACTCGAGGCTCCGAGGCGCCTCTTCACTAAATCAACTACACTTCTTCATTCGGCGTCATTTACTCATCTCGTGACCTCACTTCTCGCAATCACCGGTACACATTTGTATAAATAAAACAGAATGAACTCCAGTTATTCGATTTTGACTATAGACCAATGCGGAGACAAAACTTTCACGATGATTTTCATCATTGGATCGAGTCAGATATGCCCAATGAAACTTTATCACTTAATATTTTCACAATAATCTAGTATGATTACACTCTGTAATTATTTTGTTTCCATTCTGTCATTTTTTTGTGTGTTTTAATACGTTCATTTCTTCAATGATCATTTTCACACTCAATGGTTATTATTGGACTTTAAATGTGTTTTTCTTTTTTATTATCGTATTTCTTTAATCGATATTGTGATGGAGAAACTATTGTACAAGGCTGGGCTAAGCACTAGAAAGTCTGAGAAGCGAAATAAATAGGGAACTGCTGGATGCAGCTCCCTTGTTTCTAAAGCATCGTAGCTCTTGTTTCGTGCATCGATTGTTCACCGGAGGCAAGAAATCTTTTGTCCTCTTTATCAGGGTCAAGGTTTACCAGGAAGAAGGATGGCGCAGGTGTATCTTTCTTCTTTCTTTCAATTCCTCCTTCGAGATCTCAAGCAGCTTTTATGGATTTACTGGTTATTTATTCAGATTCTATGTACATCACAAGGTTTTACTAATAAAGGGATGAAAATCCTTGAACACGTTTGGCAAATCGATAAACACGTTTTATCTCTTCATTGACCACTGAAATTTTGATGTTGAAATCTATCTTCTGATGTAGAGATTGGAGAAACGATTTTTTTGTTTGTTAGTTGTGTGTCACTTTTAGCGTTTTTTAAAATTTATATTTCGTGTGATAAAGGTCGGTCGGTCGATCATTTCGTCATAAAAACGGAAATATAACTATAAAAAATAATGTTGATTGTACACTCGCTGCAGAAAAATGAATGAATAAGATAAAAATTGAAAAAAACTTGTATAAACCATCTCTCAACCCTGAGCCACTGTTTCAGTGATAAGCACGCTCTATTTAATCATAAAATTATGCCTAATTATGCTTAACCTTGCACCAAAATTTGGCTGTCATTGTACGGATCAAAATACTATTGAGCATTACGTGAGAACATTATCACGTGCGGTTTTCCTCGTTTGTTCGTGTGCGCATGAAATGGTATAACATATCACAAAATCGTATTACATGTCTGTCCGCCAAGGCCACTAAATATATTGGATAATGTCGGATCATCAACTGACAACAGTGGTAGTCTGAAAATCAGCGCTTTGTCATGGGCGCAACAGACCGATGTTGAATAACAACGAGAGAATTTATCATCGGAGGATCAGTGATATTGAATATCAAAGATGGTCACATCATTTATATCCGGCAAGAAAGGAATGAGAGAGAAAGAAAAATGGGAATTGTCCATGTTTAGTGGTAAATGCTTAAATGCGAAAAAATTCTTTTTCGTTTCAACAAGTTCATTCCGTTTTGATAATCACTGAAACTATCGTTACAATTTTCTTGAAAATATTTTCATTCTCAATCAATTATTCGACACGAAAAAGGATTTTTCGTTGACAATATTTGTCACTGATAAAAACGAACTTTTTTGTACGAAAGCATAAGGTATGAAATTGAGCACAAAAAAAGCATCAAATGTATTCGCAGACCGAATAATTCTCAATATTGTATGTTTTCAAAAATATCTATGTAAAGAATGGAATTCTTCAATGTTCTACGGAAGAATTTTTTCATGATAAATGAGAATTTAGCGTGTCCAGCTTATTTTTTTCTTTATTCCCAGTAACGAACTCGTTATGTGGGTGAACACATTTCAGCAGTAATCGCGAATCAAGTGTTGAAGGGACCGTGATATTTTTTTGGTAAAAATATGAACAGGATTCGTTCTGCCATTGTGAATAAGATAAATGATCCGCCCAGTCGTAATGTACGACTTCACGAATAATAGCGTCAGAAAGAAAAAATGTATCTTTCAAACTACTCGTGTGAGAAAATAAGCAGTCGAGATGGCACTACCGAGATTCCATAAAACGACAGTGCTGGATCCATAATCATTGTTTAATTCGTTCAATTTTTGAAACAAATCGAAAGTATCGAAGTACTTGTATGTCTGCTTCATGTGTCCCAAAATACAAATTGAAAAAGATCATTTGGCAAAATTAGTTTCTTACGGGTTGTCAGAGCCCTCAGATTTCTCACGGGAAATGAGAGAAAGCCATTCTCAACTCTTTATAAATTTCCTGAAGTTGAGAAGAGTTTGTCATTTGGTCGTTCCGGGACTTTTAACTTCCGTGGAAAAAGCCTGCTTCCGATTTTACCGGGTATGCGCAAAATCGTCGGAAGAAAATCCGACGTCGCTGATTCAATCGTTTTCTTTACGACATTATTATCGACACTGAGCATAGCCTCGAGATTGAAAGAGAATTCTACGATTTTCCAATGATTTATGTTTCTGAAAACAATTCAAATATTCAGATTCCTATGGCGTGGATGACATTTTCACAAAAGTTTTTCAATTGGCCAATAATAACTAGTTACTTCATTCTCTACCTTTCCGATCGGTTGAATTCTGATTCACTGATTTTTTTGGTTTTTTTTGTTTGTTTCAATTGCAAATTAAATGGACCTGGCCTCTGTCCAAACATCTTAGTGAAATGTGTATAAAAATAGTATCACAATTGCTATCGAATGGTGCTTGAATTTTATAAAATGTACAAAATTGAATTGAAATTTATGAATTTCCGGTTAAATTGATCTCAACGAAATTTGATCAAGAGATTAATGACAACTCGGTTATTATTTTCGATTAAAATGGCATGCGCTCGTCGTTTGTTTGGCTCGTGAAAATAAAACGAGAATAAAACGGAACAACGATGTGTCGGGGGATTTAAGCCATTCAAAAATAGTCGTGGCCCCGCTCGAACACAGCCCAAAAGTACTGTATAAATATAGAATTAGTTAGCTATAGACTAAACGAGAGAGGAAAAAACTTAAACTAGACGAACAACGGTCAACCGTGATGTTTGGCGAAACAGCTTTTTTATCTCAATACGACGAAATCACAACATCGTTACGTCGAAGGACTTTGTCATCATCGAGTCCGATATCATATGTCTAAAAACTCGACGCAGCGTCTCGACTGTGTGAAAATTTGAAGAAGTATGAAAACATACAAATAAACTTTCATGATTAAAAAATTTCAGTTCGAGAGCAAACATGAATTTGATCGTTATGTGATGTGACTATCGCACAAAATTTCGAAAAACATTCCATCGAAACAATTCGACGTATTCGAAAAAAATCATCGTTCGTTTGAACCTTCTGCGGATATCGAAATTTATTTTTCAAGTGAGCAACGATTTTTGTAAATACTTAATTCATGAAAAAATTCAATTTAATTCAATTCTAAATAATCTCGTTCCTGAAATTACAATTTTTCCATACATTCGCTGACGAAGCATCGCAGTCCTGTCATTTATCGTTGCTGAGATCTATTTTTTAAATCGACGATAAGAATGATAATAATCCGAGATTTCTCAAATTGAGTGATTTACGTTGATCATTCCATGCGAAAAGTTTTTGACATATAAACTAACGCCACATGACCATAGTACGAGGGTCGTTTTACAGTTGCTCGACGGAATGTCACCGGAAATCAGGGTCATTTCACACGGCAGCGTAAAACTTTTGCCTTGAAAGGGTTACGGCCACGAGGTCGCATGCAGTTACGATTCGCCCCTGTCGCGGCACTGCCAAGTACCGGGTAGCTAATTTTTCTCTCATCGCCAATATGTACTATACCGATTCGCTGTGCACATCGTCTACATTTAATGCACTTCCATGATACGTATAGATCGATCGAAGGTCCGAGTCAGCTACAGTTCTTGCTTATTGCAAACATTTAAAAGCAGGAACGATAAGAATCGAAGATTTTTTTATGTACGCAGGTACACTTTTTTTTTCAATTCACAAATAATTTATCTTCAAGAATCTTCAGAGCAATCGAAAAAATCGAATCCTCTTAATCGAGTTCATTTGATCGATTGATACACTATCCTATTGGTACGAGTGAAGAGACATTCTAGTTTCTGAGTAGCGTATAAATAAAATGAAATAAAAAATAAAACCGAGATCCAAAAATGAAAATATAATAAAGACAAAATCTCGGAAAAGGTTTCTCGAAAACCTCGCGAGTGCTTGAGACTCTGCGTATCAATTGAACGAAGCGTTTGTCACTTAGAACCGACGAAATAATAATTGAGTGTATGTAAGAGGGAGTTCATACGCTCGTTGTGAAGTTTTAATAAGGCATGAAACGAGAGGGAAAAAACGATTATACCTCAAACGTTTGCAATCGCGATTATATACCCACTCAATATATACGAGCTGTGCAAGAATCATGACGTCGTTTGAGTGACGCAACGTTTCGAGGAATTTTTTCAAGCATTTAACGGAGAAACTTGTCTTTTGAGCGAGCTCATTGGCACTGAACGGTTCCGTGGTCGAGGCAAGCCACAAGACTTTCCCGACATTTATTTTCAAAAAAAAAAATAAAAAAGAAAAACCTGAGCTCGTGTACATGCGAGTTGCTGTTTTTCTCATCAGACACGAGAATTCGATCGAGCGTGTACGATTATCGGCCGACCTGAATTAATAATGAAATGTGAATTTTCCATTTTAATATTTGCATGAAACATTCATATTTCTTTATCAATATCGCTCTTCTCTCACCAGCTATCTCCACTGCAATTGCATTTTCATACAAATTACATTTGGCATACAAATAAATGAAAAGAAATTTGAAAACTCTTATTTGTTCCGGTTCGTTTGACAGCTATGCGGTCGTTGGATAACGTGACCAGTTCTATCAAAATTACCCTACATATAATCAGTGATAAAGTTGCAGGTGACAGATGGTTTATGGTTCATATATCGATCACTATCACAACAATCGACAATTTATTGGAACTAGTCCATCATTTTATGACGTCATTTGAGGATGAACATATTTAACAATCGTTTTATCGTGGCGTGCGATAGCCTTAAATTTCCTTCTCCTCTACGACCATATCGATCTTTTGTTAGCTGTTTCTCTCGATTTCCTTTCATCCCTATTTCACCCTCTTCTTCTTACTATATGTCAGTTTGCCTATTACCTTTTTATCATCTCATCTCTTTCTGTATTTATGAATACGGCGTTTCGAGTTTTTTCGCATTTCTCAAATCAAATCCGAGGATTTCAAACGTCGGATTTAATATAAAATCCCACGTTGAAACGTCATTGTATGCAGTGATTCATGTGTAGGGAATAAACGCGTCATATTGCATGAATGGATTTTGCTTCAATAGAGTCTCTCGTCGACGCATATTTTTTTTTCTTCTTTTTTTTTTTTTTTGACGTTACAAGTTTTTACGGATCGATCAGGAATCTTGATGAGCATGCAACCATGTTATTTTCGAGTTTTTTTTTTCAAATCTGTATTTACGAAAAGTTAAAAGGAAAAAACTTATTGTCGTTGTCCTCTGACCCGTTCCGAATTTCACGATTTTTTTTTCTATCAGTTTGACGTTGGAGCAAAAACTGTCCTTGAAACATTCTATAACGTTGATTACGAAATCTCTCGGATATTCTGCTATTTTTTTTTTTTTTTTTTTTTTCGATTACTTCCCAATTATTGTGACAGGAACGAAGGTACATTTTCACATTGTAATTGAGCAGTGGAAAAAGTGCCATTCGACTAGGTTGATTGAAGCATTTTATCCTTTGAATTTATTGTACCGTTAAATCCTTTTTATTTTTTTCAACGATCCGATCAAGCTCGATAACGAGAAAAATAAATGAATCGCTGTACAGTAAACTCGTGGAATCCACTCGCCGCATATTAACTTCGTTTATAGCATGACATTTTAATTGTCTTTTAATTGCACCCTATCAATAATGCCGATGGGATTTCGCGTGGCTAGTTAAATCATAAAATTTCGTGAGAAAGAGACAGCAAGGAAAAGGGCGAGAGAGAGAAAGAGAAAATGGAACCTAATTTTATCAGATATTTTCCGTTCGTTAAACTTCAGATTTGAATATTTTGTGACTTCTATAACGTGGTTTACTTTTATGGGTTCTTGTGCACATATTTTCATATATGAAATATCGGATATACGTTTTCAAGCAACCTACTTTTTGGCCCGATAAGACCGAAACCAATTTTCTTATCCACCTCGTGTTCACATAAATAAAACGTCATGGCTTCGCGAATACATTAAAAATGTATGTCCCACAAATATGTGCACAAAAAAAAAACGTTGGAATCTAGGGACAACAAACGTCACGTCAGAATTACGATGTTATTGTTATATTTATTATGATTTTTTGCAATCCTCTTCACTGCGCAATGACCGAGTAAAAAAAGGCTTAAAGACGACCGACCTTATAACAACATTCTCATGAATTAAATGAAGAATTGATTTTTTAGTAAGCACATGCGTTTCATTCACCTTTACGACAAACCACATGCGATATTATCGATCGATATAGTTTAATTATTCATTATTTATTTCATGATTCATGACACAAAGATTTCTATATTTTCTCGTTGGTTTATTCACTCACTAAGATTTTTCCCCGTTTTTTTCTTTTCGTTTATTATTATTGACAGTTATTTTTTTATTTTTTTATTTTTAAACCGAAAATTAATTGTTCTCGTAATTAATCGTACGATCGGTGAAATTTTTTTGTTTTGAGAGTGGCGAAAAAAAAAAAGGGAAATGGTAAGACTGAACGATCAAGAGAACGATATCAACACACGTCGTGTTTGCCGCGATGTCGAACTGGCCAGGGTGTTCTGGTTTCGCGGGGGATCGCGCTTCAATGGTGGGGATATTTACCAGGAGCCAAGAGAGTGGAGTACCTAGTCGGCATGATTCGCGCGGGAAGTCTGCGCGGTGCGATTGCGTCGTTTTATATATGTATATCTATACATAGAAAACGTTTCTATATAGAGCAGACTGCACTATATAGTTATCTAGTAAATAGTTGGCGTTCCAACTCCCACGGGAGGGTAGATACCGCATATACTTATATATATTCATGTATTCCTTTTATATATATATATGAATACGTACTTCCTATAGTGACGTCAATATATACGGGATGATTCATAATAAATTATTCAGCTTTATTGACGAAAATTTGCACCTAAAATATCTACGCCAATAGGTTTATGATTTTGGCAACAATTATAGTGGTTTGATACTGAAAAATGTCCAAACTATTCTCGATCATCGAATTCTTAGTTACTTTCGGTTGGATCCAAAACAAAAATGTCAAAATATAAAATTTGTTTCATCTGATCTCGTGTATGCCTCGGGTGACTAAATAATTTTGAGTTTAGAAAGAAAATATGTTTTGTTACGGTGGACGAGAAGATGACTGTGACCGTGTGATGAATGCATTGAACTGAACCTGGATTTCTAACGAAGTAATGATTTAAAAAACCTTCGTATTAATGTTCAATAAAATTAAAATCTGTCAACTCAAAATTAATCGGACTGATCAGATTTGCACGATGTTTTTATATATTTTTCAGCACGATTATTTGAATGAGTTGATAAATGTGATAAAATTGAAACTTGAATGATTGCAAAGACTAACTATTGGAAATGGAAACGAGATTTGAACTTTCGAATGTAACAGCGGTGGTTTACGAATTTTTAACTCTCGATTATATCGTCTAGAAAGAAGCCTTGTTTTCTAACTCTCGTCGAACTTTAGATAGGACCAAACGAAGTGAATGAGTTTCAATGATTTATGTGTTTACCAGGTGCAACTGCAGTATACCGTGAGTATGTCCATATGAAAATATCTATATATCCTTAGCCAAGCGTGCTGCAGGGCCACGCTTGAGAGTTGAACGAAGCTAGAGAGAGAGAGAGAGAGAGAGAAAGTCACGAGAACTCTGCAAGTGTCTGTCTCATCCGCTACGTATCTGGTCGTCGTCTAAAATGGGATGACTGGGTTCTACTACTAATTACGTACCAACTTCCTCGCTATTCATCACGAACTCTCGACAAGATGAGAGAGAGGGAGAGAGAGAGAGAAAGAGGGAGTGTAGGTGTGGCGCCTTATAACCCACAGAGTTCCACACCCACCTGACATGCCGTATTAAGAATTCGACCGCGAGCAAGCATAACGTACAGCCAACATCTACGATTATGTTTCTCAACTGTCTTCATTCCATATTTCGCTTTTCAAACATCGATCGTGAAAATCCTCTTATTCTGTCTTTTCCATATTCATTTTTTGCCCGTTCTTCTACGCACTCGATTTTCTGTTTTTCGTTTCGTTTTTATTACCCAACTGAATATTGGTTGCCTACTTTTTTTTGTCGCTTAGTCCCTCCTTTCGTTTCATCGTGGCTTATATTTCACCCTCTATTTCTCTCTCTCTCTCTCTCTCCCTCTCTCTTTATCGACCTTCCTTTCTACGCTTTTCCTCGCATTTTTCTGTTTCCTTTGTTATATCTTTGTCTCCTTCTCGCTCTGCCTCTACCCATCTATGTCTGCATCAGCTCCTTTTTACTGCCCCACCTGCCTGAATCTCCCCCAAGCAGCGTTCCAGAAATAATCGATCAATTTAACTTCCCTGCTAGTAACTTTGACTAACAAGCACGATCGAAAAATTGAAAAAAAAAAAAAAAACAACAACAACAAGAATGTACCGTGATCGAGTCTCATTAATAATGCCGTTTAAATATAATTATGGCGTGATTAAAATTTATTTCGCGTTAATGCATTAATTAACACCCGCGCAGACTTCGAATTTACGCTTGGTATTTACGTGAATATACGCCCCACGTAAATTGTGCTACGCGGTAACCTTTACTCAGATTCGTAATTGCGTTTCTCGAACGCGACTGTCTGTTAGAATTTTCCGATCCATTATTTGTGTGCAAACGTTCCAATTTAAAACTCGTTCGATACAACGCTCGGGCTACATCAGACTTCTATTTCATCCGAATGACGATTAAAATTGATAAATTTAAGAAAAGTCGGCAGTTAAATTATTTTTCAGGACTGGAAGTACTGTTGGACCATGAGCCATCGTATATGGAGAAAAAAAAAGCTCAAGAAGGAGTTATAACTACAATTTTTGTTCTTTTGTACGCATCATAAAGTAGGAAGTGAAAGCGATTGGTCGCAATTTCCCTCCTAGCGGAACGGTTGATATTGATTTTTTTTTTTCTGAGTAGATGAAAATTGGCAAATGTCCAGGAAAATGTACAGGCGCAACACAAGTCAGGGGCCACGTGCCTCTGCAAGCATGATGCTAACCGAAGAAATATCGGAAGTTGTCGGAATCGATTGAAACACATGGTTACACTGAGTATTACCGGAAATAAGATTTTTCTTTGAGCAATTTGTCACACCGACAAAGCCGTTATAAGTGCGAAATAGATAATTGCGAATTTGATTATCTTTGAAACTTTGAACCAGCAGGCACAGCATGTGCATCTTGCTCTTACGAGAATATGACAACAGGTTACGAATCTTCGATAAAAATGTTAAGAGTCTTAAATTTTCAACTTCGCAGATTTAACTGATCGAAAAAAAAAAAACAAAAATTTATATGAAAATAAATGAAAAATATTTTTACACTTTTGTTTCATTTTAATATACTATTTCTGAAACATCATCGACGAATGCTTGTTTCAAGGATTGTTGCCAAGAAAAAAAAACCGTTTCCACAACCTAATTGAGATTTCAATATTCAATGTTTCATTCAATTTGAGAGGCAACAATTCACGATGAAGAAAGCAGAGCATCCCGTTCTATATGCATAAAATTATCTGACATCTTAACCGGAGATAATCCGTAACTGTGAAGGGTTGTGTCTGAGCACACATGGACTTACTCCACTTCAGTCCTCACTTTGCCACCCTAGCCCTTTCACAGGTAAAAACTTTGACATTTATTCTTGATTAGGGCTTCGTGTTTTATCAAACGCAATTCAAATTTATCTGTTTTCAGCTATGATTCATATATATTTTTATCAACCAGTTATTATTTATATAAATATATATTTTTTAATTCCTAATTCATAATAAATCTGTGACTCGCGTTTACAAAAAAAACGAAGCATAATATTATGTACGAAGGTGTAAAGATTTTTGTGCATACAGCACTCGAAAAACGATGGAAAGAGAAAATTTAAATTGTCGACGCATACTGTGAGGTAATCGAGTACATCTCGATGTCTACGCACTTTTCAACGACCACAAAGACCGGTGCACTCTATTTGCTCAAGTATGTTTGCACTACTCGAGAGATAAAAGCACTACGATATACTCAGCGCATATATATGTCATTAGTTCGTGATATCCAGGTGGGATAATTTTGAGTGAAAACTATTTTGTCCACGTGTTATTATGCGGTTGATCGTTGCTTTAAATTTAGGAGAAATATTTCGATCGTTTCCGTAGAACATTTGAAATTCAGTCTATAAATATATCAATTTTATACTTGAGATTGCATGTTCGAGTGACGAAATCAATAAACAGTGAAATCCAAAGGAATAAGTGGAAAAAGAAAGGTTACTAATGACTAAAATATATGCACAAAATCAATTGACGTTACACGCTTCCGGATTACAGGAATGAGACAGTCGAGTCACGTAACACAGAGCTGATATGCGTAGTGCAAATCAGATATCCGTGCGAACTGACAACGTCCACAAACAAAAATCACATCGACTTCCTAACTGTGCCTGGATTAAATCCGCTTCATTTTTCAAATCGAATACAAAAATCAGTTGATAGATTTCAGTCGTAACGCCCTCAATATTTCAAGCTTAGATTTTCCAAACAATTCGTGTATACGAGATCCACCTATTTTTTTTCAATTTTACGTTTTTTTTGTTATTTGAAACAATAACATTATCGTAGGCAATGGTGTTTCATGGTGCGTCGAACGCGTTAATATAATTATTGCCAATTCAGCTGAAGTCGGTAAAAGAAGAAATGATGCCTGAACGAATAAACGTTGCTTGATAGAATCAGTAAATAAAACAATCTAATAATACACCTAAATTTCGGAGCTTCGTTATAATTTTTGTCGTAACATAAATTCTGCAAATTGTGCTGTAACCATTCGTATGTGTTGATTTTTTTTTTTTTTTTTTTTTTTTTCCAATTATAAAGATTATTTTATCCGCGAAAAGGTTGCCAGGGAACGTACCTTTTTCTGGTACAGCCTTGATAAATGCGTGCAACATCCGAGATCGATGTTCTCGCCTATTAATCGAATGATTGATTCGTCGATCACGAGGGCTTCCAATCAAACTACGACTCTACGAATCAATTATATTTCTCGCTATTTGTGATGAGGATTATTGTTCGAGCTCGTGACAATTTTCACGCAAATTTCATAGCCTTGTATTAAACCTGGACATTCGTAATTAGCATCATTTCGAATCAATGATTGTACAATCGTTCAAACATAAATATATCAAACGTTCTGATCAGCGACAGCTTATTATACCCTTGAAAAATAAAATCATTAGAATTTAATGAAATATTAATGAGTCTGGAGCTTCTAAATTCCACTTAATTTAAATTAATCATCGACGCGAACAACGAAATTTCAATGAATCGTTGAAACAAAAAAACTTTTTCGACGTCTGTGCATGTATATTACCGGAGATTATTATGAATAATATTGTCGGCATTCTCCAAAACAGATGGTGTCTTAGAGCTCGAGGTCGTTCTCTGAAGAAAGAGATAAATTTCGAAAGGATCAATGACATTTGGGTGTTTTACAATCATTAAATTGCCGAATCACGATTTCCTGAAAATTCTCATTTTCCCTATGTTTCAACTTTTTTACGTATTCTTGCATGCAAGAAAATATATATATATATTTTTTTGTGATTCCCAAAAAGCTTAGTGCGCTACTTGAGATGTCATTTCTGAGTGTATATTTGCCTTTCTATTGTCAAAGTGTCAAGTAACTTTGAAGGATCTTCATTGATATTGGATCGCATCGAATGATGAATAAGGTGATAAAGCGACTTACCTGTACTGATCGGTAAATATCCTGAAAATAACAATTCATTTTTATTCCACAATATATTCAACTATATTACAGTATACATGCTGTTGTTAATAACGGATCATTAATTAGGCTATCGGCCTGAGCCACGAAACCCTCGCGGTATATTGTCAATCCGACGAATTTCCATTTCTATGCTTGTCACTTATATGTTTTGATTTTTTTTTCTTAACGTACGAGGTAAACGAATTTTTTTCGTGTTCCGTTGCGCTGAGAACGTTATTGTAGGTAATGAAAGAAAACGGACATACAAAGGATGTGCTATTGTATCAGTAGACCAGTCAATGGCGCGTCACGTAATCGCTCGTTGGACACAATTGTGCAATCTGAATTTCAAATACATCTCGTTATTCAAGAGCGATTCAGTTCGCAGTAAAGTGAAGAAATAAAAAAAAAAAAAAAAAAAAAAAGAAAAACAAAAAAAAACCAGAAATAAGAAATGAATGGAAAATTTTTTCTCCCACGATGAATTTCGAAATGGAAATTGTCGTTTGAATAATTGCCAATGGCGATTGCTAAAATTTTTTTTCTTTTTTTTTTTTCAGATCAATTCTTCGCTTATGTGGGACCCAATTTTAATTCTATGCAATTTTATATTTTATGGTATGCCACATCGTAATTCATTTTCGATCAAATAAATTTATTTCCAATATCTGCGTCGTATCGAAATTCAACGGAGAACTTTTTTTTTTTCGTTTTTTACGTTATTCGATGAAAGAAAAATATCAAGTGACCACATACAACAGTTTTGAAAGAAAAATAATAATAATTGTAACAATGATTGCGAGAGAATATCGGATAAAGTTGATCGGTGCGTGTTCAACGAGTACAGCTGATTTATAACGGTGCGTTTCTAAGCACTACGAAAAGCTCAGTCACAGAAATCATCAATGTATCAGTGGTTTCGATGTAACAACGAATGATCATAAGTACTACTAGCACAATTACGAGTTTAAATCGAAAGGCTAAAAAAGCCATCGACATATATTCTATGACCAAGCAGGCGCGGTTTTCGAGTGTGAAAAACATAATCGAAAACAAAATTTAAGAACTTGCTTAGATAGCTTTGCGCTTAATGGTATTAATATTGTAAAGCTTCAAGACAAATGTACAAAAACGTGTTACGCGATACAAATTTAGCTCGTTTTTTGTTTTTTTTCTCAAATAATCCGATGAATTGAAAGCATGACGGAATAAGATTGGCAAATTTCATTTCAATAAGTGTGCATATACGTTATAATGGAGTGCACAAACTGGAATTTATTTATTTGCAACTCATGCGAAAGCCAAGAGCGACAGAGTTTAATATTCTATAATCGAAGAGAAAACGTGTGTAAAGAGAAAAGGATTCATGCGTAAATTAAAAGAAAATAATTTTCGATAGCTGAAAACGCGGACAAGAGGAAGATTGCGGACGCGGGCGATTCGATATACGATGAATCTTGTTTTAAAAATGACCGAGAGCTCAATTGAAATATATTTTTTTTCACAACTATTCTTCCTTGCGCTCTCGTTTGTTCAACATTTCTCGGGTGAATAATACAAAATTTTTGTAAAAAATATTGACTTTGGAGAAGAAAAAATTCTGATAAATCTTGAATTTTCGATAAAATACATTTGAATTATTATCCAATGAAATTTTGTTTCCGTTCGAGAAAACCGATGAAGCTAATGTAGTTCACATATTTATTTTTTGCTGTACGAGGGAAGCCACAAACATACGACAGCAAGAGAAATGAATATTTTTTTTTTTTTTTAAGAAAAACGCGTGTATATAAAATGTAATAGAGAGAATTGAAAGCGAAGATGAGTGTGAAGTTGCATATTTTCACATCCCTACGAAGAAGTCATACATGTGGCAAAGGATGGGAAAAAGTCTTTGGTGAGAATACCCACAAGTATTATTTGCGTACACACACACAAGGTGTACATTTTGTTACAGGTATTCGTTGCTAGGAAGTGCTTGCTCTACACAATAGTGGTAAAAGCGTAAATAAAATGAAAGAGCATATATAATAGGATCGAGTACATACGCTCGCTCGACAGGCGGCTCTGTTTCTTTGAACCTGCAACCCAAGGATGATGCATCCTTTACTTTATATTTAAATTTAAAAAAATCCTTGAGATACTATGACACAATGAATTGGCAACGAAACAATAAAATCATTGCAAAACAGTCAAATTGTACTCGCTCGAGAATTTACGATAAGAAAAATCAAACAATAAATATACGAAAACGTTATTTTTTTTTTCTTTTTTCGTGAAATTTACAATCTCTAAAAAATTTCAAGTCATATAAACATTATATATTTCATCCAATTATTCGATTTTTTTTACATTAATTATTTATGTAAAAATGATATAACAAATTACTTTAAAAACATATTTCTAACTGTTTTATTTAACTACGTAAATTATGATGTTTCTTTCGTTTATAAAATAAGATTTACTATTATTCTATCACTGATTCATCAAGAAATTCTTCTTTTTTTTTAACTCGCGAATTGTCACCACGAAAATTGAATTTTTTTAATACATTATTTACGCTCTCATTATTGCTGTACAATCACACGTGACACGATGATAGTGATGATAACATACCAACAAAGTGATTTGACGAAAAAATATATAAAGTTACGAAACAATGTCGAACTTGTGAGCACCAACCCCGCCACCGAAGCTACACAGATCTGTATTCATATATGTATACATATGTATTCATATACATATACAATATCACGTATATATATGCGTGTGCATGAATTCATTAACTACGTAACAGACATGGCCATAAACGACAATACGAATGTAGGGATAAAATATGTAGACAATTCATTTTTTTTTCCTGACAATCGTTCGTTCAATTTATCACAAGCATCGCGATTTTTGTTTCAAGGAAATGATAAAATACAACACGTACGATTAACACTGAGATCGATCAATGCATTTTACTGTTCCTACAATAATTTATGTTCTCCGATGATAACCGGACACTGGGTAAGAAAAAAAGGAATCGAATCTTTTTGTACTCGAAGAAATGATGGCGAATAACAAGTTGCAAGAAATCACACGATTACTCGTTTCGATATTCAGAGTGACGAAACGCCGGTAGTACTGAAAAGTGATTTTTTCTTTGCTTCGTTTTTTTCATATTCGTTTGTGCATAAAAAATAAATAAAGAATGGATTTTATGTTTCTCTCAATCAATATTTATTATAAGAGTTTTTTTTTTTTCTTTTGATGTTGTTGAATAATAATACGCGTGACGATCGAAGTTATGTCACGCACGAGAATCCAAATTTATCGGGAAATAGCTACGATTAAATCAGTAGAATAGCGAGGCAATGTGCCAAATGAAATCGAGTTTTATTATACGCGAGTGATAGTTTGAAAAATATAGCACGTGACGAGCAAGAAATATCGAATTTATTTTTCACGAGGCTGGTAATAATATGCGAGCCAGATTCTCCGGTGTATCCACGTATATATACCGAGATATGAATTCGAACAGTTAACGTTTTACAAAAATGAGCCGCGAGTGGCAACACAGACAGTGGCACTCAGCCAAGCAACGTTTATGGACTCTTGATATATTTTGCGCGAGGCGATTGTTTACCGATCTCGAGTACGTAAACTCGTAACAAAAGACGAAAGAAACACAGCTAAGATCTCTGGCCCAGACATTTTTGATACTCGCAATTTCATCGAAAATTATTATTTTTTTATTTTTTTTCCAGTAATGCGAGAAAATAAATCGATAAAAATCGATTTTATTGAGCTGCGAATCACGATTATTTTACGTTCAAACAAATTATCGAACTGGAAACGTACAGGGAACGATCTTCTGTCGAAAACGATTAGAGTTTATTGACGGTGCGATATAGTCATTCGGTGATCGAGAATTGGCATCAAGACATTTATTGATCGCTATGAATTTTCACCCGACCACTCGTCCCCGATCATTTTCTTTATATCTCTATTTTTTTTTTTTTTTTTTCTCTGTCTGAATATCAGAGAACGACCCAGAATCACATCGTCGTGGGTTCTACTCTGCTCGGGTCGATAGTGACGTACTTCCTTACGGAATCGTAGAGAGATGGTCCAACCTCGCGTCGTGGGGCTGAACGGGGACGCGATATCGTTCGATCGAGTGTGGTAATTAAACATTCCACGCATCGCATTATGACCATCGGTATACGATTGGCCGAGTATTTCGAATGCCCGTGGCTAAAGAATTGAAGCGAACGTTATTATTGATATTGATAATTCTCCGCGAAACCGGATCAAATGAAAATCTGGGTGAAGGCAAATGATGAAACGACGCAATTACAAATTTTAATTAAATTCATTGAAAAAAAAATAATAAAATTTGAAAAAAAAAAAAGACAATTAAATGGAACTTCGGAATATGGCAGAGCCAGATTCGTTGAATATTTCGACAATTATTGCTCAATTCGTGTTCATTTCGTTACTTTTTGATATATCGTAGTGAGCTGCAATCACTCGACAACGGATCAATCGTCGATACACATTTTATCTGCTTTATCATCGATTTTCTATCTGATCTAACGTCGTTCTAATATCGTTCGGTAAATATTAATATTCGTTATTTTCTACTTTATCGACGTTAGCAACGAAGAACTCTGTTACACCGGTGTTTGGTAACAAAAGGGTTCTACCTTGCCCAAAGATGTGAATTACCACGTCTACAGTGTCCATTATCATCGTAGAATTGCCAAAATTTTTTATCGAACCGAGTAGTCGTTTCTCCTCGGAGTATATACTCGAAGAACTTTTATTCGCGGATTTATATCCGGAGAAAGAGACGCGAATGAAAAAAGTTTTGGTTGCGGAGATTGAAAAGAATTTTCTTCGAATGAAAATGTTGAAACTTAGAAGGAAACGATATGCTCTCTTTCTCGATTTTCCAATATCCAACTTTTTTTTTCAACGAACATTGTTCGAACTTGAAAAATTGACGGTTCTTATACTATTCGAAATTCATTGATAGAAAAATCATTTGACACGGCATCGTAAATACTAAAAATTTGATTGTAAAATTTTCATTGCAAATTTTCAATGTCAAAGATCTGACAATATTTTTGAAGAATAATTATAAAAATAAATATTCTCCCGTTTCAAAATTTTTCACACGATCGTTTCGATGTTGCCAGTGGAATAAAAATCCTTCAGGCATGACAGTCAAGAGATATTTATGATACTTTTGTTGAGAAAAAAAAATGTTCTGAATTGTAAAACTCCTGAAAGATTTGCAGATAGAGATTCTATTTGTGGCAGAATAAAGCATCAATTAAGTGGAGAAAAAAAAAACATTTTAGCGTGATGGAAGAGGATTCTAGGACCGTTATTGCGACAGGAAGCTGTGACAAGTGATTAATTGAATTACGTAGGTGATTACAGCGTTTCCGAAGTCCTACAATTCAGTGATCGAACGGGAGAGACACGAAACGCGTCACGATCGAAGAACAATTCTTCTCGAAAATGAAATTTGTCTTATTGACGATGCAAAATTAACTGTACCGGCGATTTTGATTTTTTTTTTTTACAAACATATACCTATATTCGTTTAAATTCAGTGGCCTATTATGATAAATGATATTTTAGGAAAAATAAATAATGCGCGTCGTTTTTACCTCTCACTGGCGATAGAACTGTTGCGTGACATCGATTTCGGTGACATTTCGAAATCGCTATCGCTTCGATATAGGAAGCTCTCTCTTCTTTGGGGAAGCGTCTGGAGGACAAGGCCAGCGCTTGGCGATGCCCCACCGCCACCTCCAGCACCTCCGTCCAGCGTTGAAGCTCCATTTTCGACGTCGAAACTAGAAATTGAAATTAAAAAATTGTCCCATTAAATATGAAATAAAAAAATCGTAAATACAAAGTTATGCAAACGATTAATACACGGTTCAAAAAAACAAATTTATATATTACTTCAGATTTCGAAATAAAATTTGACTACAGATATGCTTGATCGAATCGAATTAACATATCTGCATCAGGAATCATTGTTTCGTGACAAAGGTCAATTAAAACTAATACACAGCGTATTACTTCACATGTTGTAATAAAAATATCTACGTTTCAATGACACTGCCTAAATCACCAAATTTGAAGTTGAATTATAACAGTTATGAGTTGAAATAACAACTCAAGAATAATCATTGAAATTATTAAGGGACTATAGCAGTGTGGCACTTTCAAAAAATCGATTTTTTTTTTGCCTTTTTCAACAGTTTATGCTTTCAAGAATATTTTGAAAGTATGAACTTGAAATATCTTGAAAGTATAAACAATTGAATGAAGACACTTTAAAAAAATCGTTTTTTTTTTGCCTTTTTCGACAGTTTATACTTTCAAGAATATTTTGAAAGTATGAACTTGAAATATCTTGAAAAGAATATTTTGAAAATATAAATGATTGAAAGAAGAATAACGTTTTTCTCGAAATGAGATTTTTCAAATTTTCTGACACTGTAACTCGAAGATCAATCATCCGATTGACTTGAAATTTGAACTGAGTACTCATGAATATATTTACTGTACAATGAAGTAGGATATTTTGGATTGGATGAAAATTGACGATTCGGCGGTCAAAAAACGACCATTTTATAGGCAAGAAAACAGACTTTTTTTTTTTATAACTACGGCATTTTGTTAGATTTTGATATTTTTCGAAAATCCTACGTCATTGCACAGGAAATACCTTTCAGTTTAACGACATTTTTTTTTTTTTGGTTTCAACTACTCGATCGGCTGGAATCATGGCAACAGTGTAGAAACTTTTTTTTTGGCGCCTCCGAAGGCAGCGCACAAGTCGCTTGGATCTCAATATTTTTCTATGAAAAAATGATGTAACATAGGTCAAATATAGCCAAATATATTCTTAATTTTCCAAAACATTTGATTGAGTATTATTCTTCCAAAAAAATGTTTGATAAATTAAGCGAATCCATGAGAAATCAATAGTTATAAAACAACCCAGAAAATTGTGCAATTTTGTGTAGGTATTTTGGAATCAAATGGGGAAACTGCGATCGAGCCAACATCGAACGGTTAAAGTCCAATTCAAATTTTGTTTCATTCGTTTGAGCGTCGTTTGATTGTCAAAGCGGATTTTTTCTCGTTCATTCGTTTTTTCGTTTGTTCGAGCTATTGCTGTGCAAATAATTTGTTTTTTTTTTTTTTCTTTTTTTTTATGGTCGAACGGCTAGCGGCGGCGCCTTGCCAGCACACTGCGGGCTAGTACCACTTCCGCTCAGTGTTTTCTCGCTGCCCAGTCACCATCACCGATTCACATTATGCAAGCAACGCAATTAATTTTATTTCAGGAATAGCAAACGTCGCGCGGCTTATACTCGTTGACGATCCCGTGAAACTGTTCGATCCGCGGTGATTCTATATCACCTGCTGGTATCAAATTTCTTTGTAACACTTGATAGCTTCGCTTTCTAAACTGACGGATGCTCAACGTCAGCTTTTATACATCGCGATCGATTTCACGATTAATGATTGATTTTTTCAAAATTAATCAATCCTCAGAATTCAGAAAAGAGAATTTTCTAATTGATGATACAATTTCATTTCGATTTTGGTTATGGTCTTCGTGCAACGTCGTTTCAACTTTATGCAAAATTTTTATACTCGAATAAGACCCATCTCGAATGTGCAGATTTGTGTTAATGAACAATAGCTCCGTTCCCTTTTTTGTGAACGGTTAAGTTTCGAGTAGGATTTCAATGAATAATATACGAAAAAAAAAACGTCTCAAGAATTGTTGGAGCGTAAGATTAGCAAACTTGAAAAATTCACCGTTAAGTTTGAATGAAAAAATATTAAAGACTTGGATTTGTTATTCGCTTGGTAAAAAAAGTTTAGTGACTGATTGATGCATTTTACATGGTAATAATAGCGGCTCTATTGAAGAATCGGAAAAGTACTCGATATGCGCAAGCCCCAGTGACGCGTAAAGGTTAAACCAAATAATGTCTCGTCCACCGTTATAGCTTGTGTTGTTCGTCAAGCAATTGCTCGAGGCACGATTCGCTGTAACTTATTTTCCAATCAAATAGTTATATATTGTACGGATTTGATTAGCGACGAGTGAGATTTCAGAGAATTGACGCGTACATGATTTATATAAGTCTAATAATCAATTGCCTTCTTCTAATGATCAATCTTTTCTCAGCAAAGATTGCTCAGCGAAGATTGATCATTAGAAGAGGGCGATATTAATTTTCACCAACACACGAAAAGGTGGAATTTCTTAGCGTAAATTCATCAAAAATAATTTATTATCGTGTATATTTTCAATCGTGATTATTCTTTGAAGAATGAGAATTACCTGCAGGCTCTTTTAATTTCGATTAATTCAAACTTTTTTTTCCTCAGATTAGGACACAGTGACATTTCGAAAAACTCTATTCACGACTGGCCAAGCATTCGTTTGTTTCCAGAACGACGATATCGTATCTCGACAAGACCGATTGGGGTGAGATAGGGCCCCCATATAAAATCTGTGTACGTAATCTATTAGAATAAAACGTATTTCTATGGACAAACCGTATAGAGTAACGTGTTAGTAAAACATGCTTTTATTCGGAATCTTCGAGAGTATAACTTGAAACGGAAATTTTTTGTTTTTTCAACTTATACTAGCTCATTATTCTTCTATATTTTAAAAATATATTCTACGGTTTCAGTCGTTCGTTTGATTATTTATTTCAAGATGCACATAATTATTGTATTCTATGAATGAATCGTTGTCCAATGGAGCCATCCACACAATTGATGTCGACGATGAAGTTGCCAGTGCAACGAGTTTTTAGTTTTTTTTCTTTTTCTTCTTTTCGTGCGGTCGATGACTTTATATTCTTCTCATCTCAACGAATAACTCAACATACGACATTTTATTCAGGTAAAATAATTTAGATAATGGCGTACGACTGTGGATATGAGAAGAAAATATACCATGGAAATATGCATATCGTAAAATTCGAGGGATCTATAATTATTGAGTATTTATAGAACGACCCATATACGTCAAACTTTTCGCTGCCATTGCATGTGAAACGGTAGAGAAAAATAATATTCTCGCATGTGTATTCATGTAGGGTGAAATTTTTCATCGATTTTTTACGTCTTCATTAACGTGTCTGTGTATTGTATGGTGGATCGTCGAGAACTATACTACCGGAATGGAAAAACAAGAAAAGAATGACAGTTGTATTGTACGAAGAACTTACATGACGTGATTATCTTCGTGTCAATCAAGTATTGTGGATTATTCATTTTATTTTACGTGTGGACATGAATTATTATGAGTGAAGAAAACAAAAGCTTCATTTTATTGAGGTTTTCGATGAATAAATAATAGTTTAACATGTTTTTATTAATATCAAAAACTATCTTGTGAAGCTATAAAGTTGTAGGAGAAAAAAAAAACTATTTCGTGTATTCGAATTTATTGCTATCTGCAAAAAAATATATTGCAACGTTCGTGGAATAAATTTTTCTGTCGATTACTCTTTTTCATAATTTACGTATAAGTAACAGAAGAAAAATTACGTACTGCATGGATTTGAGGGTTGTACTGATCAAGTCACTTGGTACAGCACGATCATGGTTCGAATGTCACGTTTCAATTGTAACTGTCGATCAAGTTGTATTACACAAGGCTTGAGTTTTTCAATAAATGTCGCTTCGGACGCGCAAATAATATGATAGCAGTGGCCTGATAACGAATATACGATATTTTTTAAAACAAACAATTCTTTTTCATTCACGTTATCTGCTGGAATGGATTGATCTCTGATTCATTTATTTTTTAAAAAAGAAACTGCTCAAGAAGTCTTCGAGAGCGGCACATACTATTCTGACACTTCACGAACAAAAATTTAACAAAATATTTCGTCCACAGGTAACAAAAATTTGAAAGTTTCAATAAACTGTAATGTTCGAGGCTTTGTTGACTGGAGAAATCATTTCGTTTAATAAGTCCGAAAAACTGTTTTAATATTTCAACAAAATCTGATTTTCAGTATAGTTTTTCAGTTTCTTAAAACAAATTTAATATACGATAAAGCAAAAAATTGGAAAAAAAAAGTTTTTTAATATGACTGCGTTTATTTTTTTTTTTTTTTTTTCAAATCGAAGGAACTTTATAACGACGCCATAGTTGGAATTTTGGATCACGAGGGTCACTGGGCTGTAGACTCGGTCTATAAAATCTTCGTACTTGAGCGAGTGAAAAATATCATCGATGGATGTTGCGCCCAGAAAATGCAATACTTTTGCATAATATTGGGAACACGCGGGCGAGTGAACTGGAAAAAGTAAGTTTCGTAGTGTGCGTTGGCATAAAAAAAAATGACATCCATATGTGAGTGTGTGAATAGCTCTCGATGCTACGCGCTATAGCTATATATGAGCTAGTGACAAAGGCGCGCTTGTTTGCAGCATGAAACTACCGAGCCCAGTTCGCAAATATTTGCATCGGTACTAAAATAGAAAATGTGATTCGAAATATTCTAGACGATTGTGCCTGGCTGCTAACGCACGTGATAAGAACGTATCGGTATTGCCAAAAAAAATAGAGTTTGTCACTCTACTGTGCAAGTGTCATTCGAGTACTATAATTTCGCGATTACGATTAAAATTGCAGGCAAAAAAGAGCTCCTCACTTTGTCCTCTTTCTTTGGGATTCTACAACTGAGGAATATCTATAAAAAAAAGTAAATGAAACTAATTAATATGACGATTCATCGTTTGAATGAATTTCTATTCATTTTAGATTAATTTTTTTCTGTTTTCATATATTTTCGTAACTCAATACATGTGAAATGAATCTTTAAAGTCTACTCGACCTTGACCTACTCGCCCATAATTTGAAATTTGTGAAAATTTCAAAGTTGCAAATTCAGTTTTCGACCATCAATTAGCTCGCTGCATTATACGACTCATCGACGGAATCATGAGAAAATGATTGAAATATTTCTCTACTGTAAACATAGCTGTAGGTGCATCATGCTCGATGTTAGGAATCTGGTAATTGGATTTGTGCGTTTTGCGGTTATGAACATGCGAGCGAAGTTTCCGCCTGATTCATTAAGTAGCCGCAGGTCAGAGAGTTATATTCACGTCGTAGCTCAAGGCAAAATTTGTCAGAATTTTAAATACTTTGTACACTTATTGGCTATGCGAAGGGTTCACCCGGAGTCGGGAGAAAACGTATCAACCGGAGAGGTATCTTCATCAGTTCCGAAGATTTTATTTCACTGTATATATATATATATATTTTTTTCTAATAACTTACAGAAATCTTTAGAGGTTAAATTTTTTTTCAAATTAATCGAGTGATTCGATCGATGACAATATTTTGACGATCATAATCTTCGTCATTTTCTGAGCTCACAATTTCTGTTCAATTTTTTCAAAATTTCATGTAAACATATACACGAAATCTCTCGCCGGTCGATGCCGATAAGCACGAGCCAATCAAAGCGTACCTACACATTAACCCGATTACCATCGTTAGAGGGTGGGTGAGCATTGTTCTTCGTAATTATTATTTTGGTATTTAGTAAATTAGAAATGCGAAAAAAATATGAAATTTCTTTCTATCAAAGTGTATAATATAATGCGAGAGCTCATTAATTTTACATGAATTTGCGTCGAAAATATTTTCTTCGATGCAGCTAAATAACTAGGAATATAATTAACGTTGCATAATTGAGACGTGTATATAGATCGCTCGTTAAAAACTCACAGTAAAACAATAAAAGATTATTCAAGAGAATATGAATATTTTTCATTATTTCATATTATATTTTGCGAAATCTAAAAAAAACAGATTGAGATTCCTTGTTGCAGTTGAGTCGATAAATTACTCAAGCCGATTTGGTCATCGTGTAAAAATGAAGAACTTTCTAGAATGTCGTCGGTAATTGACGGAGTTTTGGAAGAAAAAAAAACAAATTATGATCATTCTCGATCCTTAAAAATAAAAAGTGGAATGAACAGATGAAAAACTTTTGATTCATTAATTTTTTTTTTTTTTTTTTTTCTCGGCGAAAGCACGGAGGTTAATCTACTTTTAATTCCAATGTTTAATCAAGCCTCCTGGAATCTTCCAGATCTAGATGTATAAAGTGGAGTTTAGCTGTGGGCGTGACTTACGGGACGGCGACGTAAAGCAATCTCGGATGTGGCTTTGCACGTGCGAGAGTTGACACGCAACCGCTGTGCCTCCTGAAGGAAGTCAAAGGTAAGGATACTCTCATCGTGCCGGAGTCCCTTCGAGCAATTTTCGAGCTGATCTCTGGCGATACCAAAATCGCGTACTCGCTCATCGTTCTCGTAATATGATAAGCTTTATTTGACCTTTTTTTTTTTTATTTTTTTTTTTTTATTTCCGTCACAATTTTTTCATTGTCACAATTCTTCAGAACCTTTTGCTACTTGCGAAAAAGCACTTTGAACAAATTCACAAAAACACGTCACTCAACCGAACTCCTTTTGTGTCTACAAACTTTCGTAAGCAGTAGCGATCCAATTATCGTCGATCGACAATTATCAGAAACGACAATTTTATCAGTCGAGAAGCTTGTTTCAAGTATTTTCGATGTGGTCTCGTTCATAACGAAAACAGTTTAAAACTTACACCAAACATGACCAACTCACTTGACTCCTTCTGTTTTTTTGTTTGTTTTTTATCTGTTTCTCTGTTCATCTATTTTCTTTTCTGACGCGCTATCGACTGTCGTTCATCTCAAGAGGCACTCTATCTACGCGCATATTGCGAGAGTACATTTTTTTTTTTCTTCTCTCTTATACGTTCCCTATTCTCTTTCCTCTTTCTCCCTCTTTCTCTTCCACACTTTACTGATGTTACTGCTCTTTACTGTCACAATCCAACACATTCGAGCACTCGCTGATTACACTCGTGAAGCTTCCACGACATCAAGTAGGTCTAAATGTTTTTTTCCTTTCAAATTCGCCAGCCTCTCGATGCTGATCGAGGCAGATAGATCATGACGATTTAATGAAAAATACTGCGTCAATCATTGAATTTTTTTGATTCGAATATGCGGTCTTCTCGCTACCGCCGTTAACATATGTTGATGCCTTTTTTCTTTACGACGACGGATGTTTTGAAAATTATTCTTTTCATTCGGTAGATAACTGTAGAAAAAATTCTATAAGAATTCTGTTGAATTTCAAGGATCTTGCGCTTGCCGAATATTTCCAACGCGTTCCATCATCAGCGGGTAAAGTGTAAGATTCGAGCAAAAATATATTCTGAAAACAAGTATTTTTTTTAACTTTTTGACGTTTCGTACTATTCAAACAATCTGACAATTTTTTGTTTTTTTTTTTTCATTCGTAAAATAGCAGATGATTCGAGTAGAAAAGTGTCTCGTACTCTGTTGTTGTTGTAACTGAATTTGGGTCAAGTTTAATCTTTGGTATGGCCATAAAAAAGAAAAAGAAAAAAAAAAAATGAAACGCCAAACTCTGACTGAAGTAAGTTTGCGAACATAAACGTTTCGCCTTCGAACCAAAGGACAGAACGTAATTTTGGTCTCCGACAATTTCCGACTCTTTGTGAACCTACAAGTCGCTCTCTATCCAAGTTTCTTAGCGATTCAATCACTGTAAGAATTCACGCGTCGTATATTCATTGGACTGCACAAAGCTTCGAGAATCATAATTTTTTGTAGAATAAAAAAGTAAAAAATTTCATTTACCCGATCACGTATGATCGATCGATGTTACTACAGTCATTTTTCATTCGGTGCTTTTACGAACGATAATAATATTGTCGCGAAATCTTAAAATTTGTATAAGTATTTCGACTTCATGGTTTCATCAAATCATTCAGTTTGGCATAAATTAATTAACGGATCAGAAGTTAATTCACGAAATTTACAGGAGAAATGAGATCCAAAGAAGGGTTAAAATTGTATAATATTTGAACAATGAGTTTGTCAGATTTATGACTAAATCAATATTATTCTTAGCGAGGTAAATTGTGACAAGTACAAAACATAATTCATCGAAGTAAAATAATTTGTTCGAGTCAATTTCGTTCGATTCAGCAATCCATTTTTACGTTTACTTTTAGATTTATTAGTGAGTTTTATTGAACACTGAAACTCAATGAATTCTGTGTTGTCTGCTGCGAAATATTATTTAAAAAATATAAACGAAAACAATTAAAAATTTTACGGAATATCATGGATTTTCGTACGATTAAGATGTTGTCGTTCGCAAAATTACTGATTGTGGCAAACATTTTTTTTTGTTTCGAATAATTTCACACGAAATGAGCTCGTTATCGTAAATTAAAAAACGTGAGATAGAGAGCAGACGGTACGTGATCCTCGAGAGAGTTGAAAAATCAAAATACAACAAAACAACGAAGGAATATACCGAAGGCATAAACGTAGAGACCTAAATTGAAACAAAAGACTCGAGACGAACCATGGGAGATTCGAAAAATCAATATGTCGTTCTCCGCTTTACGAGATTTCAATGTTAGTCCCGTGTTTTCTCAACTATACGAAATCCCCCGCGCCATTCGCGTGAATCTCCATTTATCTAATTGGATCGATCGATAACGGATTGAGGAGGATTCGAGTAAAAATATTTGATGAATGATATTATTGAAGAAATTTCATTAAACCGTAACTACATATTCAATGAGCTGTAAGAATAATCAATCAACGTAATAGATAATGAAATAATTTCAGTATCAACAGCTAATGGGGAGCGCGTTGTGATAGAAATGAAAGGTGCAGAGTCCATATAAGCGCGATACCAAACATTTCTTCTCATCTTTTCTCAGATGATGAACCAACGAAATGATCTTAAAACGTGTCTATTAAGACCTGACTATTACTAACTGCTACAGATATCGAATCCAATCGGAATGAAGAATCGTTCGGATCATTTTAAATTCTTTTATTTTTCGATTCTAATGTCCGAGTATCGAGAATTTTTTGATGCCTTCCATATGATAAATTTTGCTGCTTTTATTCACGCAACACGTACGTCGAGCATAAAATTCTTTAAAAAAATATTATGCCTTATCCGATTTGCATTCACTTTTACCACGTTATTCTCTTCGTATATGTACACCGAACGAAACTGCATATTATCACATGTACGCACACACAAAGCCGTATAAAGGTGAAACGAAATAAGAAACTTGAGTCGCAACGTGCACCTACGAATTCACACTCCGACTCTTTGGATTTCGTGACCGTATCACGGATTCTTGATGTTCATCAGTCGCGTGCCGGCTGGAGACTGACTGCCTCTATGACGCCGACTGTTGCTTATACGTAGCCGTATGGCTTATCGAGCCAAAACGCCAGCACCCGAGTTAGCTGATATTCCGACGTGAAAAGGCACGCTCGAATGTTTGCTTCGTAAAAACAGAGAAATACGTGAAGAAAAAAATCAATTTTTTCTTCAGCCATTCTGTATACTTTATTTCCCATCAGTTTTTTGTTTTTTTTTTTTTTTTTGGAACCTCATTAAATACATACGATTCTTCTATAAATTTACCTAAAAAAAAGTATCAAATACAAACAAGTTTTCATATAAAAAAATAATCGGATATCGATCGAAAAACAAACTTAGATTTCACTTTATTTCGCATAAATTTTCGTTTGAAAAATACCAAACGATGGAGATTCGTAAGAAATACGTATTTTCAAATCGCCCATCTACATTGACCGGATCCATCTGCATTTGCGATAACAAATGTTCACTTTACTTAATGAAGGGAAAAAAAATGGAAAGATGCTACGTCTCAATGCTCGATGACTCGATATGAATCAAAATTTCCAGCACACCTTGAGTCATCGAATCGTATCGGAAATTAAATGTTTATCGTGATGATTTTGAGATCCTTTCTTCGATCGCAATCAAAATTGGATACTGCATTTTCAAAATTTCTGTTATTTATACGAAATTGAAAGGATTTTTGAAAAAAAAAATACGTTTTGAATAAGAATAGTAGAGCTAGGAAGAAAAGATTGCTGGATATCTTAAAGAAAAATGGAAAATTTGTATTTCTTTCCTCGGTGGTGGAGCGATTTATTGAACAAATACAAAACTGTATATGAGGAGATTTTTGTGTATTCTTATTTATTGATCTATTATCGCTGGAAAATTTTTCATCGATTCAATGTCAACATTTACGCACTTAGGAGACCTTCGTTTGAGAAATCAATCGGTATAAATTGAATTCTAAATACTATTGCGAATAATATAAGCGGAAGTATAGATGCGTGATGAGACGATTGACGCCGATGTACTTGGAGCCTGAAAAATTACTAGAGATGCTTTTCTCGGTTTATTATACACATGGCTCCGTAAATATTTTGGATATGCTATTTCTGTGGACTACGTGGCTGTCAGTGTGTATGTTCTCACGGGGTTGGAGATGGAAAAAAAGTTGGGTTTGTATTTAAACCAACGAACTCAAAGAATATTTTTACAGCACGTAAAAACATGCTATGAAAAAATAATCATTTGAAAAAGCACAAAATGCATGAAATAAAATTCATCAAGATTTCTGTAATAAAATATTTAATTAACTCTTCGTACGAGGTAAACGTATAATTTGCATCATTTACGTGCAGCTTTTTGATATACTTTCAGCCATTATTTCAATAGCGTTTTCACTGTCATCTAGATATTTCGATATGAATTTTTGACGACAAAACTGCTAACTTGCTTAATATCAGTCGAGTGTTCGAAGTAGATCCGAAGATTACTCGACAGCGACGAAATAATTGTCTCGAGGTTTGAGGATTGTGTCACGTTTTTAAATATAATTTTTATCTCGAATTTTCCATAATACTCCTCAACTCATTTTCACTACTTTATTTCCACATTTTCTTTCAATTTTCTTTTATTCTTGTGTACAATACTGTAATTGATAGCTTGAGCACTCGATCGATCGGAAAATTTCTCGCTACAAATCGCACAAATTTCATGCGCAATCGTGTAGAAAACATTTTCAAAAGTTTCACTGTACAGTTGAGAAAAAAAAATGTAGCTGTAAACAAGAAATATGTGCGAACGTTGAAAATCGCGAATGATTACTCGACGAAGCACTGGGTATCTTGATTTTTTTTCTCTGCTGAGTGATTTTCTACTGCTCGAAAGATCGTTATCACGATGTTTAAAATTTTCTCATACACAGCATAATATCTAAAGATCTATTGTTCAACTACGTATGAAATGAAAAATGCTGTTAACAGTAGCGTCCTCGATGCGAGAGATCAAAAGAGAACATTTTTCTTGCATACACAAACGTAATTTCTTTGGCTTTTTGCAAAGAGATAATTGAAGTATACAAAAATTTTAAACCAAGATTATCAGCTTAATTTCTTTCCAAAAATTTCGATTGAATCTCGAGGAAATACTAGGCTTTCCGCTTATAAAAATGATTAATTAGTAGGAAAAAAAAATCGTTTCTTTTTTGTAGCATCCGTAAAGGCGTATTGTTAAAAAAAAAACCAGGTCTTTGAAGATTTTTTTTCAACCAAGCTGTTTCATTATAAGCTCGGAAATGTTAAGAATATATTTCGATAATGTCGCTTTTTCCTATCGAGTTTTTTTTTTTATCTCGACAGGATTGACTCGAGTAGGATTTTTTTTTTTTTATCATTTGGACTTTGAGAGTGGATTTTGTGGACCAACCGGAATGCACGAACGAAGCTGCCATACGGTGGCTTTACGCAGAGAAATAAAATACTATTATACATATATATACGTTAAATAGGTTGTATAAAAACGCGTGGTATATCGATCCTTATAAAGTTAGCGTGTCATGGGTTATTATCATTAAAAGGACCTCGCTCCCTTCCGTTTGCACCCCGCTTTTTCCAGGGTCGTTAAATTTATGTCAAGAGCGTTTTTTTAATTATTTTTTCATTTGTTACATCTCAACGAATGTGCGAAACAATCTCAGATTCGTGTGGTATACATTTTTCAATGGTTTCAAATTAATAATCGTAATTATTAATATTTTTTTTTGTAAAACATTCAAAAGTCTATGTAAGCATATCTCCGTTGCTTCAAAATAGTCGTCGAATGTCCGTTACACACTCGTTTCATTTTTATGATTAAAATGTGAGCGCATGATTCATTTAATTGGCGTATGAAAGTTCTTCGAATGAAACAGCAAAGTAAAGAGAATTACGTCGTAAAGTTTGATCTGATTTAATAGATCGAATTAGTATATCGTACGAATTGATTCAAAGATCATTTGCCATTCGGACAGATTTCGGTTGTCCAGCGACTTTTTTTTTCATTTCGCTATCAAGTCAGGGAGCACGCAGTTTGATTTGATTGCCGAGTATTCATAGATTTCTGGCTTGCTAATCGAGCCAGAAATTAATTAACAGCTAGAAAGCTGTCCCCGATTAGTTTTGCTAGGGGGACGCGGCTTTGGTGCAAATTCCACGTACGTTTTACTCGAGCTTCCTCAGCAACGTACAATTTATTCGAGTCTCCTTTGTCTGAGTAATTGGCTGGTACGATCCAACTCGTTGAATTGACATTAAACGAAATCATTGACACTTGACATGATCTGCAAGCCAGGAAATAAACTGTACCAGCAAAGTTAAGCATCGGGGTATATTTTCGCATATTCATATGGTTATTCGTGGGTGTACGAAGAACGCGGTGACGTTGATGGAAGAAAGATGTACGAATTTGTTGAAAGTTACCGAGAGGAAGCAAAAAATTTTTTTTTCTGAAAAAGGTTGGAGGCGCGCGATCTTGAACTCAACAAGTAAAGCAGTAGAACGGAGCAATATGCGATCTCTTAATTTCCGAAAAACTTGGTCAAATGTTTAGACTAAATACATAGAGGATCAAAGAAAAATGCCAAGAGTAATAAGACTTCTCACGAGAATTGAGGGTACTGTTTTGTATGACGAAGTTTTATGGTTTGACCCAGAAAGTACGAATGAATTTATTCGCCATTTGTCTATCTTATGTCCAGCATAAGAATTATTTTAACGGAGAATTCGAGTTAACAGATCATCATGACATGAAATAACTTTGAACGAATATTTCATTTGAGAGAGGCGATCGAGTGAGATTTGTTTAATAAATAAATTCTTAAGTTTAGTTGTTTCATTGAATAATGAAAAAAATATTAATCAAGTTAAATAAGTAAATTTGAAAAAAAAAAATAAGTAAACTCGTTCGAATATTAATTTATATTCAAAGACAGCATTTTTTTAATGAGAATAAACTTCATTAGAGAAAAATCAAGTGACCGAGACGTATACGGACATGAAACAGACAGGAAAAACTTAAAGGTGAAAAATGGGTTCGTGAGAACAAGAAAAGTACGACGATCGAATGAGAGAATATAGTTGCAGATGAAATGCTACATTCTGCAAGGATATTAATTAAATTCTTATATATTCGAGAGCAATGGAGAGTACATGTTGTTTGACGTTGGCAGTGGAGAAACATGGGAACGACAATACATATCCGCAGGGAACAACACCATGAACTCGATTAACGTTGAAAGAAGCGCGAGCTCGTACATACTTTGTATTTCCCTTGTTGTTCAAAGCCTCTTCGAAGTGTATGTGGAAAAAAGAATGAAGAGAGAATGAAAAATAATGGCATATTCCCTGGTTGGTGAAAGGGCTTATTGATTTTTTCATCAAAGCTAGGTGGATTTCATATGAGACATTTATGTGTTGGGTCGACCATTTTTCGATCTGAATTTGATAATAATTATTACAATTAAGATGAGGTAAAAAAAGTTTTGAAAAATCTAACTTTCAAATGCTCGACGTAATGCATTGCATATACGCAGATTGAAATGATACATTATCTTTATTGTCATTATTACAGAGCCACTGTTATAAGAAGAACTTTATTGATCGTCCACAGTAGGCAGGAAGCAATGATCGAATTTGTTTTTCGAGATAATATCTATCGGACGGAGTGTTATCTATGTCAGTCCGATAGCACATGTTGAAATATCTCTTAGAAAACAATTTTTCAATTTTTCTTTTCATTCCATCATCATTAATTCTTGCATTAATATATTTCGTAAATCTCTGAAAAAAAGAATTTGCTGATTCGACAAAATTTTTGTTTAATTAATCAACAAATTGTGACGAACAAAATGAAATTTGTAAGCCCGAAAAAAAAATTTCAACCGATTTAAAACACTTTTTAAATTGGCTTGAAACTTTTTATAATGTTCCATGCATAGAAAGAACCATTCTTGATTTTTTCTAAATTTTTTCCTTGTCTGCCTAACGAGATATAGTTTTTTTTTTTTTTTTTTTTAATTCCGATGATTTTTTTCAAAAGCTCATATCTTCGGAGTTCGATAAAAAAATTTGAAAAAATTCACAGACACGCAGTATGATCTTTAGAATAACGTATATATTTTTTATTTTTTTTTTTTCAATATTTGATCTTCGATTTTGACTACGTTCCAACAATAAGTTTAGAAGACTAAACTTATTTTGGATCAAATAAAAATTTCTCACTACAACGAAAATATCATTGGACCAAAAAAATGTATGTTCAACCAACAAATTTAATTTGTTCGCCACGATTTGTTTCGAAATGATTCGCGATAGAGTTATCGCTTCGAATAAAATGTGCAGGCTTCCGTAAGATGTTTCCTGTGTTTCGTTGAATCGCGGATAACGAATGAGTTGAATCGATAGACCGATACAGATAATCATTCGAATCATTGTCACGTTAATATTCGAGAGCTTACCTCTTGTTGCGTTCGAAGTAATAACGTCGAGAATGGCGACGAATGCGATGCCGACGTTTTTCGTTATAAGGTGGCAAGCTTATCGCTGTTTCTTTCGAATCTCGCCGAGAGTCTCTTCGCTCGCTAGGACAATCCCTCAGAAGTGAACCCCCGCGAGACTCGCGACGATCTTCAACACTATTCGGAAAATTTGTAGTACGGCTCGATCTTAACACGGCCCAGAGAAAAAAGGACAGGGCTATCATCGCCCTGCAACTCTCGTCGTTGTTTCAACAAATTTTTATCGACGATTATATATCAATGAATGATCAAATCGAATAACACAATGTGTATCCATGGGAAAACACGTGGCCCCGCATCACTATAATTTCATTGGTTTTTCGTGTTTCACTATTTTTTCATTCTTCTTTTCCGAAAAGCTGGTCGCTTGTATAGAGACGCCACAACACTCATTTTCACTTTGCTGTCATTGTCAGCATGGGTTCAAAATAGTCATTGAAAAATAGCAGGCTACTATATTGGCACACTGTCAGGCACTGTATCATGATCCAATATAACGATATAGGAAGATCAGGCTACTTATTCAAAAAAAAAAAGCAACTCCGCGTCTTGTTCTACTTTATTCTGCAACGCAGTAATGAACAATGAATGTCTACGTGACCTGACCCCTGTGAATTTTGTTAATCTTTTTTTATACATGATTCCGTCGAGTCTGAAAGACACCAAAACATGTTTTTAAAGATTTTTATAAACAACCCCTATTGAAAAAAAAAAAATTCGGAAGTAAAAGCCAAGTTTTTAAAATCTGAAAAAATTCCCAAAAACCCATGATTGAATGTAGAACATTTTGAGCTATCGTTCCTGATGGAAGTATGATTTTTTTCTGTGTTTTGCGAGCTATTAAAGTTCAAAATATTCCGAAAAACTCGAAGCCTGCTAACTTCGGGCTGATTAATTATTCAAAAATTGAAAGTTTAAAAAAAAAATTCCTAACATCCGCGATTATGTATAAAAAAATTTAAGCTATCACCCGTAGTGAAAGTATGATTTTTTCTTGGTTTCACCGACTATCAATATTAAAAAATTTCGAAAAATATTCAAAAATTGTCAAGAAAATTCGTCAGCCGAAAGTAAGCGGTTCACGAATTTTTCGGAATTTTTAGAACGTTAACAGCTCGTAAACACACTGAAAAAAATCATATTTCCACTACGTACGATAGCTCAAAACGTTCGATACATAAAATCACAGATTTTTTGGAATTTTTCCGGATTTTTAAAATGAAGCGTTTTTTTCAGAAATTTTTTCTTTTTTCCCAATAAGGGTTGTTAATAAAAATCTTTTAAAAAAATATGGTATCTGTTAGACTCGATGTAATCATATAAAAAAAAAAATGAATTAAATTGGCAGGGGTCAGGGTAAAAGTCCGCCGGTTCGGCGTGGAATACCTCCTTTTATATCCCGATCATAGTGGTTGTGTCAATTGTTACGACTAGTTGTATATTTCTCGATATAATTGGATCCACAAAAAATATGATCCATAAGAGAGCGAAGAAAAAATTCGGTGAAATATTGCAATACCCGACCAAGAAATTTTCTCCCTGTATTGATCCTGTTCTAAGAGCCGTAACCCGACGAAGAGAAGCTGTAGGAAATAAGGGTGGAAAATACATATTGACAGAGGAAACAGATTTTTCCATGGAATACGATTCGAGTATACCATTCAATCAATAAAATAAGGATCGTAGTTACACGGTATCGAATAGGACATATGAGCTAAATGACCAAGCATGTTTCATCCCGATAACGAGAAATAATGAGGAAACTGCGAGATATGAATGTATCTAGAGATGCGAAAGGGTCTTGACGACAAGTATTAAAAAAGAAAAGTTGAATATCACAGTCAATTTGGGGGGTCTCTCTGTGAGAGAATGCTCTTTTTCAGAGTGTTCTTTAGTTGCTTGCGGTAAATACTCAAGTTTCACGAAATAGATGGACTTTTCCAGTTCCCAAAAGTAATTCTAAAGGATTAAAAAAAAAAAAAAAGCTTATTTGTCGCTGAGTTATTTCGACGCTTTCCGCAGAATCCAGAATAAATATTGGCAGGCCGTACCATCGGGAGGTCGTAAATAAAGTCTTTTTTTTTTTTTTTCGTCGGTGGAAAAGCTCTTTGCAGAGGTAAATAGAAAGAATGGCTCTTGGAGGTGAAAGATGATGTGATATGCTCGATACTTTTACCCTCACAAAAGAAACACGGTTCGTCTTTTATTTAGGTTCTTTCTGCCCTGCTTTAGCGAAATTGACGAATTATACGGATTGGAACTATTTTTTGAAGATGGATGAACCGCAAATGGTCCCTGGACGAAAAGAAGATTGTCATTTTTTTATTTTTTTATGTAAGAAATATGAGCATCGTCCGCGAGTCGTTTCATTACGAAGTTCGCGATTTCCTTAGGGATTGCTGTTATTTTATTTGAGGAAATGAAAACTCTTGGTGTGGTAATTCGTCGAAAAGAAAATTTGATCCGCTCCCATCGACAACCTACAGCATATACAGGCTCATCGTTGATACGTGGAATGTAAAAATGTAGCTTGTGAAAGTTCATAGGGCAAGTGCGAGGGTGGCTCTATACAGGACTTATCGTTAGCTCGTTGGAGGTCAATCTCGTTCGAATATTATTCTCTAACGAGTAAAAGAATATCACATTATATATGTGAAAACTTTCGACCCATTATCCGTTACAAATACATTTACAATTAATGAAGGAAACATCGAAACCATTCATATCCAAAATATTACAGAAAATTATTCGTTTCATGGCAGATTCACGTAATTTGAATATAATTTTACATCCCAAACGATAAATCTGTATAGAAGAATCCTTTTGGTATGAAAATAAAAAATTCCTCTAATTGTTTTTATGAAGGAAATATATGCAGTGAAATTACTTAAGGAGTTTCGGTACAAAAGGCAAAATGTTAAGAAATTAATGAAATTTGGTGATAATGTTCTTCAACATCAAGTACGAAAACACAAATTTTTTCAAAATTTTCTTCTACTTAGTTATCGAGTAATTATGCATTAAAGCAGATTTCTTATGCCCGAAGTGTATATCTATATATATGGAAATGCTATCCTTATACACGTGAACTTTAGTCTTCAATTACTCGATAACTGTGTAGAAGAAAAATCTGAAAAAATTTTTATTGTCAAATTTGGCACTAAAGAATATGTTCACCAAATTTTATAAAATTCCTAACTTTTTGAAATTTTTTGTGTTTTTAACATGGTTTAGCATGGCAACATTGTATCGCCTGTACCGAAACTCCTTAATCTGTTAATATTAGATATTTTAATTATATAAGATTCTTTCATTTATTGTTGCCGAAATGTTCACGGATTGAGTCTAAGTGGATTTTCTTTTTCTCTCACTTCTTGCACGCGTATTCCTTACTTTATTTGTTTTTGTGTGTTAGAGAATTTATTTTTGAGTAAATTTTAAATTATACTTTTATTATATAAAAAGTAAAAAAAAAGAATGCCAAGTATTAAAAGACGCGACCTTCATTATAGAATAATCATTCTATAATTTGTATTATTTGTTTTTTTTTTTTTTTTTTTTTACGTATACGGAAAATAAAAATGGATTAAGCGCGCGAATAGAGCGCGCGTAGACGGCAATACATGCCGGTATCGTCTACGCGTTGAGAAACGAGAACGAGAGAGAACGCGCCATGCCAAGGAAGAGGGGGAACGCGCGGCCGCGTGCTGTCTCTCTCACTCAGCGGCGCGGGAGAAGTGGGGGTAGTCTCGTTCAGTAGACTGGAGCGACTGCAAAATAGACAAATATCCACCGGTCTCGCAAAGGGCGTATATCCAAATGTAAACAAACGCTCAATACGCTTTTCCGACTCCAAGAGAGAAAAGTTCCCGAAACATTCAATTTTAATTCACAAAATTATCATATCTCGAGATTGGCTCAACGGATTTACTTGCAACAAGGACCAATAGAAAGAGAAAAATCGAAAAAAAATCGTCACCGATGTTCAGAATTTTTACCGAAACGGTTAAACCCTGAGAGATGTTCGAAAACGTTGTGACGTCATAAAACCGTCATATTCGCCGTATAGAAGAGTGCGGCAGGGCTCGCGCTGGCATATTATTATTTTAATACTTGGCGTCGAGCCGCTACCGCGTCTCTTGATATGAAAACCTAACACTTGTACTACGAGTCACAGAAACTTCAAATTACTTTCGAAATTTCGAAGTTGTATAGATCAAAGTTTTGGGAAAGTCGAAATAAAAGCAAGTTCGTTCATACGGCGTATTCTCAGAGTAATTCATAAATTAAACGTCAAACATAATAATAGGACGAATTCATAAGTGCATGTTTCCGTTTTGAAATAAAAGGAACTCGAATGTTTTATACTTGAACTAAACGGGGAGGAACTGGAGTATTTTTCCAAGATTAAAGTAACCTGATGAGACGATAGTCCAAATCACGAATACTACGACCTCTCAACAATGGTTTGTACTTAATACTCGAATATAACTATAGCGCACTGAGAAAAAAAATTTGAAATTGTGGCGAACAAATTAAATTTGTTGATTCAACAAAACTTTTGTTGATTCAACGATATTTTTGTCGTGGTGAAAAATTAAGTATTTGAATGAACCAAATTTCGTTTGGGTTAACAAATTTTATTTTGTTCGCCACGATTCGTTGAACCAACAAAAAAATTGTTGAATTTACGAATTCATTTTTCTCAGTGCGAAGAGTTCATTGACCAGTTTTGCTGTTGTTTTCAGTAAATTATATCAACTTTACTGCGAATGAGCTGTAGACTAAATCTAAAAAGTTTAAATGAGCTCAAAATACAGTAATCTCAACCAACTTTTTTTTAAGGATTCCATCTTTTTAATGTAACTACTCTACTGCGTGCTAGTCAAATGAGTGCTAAATTTTCACAAAGCTTTTAGGCCAAGTTTAACGTACCAATTGAGCGTATCGTTAGTGAATTTGTATTACAGCATGTCTTATCAACGTGGACAAATATTTGAAACGATAGTTTTGCGAAATCATCAACTGACAGATGCAAATTTCCATGATGACACTATTTCACTGTGATTTTTCGGAGGATAACCTGTATTTTTTAGCCGATTTTGATGCACCTCGTCTCATTTTGTTACTTAACTGATTCTCTACGAACCCACTACGTAGATATTTTTTAAAGTTCATTCGTTCAAAAATTATTTATGAAATAGTTTTTTTCGCTCAACAAACAACTGGCTGGAACAGTGAAACGATTGAGCTTTAGAAAAAATCTACGTGGTGGATTCGTAGAGGATCAGTTAAGGAACAAAATGAGACGTGATGCATTAAAATCGGTTGAAAAATACAAATAATTATTCGAAAAATTCCAGTGAAAATAAATTTATCAGTTGATGGTTTTGCGAAATGATTGTTTCAAATATTTTTCCACGTTAATAAGACATGCTGTAATACAAATCCACTAACAATACGTTTAATTGGTACGTTAAACTTGGTCTGAAAGCGTTTTGAAAATTTAGTGCTCATTCGATTAGTATGCAGTCCAGTAGTTACCTTAACAGATAATATCAAAGTCGAGGCTCCATCATAGACAAATCTATGAAGATAAGTAACCCCACATAATTGTGTTTACGACTTTTTTTATATTCATGTTCACAGCTGTTAATTTATATGTATATAAATGTATAAATAGATATATACGTAGCAGTTATCATGCTTTCGTTCCGGCATGTCGTCATGCACAATGGATACGTGTGTCAGGCATCAGTGGCCATGACATTATCCTCGAGCCTTTATAAACTTCGTGTACGGGGTTCTTGAAGCTCTCGTCTACTCGTCTATGGTCGTACTAACAATCTCTGCAAAACACTAATAGCGTGAGCTGAACAAATCGATACGAAAATAAAATTTTCACAGAGTTTAGATCCTTGGAAGGAGCAGTCGTTATAACGGACGAATCATCGATGGTGAACGGATATCCATGAAAATTGGTACTCATTTGTTTTATTTTTGTTTTCTATCATCATTTCGCATTTGGTATTTGCTTGGCATTATGCGTAAAACTTATTTTCCATTCGTAACATTTTTCGACAGTTTATCTCCTGCGAGAATATGTGGTCAGGCAAATAGATCGTAAAGATTGAATCAAGAATGCTTTTAAAATGAAACTGCTGCAAGCTTTTTATTGAGGAATACACGAAATAGATAAATTTTGTTTCCTACCAGCGTAAACTGTACGAATTTTATTTTCTCTAGAAGATCATTTGTAGAATTATTTCAACATCTATCTCCAGATTATTTATGCACATGTCTTCATGACGTGCACCATTACGAGGAAGCTGGTGCCAGCCATAAGATTTTTTATAACATCGGTGATATCACCTAGGTGCAGAGGCAGAAGAGACTTCCTTCAACGATTTAGAATCGAAGCGAAGTAGAAACGACTGATAATTAGGATAGAAGAAAGGATGGAGACTGAGCGAGTGAACCGAAGTTCCTTCGCAATTATAGCGCCGTCACTCCTCCCAGATTTCCTAAAACAATAGCCCCTCACCATCTTGTACGATGCTCCTTTTCCTTGCTCCTTTCCTCTGACATTGTTGGTCTCCATGCTCGCGTACGCATTGGAAATTTCACATTATAATTACTGGCGGAGGAGCCTTTATTGGGAGTATATTAAAAGCACGAATATATTATCGAAGGGTAATAAACACACATGATTCATTTCTATCGCAAACAATTGAATGTAACGAATAAAATAATATTTTATTCAATTTTTACTGCAAAACAAGTGTTGCGGGGATTAAAGAACAAATTTAGTTGACCATCAAATTATGTACTCCTCTAATTCAACCCCACTTTTTTCCTCTCTTCACTATTCCCGTTGCTGTTCCTGTTTCTGCGAAACTCCCTCAAAGTCAAAGCTCACAGTCATCGTTTCCTAATGTACAACTACACTTACACGAGGGTCAGGGAAACTATAAAAAAACTTGGCAGATACAGGTGGCTATATTTCTTGAGTTTCGACTGGTTGGGGGGACCCCACCAAAAACTCAGAATAACAGCCTCCCTCGCTCAGTGATTGATGCACGAGCCGGTGCACGGCTAATCAGTCGCCTAATCCAAGTTTTGGCTTTCCCTTGAGGCTACTTAACTCGGGAGATCGCCGAAGCCATGAACCAACCGCACAGCTCATCGCTGTTGGATTCTTTATCTTATTTTGTACACGTATTCATTGATTATCTGGGAATACGTGCCAAGTTTTTTGGAAATATAATGATAAAAAATTGCATCGAACTTTTTCCAATTTTGTTAACCGGTTGGCTGATTGAATTGTAATTTGATAGAGATATTCAATAAATTATTTTTCAGCTACTGTACCAGAACTGAATCAAAATCTGTCAGTTATGTGAGATGATTATTTTTTTTTTTATGCAAAAAAACCTTTGACAGCCTGGTCACAAATCAGAAATTTTTCGTCCAACACTCGAAAAATTGTACGTGTGATTCGGAATCGATAAATACGCGTATGCAAAAATAAAAAATAAAAAATCGTAAATTTTTGAATATGTTCGATCCTCAAAATGATCACTGAACACAATACGCTGAACAATAATGGGACCTCAATATTGAAAAAACGATATTGCGACTTTTTAGGATCAGAAAAAAGCAACGAAGTACTAACGGGTTTCATGATGTACGTATGAAACAACGAACTCATTGATGTAGATATGAATATTGGCACAGATGTATACATACGTATGCACATATATTGATTGAAAGATATATATACGTGTATGTTTATATCTCAACGATTTCTGTAGATATTTTGAGGCAGCAGGAAAGGCTTCCCGTACAGCTATATGGTTATCGGGTATCGATATAAGTACCATACATAAAGGTACTGACAAACAGGTGGACAACCGAGATTTGTATTATCGTGGCTATAGTCAGGTTGACACTATAAGTTTGTTATCGCACGCTCCACGGGTCACGAGAAAGTTTTTATCACTCTGTTTCGAATATTTTAATATTTTGTTGCGCTCTCTATAGAATGTTGCAAAAATAAAAGAATGAATTTCATTGGGTACTGTAAATTTAGCTCGGAAATGTTTTATTCATCAAATATGAATGACATTGAAACGATGTTTTCAAAAATTTACGTTTTCTCAAACTACAAAGCATAATTCCTTGAGCTTTATTAAGATTACAAATTCTAACGTGCTCAAAGTTGATCGACTGATGGTTTGTGTTAGTAAAATGCTGGAATAACTCCTGACGTGTTTCCACTTGTGGATTCTTTGCAACAAGTGTATTCCCCGCTGCGCGCGACCCCGTTTAACTTTTTAGGCTGTCTCCGAGAAAAATCGAGATTTGCGACAAACTTTTAATCACGATATATTGAAGTCTTGGTGGCTCTCAATAACAGTAATTGAGAATTCTGTGTTAAAGTATTTTGACTGAGGAAAAATGAGGGAAAAATAAAACATATAATGACACAACGGGCTTTAACGATATATAGACAAAATCTTTTTTCTGCATTTTAACGTTTCGAGCAACAAACTTTGTATCCGCACTTGAGTTTTTTTTTTTATTTTTTATTTAAATTACATGGCAAGTGAGAAAAGCTCGGGAGGAAAAATTGGAAAAAAAAAACTTTTCTTTCATTCTTCAACCCTCTCTTTTTATCTTGAGAATTTTCTTATTTTATGCTATGAAAAAGCCACGTCACATGACATACGACTATCTATACATTTTTTTCCACTTAGAGACTCTCGTTCTCTCTCTCTCTCTCTCCCTCTTTCGCTCTTCCGCTCTTTGTATCATACCCGTGGTTTTTTTTTCGGACAAGAACTAGAGAGCTGAAGAGAGATACATAACGAAGAGTGAGTTTTTCTCTTTCGGAACCCTCGTATTTTCATCGTTCATTCCTGCATTTTTACGGGGATAAAAAAAAAAAAAGAGAGAGAAAAAAAAAGCGGGCGAGAAAAAGAGAGGGAGAGAAATGGGGCGCAAAAAAAAACATACTCATTTTCTCTAGTGTGTGAAGGAAAAAGGGAGCCATCTTTTCAACCGTTGGTGGGCCGAACGAGCCTCTTTATCATCAGTCTGACTTTTCTTCAATGCTCTCGTTCTTTCATAAGTATATTAGTACAGTTACGAGAGAGAGAGAGAGAGAGAGAGAGAGAGAGAGAGACAATAATTTTGTATATTTATATACACGTTGGATATAATGCAAAAAGATATTCGTAAAATGTACAACACAAACTACATCGACATAAGTGTGCATGGATGAATTCATGATGAAGTAGATTCACTGTATACTGAGTCGTCAGTTCCGAATTGACCAAGACTAAAATCCCATAGTCTCATTCTCTTTATCAAGAGATGCGCGGTAGCGGCTTGACGTCAAGTCAAGTATGGAAAGAAAGAGCCAGAGCACGAGCTGGTTTTAGAATATACTTTCGAGTTGAACGTAAGCATTGACTTTTGTATTTGAATTGATAGATTAAGAGTGTTATTTATCTGAAGTTTGGATTTTCGTAGAACGAACGACGAATGAATATCGATAACGAAATAAAATAATTCAAAATTATATGATTTAGTGTTCGTAATTATTTCGATCTAAAGAAAGAATGAATTCAGAAGATTCTCGAAGACTTTAAATTGTGCTTGGCCTAATCATAATTCCAACATTACCGTAAGCTCAACCAAATGTGTATGAAAAACCACGAGGCCTTATTGAAGCCAGATTAATTAACAAAAGGGCGTGACGTGCTTTGTTTGCTATCAGCTGATAGATGAATTTTTTTCTTCACATTGATGAATAGGAGAGAGTCTTCATGGTATTAAGTCCCTTATCAATTGGTTTGTACACAGCTACTATTAACCGTGCAAACTTTCGACGTGTGCTCGTGACTCGAAATCAATGCTTGTGCATCGTACGTGTTAAATTTCAATATTTGTACGAGCTCACCACCGGCGATGAACTATTTAAAAATTTAATTCGCCACTTAACAGCACCACAAAAAAAAATCACGGTCCATGAGATGTCGTATTAAATTCTCGGTGACTTTACAACTTTATCGATTATTTCCACGCAAATCGAGCGTTTTGAAGATGCTCAAATGAACATGATTTCAAAAATTCTTCTTAGTTCCAGATTCGTTTGATGATTTTTATTCGACACGCACGAATACTCGAAATAAATGAAAACCGTTTAAACCGGAAGCTCCAAGAGAGCATTACCACGTGAATCATGAGCAGATACTAAGCGTGCACTACACTCTTCTACCATCAGGGTTGCGTCACGAGACAGCAACAGCTACGCTATACGATGAAGGGGGGTAACTATATACAGGCAATATATACACCAATATATATTTATATTTATGTGTGTATACACACAGGGTACTCGGTCGTAGTGCGGTGCTGAACTCGCGTAACGGCGCAAACTCTCGCCCAACTTTACGATGTGCTTTCGCGCACACGCATTCAGACCCTGAGAGTGCCGGGGCTATCGTGGGTCGTATAATATTGACGTATATATATATATATATATATATATATATATATATATATATTTATATAAAATATACGAATATACAAAAAATATAGCGGCGTATTCAGATAGAGTCACATTAAATTTTCTGATGGATGTTGCAAGCTTTGTTGTATCGCTTACATACTTTAGTGTTGAAAAAATAATAGGAAAAAAAAAGAAAACTGTAATGTTGGATCGCGAATGGATGATCGGTTGATTTAATGCCTGAAAAAAATAGCAGTTGTTTCTGTGAATATGTGTTCATTCAATGTTTCAATGTTTTTTTTTTTGAACAACTCTGTATTTGGGTATATTTATTATAATCCATAGATATGTAATGCATGTGTGTATGCATGTGCATTTGTAGGTGATATTCGAGAAGGATGATGAGAGCGTCGTCACATCGATGATCAGCTACGCAGTCTGTCATGGACGCGTGCATTATCGTAGAGCGCTTAATATTTTATTCAATTTTTTTTTTTTTTTATCTATTTTTTATTTTTTTTACGGTCACGCGATTCATCCACTGAGCCTCGAACTTGAGTATACATATATGCGATTTTCTTTCATACGTTTACAAACGTCTTTATAGTATTTTTACGATAAAAACGAAAGGAGAGGTGGAACCTTGCTCTTATTTATCGAATAATTTCTGTCAATATGTCGTGGTATCGGCCAATAAATAAATCTTTCGTTCTCATCTTCGCAAATTGCTAAAACCATTTTTCATATCGTCGAGACGATGTGTTTGTATTTTATGAATCATAAAGATAATCGTAGAGCTTCGTTCACCGCGTTTATTTTTGTTGTGATTGTTCCATGCGTTGTGTCTGCGATTTTTTTTTCTCATTTTCGAAGTAATAAACGCGCACTTCGAGAGGGTAATCAAAATGAAGAGTTTCGTATCTTGAATTTCTCTTTTTTGTTTCGATCTTTTAGTGGGTAGTTTTTTTTTCAACTTCATTGTTTTTGGAAAACAGTTGCAATCGTTAGAACCGAGGTACACTGTATAATTATTAGGATGGTATTGATTTTGTGTCTTCTTTTATGTGCCACGTAACTGAATTTTAGTGTTTTCGACCTCAAAATAAAATTTCACGTATTATTCAATCGACACGGTCAATTTTTTTTTTTTTTTAATGAAAGTCCCAGAATCACTTTTCGTTACACCTTTTTCAATGAAAAAAAAATAAATAAAAATAAATAAGCTAATGAATTAACCAATGAAGACAAAATGCAAAATAGTCACGAAGCTTACCAGTAAAAAAATGAACGTTTTTTTCTGTTCTATTCAAGCTTCAATCGGAAAATGTCTCTAATATAAACAACAATATGATTACCAGTGCGGAACTCGCGACACTCGATGCTAATGTGGTACCAGTACCACTCTTTTATCATGGACAACGATTCGCTGTTGAGTAGGTTTACATTTTTCATTGGATTTATGAGCTATGATATTTTGAATGACTGGAAGTACCCAAGTGTATTCCAAATATACTGCGATTTTTATTGGTTTATTTATACTCTCGATTTGTATGTTTCATGCAATGGCACTGTCTTCGCACCTGGACTAAGGTTACAATATCATTGATGGTATAAGTGCGTGAACGGATCTCGACCCGTTCAAAGAAAACAAATCGATCGTGAGGCTATCCTTATATACATTGTGAAGGTAGTAGTGGGCTCGAATAGCCCATGACCGTAACCGAGAGTGTCAGGACCCTGATGTAAATATCGCGGGTATAGGCCAAGATTAAAAATAAACCGGTCGAGGGTGGCGAAAGCGTAATACTCACGAGTCTGATCTCAGCCGGGAAGTACCTACTGCGCGAACGAGCATCACACGTTCATGCGTCGCATTAATATAATCGGAAAAAAAATCATCTGAAAATACATGTATTTACTGCATTTGATAATACTTTTGTATTTATATTGAACTCCGATTAATTCATAATATAAAGTACCGATTGAAGTGAACAAATTGGGTGGAAGCGATGCATAGGTTCTTGCTTATGGGACTTTTTGTTTTTTCATCGATTGGCACAGTGCTCAACGGGTCAATAATATTTTTTTATATTATTATATTGGTACAGTTCACCTGTTTACGAATTTTGAAAGTATTTTTTTCATACGCATCAATTTTATGAAATTAAATTGAATTGTAATTGACGTCATTCGTTTGTACTTTTAGATTCATTCGATTTTTCGATTTAATTCAGATTTGAGAAAAAAATTTTTATTCAAATGAAATGACAAAAGTGTATTTTTGATGTCATCAACTTTTAGAGAAAAAAGAAACTTCAATTAGGGCTTTTTTCGATTTCGGACAAAAATTTGATTGAATTCAGATATGACAAAAAATGGTGTTTCATTTTTCTATTAATACTATTAATCTTTCAAATAAAATTTCGAGAGCTATTTTCAATGTTACAAATGCAACGTGGAGACTCTGATAAATTGTAATGAAAATTTATCACTCCCCCCCCCCCCCCCCCTCAGAGAAACGAGCAATCTATCAAGAAAACTTTGTGATGAGATAATAATTTTGCATTGCAAACGAAACCAAGAAATCTTCCAACGGCGAAGCCCAAACGAGAAACTCAAGATGCTACTTTTGAACAAAATATTCACCCTCGATAAAGAGATAATATTTTGCGGCCAAGATCCCTCTTACCAATTTTGTCATCCGAGCATTCGTAAATCGTATAAAACTTTCACGAGATATACACTCTCATGCGGTTCCTTCGACTTTGTGATGAAGTAGAAAAAAAAAAACAGGGGTTGCTGAGGGTATCAGGATGTAAATTGAGTTCAATGACTTGTTGCGTAAATGTATTTAAAACAAAGTTGAGTAATAAATTCGATGTTTTTTTTTTTTTCTAATTCATTTTTCATTTCAGGACAACATAATTTTAATCTGCTAATATTTTATAAAAAAAAAGTTTGCAGTTTGTAGATGTGAGTATAAAATAATAGCTGAAAGAAATGCAATTTTTTTCCAAGACCAAGAAAATTTAAGATCGTAGTCAGAATTTCAATGGAACCACTTACGAGGCGATCGTATAACGTAATCGACAGTTTTTCAAGTTATGGCTTTATTGATTTGGGAGAACTTGAAAATATTTAGAACTTGCTTAATTTATCATTTAAATCCTGAGTGAAAAATGTGTGTTGAAGTTTTTTAAATCCTATACCAATTACGATAAAATTGGTCGCGAGAAACACAAACGAATGCTGTTTTCGAAGGTCCATACTCAAAGGCACCTCGACAGAGTGTGACCACTGCAAAGTCATGCATAGGGAATGAAAAAAAAATGAATCAATAAAGTTATTACGGCTGCAAATAAATTCAATATGAGTCAGCATCCCACAAACGAAAATCTATGATTTCCCAGGATATCGCATCGAATAAAAAAAAAATTCCCAATAAAATCATCTCAAACGCATAAAAAACATTGAATATGAAAAAAGTTATTATTGGAGATTGTAGTTTGATCTTGAAAAGAGGAGGCTCACCGTACCACCCGTGATCAAAACTTTTTTCCATTTTCGAGTTTCATCTGTGGATACAAATTTCACTGGAATATGAAAAACGCAAATGAGATAGTGGAACAAGTGAGAAATCGCATAATCGCAAGATAGAACTTCCTACATTTTTTTTAACAGCGTTGAAAATTAATTATTTTTATTCCGAGAGCACACTCCTTATAGAATCTTAACAATAACTTTTTCAAAATAATTATTAACTGCTTGTCATTAGCCCAGTTTCCCTTGAAAGCAGTCGGGTGTACAATGTGTCACGTAACCTGGAGCTTTTAGTGCCGAAAAGTTTGCGCAGACTCAGCAATGAGCCTCACGTACTAGGAAGTTCCTGCTACATAATATCACGGTCCATTCTCGTGGTGAACGTATCAACCTTTAAGAGGTTCGTGGCTGTTGTTCACTTCGACATTTCGTATCGCAACAATTCGAAGAAGGGAAGTGTTTTCGCTTTTGTCGTATCTTCGCACTATGTCCAGAGGGATATTTGATCCTCCAGTTTTCTTTTCCATCAGCCACGTGAGATGCTCAAAATTTTCAGCATTATTTATGGATCGGGTAGAGAAACTAATTGGTTCAAGTGATAGCTTTTTTTTTCATAATGAAACTGAAAAATTTACGATTCAGAAGTAGAGTTTTTTTTTAATGTTTCAGACTTTTTTAATCGTCGCTTCATCAGCTATCTGAAGTGAAAACCCAAATAATGAAGTTTCTTTATTCATGGTTTTTTCATCATGTTATGGCGTTGTTGCGATAAAAGGATAAGATCATTGAAGAAACAGCTGAATCTCACTAACAAATTTGATTTGAAAATTCTGGCTTCAACGTTGGGAACAAATAGTTTTGAAAAACTTAAGATAAATGAGGAAATGAAGTGACTGGATTTATGGCCATTGAGTCGTAAATGTTTTCCATCATTGGCATGGATGTCTCGTCGCTCGGAATCTTGTCTGTTTTTCCTCATATTTACTGGGTCCCTTAAACTCTCACGTATACCCTTGAGAGAGTATACACCGAGAAGTGAATCCACTGGGGACCACGGAAGCATTAGGGGCAAAGCATTAGTGGAAAGGAGTGTAGCCAAGGCGTTGTTGCCGTATCAGACGAAACGACAAAGAGATAAAAGGGAAAAGCATAAGCATAAGGGAAGAAAAAAAAATAAAAATAAAAAACAAAATGTTACCCCTCGTGACTGCGTTACAAAATGAAAAATTGTTATTGCCACGATGTTGATTGATCGATTTTTTTTTCTCGATCTATTCGAGCACATTTTTTCTGTCAAATATGATATTTCGGTAATATTTATTATTATTGTCTCCGTAGCAAATGAGAACGCTTTGACACAGCATTTCGATTCAATTTTCCCCCTATGCGTTCAGTCTATCAGATAGAAAAAACATTATTTACATCAACCCAATTCACTCGATACCGCGAGCACCAGCTCATTCCTGATTCGATTATTTTTATTCTGTTTCCATTTTCATAAATCTACTTTGCATTTGTCTAAATTCGTTCTTACTCTCTCATTCATGAGTATTGTTCGTTTCTTATATTTGTGCACGTCGCCAAGGGGAACTTGGAAAACACTATTCATTCTAAACACAATACTTCACGCGCGTTAGGATGTTACAGTAAACTTTCTCCAACTCTGACGCTTCCGTGACTGAATCTTGGTGGTAATAGAAAAAGCGATCTTCTAGAAAGCGTTCCCGGCATTATAATCCACTCTAAATGCCTTTAACGACATTGTGTATAGCGAGAGATAATTCAGTTAGAACGCGCCCTTCTTTTGCTCCTTTTCTTTTCTGATTTTTGTTTATTTCTTTTCATCTCACTCATATGAAGGGGAAATGCCTTTATGAGGGGCCACAGAAAATGGTTATTTTTTCATTTTTTTTTTTTTTTTTTTCACTTAGATCGAAGTAATTATCACAGGATAAAGTAAACGATACATATTCATTCTTTATTGCGCATATCATTGAAAAAATAGGAGAGCGACAACGTGTTAAGCTTCCACGTCACGACAAAGAAAGATTTCTCTTCATTATCCCGAGGAAATCGTGGCTATGGGTTACCCGACTATGAAAAATGAAAAAATTTCATTTCCTATATAAAGGACGCAGCATGGGACGCAGCCCGTTTTCGTTTAGATTTTTTTCATGTAACGATGACGGTTCGAAATTATTTTTCTATCCTCTTTTTTCATTTTTTTTCGACCTTCTTTGTTCGAGTGACTGAAGTAATAGTTATTTCACTGCCTGGGTATAACCTCTAAAGTGTCAAAACACTGTCGGACTCCGGTAGCTCCATTTCAACTCAATATTCCATGAAAACTAGGTCGATAGCCCCTTTTTCCCGAGATCATTGGATTGCTACAAGTTCGCAGTACTCGAATCTGGTTTTTGTAAAATATCTTACGGATTTTCACTAGGATACCCATATTATTTAGTGACCAGAAATCGGATTTTCCTATGTCACCCTGGGTATCCGTCACGGAGAACACCATCTTTTAATCATTTTTTTTTCTCTCTCAATTGGTCGATAACCCACCCTGAAATTTCGTGAAAACAAGCATTGATCTATAAAGAATGGCATTAAATTTTCTCACACGTATCCTCTGACCTAGCCACCGCGCAAGAATTACCTTGAGGAAGTTCTGCTCCTACTTTGGGAGACGCACAGAGTGCCAGGGGTCCCTATGCTTATACACAAGCTAAACGAAATGCTGCCAACCTGGTTTTTCTATCTTCCTGTCTCTTTTGCTATGTTCAGTTGCCGCGCCAAAGGCTCGTGCGGCCATATCTCAAGAAATTCGACGAATTTTCATAAGTCAATTCGTTATATCTCATGAAATACGTGGTAAATCAGGTCCATTTTTTTTCCATGTCACTGTAATGTATATAGGTCAATACTTGATCGAATTTACGTTGAGCCACCACCTTTTTTACTACATGATATTAAATCATTTCTCCCGTCAAAACAGTAATAACCATAAGACTCCGTGCAATTTGGAGGTAACTTTACGATTTTTTATCTCGGAAAGTAGGTGGTCAATCTTATTCAAATTTTGCTGGTGTACGCGGAATATGTTCAAGAATGTGCTATTAAAATTTCAAAGACCCGCCACTTTTTTGAGATTCGAGCAAAACTTCTTTAAGGAGTTTCGGTACAAAAGGCAAAATGTTAAGAAATTAATCAAATTTGGTGATAATGTTCTTCGACATCAAGTACGAAAACACAATTTTTTTCAAAATTTTCTTCTACTTAGTTATCGAGCAATTATGCATTAAAGCAGATTTCTTATGCCCGAAGTGTATACCTATATGTATGGAAACGCTATGCTTATACACGTGAACTTTAGTCTTCAGTTACTCGATAACTGTGTAGAAGAAAAATCTGAAAAAATTTGTATTGTCAAATTTGGCACTAAAGAATATGTTCACCAAATTTTATAAAATTCTTAACTTTTTAAAATTTATTGTGTTTTTAACATGGTTTAGCATGGCAACATTGTATCGCCTGTACCGAAACTGCTTAAGATGTATTTTTTCAGAGTGTACATGTTATCGTGCACAAAAAATAGTATCGTCTGTAAGAGCGTTCAGGGAAAGCTGACCGTAGAGAACGAAGGCGATCACTATTCCGTTCAAAACACCCGACTGCCAAGCAAAGAAAATGATTGTAAAACCAAACGAATGTGCAATCGAATGGAACACTGAGAAAAAAATTTGTCCACTGAACTAAATTCATTCTGTTGGACGAAAAATTGAATAGCTCATGATTTAGTTCATTAAATTAAATCGTTAAAAAAATTTTGTAGATGAATCAACCGAATCACCGAACTCATTTGATTTCTTGAACAACTGTCACGATTTATTTGCTTGTGCATGTTTTTTAGTTGTTCTAATACTAGATTTCTCCGAATATCAATTATCAAGTTATCTGAAGGGTAATCGTTACGATAAATAAATGAATAAGTCAATTGATATGATATTTTATTACGTTAGCCTTATTTCGTTAACGATCATTCGGAAAAAGCAAAAAACTTGAATATTAAACTCCGCGTGTATGTCGAATCGTTACTGTTAATGAGGACAAAAATGCAAATGGTAACGTGCACATTTTTCCGCCACGATATTCTGGCTCAGCGAAAAGCCTAAGAGAACACATTATGAAGTCCCAATTTACATAAAAATTTCTCTTTTTTTTCTCGTTTCTCAGAGTAAATCTTCAATAATTTATTGTGGAATCGAAACTTTTTGCGTGTGTCAAAGTCTCTATGTAAATTCAAGCCTTTCTACTGAAAATCATTACATATTTTCTATACTTATTATTGATTGTAATGAACTGTCGACCGGACTATATTCGTTCTTCCGCATGCAGAATATTAACTTGATTATAATATCGAAACTTTGTATTCATCGAATAAGATGAAAATACTTTTTACACAATTCCTATTTTTATTCAAAGATTATTTTTTTCTCAATTATCGACATTTTTTTTCTCGTTCGAAAAATAACGAAGTATAAGAATTCAATGAACTGACTCAACGTGCAACGAGTGTTGAACAAATTAGACAGATGTTTTTTTTTTTTCGTTTAGCTGTGAAAAAATTAATTCTCAGTCGCCATCGTTTTTCCTTTTTTTTTCTCGAATTTTTCACGTCGTCCGCATCGTCGCTCGAGTTGCTAGATATCTGACGAGCGAAACGTGTTAATGGTGATGCAAAAATATGCTATCACAATGTAAATAACACGCGCGTTGAAATGTATGATCGAAGACACGGATAAGTTGGATATTTCGCACGATCTTCGTGATGGTTGTATACAGAAATACCAACAATAGAATCTCTCGTAATCATTTTTTCACGAATGCCTTCAATATTTTAATAATTTCTTTTATTGCAATTGAAATAACGATCAACTGATAATTTTTATCGATTCTGATTAATCAAATTACCGAAAATTCGATATAGGTTCACGAAAAATTAATTGCATACTCGTTGTGCCACTGGAACGCTCAAACAAGACCGCAATAGCATCGAGAACAATTGATTCGTTCCAAAGTCTGTGGATTTCGCATAATCTTGATAATCCTATTTGCTCTAGCATTATACTACAATAGTATAAGTCCAGAGTTGCAAGAATACAAAATTATTTATAGATCCGCGGTAGCTCATCAAGACCAGTACATTTTCGATAAAGTTCAAAAAACATTAATTAAAAGACACGATGATGTACACCAAAAATTCTTTTTGTAACAAAGGCCTGAACTGACCCTCCATTCCTAATTCTAGATAAGTATTCTTCATTAATTATTTCATCTTGATGAATGTTAGGCTTGTAAATATTAGTAAATTCATTTTTTTTCTTCGATGTCGGTCGTAATAAAAAAAAATTTGTTCTGTTACTACACGTCGCACAATTATCAACCCAAAATGTTTTATGTCATCAAAACAACGGGCTGGAAGATGAATTTTCACATTTTGTATTCGCTTACACACCGAGAAAAAAATTTTGTTCATCGAACAAAATGTATTTAGTTGGACGCAACTATAATGGATTTAACTGATTTTTTTTTTTTTTTTTTAATAGCAAATGAGTTAGTTCATTCGAAAAAAGAACAGTTGAATCCACCGCATATTTTCGGCCAACCGAATGGGATTTTGTTTCATGACCAAAATTTTTTTTTCAGTCCACATTATCGTTGTGATCAATTATTCCGCTTGAAAGAAGGCACAAAACAACATTTAGATTTTTCCGGATTGGACATTGTTCCAATGAATGATCATGAAAAAATTATCCAAGCTGAAAACGTTTCATCGATCACAAATATATATAAAAATCTCATAAAATACAATGAGCCACAATTGTGGATCTTGAAAAAATTCACCGTCAAGTAATCTCAATGACTCGCCAGCTGGCTAACGAGTTTTTCATCGCCTTTCTATTAAATTCGTCACTCATTCGTGTGATATCTGCTTTTAAGCAATTTCGCGAAGCACTTACGTAACCGGTTGTACACGACCTTGCGGAAGGAACAGGTCTTGTTAAACGCTTCCGAACACTTACCTGAAACAAACAAAAAATTGATTCATGTTAAAGTGCGTTTGGTATTCGACAAGCAGAGAACAAATAGCGCGAAAATACTTGAACATTAAATACCGAATTGAGAGCCAAAACATTTGCATAAAATTTAATTTTTTGTGAAATACTGTAGAGTCATCTCACATGGGAAAAGTGTTCCCTTAACCCCTGGACCGATATTTTCAATCTTATCATACCAACGATACATCTGGAAGCTGTATTTCGTGACATTTTTATTATATTAGAGATTTCATACTTTTGAAAAAATTAATTATTCGAAATGTGCAAGGGATATCTCAAATCCATGCTTCATGCTTCGTAGTGAAATACCTCAGTGAAAAAAAGTTCTAGAAAATAACTATTGAAAGTTTGGTGGATTTTTTACGTTATAAAAAATGTAAGTTTTCGGACGCGTAGGAAAGTTTTTATAGAAAAATTGCGTATTAAGGAGGTTGGCTACACACAACAATGTTGCCATGTTAAAAGCATAGGAAAATTCGAAATGATTAGAATTTAATGAAATTTGGTGAGCATATTCTTTTGGATCAAATATGAATATACAAATTTTTTTAAGATTTTTCTTCTACATAGTTTTCGAGTAATTTAATACTAGAGTTTACATCCGTAAGCATAGGATTCTGATATATATAGGTATATCTTTTGCATATTGTAAACTCCAATTATTCGAAAACTATGTAGACGAAAAATTTGAAAAAATTTGTGTCATTGCATTTGATGCTAAAGAATGTTATCACTAAATTTTATTAAATTCTTATCATATTGTCGTATGTAGCCACCCTCCTTAATGAAAACGTGAGAAAAAAAAAAGATTGCTAGAATATCATTAGAAAACAAAAATAAAGTTCTTCGCTATTCATGCCTCAGTCATTTTTCCATAGAATATTTCGACGACACATCGCCAGTTGAATTTGCTTAAAATTCACCATTCAGCAGAGATTTTATAACAGAAATTCGTCAGAGTTTGAAACTAAAATATTTTCTGAAATTCGAGTCCATTCGCCTTCCGCATAAATTAAGGAAGCTGTACGCTGAATTCAAACAGTAAGCGTTACGACAGAACGTACTAAACGCGCTGATTGTAGTTTACGCGAAGCTGATGACTTATTTGAATATTCACATTGTGCTAATAGATTGTCAAAATGGAACACGTCAAAATGGTCATCAGTTTACAAGGCTAGAATTTCGATGACTCGCAACTTCACAACCTGTTAACGAATTGAATATATACACGCAAAAATAACAATATTCCGCATGATTCCTATATTTTTTTCCATTTCGTATCACGTGTTGGAAGGATTACCATGTGTTAATCTTTTCTCATTCGAAAAAATGATTCTATGATCTCAAATTTTCTACGGTCAATCATTTGGACGTTCTACGTTTCTTCTATATTTTATCCACAGAGAAACAGAGAAATGAAATTATCAGATACACAGTCGAATTTGTGATTTTTATCAACCGAAATAAAAACAGAATTCTGAAGTTCGCTTATTCTGTTACCCCATACGGATAAAATGCACACCTACTTTTCCAACTGCGCGTAACTTTTGGAAGAAAACAAAATTCTCGTGTGACTCATGATAAAGTAGGAATGGAAATACGGACAGGATAAAGGAGGAATCTGCCATGTTCGATGCTCTCTGTGAAAACATGTTTCTGGATGCTTTTCTATAAAAGATAACCGTATGCATTCCCACCAATGGTTCAATATTACTTTACGATTTGGCCACGAGAGGGACCCACTCATTGAAAGAGTGTACTATTTTCACAGGCTGAAATAAGGGTTGACGGGAATTTAAAAGACACGATTGAAATAACGATTCACAAAATTTCAGCATTGTCAATTTTTCCTTCATTTTCAAATTCATCCGATTTGATTAAAACATGAACGAAGTAATAAAATTAAAAGAATTAGTAAAAAACTTTCGATTTCGAAAATATTTTTTCTATCTGAATAAAATGAAGATAGAATATTTGAATAGAATGAAATGGTCGTTGATTGGTACTATGTTAATATAACATAACGTCAAAATAACACAAATAAAATAGCACAGCACCAATATAAAATATGTTAAAATTAACATGTTGTCAAAATAACATTAATTTATAGTTGGACGTGTATAAATAATTGGGTGGGCTTTTAACATCTCATATTGTGTACGTTCAATAGTTGGACGTTTATAAATTATTGGGTGGGTTTTTAACATCTTATATTGTTTGCGCTTAATAGTTGGACGTGTATTAAAAAATGTCATTTTGTACAGTTTCTTTTTCTGCTATTTTGTCTTTATGTTATCTTGTCGTGAATTATTTTGGCATCTGATTATTTTGTCGAATGTTATTATGTCGTGTTATTTTGTCACATTTTATTTTGTCGTGATGTTATTATCACGTGTCACCGTTTTAAATCTCTTCCCTTCAGTTTTTACCCTTAGTATTTTAGCAACACTTGGAGATAGTTTAAAAATATGAAAACTAATTAATTAGGATTACAATTAATCGAACTTTTAAAATGATTGAGTCGAAACATATTTTTCCCATTTTGCTAGAAACAAATCGAGCCAAGCTACCAAACTTTTAACAAATATTCACTAGTCCGAAAAACATCCAACTCCATATGACGGATTCATCACGATGGCCTGCGATTCCACATTTTTATTCAACCTTATGTATGTGAAAAAAAAACTCCAAAAGTTTTAACGTTCAGAGAAAAACAAATTATGATGAAACTAAAAACGAGGTGACCAGCAGACAACTTTACATGATATTTTGAAGCAACGCTTCATTTTGCCCGGCACAAACCAGCCTTTATTTCCCCCAGGCAATCCGATGTTTGCATCCGTCCACTACTCCATTCCGCCATTTCCTTATCCGAATGAAACCATTGCGGTGTACTTCTTCGACAATTTTGGACAGGTGCTTTTAGTGGAATTTTGAACTCGCCAAAAAATATCAGGAAGTGTTCGAAATTATATTATCAATGCGAAATTTCCGATTTTTTTGAACCGTTCGCCAGTGAAATGGGAGCAAAACATTCTTATAAATCTGTTCACCAATTTTTTTTTTTCCAAGAACTTTGACAAAAAAAAGTTATTATTTTATAATTGAATGTTATCGAATACGTATTCAGTATTTAATGAGAATTAAGCTGAAAAATACTTGGCTCACTGAAATGTTTCCGACACTCTGTAACTATAAAGCGTGAAAAATGAGCTACAAGAATCTTGGACCTTAGAAAATGAGGGCATGGAGGCCAAGGGTTCGTATCTATCGGTGCAACGAGCGAAACGAAGACTAGCAAGGAACGTGAGATTTCTTAATCTTTGGAAAATGGGTACGCGGGGTCAGCGGTAAGGGACGAAGTAAGAGAGAGCGAGGGATGTAGAGATCTCTCGAGTCGGGGAATTCACCCTCTCGAAACAATAGACCATCACCCATTTGTCGGAGTGCCCTATGTTGTATAGGGCCGTACACGTTTATTCGGCACTTTCTATGCGAACTTCGTTAAAAGTACCTTGAAATAAAACAAAAGCTGCTGAATAAAATTATATTTATTTTGAACCCTATTTTTACCGGCAAATTAAAGAAAAATGTGACTGAACAACTTCCAGTGTCGAATCAAGAGCCGTGGTAGCGGCTCGACGTTGAGTATTAAAAAAAAAAGCCAGCGCGAGGCCTGCCGCACTCTTATATACACGAATATGACACTTTTCGGAATTAAAAAATTTTTTTTTTCAGACAGGTCTCATGAAGCAACGCGTCGAGTAAAAAAATCTACATTTCAGGGATCATTTTTTAAAAATTATAACGTTTACTGAATAATTTGAGAGAATAATGACGAAAAAAAAGATCCGGAACACAATGAATTTTCAAAGTTTTTCGTTGAATGGGAAAGAACGTTTCGCTGGTATGACTTTAAAGTCAAAATCATTTAAATTTCGCCGGAAATAAACATGAATTAGTAGTTAAATTACAATGCAATAGGTGGCTCTTTGATTCTGTATCACAAACGATAATCCTTGATACGTCATGAGACTGTAGTGACGAATTATGATAAAAAGTTCTGCGGTATCCCTAGACGAAATTGTGATCGCCGGGTGGTACAGAGATTTGCAGAACCGCACCTGCAAGAGCTTGCCCGAGAGTGGAGCATTTGAGGGCATCAATGACGTCAGAACTTGGGGGCGGAGGTTCCAGTTACGTCACTGACCCAGGCAGCAGCCTCCATGCCGCAACATCGATCAGTCGCAAGCCGATAGCAGAGGAAATATCGTTAATAGCCTCGCTGCTTCTGTCACAGTGCTCTTAATTAAATCCACTATTGTCTTACGCTATTTCATTTTCCTTTATCCCCTCTCTCTACTCTCGTACCTACTCAATTACTCCTTCCCTCCTATCTTTCTGTCTCTCGCTCTTCCTCTCCCTCTCTCTCTCTCTCTCTCTCTTCATGCCTCTCCATCTCTAGCTTTTCCGTCTTTTTCCTCATTTAATGTTCCACAACCCTGAAAGTCATAATTCTTATAGATCATTATAGGTCTATAGAATTTCATAAAATTTCTTTTGTCATATTTTTACTAAGGATTATCAATTCGTGAATTTTACAGAATTTTTATTATTCTCAAGAGCATAATCACAATTCCACTAATAAATTAATTTAATTCATCAGCTTATGAAATTTTTGAATTAAAGCATAATTCGAGAATAATTTGAATATTTGATCATTAGTGTTCGAATCCCTCGTTGCATCCTCTAAACATAGACGCGCACTAGTACAGGGGCTTTATACCGACGAAAATTTCAAGTGCTGAAGTATTTGAGATGACAAATTCGGTCAATAACGGTGGTATCTCCGGAATTTGAAGCATTCGGGGTGTTCGAGGGTTGTCACGATTGTTAATAAGCATATTTTCGAGATACGAAAATACCTGGGGACCGCAATAAGTCGTTAAAGTTGGGAGGAAGAATGAAAATGAAAAAATACTGAGTACCTCCCATAAGAATATTTCTGCTCTCGTAATGGCGATACAAATTGAACTATTTTTTTTTTTTTCAAATATATAATGACTTTAAGTACATAAATGAATATGTGAATGGGCAATGTCTCGGAATTTTCTATTCATGCAAACGTAATTGGATGATTTAAACTGTCCTGGTTTCGATCAAAGGTCAATGTTTTCAAAGACCCACGCATAGTCCATCTACGTCATCAATTGTATTTTGGTGGCTCCTCTATATACTCAAGCCCTTTAAGCACACAAATCTTATTCGGTATATACCTATTCATAGCTCGAAAATAATGAGAAAAGTTAAAATCGTACAGAATTGATAAATTATATTCGGAAAACTCAATCTTATCTCATCAGAGAAAGGTTTTCGAAGATGAGAAAACATTCCTGGTGAAAGCAAAGTGGGATAGAGAGAGAGAGAGAGCGAGCGAGCGAGATAAGAGGAATAAATAGAGAGGGTGAAAGAGAGAAAGTGAACAGATAAGCAGACAAAAGATAGGAGATGAAGAACTTCGAATGTCAAAGTTCATGTACGTCCAATCGCTAATTCCATTGTGCACAGTATTAAAAGGGATATCCAATGCTGGAGTTTGCGCAGCCGAGCGTCGAGCCCCGAGTAAACAGACAGAGAAAGGTGTATGGATATAGTGAGAGAGTAAGAAAGACTTTTGATAGCGTCGAAAGATAGGGCGAAAAGCTTCCGGATCTGCTGTGGTTTCGCTCATATTAAACGACCTTTGTCACACGGATCACATCTGATCCTATATATGGCAGAGTGTTCCGGGCTTCTATTCCATTCGTTTTCATCGTCACTACCAAGACCGCTATTGTTACAACACATTTGTGAGTAATTCGAGTGCGATAAGCTCTTGTCATGACACTCAATTCTGTCAACTCAATAGATACGTATATACATATCTGGTATGTATTGAGTTGAAATGAGAGAGGATTTATGTATATCGTCGTCGCTCTTGGGTGTGAATCGATGCGACCTAATTTTACCACTTACTTCGCAGTGATATTCGCTACCCCCCAAACTGTGACGTCCTCGATTCGCATGACGTACGTTGAGATACGCTCAAACACTGACGTACTTAAAATTCCTGTACGTCCATGTGAGTGTTTATGTATTTAGCGTGAGCGACGTGAAGGCGGGTAGAAAAGTAAGCGTGCCCACGAAATGTATTAAGGTAACGTGTCCTATCACGGCACGAATGTTTAGTGATATACAGATAAGAAGCTATATTGCTGCATGAAGATAACTTTCGCAGTTTTTCGACGTTCACCCTCTGTCAGGTTATATATTAAGATGAATTTGATTTATATCATTTAGCCGGCTGAATTTCGTGCCTCGAAATAACTCTCGCAAGTTTGAAGACGGATACTTTTTTTCATTTTAGCAATACATCGAATTATACTGGTGAATAAAACACTTTTTATCGCATATTTATCATCTCCATTTTTATTTTTCTATTTGCATCACCTATTTTGGAACAGTTTATTAATATATTTAAGTTTTTTCAAAACTGATTCATGAAGAAAAAAAAACGTAACAATGCCTGTTCTAATTTTAATTTCAGAAAGTTTAGATTTTTTTTCTAACAATAACATCATTCTGAGTGGTCAACAATATAGATTATTATTTTAATTAACTGCTGAAGTAGGTAAATCAATAATCGTTACTCACGGAGTGAGTAAGAGGTGAGACGAGATAGTTCTATATCGGATGGGACGATAAAAATAAAATCCGATTGTGTTGTTTCGTTAAAAAAACTGAATTAAAAACGTTACAAATATGTGTACAGAACTGACGGGACAAATCTAAATTAAGTGCTCTTTCAAAAGATACTTTTTTTTTCATCTCGATGATGCATCAGGCACCCTTTACAGGGTTGGAACCGAAAAACTCATTTTAAAAGCTGCCGTGAGTTTTCCCTTGTCGTTTGACCTACAAAAATTCAGCGGAGAGCTTCTCTGCGTTCGATTTTTTTTTTTTTTTTTTCACCAACTATTTCGCATTCGTCTAGTGATCTTCAAAAAATAAAAAGTATTCATAATCATTGGCAAAATTATGAATGTTAAAAGAAAAATTCATAGAACATTGAATATCCATTTGTTTGATTAACGAGAGAATAGAAATTGCGGGGATTAATATGACAGGAAATTTATTTTACGATCAAGGCAGTAGTCACAGTATAACAGTGATGGGGAGGGGAGAGGGGGGGGGGGGTAATTGATTTTCTTTGGAATACAGCGGGAAAGAGTGTGAGCGAGTACCCCAACACCGAGAGAGCTCAAGAAAAATTCTCGAGCCCGAATAAAAAGTGTCTACGCTTCTAGTGTACAAGTTGCTCCTGTACCTTCATATAGACGAGAACTCACTTGTCGTTGAAATTGCACGTGAACACGCAAGGAATTGGCCGTCCGTAATGCGAGTTGAATCTCTGTTCTGTATATGAATCAACGAAAAGGTCAAGTTCCTCGACGATGAGATTTATTTAACAAACTTTATAAAACTCACGACTTTTCTCTTGATTTCAAGGGAGATTGCTTGATTTAAAAAATCTAAAAATAACATATTTGAAGAATCTCAAGCCATTGAACATATTCAATGAACTTTGATTGCAAGCATAACGACTCTTTTGAAAGAGTAAAAGTGTGGTGAAGCGTTCCAATAAATTGCTTCACGCACTGATCATTAGAAATGAGGGTTTTTACATGAATAGTCTCTTTCCGTCGTGCACTCACTGTATAGTTCAAGAATACAGCAGTGAATAACTTTGTTTTAATTTTTTATTTAATACATTCCTGCGTCACAGTATTTTAACGATATTCCGTTTTGTCGCGTGCCTTCGTCATTACAAAATGCCGGATTATGCGTCAGAGTATAAAGCAAACGAAGGATCCCAGAGGTCGAGTAATAAGTGTACTTTATACCGACTTTGATTTGAAGCACTGTAACGTTACTTACGAGACTAATGTGTTCAAAGTTTTTATTTAACACTCCAATCTATTTGCATGCAACTTTCTGTATGTATAAGGGATGTATACGTAAATGATTTTTGATAAGGATGTGTTCTGTCTGCTTGTGTGAGGGGTTGTGTTATAAGCGTACTATTTTATCCCTCAACACTCCTCAATCACAACGATACTAAATCATGTGTATCTAAAGATGTATTCTTTGTGTTATGAAAATGAATTTTTAATAGTCCCAATAATAATAAGACGAATAATAAATCTTTTGGTAATAATTTGTGATGAAAAAGTGGATGATTCAATTAATTCATATGATGATTACCATATAATAGAATCGTCCAAGATATGAAACAAGGTCTGAGAGTGTGGAAAGATATTTTGAACCGAAATACTGATTTCTCGAAAATTCAGTATGAAAAAGTCATAATTTATGGCTTAATGGAATCAGGGATTCGTTTAAAAAAATGGAAAAAATGGAATCAAATAATTTTATTCCAATGCACTATCTAATACTACTTAATTTCTATTTTGTTGTAAAATTTGAATGCGATCTGACAGAGTATAATTTAAAGTGATCATTTTTTTCTGAATCTTTCTGCAAAGAAAGTTCTTTTGAAATGATTTTCTAAAGGCAACGACAGTTGCCTTAGAAAGAGTTTCCTGCAAATAGCAATAGAAATATCGTAATAGTTTCCAATGATATATAATACTGTCAAAATAATACTGACCAGCTCGAAGGATGGACACGTGGTCCACATGGACAGCATCCGCTACTCGAGCGTTTTCGCCGGCGTGCGCACCAATCCTGGCCCATTGTTGGGTTTTCTATTTATTTTTCCAGTTTACTACCTCGTTTTCTTTGCTTTCAAGAGTCTTTGACATCAATTCGTAATCATCGATCGGCAGTGATGAACCGACTATTTTGTTTATTGCTCAATTGTATTGTCCACTGACTAAAGCAGTGTGATTGAAGCAGCTTGTTATAAATCGATGAAAAGACACGGTAACCATGCCAAATTTTTTCATCCAAGTTTAAAGTTACTTTTTTCGCAGTCGCATTTCACAGACGTTATGGAATTTTGTAGAGTTTAACCGATTAAAAGGTATATCGCGTGTACACTCAACGAGCTAAGTTTTACGAGTTTTCGTATTCTAACGAGAGGATAAAAAAGGATTGTCGTCTAATCGAAATCTCTCTTAATCGCCTGCAAACGGATTTGCAACTTTAATGGTAAAACTTTAGGCAATTATGGTCCTGGTCGATTTTCGTTGGACTTTTGGGTAGATTTGTCGTGCGCCCGTTAGACGGGGATGACCCATTTTATCCAGGAATGTTTGGCACGTTTTTTTAAATATTCTGAATCGTATTTACTATGAATTTTCTTTTCAATGGATACATTAAGGTTCACAATTTTGAAAACGCGGCAACTCGTCACTACACTAGTGTCCCGAGCTGGTATCACTCTAATATGCGTATACTCAACGAGATATTATTATTGCTTCGTTAAAAAGATTCGCCAATTGAGCCCGAAATGACGAGTCCTTTATTATCCTTTTGAAAAAATCTCAATAAGCTCTCATTAGGCTTGAGAAAGACGCGTGTCACAAGTAACTTTACATCAACGTTCGAAGCGATTAAAACAACTTATCTTCCAGTTGAACGGTACACATTGTCACAATTATCACCTTACTCATGGTTCAATAAAGTGCTTAGATTTGGGCCGATAACGATAATAAATAAAAGTGCTATCACAAGGCATCCTCATCAGTTTAACGGTCTCATAGGACTTCATAATAATCACTTGAGCATATGCACACCACGCTCTCCTCTTCTCGTGAATCAAACAAACACGCGGAGGCTCAACGGATTAAGAGACGACGATATGCCGAAACGGGGATGATGGCAGTAGCAGAGTGACGGCGAGATGACGATGATGGTCTGACGAAGGTTCTGTATGTTCCCGAAGGTGGCGGTGGTAGCGGTGGTAGTGGTGGTAGTGGTGGTGGAGCCGCGCGACGCGCCCGGCACGAGCCTCCTGTGCTGGAGAGCAAGGAGCGAGAAAGTGAGCCGCTAGCCCCCGGAAGTATGAAGCTTCGTGAGGGGCAAGGAATGGCGGCTCCACACCAGGGAAACAAAGAGAGCAGACATAAAGGGTGGCTGGGGATTTCATTGACGTAGGTTAGGTTGGGCTTGGTCTTGAGCATGTATGAGAAAAATTTCAAATCAACAGCGGAGAAAGCAGGGGCAGTAAAAAATATTGAGAATAAGAGCAGATATGAAAAAGGAAAAGAAAAGAAACGACCATGGTCGTTGGATTCGGAGATTCAGATGATGTCGCCAACAAAAGGTTCTTCCAAGCTGCCCGAGAGATGCGTATACTGGATCGCTCGCAACACGCGCGAACGTACTACATAAATGCCTGGGAGAATTCACCCTGACTTGTTCGATACTAGCGCCACGAGCACATAAACGATTCGACTGGCAGGGGCTGCACATTAGACGTGCCCAAGGGAAATCCTGGAGAATAAATATTCCTATAATTCTGCCTTGCCGCTGACTACCTTCGTTTCATCGTCCGAAATGATTTGACTTGATCAATTCAACTTGACCAACAGTGAACTGCCATAGATTATGGTATATTATCTTTTTATCTCAATCACGTACGAGGTTTACGATAGGGTAGTTTCGGAAGTGTTCTAGATATAAAGGTGTTGGGGTAATTGAAGGCACGGTAAGAGCTCGTATGCTGATGCAATATGGTAATGGATCCGGAAGAGATTGCCCGTCGGGGTTCGGGTTACATGACCATTTGTTCGGGCACTTATGTGTTGGTAACCCATCTGATACTGAGTGCTGCCCTCTATGCAGGGGTTAGTTAACCTTATTAATCATATTTTGAAGCTTTAGCCAAAAATCGTATAGAATTATATATTTCTGAAATATTTTTATCGCTCTAATGCAAAAAAGTTCACTTTCTTTTCTGCTTCAAAACGAGAATGATATTATGAGTGCTGTCGTCAATTGGCTGATTTGCCCAAGGAAGCTTCGAGGGGCTTACTTCAACGCAAGCTTTTGTATTGATCCACATGTTCCTCGTGGTTTTGTTGAACTACGAGGATGCCGCTCTCGGCACATCCACGAACGCTTTTCAACATTCTGCTGTCGAGAACTTACCGACCGACTGGATCAACTTTCTCGCGGATCATTGATTACAAGTTGATAAAAAAGGGAGCATTATTTTAGATCGTTATTACTTGAAAAGTCTTCGGGTTGCAGCTTCCGACACCGGATTATGGGGGGCTTCCAAGCAATTGTTCTAATACTTTCATTCATTTGAAACATCTCGGATTCGGAGATCGACAAAAAATTATTTGAGTGTTCAATATTTGATTATTGGAAAGTAAAAATATCATAAATCGAAATTATTAAATGACCGAAAATTGGTATTCGGGCCACATTATATTGTCAATTTTCCAAAAAAATAGTATTTGATGGGAGATAGAGCATCAATTACTGAGATAATCGGTATTTCGCCGGTGAATATTCTCAATTATTCAAATAATTTGTATTCAATAGAAAAAATATTATCAATCACTGAAATAATTGTTGTTTTGCCAGCGAATATTTTCAACTATTCGGATAATTTGTGTTTGGTAGAGAAGATATTAACTATTAATAGTTACGTTCTTCATTATTCAAATAATTCGACATTGATGAAATATGTATTTACGATTACAAAAATACTGGCTCAAGATAAAACATGGCCGGTGAAATAAATTTGTGAAGCAAAAAAGTGCGAGACAGAGAGAGTACGGTACAACAAGCGCGAGACAGAGAAGTCGAGGCATTGAATGCGATGCAGAGTGCAGGACAGAAAGTACGAATAGAGAATGCGAAACAGGGTTCGAGACAGAGTTTGAAGTGGAGAGTTCGACACAGCGTGTGTAAGACCGAATTGGAGATCATGAATGTGAGGCAGAGACGGCGAATGTAAAGAGAAAATGAAAAAAGAATCTTTTTCTGCCGACCTCCCATACCCTTGCCCCTACCGATCTCCGATACACCCCTCACGACTAATGCCTCTCTCGCTCATGCACATGTGCACAAATCTCATATTATTTTATATCAAATATTCCAACGATTATTATACATGTATATCATGTTTAGTAATTGCCTATACATGTTTTCTACCGCTTACAAATTATCTGAATAATTGGAAATTACAATTTATTCGGATAATTGAGAGTATTCATCGGTAAAATAGCAATCAGTTGAGTATTTGTCGATATTTTCCTTGACAAACACGAATTGCTTGAATTAACGAGTATTTTCCCAGGAAAAATACCGAAGTTTGAGTAATTTATAATATTCGACGTTCGAAATACAAATTATTCGAATAATTGATATTATTCATCCGCATAATTACAAAGGTAATTATTTACAAGTGGAGCTCCACCTCAAAACAGCTCCAAATTTTTTTTTTACGAATCGGAGACCATACTGTAGCATGGGAATATGTTTTTTTATGGTGGCAGATAAGTATATTCTATTAAAAAAAAAATAAAATGGAGATTTAATGAAATGAAAATTTTCGAAATTCCTAAATGTCGGTAATTCTGTCGGTAAGGACGAAAGTTTCGTAACGTAGAATGTTTACATTTTCCTGTTGAAAACTATTTCTACACGTCCAACGATTCCACACGCACATCCCGAGATGTTACGAACCTACCCTACTATTTGCACATGTCCAACGATTTTTTCATAGGATATCTGTCAATACTATTACTATTTTTATTATTTTTATTATATGTATATTATTTTATTTTAAGGTGATACCATAGAAAGGTGCCACCTTAACATTGCATGATATACTATTCTTTCATCTTCATATGATTGAGCTTCAAAATCTATTTTTCTACTCATCACAAACTTCTCTATAGCCAATTTCACATTTTATAAATGTATTACAACTCGGGAATTATTGGAAATATTCGTATGAAAGTGAACAACGAAATCTCATGTGCTCATTCTTAACACATAAGTAGAAAATAATCAGATGGAAATATATCGAAATGATTGACCGTACAGTTGCAAATCAACGAATAACAGCATCCTCAATTAACAAATAGATACTCTCAATCATACTATGTAGTTTAGATGAATTTTTTATTTCCATCAACAACTTACACCGAGAAGCAGTTGCATAAAATGGGAATTTCTCGAGTGAAACGAATGTGCGAAACTTGCAGACTTGTATTGTTAAAACAGGTGTGCTCATTAGTCAACCAGTTGTCACCCAGAGGCCGTACTACATGCTTGACATGTCATACATGTTGTCAAATTAGTATTCAACTCGTCACTGGTCCGTCTTCTCAGTGAAAAAATATAGAACACCAATATGGAACAGACGGATAAACTAACAAGAAGCCGATCAAGCCTTAATATTGAGAAATCATTCTTACCTATATCGATAACATAGCATGCCACACCGAATTTGAATTAGTGGAATTAATGTGACGTTGCTGATTCTCTATTCTTGGATTGATCCTAAAATCTGACGCCTTCGATCATCATGATCATTCCTTGACCCTCGTCACTTTACCAACGAAGGTAAGTTTACAAATAAGGTCACAAGTTTGTTTTTCCCCTTGAGCAATTTCGCTTCGAAAACTCGTTATCTTCTAATGGAACAAAGGCGAAAGATCCATTGTTTAGGAATTAGTGACGAGAGATGGATTCTGTAGTTGCCTAACAAATCTGATCCAGCAGTTTTAACCCTGGGGAAAGTCAACAGTTGCCGGAAGCAAACTACCTTCTACCTTGAAACTTCATGCACCATCATAGCATTGACTTTGACTGTATATCTATATACTTATGATGTTATATACATAAACCTCGTATTTCTTGGTAGAATGCGGAAGTGACCTTTAACAACTAGTTTGGTATTTTATTTAGCAGCAGGATGGCAACATCGTTAATAATGGACCTTTGAGGTTGTTGCTGTAGGGTGCGCCATACGATATCGCTGAAGCAGTGTACATTAAATAGAAGTGGTAATGGCTACCCGTTAGTGGATCAAAAACCTGAAGGGGGTGAGCGAATTAAGAGTGAAAGCTCTCTTGTGTAATCCATTTCAAAGCAGTCTAGCCTCTATGCCATAACTTCAGAAAAATTCTTTATTATTCTTATAGAAATCCATTCTTTTTCTTCTCATGACAACGTTTTCGAATCAAAGATAACGTTATATGCAATGGCAATGCTTATCGACGAATCAGTTTACCGATTAGGACTTCGTTGATTCAACAACTCAGATGGCAAAACAGTGATATAATTCTTCACAAATTCGGTCCTAAGAAAGACGATGTTGCTGCCATGTTTTGATGGGATCCACTCGTTATCTGTGCCTGTCATTTTTCAATGAAATTAAATATCACTCAGGGCCACAATCTTGTGAACGTAAAATCATGCTCTTCTGTGACCAAGGTATACTCATTCGGATCAGTTCTCACTTTCGCAAGTTCGTGTTCAACTATTCTAAATCTTCAGAAACAATATTTATTGACCAACATGAGAATTTGGAATCCTTCTCTATCGGGATAGTACGAACGGAATGAACGACGTAGTTAAAGCAGTTAAAATCGATAGCTCGAGAATCATTATGGAAAAATGATAAGTTCCCCCAACAATTCTCATTTTACTTATCAAAACTTAGAAATTTAATTTTTAAAACAATATGGAACTGCTCACTGAATAATTCAGTTGATTACTATTCATCAATAATATCGTGTGACGTGGTAAATTTATCTACGTCACGAAAAGTAACACATTGGCACGGCACAGGAGGAAACATCGGGTACCGACAAAGAATTGTTGGTCAAATGCGAGCGTATTTCATGATATTAATTTTACTTATTATTTTATTTTATTTTATACGAGCGAGCGATGGTCACGAGACATCGAAAGAAAGAGCGAGTAAACATCGAGAATATTCTGGTCGTCGGTATTATCGTCGTATCGTCCGTGAGGGAAGGCATAAGCCGAGTCAGGGTCGTCGTCGTTGGATCACGAGAATCAGAGCGAGGGTCGCTAACTCGAAGCCCTCACCCGGAGCTGTCTAAACTCGAACGATGCGTCCATCAGCATCGGGTATCTTCGACAAATTTCGGCATCATCGTTGTTCGCTGTGTTCAGTCGAAATTCAGAAATTCGATCAAATTCAAATTTAAACGATTCTTCGACTAGCTTTTATTTTGGTGTATCATCGTGTCCAAAAAGCGCTCTATTTTATCGGAATCAACGTGACGAATTATCGAATTAAAGAGCGATATTGTTTCGGGGTACGTTCGAGTTTGGCAGAAAATTCCGTTAACGTTAATATTCATATTTATGCCGTTAACATTGATGGTTAACTTTCGTGGCATCCAACGTGGGGTAAATCTAATAGCTCGACAGTGCGTTAGGATTTTAAAATGTTGTCAAAAATAAATTTGGAGCGTGAATAATTAAACAACATATACTTTAGTTTGAAATTGCTGATGTCAGCCAAAAGGCGGAAGTTCATAGATATTATCCTTTGAGACACAACTTGAAAGTATCTCATTTCTCATTGTCTGTCTCGACACTACAGAGGGAGGCACTCGAGTGGGTACTGAAACCTTGATCGATGTTGACTTTTTATCGCGTACTGTATCTCATTAACAGTCTTTTCCGGACACAAAGAAATATCCCGATAGGAGGTAACAATTACGATCTGGAACAAAACAATGAGAAAAAAATCATCGACTCTCAGTCAAACAAAGTTCTGTGACTTTGTTTCTACTATCTGGTCGTCATAGAAAGATGCAGAACATTTATCCATTGAAAATGCGTGTTATTGATATCTCTTTGTTTGCATTTTTAAAGATTAACCCTTAACGGCCACACGGGGTGACTAGTTACCCCAGGCCCCATGTGACCGCTATGTGGCCTGGCTGAGGTGTGGCCGCTAAGGGTTAATTAAGAATTCGATTGATATAAGTAAATCGCTAGCATCATTGCTCAATAATTCTGAAAGTAAATGGCGTTGTAAGTAGACGTTGGCGTTGTAAGTGCCAATTTTAGGGCACTCAGGAGAAAAAAACGCATGAAAAAAAATGAGCATTTTCCCTTATAAATATTTACTACACATCTTCGTGTCAGTCAGTGCTTCGATACTCTCGACAGTTATATGATACGTGAAGATTTATTCGCAAGAATCGAAACTGTCACGCAACCTTCCAATTTGAAAATTGGCATGGAATTAATGATACCAAGCGTCACGTGCATTTAACGTGTGCTCACTGATTCGTACAACGGAATCGATGGTAAATGCGTTTCCAGGGAATATTGATGCGAATAAAATTATTTGACGCCCTGTATATTCCCTTGTATAACGGACAGTATGGCAATACTGATCCGCACTAAAGTAGCTTAGCTCATATTAGGCCGGTCTAAGGAAATAATCTTCAATGCGTTGGCTAGGAAAGTCATGATCGCATATTTATAACATTGTACTCTCCCAACCGAGAAGCCATAATAATCGACAATAGCTTTATTGCATAGTAGTGAGATGAAAATCTTTCCATAATCATTCTGATACAACTGAGTATGAGATCATCACATTCTATTAAATATAGTGTAAAACAGTACGCAAAGCAAAAATGATATAAAAAATGACTATGGTAAACGCCAGGAGTTTTATTTTATGTTGGAACTAAGGTTTTTATTTTTTATTTTTATTTTATAGTCCCTGCGTATACCGTGTCGGGTTTTTATGAGTCCACCCCATCACTTTTTCTCCACTTAACTCCTTTTTTTTTACCCCGCACTGCTCCTGTTCCTGTTCCGGCAAGACCTCCCAGAGTTTTGCCCATAGCCACTCTTTCCTAATGCACTACTGTATCGTATTGGCACGAGGGCCAAGAGAAACTGTGGAAAACCAGGCCGCTATATTTTCGCTGAATTTCAATTGATTAGCACCATGCGAAACTCAGAAAAACCGCCTCCCACTCAGTGATTATGCGCGAGCGGTCATCCTTTCAAGTATTGTCCTCGTCCGAGACTGCTCAACTTGGAAAATCCCCATCGCTGCTGGTGGTATAAAAGTTTCTATGTTTTTCCTTATTTCTATAAAATCTGAATAATAAACGAATATGTTCTTGCTGCGATCCTCAGTCAATATAAAATACCGGTATGAATTATATGGACATAACGATTTTCCACATAGTTTTATCTCTAAATGGAAACGGATAACAGGTGAGAAAATTATTTGCAAAATTTTCGTTATAACAATCATTCAACTACCATCACCATTGAATTATTGCCACTTGGAAGAAGTTAACTTTTGAACTGAGTTGTACATATGCCGACAGAATATATGGTTACGACCCTTATTGATCCCTAGAGCCACAGTCACTCTCTCGAATCCGCTGTTTTACTCGCCTCCTCATTCTCTCTTTCCCTTCCGGTTCCTTTATCCTGCTCACCCCCTTTTGCGTGGATAGATATTTTGTGCATACATATATAAAGACTGAATAGCGTATAGTTGTTTCTGGATAAACTATTCACTAACGATCATCCCCCATCGTTTAGCAATTCACCGATCATTGAGCATTGTATCTTGTGAGAAGCAAGTAATAAGCATGTTTATCCATAATTTATGTAGCTCTATTCACATGTGATGTAGAGTTTTTGCTTAATCATAGTAATCGTTAACTCAACGGTGCGATAAATAATTGAAAAAATTGCGTATACCCTTACAAATTATCCCAATGCCAGTTCAAATTAAATAGGAGCTTTACCTGATTAATGTAGCAACAGTTCCGTAGATCTGTGAGAATGTGAACATAACCTCGGAAATGTTGATGCACGATAAATCAGTAACGAGTTCCTTCGGGTAGTTTTATTAAAGGAAAATAACTAAACCGACGCAAACGTTCACTCGAAGCTGTGAAAATATGCAATCAGTGAAAAAGACTTGGAAATGAAGCAGTTGATGACCAGAAAAGGCACTCGCCTAATTGACATTTCGCACCGGCAGACTTCTTGATCGTCTGCTGACTTCCGAAAAAAAAAGAAACAGAAAAAGATCCGAGTCCGCGTCAAGACGCGACACACTGCATATGGGCCCAATTTCTATCGAACGACCTCCACCCCAGCGCGATAAATAATTAACTGATGATTAATTAACTTTCATCCTAAAAATAAAAATCGAAGGTTAGCGTTGATAGAGTTTCAGGAACAATAACTAATTGAAAAATATTTCATTGAGTTTTTATGTAATGATGATTACGAACGAAAAAAAAATTCGCGATGTTCTTTAAACAAGGCTAAAGTAAGATAAAAGTACGTAGTCTTTCGAGCGAGACTCAAATTTCTGAGAGGTCGAGTTCTCTACTTGAAAGGACAGAGCTCATCCACTCCGAGTACATCGCGTTCAATCATCAACCCGAGTCAAGCTTCCTTTACCGCAGTGACGTCAGCGGACTCAGTTTGAAGTATGTTCAACAGATATGACGATTAAAAAAAAGGAACAGCAGACTACGTCAGGGCTTCGCTACAGGGAAAATGTGATACACGGATATGCCTTGAAGCAAATAAACGAGACAGGTAAATATTCTGAATACTTAAATGAACACGTATTTGCATGGTTTTGTTTCGAGTAATAAAGATGCATAGCTCGTTCTATCGAGGAATAAAATCCCATTTATATGCGGAAAGTCTTTACGACTTTAAAATGTTTGCAAGTTCTTTTCACAATTTTATTTTGGCCAATGGTCAGTCGCCTCGAGTTCATTTTGGACTGAATTAAAAGAGTTTCCATATACAAGTGCTCATAGACTTTCCTATTTTAAAAGCGGAATTCGAAGTGAACAGCAGGTGAAATACTTTTGTCATGGTATACACATCGAAATTAATTCATCCTTCACGTGTTCTATTCAACACGTATAAAGTTTACGGAATCAAATTGATTTTTAATTCAATGGCATAAAACGCGGAAAATTGCATTCTACTCCTAAGATAACTGAGCGGGATCACAGAAATAAAAGATAGAGATATCCGAAAACCGGATACTAAGCAAGAGTGAGCGAGAAAGAGAGAAAGAGAGAGAGAGAGAGAGAGAGAGAGAGAGAGAGAGCAAGCGAGAAGAGAGCGGGAAGCTACAGCGAGCGTGGCAACCCTGTCATACAAAACTCTCTGAACATTATTCAGGAATAGGATGAAAATTTTACTGTGCACAGCATGGAACTCGAGACGCGAAATGCATCCACCTGAACACCATCACATCACGCTCGACGGGATTTCCAACAACTTGTACGAAGCTTTTTTCGTAATGTTTTTATTATGAAACATCGTGATTATTTTCACGGAGCGTTGTTCCATAGAATTCAAGTTTCAATATGCGCAGCCTCGAAATTTATACTGATCAAATACTCAAACAAGTACGAAACAAAAAAATGAACGTAGCAGCTTGGATACACTGGAATTAAATCATGGATACCGATGATGTGAGGACCTGTAATTGGAATGAGTGATTGAGGGGTACGTTAAGTAAAACGTATCATCACCGTTTGCAAAGCACCATAGAAATATCAATGAGAATCCGCAATTTGACGTTGGCCTAAAAATTTTCATGGTAGTTTAGTAAGTTTTTTTTTTAACGATATAAAAATCATTCTTTATCACAGGAAAAGGTTTTAAATTATCCGTGATGGAATAGTGAAGTTCTGCGAAATGAAATTATGAAAACTATTGAAATAATAGAAGTGAGATAAAATATTCAGAGTTCCTTTGCTCGCGGCCAACATTTATTAAGCTCATGAAGAAACCGGAACACATGGAATAAGAAATTACGACCACATTCATCCATGGGATCAGGTTTCAGTCATAATTCATTAATATTTTCAATTAATTTTATACGAGGTTAAGGCAGAGAGGTTAAGTCAATGAAATTTTCACTATACGAACATGTCCACCACCAAACAAGATGACATTTGTTCTCCGGAAATAGAGCAGCGTGGTTTACCTTCATCCCTGGCACACGGTACACGAACACGAAATGTCACCGGGATTTATATTCTCTACTCACTCTAAAAAGACTTCGGAATCGCTTCGTGGCAACACCAACCTCGGCAAGACGAGCGCCTTCTTCCTCCGTGTCTTCAAAGTTTGTATGGAGTACTGTTGAAAATCCATAGCCTGAACGGGCGAATGAGGACTCAGAATGGTGATTTTTCTATCGCTGCCACCTGGACTCGTGAGGGAAAACACTCCACTGGGCGGTGGTAAGCTCAAATGTTGCGGAAGTTTTCGTTCTAGACCTGTATTAGCGAACAAGCCTCGTCTCACCTCGGCGTTGAGACTCTCCTCGCGATGAAGCAGATTTTCGCTGCTTCTCGACTCGACACTGAGAACTCGACGCACATCGCGTTTAGCTGAAGACGACGAGGACGACGTCAAAAAGCTACGATAATGAGTCTTCGAGGTCGAGGTCGATGCCACGTGAGTTTCAGACGACGAGGTGAGAGACTCAAGAGAGCGCGAATCCTCGCTGTAACGGTCATCGGCGCTTAAAAAGTTTCTGGACATACGTAAGCTCTCCATTGATCTTGTGGCAACTTGACCGGTACCGCCAGCTGTCAATAAGTGTTGACGAGGTATACACTTAACCTCGGGCTCGTAGTCCTCTTGACTTGAGCTTGATTGAGGACTTCGATTAGTCCCCACGAAGAAACCCAGTCGGGCTTCAGAGTACTTGGGAGAATTGGAGGACGCTGTGGCCTTATTGTCATCGTCAATCATTTCACCCGAATTTAACTGTATCCTCGTCATCGTGTCATGACGTTTATTCCCCTCGGAGGTGTTCACTTGAAATCGAAATTTCGCAACTTCGGATGAGCAACCTTCCGACTTCTCAGAAATAATCTTTTTATGCTTCGAGTTATCAACAACTCTAGCTCCTGTCTCGTCGGTCACGATGGGTTCCAGATCTACATCATCCGGTATATTCTCCACTTCGTTCTCCGACTCGCACTCATAAGTATCCGAGTCCTCAGCCGATGGCTGTTGCTGCAGGACGCGATTACTGCAACTGCTGCTTACTGTCACTCGACTTTTCGTTGTACTCAGGATCTTCGTTCTAGTCAGTTTATTTGTGAGCGTCACAGCTTCTCTCATATCCTCCGTGTCCTCGTCATCCATAGTGAGGAATCTTTACCCTTCCTTTGTTTTTGTATATTACTTCCGGGATCAAATTTAAGCTCAGCAAAAACGTATAATTTCGAAAAACCGTCGAGTTGTTTGACGAGAAAGGCAAACGAAATTGCGTCAACGGATCGGTCACCAGGATTCGTCAGAAAATCATTTGGATACCTTGCAAATTCGGCTCACGTTGCGATTCTTTGTGGATCTCAAGGACACTGCTTGAATAGAGTTCCGAAAAACGACTGCGATTCAAGACTGAATGTACGACGTCGTTTAATCGATGGGATAACTGACCTAGCTGTCAAGATCCAGGGTCGTTAAATCACGACTGATCGCTTGAATGTCTCACTCACAGCTCTTCACAATGCCATAGATGATGAAAATCCTTGTTTTTCCTTGATCCTTCGCTTGATATTGTGAGGTATTTCACTGCAAAATCAAATAATCCAAAATTCAGGGTTTACTGAAAAGAGGAAACAATCATTGAGCACTTGGAGTTTTGCCTTTCTTCACACTTTATCGTTGTTCATTATTCGTTTGAAATTTATTGCTGCATGTCAATTCGTATACAAAAATATATGTGAGCGTGCATCAATGCAATTGGACCGTCAATATAACCGTAAATATAATCGACCCACCGGAGCCTAACAATGGAAATAGTTATTGCCACGAGCATTAAGCAGATAAAGGATTTCTCAGCGAAGGGAGGCCTTATCTTTCTCATCCACGCTCGCTGCATCTTCATTCTACGCGAGAGAGCCTAAAGACCATAACATCGACTTCAATTATCTACCTCGCACACCAAAATCCGATTATCGCTATCTCTACCGTTTGTACCTTTGGTATTCTAGAGCAAGCCGTCCCTGAAACTCTTTAGTATCCAGTTTTATAGAGATCCGCTGAATTCGCCTTCGCCCCGAGTATACCATACCTGATCGTCTCATCGCGTGATCTCGGTTAATCGCTCGCTAGGTCTCTATGATTTTACTTCGACCGTGTTAATCTCTTTATTTCATCTTCACTGATGAAATAATGTATGTAGTTTTATAACGTATTTCATGATCACGCGACGTGCAGGTGTTGAATTACTATGCGAACAAACTTTATTTCCCTCAGTAATAATTAAAAACTCGGTATCATGAAAATAGTTTGTGTGATTGTCAGCTATGAAAGGAATAACTAATAAGAGAGCTTTGTTTTACAATTTGCATATTAAGTAGATTTATCGCATTATATATTCAATCACTTATCGTTTAGTAACGATGTAAAGAAAAATAAGGGTTTGCCAGATCTGTCTATATTAGCAATAAAAAATCGATGATATGATTGTTGCAAAAATGAGATGACAAAAGCCTGCTGTAAGAAATCCGCTTCATTTCTATCTTGTTTCTACTAAAACGACAACCTGCGATCTTACCTCTTACCGTTTACAGCGATTATTTACGATGTTAACTCATCTGCTTCAAATGTTTGAATGCTGGTACAAATTTACCTCGACCACCCTGTATTTTTCATCGTAAAATATTACAACACCACAGTCATTCGAGAATGCGAGAAGAGAAGAGACGTAGGAAAAACTTCGCAACTCCGCCACGAAGGAGCCAGAAGATTTATAGAACTCAAAGTTGTAAAATACTTTACCAGTACTTCGTTCGAGAAATTGATAGCGATAAAAGTTTGGATGAATAAGTAGCAACGGAGGGACAAGTTTTTTTTAGTTTTCCAAGTGTTTTATTATTCAAACTGAAATGGGATAGAAAAAATGTAGAACACTTCTACAGCTTGCATGCAATGGATACCCTTGGTGAAACATACAATGTATAGCACGCTTTAAATAGTTCGTGAGTTTTTTGCCCGATGGCCAATCATTGAGGACGAATGTAAACTTTGACCAGAGCATAAGCCTCGAAGGAAGTAAAACGGGCGCGTCGAACTAGCCTGAGCTTCGTGACGGTTTCAGATTTTTTTTTCGTTAGAAAGACAACGGTATCAGGGATCCACTGCACTAGTGTTTACCAACGAATCGGTCTCCCTCTACGAAAATAGAGAGACGAAAAAATAAGCGACGTTTCACAAGTCCAGGATGGGTGTCATGCATGTTCTACTTTCATATGTCATGAAAAACGTGTCCTAACACAATGACGAGATCCCAGACATTCAACGACTGCCAAGCCTAAAACGTTTGCCGAGCGATTAAGGTAAGTGGAACATTTTTTGGGGTTCCTAGATAAGTCGTCAGTCAGACAAAAAAATCGAAAGCATGTCCATTAATAGTTGTCACAGCTTTGCTGTCCCTAACTCACCAATATCCCCTCAAACTGGTGCTTTTTGTTTGCAAGATTCGTTAACTCGACAAACTTCTACCATTGAATACGCATACCAATATACCAGTGAATTTTGATGAATCATGAGAGAAATATTGGGTAGCTTCGGTCAGGATGCTTCGTCGCCAAATTTTATACATTTATATGCCGAAGACGGATGAATTTTGCCAAAAAGACTCACGCAGCAGTTCAAAATCAGGCTTTCTGGTACAAATGAGTAACGCAACTCTCCAGCGAAATGGAACGCGAGTAAAAAGTATATAACACAACGCTCACTAAAAATACTGTATCCCCCTCTTTCCCCTTGTTAGCGCTCATCTTTCACCTCTTTTCGAACACACTGTGACACCGCAAATTCTCGTTGACGACTTTTTTCGTCATAAAATTTTTTTCCTCTTTTTTTTTTACTGCGATTTATGTGCAATTTAATGGGGGACCACCGGTGGAGCAAGCTACCTTATGTAGCTAACGGATAGTAGAGGTTTTCAAATTCACATGGTCCATGAAGACGTCAATCGCGTGTGTAACGTTGCTAGTGATGTTGAGAGATCCATAAAAACACGATACTTATAGCAACAGCAGAAGCAAGTAGTGAAGCGACTGTTGAACAGAGTGTGCTATCCAAACACGAGACAGGCTCTGCGAGGAGCTTTGAAATTCTAATCTTAGGACAAGATTCAGAGGATATGGAACGCGACACGACCGGCGATATTGTTTTTGGCTGCTCCCGGCTCGTCGTTGGTGTTACGCGTCTAAGGGGTCCCATATTCCTGAGCTGAGAGCTATTAAACTGTAGAAAATTAACAAGATTTTGTAAGAATGAATTCTAGACGATTGCAAAAAATTTTCTCAGTTAGGCAAGCATTGAAATTCCACTCTTGATTACACATAACTATCAATTAGGTTGGTTTTTTTATATTTGAATTTGATTGGCATAATGAAAGGATGTCATTATGTGTTTTAGCCGGTCATCAAATTGTTCAATGATTATTATAATGAACTTTTATTGCACGTTTCAGCTTTTGTTTGGAGCCCTCTTCGAATCCACGGAATGGTCATTTTTCGAAACACTATCTGCAGACTTGAGTTGGAAGACGTTTCGGACTTTCAAGAAATGGAAGAAATTATCTGTAATCAGCGTTCGGCTCAGGCAACAAGTGAGACTTTATTTAAAATTTTGATTTTCATTAGCGAAACTCATCGAACCAACATGAGATCACAATAAAAATTATACCAAGCTTCATCAGAATAATAAATTACAAAAATTCTGAAGAGGGTTCTCCGATCAAAATCCAAAACATCAATTGAAAGTCCATTAATAATCATTGAAAAACCTATCGGTTGGGCTGTAGCCGCAACACGTATACACATCCAAATAACGAAAGGATTAATTGGAGATTGAATACCTAAGTTGCTCTTGCATATCGACATATTAATTAATCAAGCTCTCTCTTGGACGATCAAATGTAAATGAGAAAAATTTCTCAAGTGCGTCTTAACGCACGACTTTAATTGAAAAAAATATAGCTTAGAAAGATTATCCGAGCTATGATCTAAGAAATCAAGACAAAGGTAGCACGCGCTTTAATAATGCTTCACCAGAGCATTGATTTTCTCCGGTAGAAAAAAATTAAGCTCGGGGATTAGCGGATTTTAAAGCATCTCATAGATAAGGAGTCTTCGGTACGTGCACTATTGAAGCAGCAAGAAAATCGTGCTCGTTCAAAGAAAATTAGCTCCTACAGGCGATGCTCTCAGAGGAATAGACATAACAGGAAACGATGGGCCTCGTACAGGAGAATTGCCGACGTCTTTACAGCAAAAATGAACAAGAGTTTCAGATAGAGAGAAGACTGTGGGAAAGAGAGGAGAAATCTCGTCGAAGCGAGAAACGCAAGCACAAACGCTTTCGCGTGCCAATAAAATTAGCAGAATAGCCTTCGTCTATTTGTGAAGTTTTCCCGGGACACATTCAACTAAGGTAGTAAATGTGTAGTTTCTTCGAGACTGAATCACTAATAATACTGCGGGCTCGACTCGAACGATATCGCACGTATCCCGAACTGAATTGGCTGTATCGAAGTTGTTGTACATGTTGTACGATCTCAACAGACTGAAATATATATGTAAATATACTTTGAGATGCGCTCAAGTACACTTGTGTACTTATTCCAACGGAATACACGAGAAGGAATCTTCGTCGATGCGACGCCAAACTCTCTATGAGTTTATAACAGAAAACGCCCACAAGCTTTGCTATAAATTTCTTCGATAAATGCATCGGATGAGCTGCCAAAAATGCTGAATCTTCGACGGATATATTCAAATAAACTTTCTTGGACATTCCTCTTCTTGATTTTATCGAACAGGCAATGAGGTGAAACAAAAAACAGCGCAGGTCAAACAGTATTCCACCAAATATCTTCAAATTAACAATTTAAAGAAAAACAGCTATATACAAATTTAAAACAAGATTCAAAGATACAAAACTTTGTAGATAAATCGATGAAAAAAAATCCATTCTGCTGATGATTTGTAGGTTCGAATGGCCTAAATGGATACTGTCAAGGAACAAAATGAATATGAACTACTGAGGCATTATCAGTCGTTAAAATAAGGGTAAAATTGATTGCAGCTTTTTTGAGCACAATATCCATTAAGGTATATCGCAATACCCTTTCATTTCCAAAGTTCTAAATTTCCACCAAGTAAAGACATAACCAAAAAGCCAAGTGCGAGAACACCCTATTTGCACGAGACTTTTGCTGGGAGAATCCATTGTTTCCCATGAAAAAGGCTAATATAATTCATTGTTATGGAGATGGTAATGTCAGGAATTTAATGGCAGCTTAATATAAAGACAAAAGATGATAGTCCCATCGAGATTGAAGGTGGAGTAAACTGTATTTGTGCAAATGACAGAAATTGTGTGACCATAAACTGACACTACTGATATCAGTGGGCCTGTAGAAGCATTTCGTCGCGCACCTGGGGTCGACAGTTTGTTAAATGGTCGAGGGCGTATAGACACAAATGGAAGCAGGAAGGCAGCGAACGGGGGAGGGGTCAACAAGAGACATGCGGCTCTCAACGAAAGACATGAATATCCCGGGAGGAATTAACCTTGTTTACTGGTAGATAGATAGGCTCGAGGGTTTCCGTTGCAGATATTCTGCAACGTGCAAGGATTCGTAGAAAATATATAGCCTACAGGATCTCATGACCGAGAGTCGGTGGGTCATTTGTGTATCGACTGACATTTTCGAAAGTGCCCTTTTTTTGTCCTCATGTTCTCAATTCCTTGAGCATTCTTATTTCGTGATATTTATAATAGTGTCAAGAATAATCACCCGAAAATGGAGGGATTTCTGGAATCATAGGAAACAAAAGTATGTTCCGCAGTTACACAAATGAAATAAATAAACTTATTGCTAAAAGATAAATGAATTTTTTTGAGTCGGAATGAGTAAGTAAATAAAAAAAGATTCCAAAATGTTTGTGATTCTTATTTGCCATAAAAAATATCGGCGACTTGAATAATGTTCCATCAAAAAACAACGATCCACTCGAATCAATTGCTTGATCGGATTCGCCTGTTAAAGTTCATTCGATTTCGGTGAAACGAGCATCCTCGACCTTTCCAAAACGCGCATACATCGGCGATTCAACGAATACATCACATCCAGTTACTGAAGGTGGATGGTCTCTAGAACTACTCTGGAGTATGTGCAGATGCCATCCAATAAATTCTCAGTAGTAGGTATAGCGTTGACTTTACAACCGAGACATTCCTGTAAAGTCCGAAGATCGAGAGGAAAAATATACTTCTCCTAGTGTATCGTGCTAAGAAAACCCTACTCCACATGAGTCCTCTTGACCTTTTTCGTATAATGATGAATGCGAGTCCTGAGTAATTTTGTCAGTTCCAGTATTATCAATTTAATCTACCCCAATGGCGCAATACATTGTTCTGTTACCAAAAGCCCACAGTAATCTACAAACTTTATTATATACTTACTATGAATTCCTCACTTCCATTCAAAACAGAGCTTTCTGGAATAAAGTGAAGTTTTCACGAACATGAAACCTCATAAAGGTAAAGGCTTTGGTAGAATGTAAAATGCTTATTTTGAACTATTCGTGACTTGGTATGGATTTGTCAAGCTTCCAAGCTGAAACGAAAATCACGTCAACCCCAAAACACAGAAGCCGCAAACAGACAAAGGAAGACATACAAAAGTTTTTGAACACACATCAATGATACAATGATACATCAATGATCAATAGTTTTCAATCTTTAATAATTTGAACACTGCATCAGAATTTGTCGATGGCCAATTTTACAGTCAATATTCCGGTCCCAAAAACAAAATCGTTGGTTCCAATGGACAACGGATTTATTTTTCATTAAACAAGAAATTGACTTACAGCTGATTAGGCAGTATTTTTTTTGTGTACGAATAGAATTTTAGTTTTGAAAATTCGGCTAACTCGTCAGAAATCAGTACTTCAGTGAATGGCTACGTTTTGCTCATGGCATTGGAGCAGAGAACAGATGAAAATCTGTTCTTACTAGAAACCAGGAACCGCGATATTCATCATGCTGCTTGTCATACACTCAGCTTATTAATTAAGCACTCGAAGAAGCGTTAAAATACTTGAATTCTTTAGTATCAATCGAACTCGTAATTTATGTGCTTCTTTTTCTACAGTACTCCAATTGCAATTCACAATCCAAATGTCAATTTTGTATCAACCCTCAAACGATAAAAAAAAAAGGTAGAAAATAATGCGAGTTTTGAAGCTGCAACTTTAAGCTCATTTTATTTTATATCGTTAACGAGAGCGATGTTAATAATGAAGCTGGAACGAATTTCGTAGTCATCCGTCCTACTTGTATATGTTCTCGAACATATTCAGAAAACTTTGACGTACTGGCGGTGAAAAGATTATAGCACTAATTAAATAGTTTCCTCGTAATGAGGGCCATGTGAGATGTACACTTGAGAGTAACTGCATAGCATGACGCTCCAAATCTGTAAGTACTGGTCTGAGCCACTCCGGAAACTTGACAGAAACGGGGATTTTGGGTTTATTTATCGTCGATCCAGTATAGGATCAAAACAGTTTCCGAAACTCTATCGGTCTTCGCTTGTCTATAGGCGAGTGAGAGCAACTTGTGGCCTATTAGATCACTTGAGTAGTTAAATTACTATTTGAGAAGGACGACCGTTGGTGAGTAATAACCCTAATTTATTTCGCGATACCAAATGCACGCTACACAGAGGGCGCAAAATTTTGCCGACGACAGAACTAATTATAGTTGACGACCGAGCCGCATGTTCGAAGCATCAAACTCGACATGACCACTTTGTCGTGAACCCTTGTCCAGAATTCATGTGTGCGGAAATACATTGCAGTGATTCCTAGCTTACAATATTGCTGGTGCTGGGAAAATCCGTAGGCTAATCCTAACCTTGCTAAAATTAGTTCGGACCACTTTATGATCCAATTAGACGTTTTATCAAGCGGCAAATGAATCTAGGTACCGAGTGAGATCAGAATACACAAAATTATTACGTATACATATCTTGCTGTATTTTGATCGAGCTATTCATGAGAATCGGTCATCGAATGAGCAGCAGATTGATGGGGAATCTTAAGCCAAACGGGCTCGGGTACTATATATTTGCAGGTGAATTCCCATTCTTAAATAGTTACGGAAAACCATCTTTATATCTCTCCGTTGAGATCATTGACGCCCGCGGAAATGATGTAGGTCATTTGGCATATAGCGACCAATCACAGACTAGTTGGCTAATCATTGTAGCATTCGAATGCGCGAAAAGTGGCAATAAACGCAACGAATAGTGGCAATAAACGATTTCACGATGTACTGTAATATCGTCGATGCTTTTGTATCGCATAGTCGTTTTCACCAACGCTCCATCCACCGAGCGTCTCCTATTTAAAGCCACGAGAAAAACGATTTTTCAAATACTGCCAACAGTTACGGTGCTCTCCTCTACGCAATATTGCATTATTCTAGTGTCAAAAGCTTTACCATACAGTGGAAAATATCATATAACTCGCTTGGCATCGTAAAAAATAACGAGGCTGAAAAATGAAAGGTCGAAGGTTACAATAGTTCCGGCAAGTGCGGTAAAGAACATCGAAGCTACGAGCGCAACGTGTCGATTTTATTAAAGCAGCGTAAAGTACTTTGCTCCATCTTCATGACACACATCAACTTTTACGGATATCCATTTGACGTTGCACATTTTCTCGATTCTCGTTTTTATTCGTCATTTATTTTCTAATGGCTACCTCGTAAATTTGCTTTGCTGACGTTAACTATACGGACCATTACTTCCACCTAGTTGGAAAAGATGGATATACAAATTCTAAAATAGATCATTCCTGAATCATGTTAATTTCATTCAAGCACAAAAACAATTACACCAATCGAGAAACCTTTCAGAGTGTTCCCACTCCTTTTTTTACAAATATTCTATAATTAATTACAATTTCTGTAGTAGTTCAAAATTGTTCTTTACCTCGAGTGCAGAACGGTTTTTATTCAGCTTTGATCCCGAGGGAAATTGTCTGGCAAAAAAACAAGCCAAGAATCATAATTGGCTCCTGAGCTACTGGGTTACGTGGAAAGTACGGACAAAGCTTGAAAACATGCTCGTTCTAATGCATACACAATGACACGTATTTAGACAAGATACTGCAAACCTGCAAGGTGTACAGGACATATTTTTTCTTCGTGGATATTTTATCCAAGAATACAATAATCAGTAGTTAAATAGCAAATTTGAAAGTATTAATAACCTATCCGTTGATGATAACGTTAACTGATCATTTGGTGGGAAGCAGTAAGCCTAATACTGTTGGTTCCACGATTGCTATGCGGTACTACAGAATAAGAGAACTATAATTACATCGAGCGCTTATGTAAACTCATTAACTTGGGATGAAATGAAAAACGTGGGATGTCGACATAAAGGCTGTTTATTCACCGCTAAAAAGATGGCTCTTCGCATGAAATGTTATTCTGAACTTTTCTACCGTCAACATCTCGAAATTGTTGGTCACAAAAATATCTTTTTGGGTAAAAAATCATTTGAAAAATCCGCAGCTCCTTTGGCTCTGCTTGGATTGACGCGAGTAATGGTCAGTTTATCAGTTGGCTGTAATATTGGAGGGAAACAGGATTTATGAAATTGATAAAAAATATGGAAAACTTGTTCGCGTTAATATTGAAACGTAAAATTCGTTGTAACGACATTTCAACTGTATTTTACAGGCTTCAAGTAAATGTCAACTCGATGAAGGATTATTCAAAAGTATACGATGTAAATTAAGTACTTGAAACGATGTGGATTTATCACTACAATCATATATGAAATGATGAATATTACGATAATTATACATGACATCAAACATGAGCCCAACGCAACGAACATCGTAGACTCCACGTGTATCAACTATTCTGAATAAATCAAAGGGGAAGTGGTAAAAGTAGGTTAGTTGCGTTTGTAATTTAAGGAGAAAACTTTAGCCATACTGTTGCTTGAATTGAGAATTGAGGATAGCATGTCGCATGTAACGCGCGATCAAGTAAGGTCATCGATCGAGTAAAATCCAAGGTTGAGCTAGTTCGTGGTTATATCGCGGTGCTCTTGCTACCCCATTTGTGTATGCCTCATTCGAGCACAGCATGCTCTATCGTGCCCAACTCAGATTTGTGAATTCGATGTATCGCTTGAATGACTGTGGTAACGAACAAAACCGTAATAACTCTATAACTCATTGTTACGAAAGACCCGAAATTCTGTGCATTCGGTATACCCCCGATTCCGCCCTAGTTACATCCGTAACCGAGTTTATACAAGCTTTGGGGCTTCCCCGTGATCAAATGATAAACTCGAGAAAAAAATAAAAATAAAAATAAAAACGAGCCGAATGTCGTCGTCAATCTCGTAGTACCCCGGATCACTACTTGTCCAATTATAAAATCACGCTGCAAACAAACGACAACAGGAACAGGTTACGAGTTCGAAATGAACGTATACGAGGAAGAACATTTGTAAATTTATCAACGTTGATCCGAATTTAGATCGTTGACAACTGCTCGTTGTTTTTTTTTTCTTTTTTATTTAAAATTCCACTGATTTCATTAATTCAAACTTTATATTATTTTCAAAGCTATGAAAAGGGGAATTGTATGAAAATTCGAGTGAAATTTCATTTCACTATGAACTTTGATATTGGAATGAGAATGTGATAAAGTTTAGTCGACATGTTTACAAAATATTCGTATCGAGCTATGCACGCAATGGCTGGTAAAGGGTGGAAAGCAGCCTTTAATTTCAGGTGTACGTGAGAAAATTACGTTAAGGATCGACTCGTACCAACAGTGAACGCGCACTCCAACAGCCGTTGATGCACACACGTACAATACATGCAGCTTGTACTTACGCTACCTGCTTCTCTCTGTCAGGTACACCGCAATCTATTACATACTAGCTCCTTGCGAGCGAACACACCTCAGAGTAAATTCAATGCCGACGAAACTGTAACTACATCGCATACTCGATCGTTAACTGGATCACACAGAAGTTGAATCATTTTCATCTACGATGCAATAATGTTTGGATAGTTGAACAAAAATTGGCAGCTAATTACATGTTTGATCGCGTCGATTCCAGAATATAATTGATAAACGATATTTTTTAAGACAACGATGTAGATCTAGAAATCGAGTAATCTACAGAACACAACGCAGCGGTATTATTTTTAAGAACCATACACCTTTAATTTCAAATGAAACAAATAATATTCTACACAAAGTTGTAACCGAATCAAAAAATAGTAGAGAAAAGGCAGCTAATTTGGGATGACAATTAGTGGGTTATTTTGTATCCCAAATTAGCTTCGTTAAAAAAAATAACTTCCATTTTCAATATCATATCAGTAACGATTGATTTGTGCAAATAAAATTGACGAATAAAAATAATGGATAAAAGAAGCAACAAAAATACCAATGGCACAAAGAGGGAAGAACTCAACCGAAAGTTGGCCGTGATCATACTGATGATCATTAGTTTTATCTTTGAGTTAAACGATAAAAATGGTTTTCGTGATGAGCTATTCGATTCGATAGAAAATATCAAGTGGCTTATAACATCAGAAAGCGATAAACAAAAAAAAACCGAATAATAACGCAAATATAATACTGTTTACGATGTGGAATTTCTGTACCCAGTGAAATATCGATCAAAACTTGTTTACCAGCACTGGTTGGCTTTACACGACAAAAAATCAAACATATATATGTATAGAATTGAACGGCAGAGAAAGGAAGATATTTGTCGGCGCAAAAAGATATTCGAATGTGGCCGTAGGTCATGGTAGTACGTACCATGATCGGTAGTATCGAACTCAAACGTATATATAAATACAAATAGCGTCTCGATATTTTCTTTGTCATGGCCAGTTGATTCTGAACAATCTTTCGCCTTTTCCGATCACATTCTCCCCTTAATGAAAGAATTCTCTTCCAAGGAATTTGCTGAATCCTCATGCTACGTGAGCTTAACTCGAACGTCCCCTACACTCACGTAAATATACTGCGAATTCATTCTGACAGATAAACAAGTCGAACGTTTCCACATACGAGCCAGTTTTATCTTCACATTTTTCACCTCCAGTCGCATTTTAACGCTTTCGAAGAATCGAGAAACACCGCTGCGAATCGAAACTGTATATTTTCTTTCTCGTTGCGCTTCGCACCATTTTAGTGTTTTGTCAGCAAAAGCCTGTGATATATAGTGCGACGATATTGTTCAATACAAGAGAACTGATCGCTCTAGTAACATGAAAGATCGCAATGTTACTGCTCTTTTTTTTCACTATTTTACTTCTTTCGTTATAAGAAATTTCTCAAAGAATGTAAAGCGAACGAACGTGCGAGTGTGCGGATCAAACGCTGTAATGATATAAGGCTGAGCATTACTCGTTTTTCTACTTGATCGTTTCTGTACATCGCACATTCATCCTGGAATCAGCAGGGGTCTTGGACGACATTTATCGCTGTTGATGGGATCAGAATATGGAAGGTGAGAGAAATAACGAAGTCACAATGAAATCGATTATTCTTCACCATTTACTTTTGCAATGTAATGATAATTCAATGACCTATAATAGATATTTTTTTAACTTCGGCCCTCGTTGATAACTCGCCGAATAACCTTCCATGATATTTGCCAATCACAATACATTGCTACATTATTTGGGATTAAATTCAATTAGATCATTTCACATTTCCCACGTTAGCGAATCGAATATTTGTTTTGTTCATTTCTCCATGTACACATCTCAATCCGGTTTACCTTCTTGCGTACATACTGTGCCCGTCTAAATTTAATCGCTAATTCTCCTCTTTGACGTGCTTCTCAATAGTGCCTGTCTCTGACATCAAAATTCTAATAATCTACTGTTCAATTTCGACGATTGTCCATTTTCCCCGAATTACCGCCATACGTTTACGCATGAATTGTCATATTGTCTGTTAATATCATTCCACGTTGTTTTTCAAAATTGTTTCACGAAATTTATTGTTTCAACCAAGAGCATTAAAAGAGTGCATGTGAGTGAAAACAAATTTAATAATATTCTATTATCTGCTGTGCTAAATTTCTAATATTGAAGCTTTAATTTTTTCTATACTGTTCAATAGGTAAGAAAAACAATGCTTTTTGAAAAAGAAAACTTTTTTTTCAGGAAAATTGTTAACATTTCCGTAGTACGAAACAGCCTAATTTTTTTTCATTTCAATTAGTGTATTTCTTTTATATCCTTCTACATTTTCGTGAGTGGTTCGCGCTTTAATAAACCAGTCTTTTTATATTTACGAATCATACGGCGCTATAACTCGATCGTTCTGTATTTATTTACGTTATTCCGACTCTCATTATATTCGATGTTTTTTCACCAAAGCATCGTACAAAATTGTTTATAGAAAACAAAAAAGGCAATACTATCTAGAAAAAAAAAAAAATTGATTGGAAAAATAAATGAGAGAAAAAATAATAAACAATGCCAACCGGAAGCTTTCAATCAACAACCGATAGGAGCGAACAAATAAAAATATATATGTTGTTCTTGGAGTCATATCGGTGATTCAAACAGGTCATTCGCGATATGAAATAATTATAATTAAGTATAATTATTTCATCTTCGTTCTGTTGTTATGCGTACGAAATTCGACGTGATTTCTTAAGGGGAGCAAACTCTTTACAATTTTCAAAAAATCGTTTTTTTTTTATAAATATTTCGAAAGTATGATAAACAGACGGTACACGGTTAAAAGGAAAAATCAAAATATTAAATATTTATGGAGTCATCGCACATAGTCGTGAGCACAGGGACAGCAAATTTTAAACGCGATTATCTCGAAACCACTTTTACAAAAACTGCTCGAGCTGTTGTAGCTCAAAAAGTTATCGATCTATTCGAATAAAATTTTGAGAGGTCGCTGTCTGTAATATTATCAAAAGGATATATCCAAAGTTTTAAGAGTAGCGTGTGAATGAATAATTTTTTGGGGTAAAATTCGTCGAGTAAATAGTAAAAAATTCGAACATTCGATTAAAAAGCCTCCTTAATTTTCAATTTTCTACTTTTCTATAATTTTATAGGTATATCCTTCCTCTAAACATGTCAGTAATCGAATAAAATTTTTTTTTTAATTTGTCAAATCAACAGAAAAGAAGCTACAGCTACAGCTACAGCAGTTATTCGTTGTCACGCAAAAAAAGCGTCTGAAGAGTCTCTATAATGCCACCATTTTGTTTTTCACAAGAAAAAAAAATTTTTTCTCATCCAAATCTTGAAAGTTTTAATAAATTAGAGTCAATTTTTTTTTTTTTTCTAATGCTCATTTTTTACGCGTCTAAAGGGTTTGCTCCCCTCAACAACAAAAAAGGCAAAATAGAACAAACAATCGTAAAAGACTCTTCCAAGATTTAAAAGAAAAAAACGCCTCAATTTCAATCGTGAAGTTTCGAAGCGGTTCAGTAATCTGTAGTGTCTCTCTCATATAAATGAGACAGTTGTCCACAATAACGTCGATAACTGGATACAGTCAAGAGGCTGACGTCAAGAATGGGGCAAATAAGTGTATGATTTTTTTTTATCTTTGCTCCACGAGTATCGTATTGCTTGAACCGTTTAAGGACCGACGAAGTAATGTCTTGACAGGCTATTCGTAATTTATCATTTCACAAAGTCGTGCCTTACATATGGTATTTATTTTATTACGATCGTGCACCAGTGGCATATATATACATTTATTTATTTCTATATCTTTTTATATTTAAGGGATAGAGAATGGTTGTCTTATTCTCGTTTTATAGAGGCTGTTATAGTATTTTATGTTGGCATTTAGCCGAATTTAGTCTCGCGATCACATGTATAAAAGCATATGTTACCAAACAAATGGTACTGCTTTCTCTGCAACCAATGGGCACATAAAACTGGAGTAAGATGTAAATTGCCACGAGAATCTGGTCCCTCCGCTGTTTCACCATTCTGTGCAACATATGCAATCCTAATGGCATTGCATTGCGTTCAAGCATCGAGAATTCCCGTCGCTCTGTTATTCACGCTTGTAATCTTTACGTAGATCTATGGAGTTCTTGTTGGTTCGAACTAAATAAACTACTCATGGAAATATTCCATAATCCATTGGTACTGGATACGGCGATTCCTATTTCTGGTTAGCGAACTTGGCTCAAGTGCAGGTTACATGATTATATGTTCTCCAACATCCTACCTCGAATTCACATTTTTCGATAGAGCACATCGATAGAGTGTGTTTGAAATATTAGCGTATATTCTCAAACTTAATTTCCAAAGTTTGCAACGTTGAAAAAAATAGAAGGAAGAAACTTAGCGGGTTTTTGTTTTTTTTTTCCCCGTTTTGTTCAGTTCATTTTTTTTCTTTTATGTATACGTGTTCTGTCGAAGAAGAGAGAAAAAAAATCCCAGAGAATAAAAGTTCATTGAAATAAAAATCTATGAGTTTAATTGACATATGACTTATTTAATCAAGATTCCAACGAATTCGATAGCAAAGTTTTCCGTCCAATAATCATGGACCGCCGCTTGGACATAATCTGCAGAGACCTTGGCGTAGATCACCAAGTGTCACCGGAAAGCTGTCTGGGTCACAAGGGATCTGAGCTAGGAAAGAAGAGCGTACGATACCAGGAGGAGCAATACGGTAAAAGAATATCGTTTTGTTGGGCTAACTGCCAGAACTACAACAAGCTGTAGGCGAAAAAGCCACAGGGAAAACTATATCTGCATGTACGTTTGTATACGTCTGTATATGAGAAAAAAGGATCTAGGGTCACATTTGAAATTCAACCCATTTTCGAAAAAAAAAAAATCTCTTCTGGGACGCATGAAGAGAGTGAAACTCGACCAAGGTGAAATTGAACTGAGGAGAATCCTTCTATATCTGAAATATGACAGATGTTTATAGAAAATGAATCGCGGAGGAGTAAAAGCGAATAGATATTTCGATTAATAAATTATTTCAACGATAAAAATGGTCAATCTGATGGGATTACTGATTATATTCGTGAACGAAATCATAACCTCACGAAAAATTCTGTTTTTTTTTACATTGATTCGTGACTAGAAATTAATTTTGATATACAAATAGTACTGGAAATATAAAGCTCTTAGGAAAGACAAATCCAACTGACCGCCGAAATTGGAAGTATCCTAGTATTTATCCTACAAGACTAACGATAAAGCTCTCAAACCTTCATCTCCATGTAATCTCCCTCAAATCTCATGATTCAAAGGTCAACGATCCCCAAAAAGGAGAATAATCCTCAGCTGATCCTCGAGTGAAAATTCGTATTTCCTCTGTCAATGTGTCCCAAGTTTCGTTACGTAAGACTCGGTAATGTCACTGAATCGATCTTGAACTTGATCTATGCTCGATCATACAACGTTAAATATTTATGTATCATTTTCATTCGAATAATCACACGTGTCTATTCACTACACAACCAGTACTTTCAATTATATTGTAAAAAAAAAAGAGTGTTTTTTTTCTTCTAATATTATGATGTGAGTCGTAATTGCCCGAACGTGTTTCACAAAACTCGCTTGTAATTGTATTTCTGAAACTTTGTTCTATTCTAAACAAAGCTCGCACGTATATCAAACCACGAACATACACAGCCGGAGCCTTAGACGTGTTCCAAGAGTGTTGTTCCAACGTCAAGATAACTTTATATAAGAAATTTTGCTTCGAGTCGACCGTGCAGTTCAAAAATGTTCATCTACTCGTAGTCATGAACATAATAGATTGAGTGTAAATACATAATTTTGAATTGTTTTTTTTTTAATAATATTTTTTACCAATTAGTGCTTTTCCAATTTTCCTGGCAGAGCCAGCATCTCTTCGAACGCCACTCTTGTTTTTTTTTTTATGTAGTTTTTCACCAATTTGAAAGAAGAATCTTTGGCTCATATTTAATTCATGAATTTTTATTGTCAATATACCGGAAATGCATATATTTGTGCTCTAAAACCGTTCTGGATGAAAATCGATATATTTTTATTTGCGTGCGATTTACAGTGAGTTTGTAATATTCCTGGCTGGCGTGTGAAGCATTATTTATTCAGTCGCTTGTTGTGTAACCATTTGCCTTGATCTTCGTATCGGAAAAGAAAACCGGTGGATAGGAAAAATTCAGAGTGGATACGAACGTCTTTTCATGTATCATTTTCCGTTATGACTTCGATCGCAAATTGATAACGTTTATTTTAATAATATATTATACACACTATTCCACTAAGATTAATTCTTTTAACTCTTCGAATGTCGGGATGAAATTCTGACGCAGAAAATTACGTGCTATTGTCAGTAATAAAAATTTCATGTATAAAAATATTCATGCGTAACTTTATTATTATTTTTGTTGGCAATTTTCTGTTGAAAATATAGTTCGCAGTGTGAACATATGAACTCGGTGGCAACGAGCAGCTTCCATTCGTAAAAACAATAACGATCAAGTTACTTCGACACCTTTAGTCGCGAGCCTACGAGACTCACAGCGGACCCTGGGGTATAAAAATATCGTAATGTTGAGAAGTATAAAAAGCGTAAAACGACTGTTTCGTGAGAATGAACTATACATCAACCGTGTGTACTCGCATTTTAGCATTTATCTACGTCATCCTTGCTCCCTCCTTCATGTCGCTCTCCGCATTTAGGAAGAACGCAGAAATTACGGATGCAAAGTTTTTGAAAGTTTATTAGTCAGGGGATTTCATAAAGTTGCAGCGATTCAAGCTCGACGGAGAACAAGCTCATTGACTCGTGTGATTCTACTTTGTAGTGGAGTGAAAGTGCAGAATGGAAAATATGAAACGATGGGGCTTGAAAATTCAGCTCTTGTGACCCAACATCCTGCAAGGGTGCATAATATTTCAGCTCGGATGATGAGCAAGATATATAAAGACACATAGCAAGAGAGAATACAAGAGAAAGAAAACTTAAGAGAGAGAGAGAGAGAGAGAGAGAGAGAGAGAGAGAGAAAAAAAACAAAAGCGGAAGAGAAATCGCGGCAAGGGTTAGCGAGTACAGAACATCGTGAATATTTAACCCGCCGTGTCAACTTGAGCCTGCGTATTGCGAGCCACGCCCGGTTGTAATGTCTCTCTCGTTTCCCGTGGGCACCATCATTCGCAGAGTGACATACTAAGTCACGAGAAATTTCTCGACCTCAAAAAAAGCTCGGCTTAAAATGCTGCTTCACCGCGAGAAAGAACATTGACAATGACAAAGACTTTGAAAAGAATGAGAAAAATTGAAAAAAAAAACCGATGACTGAAACCACCTGTCTGGCAATTTATTATTCACTGGAATTGTAATTAATTAATTTACCACTCGGAATTAATTAAATTACGCGCGTGAATCTACTTTAAAGCAGCGAATAATTTATGTATCAACTATGTTTCGTTGTTGTCCGTAGCGAGTATATGAATTCATTAAGATATTCAGCGTTATTAAAAAATATATAAAAAAAAGCATGAGGAAACGGAATGAACAATTTCTAACGTCAAATTTTCCGTATTATAATTATAATTGGTGAGAAGATTAGCAACTAGGAAAGTTGGTCGCTGAATTTAATTTTTCATTCACGTCAATACTCTGTTTTCATATACCTTTTAATTAGATTTTAATTATATTTAAATTAGGAGTTGTTTCTAGAATTTTGTGTACGAATCCAAATCTTTGGCTATTATAGAACTTTATCCCACCATCAGAGAATAAATATTCTCAATAAATGACGAGTTGAATATTGCGATTTGATGAGATGCGGAATATAAGAGGAATTCATGGATGAATGAATTTTCTACGACGGTTCCAAGTCTACTTATCGACATCTCGTCCATAATAACCCAGCATTGTTCGAATACACAGTATTTTGGTTTTTATATGTACCTAAGAAAGCTAACAAAATTGAAAGCAGGTCGAGGTTAATCTTTAGCACGTATCTCTTATTCGTTCACAGACGAGTGCATATAAACGTTAGTTGAGAGAAATACTTGCCAAAAACTTTTTGCCACTTTAAAAAGTAAAGTGAGTGTTATATGGGTAAGAAATATATTGGGAGCCGTATCACGATTTTCATGTGTATGGGCTGTCAAACGTAAGAGAATATCATGTTTTTACGCGAAGGCAAAACCTCCTACACGTAAACGATACTCGTGTCAGTACTTCGTACATATTTTATCGGCTGTCAGGCTCGACCACGAACTGAATAAGGCCTCTTCGCCTTCTTCAATGTTTGCTGTAAAATTCATGAAACGAAAGAAAAAAGAATTGGAGTAAAACGTTCATTTCGACCGTTAATATTTCTGGATGCGGCAGCGTTTTTTTTTTTTTCGCTGACTCAGAGAAAAAAATACCCTAATGAATCGAGAGAGGTTCATTAGTTTGAGAAAATTACGTCGGCAAAAATACAAACATAAATTTCAAATTGGACGTCAGCCATTGGAATCTTTGACGAGGCCAAATACCGTCGAAATCGTCGTCTTCGATTGGCTCCGTTTTCTCTTCCATTTTATTGTCAGCGAAAGTGGAAAATAAATCCTCGGTGAAAAGTGCACAGCGGGTTTATATTAAGAGACTTGTGTGAAAAATTCCAAGGATTTTCGACGAGATTGATGTCCTCGTTGCAAGACCGTTTCAGCAGAGAAATTGCATCAAAATCTTCTGCATTTTCGTTGAAACTCTTTTATTATTAAAAAAATTTATTATCTTTTAAATATGTTGGCATAATAATACATAATAATCTTACGGTTTAATTAAAAAAAAAAAATGTCAATTACGTTCGAGCCAAGTTACATAAAAGTCATGCTCATGCTCCAGCTTTTCTTGGCTTCCGGACTTTTTTGTTTTGAACCAGGTCAACCTTGGAAAACGATGAAAATTAGCTGAAAAATAGCGCATTCACTAGAGAGCATTTATCCGGATCATAGAACAACGATCGAATTGGCAAACCCGTTTTTTTTCCCGCATTCAACTAAGAATCCTGTCAAAGTAACATTTCTTCTCGGTATAATTAATTGTCAACAAGAAGAGTTGCAATTTTTTTATACGATAATACACTCTGTATTTTGTCCTTAATATTAATGAAAGAGAGTAACGCGGCGAGGCAAAAGGACCGGCGAATTCGGTCGATCATATTTTCCACACAATTAACTCTCCGCCGTTTCCTTTACATAAAAAAAAAAAAACAAAAAAAAACAATGAAACTTTTGTCATCGAAAAAAATAGCATAAAATTCTGAACTCGTTATCAACACAAAAAAAAACTCTTTTCCAATTAATTTATCTTCTAACTTTCGAGTTAAGACCATTTGCAATTAAAAGTAGTTGAATTTCCATCAACTTTCTCTTCATTAACAAAGCAGGGCGGGTTCGCTAAAACGCTTCTTTTAAATTTTATCTGTCTCATAAACTGCTGCATCCTATTTAAAAATTGTGCTGTTCCATTCTCTTCCGTTCTTCTGGCATCGGATTAAATTATACATTTTATCCATCAATTTTCTTTCACTCCAGTCGACGCCACGTTATTTTTTTTTATTGGCAAATCTGCGGAATTTGAAGATTTATGATATCTGCTCTGGTCCAGAGTCTCTGCGGTTGTGAATCTCCGTTCTCAATCATTGTATGGAATATCATTTTTCAATCATCTTAAGAACGGGTATTCGAGTTGATCGTTGCCCCGATAACAACTTGCTAAATTCGGCGATAATTGAATTAAATATTTCAACTCCGTTCACTCCGGTAAATTATGAATTTATTCAACAAAAAAAAAAAAATACAATACAAACCAGACCGACTGGAATCGCCATCGATCCGTCAGGTTCATGAAATATTTTTCAACCAGAATTGATTGAGTCGTTTCAACTTTTTCATATGAAAAAATACACAAAGCGTTTACAACGTTCGACAGAAAATTTCTTCGTATTCAATGAAATCCAAGCCGATAATGACAAATAATTGTTGATAGTTTCTTTCTTTTTTTTTTTTTTTTTTTTTTATTGTATCTTTGATTCAACAATTTTATCCACGTCATTATTTTTGTTCCATATTGAATGTAACCGGTTTCTGACTCGGTACAATGAGAATATTGAATAGACGACGATACAGAAGGCAAATTTCTGTTGCTTAGAAAAACAAGGAAGTTATTTTCAAAGTCATGTATTATTCGTTGATCCTATGCATCGCATGTTTCCCTATTTTAACGTCACGTGTATTCGTCATTCGATTCACCACTTTTCTTCATCAGAATAAACAATGCAATTAAATGAATACGTACATCAATGAATAAGTGCTAGTGGAAACAATCGAGAATCTTCAATTAATGGACGGAAAAAGTGACTCACGAGACAACTAGCAAAAGAGAGTTAAACGTTCAGGTGGTCTTCTGTATCGCGAGCGTAACATCGACGTACATTCACTGCCAACAAAAATATTCGATGCTTCGCCTCAAAGTCTATTCCAAAACGCTGCTGTATCGCTACATTTTCAACGAATATACAATGCAAGAAGAAATGAATGAAAAAAAAAAAACTATTTTTCCTATGCAAATTGCGATAACATTCGACCCGAATCGGAGCGATCGATTCGCGACACCTGGATTTCATGCGGGTGTGTCATCCGCATTGTAAAGATCTAGGTACGCTGTGACCCAGTAAAATGCAAAAAAAAAAAAATAAGATGCAATCGCAAACGACAACGAAGATGATGGTGAAATGCTATAATAGAAAAATGTATGCTTATAAAATTTATTATTCTTATTATTCCTCGGATCTGATTAAATTTGATTGAAACGAGATTTTTCGATAGAACTAGTTTTAATAGAGAAGCTATCGAATGAATATATCATCGTAAATAATTACGTACAACTGATTTCACGAAAATATTATTAGAGTTAAACGAATCAAAACAAGTATTGATCGATTACGAATATTTTGACTTATATGCTTTCAGAATACAACGTGCCAAGAATATTTACCACATCTTTTTAATTTACGAGGGTAATAAAGTTAAGAAAACTCTAAACAAATGCAGTGAAACTGGAACGTTGACGATAACGGAAACTCGCACTCTATTTCGTGTCTTCCAAATGTTTCTTTCTCTCTGAAATATTTAGCATTAAATCTCATTTTTGTTATCCTCGCAAAAATTCATTCACTCTTCAACAGGAATTGAAATAGGTAATTGCAAAAAAGTAGTACGATGTCTCGTAATAATAGATCTTTAAATAACTCATCATCTCAGTAATGTAAACCGAATGTTTTCGTATTGCTTAATCCTGAAAGTTTTTCTTCCCATTTTACTTTCGCACAAGGCTGCTAAACGTTTAAGAGCGAATTTCTTTAGTGTGACCCTCTCCTATACGATTTACGAGTATTCTTGTAATCGAAATCCCCCTATCGCTATCGAAAGAAAAGGTCTTCATTCGGAGCGATGTGTTGGAAAAGTAGCCAATGCTTTAGATTATATATTCGCGAGATTGCATCTCCCTCAGTGTGTGATAATATACTTCGAAGAATATATAGAACGTCCTTGTCCGTGGCACAATGGATCGGTAGATGTTATTCGTTGATCACATGTGTGTGCACATAGGGGAGACCAGAGTGGAGCAGGATGCCTGAAGAATTAGGATATTTCTGTTGACGTAAATAAACTTTAAATACTTTTTTGTTTTATTTTTCTACAATTTGTGATTGAAAAATCTACCGCTGATTCAAAACTCCTCATGATTCTCTATTTTTTTTTATCTTTCGTGATCTATCCATTATCTATCATAAATCAACGAAAGCGTCAGGCAGAAAAAAAAACATACGCGTGCCAGTAGGACAGTGCTCGTCAGAAGTGCTGAGCTAATCAAATGCAGGAATAGGTTCGATAAAATAGTCAAACTGCTGCTGGTCGAGCTTTGCAAAGTCTGCCGATGATGGTTCAAACACTCGATAACGTCAGTTATGCAATGGGGTCTGATGAAATATCATCTGACTTCTAAGTTTCATGTCGGTGCTAAATACTCGAAAGACATCTGTATCAGGTGCTGGAATCTGAACGAAAATTCAACCAAACTTTTCGTGCACTATTTTTTCTCGGCCTACCCGATATATATTGTATATAAAAACAGATGCATGTAGACATCCGTGGGTATATCAACCTGTGACGTGAGTCTATGAAGTGGAGAGGATGCGACTGGACGGGAAAGATGATCGAAACGGAAAATCCTTTGATTCCTTTGATGCCACAGCGTTTCTCATCTCCCACGACGGGGAATAAAATATTGAAGCGGTTGATCGAAAATCTCATATTTATGCTATTAAGAACTCGTATATTCACGCGTACAAAAAAATCTCTCGATTACTCGTGAATTTTTCTTCTCTTACAACTTTTCTTCGTTTGCGATTTATTTATTTGGTTTTTTTTTCTCCCTTTTTGTCGCGTTCTAATTTCTCATTCCATCGAACTACTTTACTTTTCTTTCTTCCGACATTTGTAATATATACATCCAACACTATTTTCCTTTCTCCGTTTGTAAAAAATTCAGCGGATCGTAGCGCAAAAAGAACCGAAAAATTTCCATTCACTCTTTTACATTGCATCCGTTAACAATTCATAGGGCTCCGGATCATGTCCGTCCAATCCCACTCTTTTCAAGATTCGATTAACTTCACCGAGAGTGTTTTCACAAACACGAAATTGTACGTGGGTGCCATAATGATTTATTTTATACGAAAATCCGAAAAAAAGTTAAATTTAAATTTATTTTCTGTTTTCATTAAACGTCTACAATGAATTCACTGCTTGAAATTCATTACCAATGATATTTTTTGACTGATTTAACAACATCTGAGACTTTATGTTATCGTTCGAATTGCCTGAAGTAGCAATTAACTAAGCCATTGGAAAAAATGTTAATGAATCAAGGACTTACGAACGATTGAATAGTCGTTAATTGAAGTGAAAAATTTTCCATTCGTAATGAAAGTCTATTCGACATAAAATGCGTTACCACTTCGATACCAACGAATCGTGAATTTTGTTATTGCATTAATAATATTTTGTATTCAAATATATTCTAATCATAGTAAAATATGTTCGAGGGTATAAGAAAAAATAAAAATAAATTGTATAAATGGAATTCCAGAATGATACATAAAAATGTTGAGGAAAAAAAGGCCCTTGGAAATTGAAAAATCTAAACAAGTTTGATCGGAAAACACACAGATCCGGTTTTATGACGTGCTTCACGTTTTCCGGGTGCCTCAGGCATCGACCCTCTTGCCTGCGTGCATGTTTGTACCATCCCTTTATCCCGACTCGCTTTTTCTCTTTCATCCCCAATTTCAGTCCTTCCATTCCCTGTCATTCTTCGCTCGAAAGATCGATAACTCTTCAGAGATTCAACGCCATTCATATCTGCTTAGTAAAGATTGTTTACTTCGTGATAACACTTTTCAAATAATAATTAAGTGAGATTCAAAATTATAAATTAGTTTCGCAAGTGCGACAAGAAAAAAGCGCAATACACGTCTATACCGGTGAAGGGCACATGTCTGAATGTTTGCCGAGAACTCGAAAGATAATGTGGATTAAGATTGAGGAACGAGAAAGATATAGAAAAAATTGAAAAGAAATTTCGAATTCATTGTGTAAAAAATTCATTCTCTCACGTAAGCCTGCCTTCAGGCTTACGTTCTTCATAAAATTGTTCAATATATATTTTTTTTAAATATACAATCATCACAGATTCTATTACTCAATTTGATCCTTTCATTGCGACTCGCCTGTAAAGCTTTTTTTGGCTTTTTGCTGTTGAGATTATTAACAGTTCACTTCAACAAAAGAACTCAGCAATTTAACGCTGTATAGTACGAACGATGGGCCATTGTTATTTTGTCAACTTCATTATTGTTAGTCTGGGCTATTGAATTTTGGAATCCGGGACAAGAAACTATCGCATATATATCCATTGATAACGTTGGTTCGATTGCGTTGTATGTCTCAGTCAAATTGCATCATAGTTCGCGTAACAAAAAAATACTACCAACGCTACGAACGCTAAACTGGTTCAGATTTATGAAAAATTCGGAAAATCTATTTTCCTGTTGTATATGTGCTTGCGTATGTGTAGTAGAATGGGTAATAAAGACAGAGGGCTTTTTGCCGACACATAATTGAATTTTTTCACGTCCCAGAGCATCATCAGCAAGAATATAACGAACACGATACTGATCGTACGCGTTAATCATGGAAACACTTTTGAAACGAAAATAAGAAGAGTCGAAACTGCGTATAAACACAATAATCAAGCATGATTTTTTCTTTAAACGTAAACTAGAATAACTCTGAGAATAAGGGAGAAGGATCGAACGAAGTTATCTTTTATGATACAATTGAATTCGGATGATTTGGGTTTCGTTTGTATGAAAGTGAATAAATTATTGGGTATTGAAAGTTCATCAAAATATATAAGCATTTTTCAATAATTATTTATCTCGTGTTGCATGTGGTGTTCCAGTATTATTTATTTATTTCTCAATATTTTTCTACGTAATTCAACACTTTATTTATATCGAGAGATCACCGTAAAAATAAAAAAATCTAAAAGCTTAATTGTTGTTGCACCGGTTTCCATTTGATACATAGAAATGTTTAACGTTAAATGGCACGATATAAAAAATTGGTTAAACAAAGAATTGTTATCGTTTTCAGAACGAACAATGGAGCTCATATCAAAGTAATTAACGCTAATGAAATTCTCTTTACTTGTTTGAGTCACACAAAGAAATTGAATGGGACGGTGTTTTTTGCAAAAAAAAAAAAAGCTCGCAACGTTCACTACAACACACGTTTCCCTGGTTTGTGCAATTTTTTTCAAAACGACTAAACCAGCGAACTGCTCGGTTTACTATAAAAATTAATCCCATTCACACAATCGTACGCAATTTCTCTTTCAAAAATGCAGATATTTGTAGAAAATTGACTATTCATGATTACGAGCTACCATTCAACCTCCGAACCTTTAACAATGAAGAAAAAAAACGAAAAATCAAATACTAAAAATTGTTTTTTTCAAAAAATGAGAAAAAATTTGAAGCATTTCGTTGAGTAAATATTGATAAATACGAATCTCATAGAAAGATAGTTTTTATTTTTCATTTAAATAATTAGCTTCACTACCTTTTGTACGAAAGTTGCAGAAGATGTTCACCTCAAAACGAAATACAGTAATTTGCTGAGAATCGAGTTGATAAACAAGTCCGAGTAGACCAAATTACAATACGCGAAAATCACGTGATTACATTTCCATAATGAACTATTTTTCAAATGTTTAAGTTTTCGTGAAAATTACAGACAAATTGTCTGAGTGCAACTTCGTTTAACTGCATCGAAGAAAAATCTCAGCATTCACACTGAACTCCGTTTAAAGCTACTAAATGAATCATTATTTTATTACGACTATCATTATTCTTACCTAAAGTTCTCGAGATTTCTAAAAATTTGACAAATTCCATGCAAAATTGACAAGTATCCGATCGGTATAAAGTGTATCGTCAGAATTTAAATAAAAATACACGTAATTTTGCTGCAGTCCTTCAAGAAAATGAATAAAACCTATATTGGCAATCATATATTCTTTTGATACAAAGAGATATAAGTATGAGGAAAAGGGTTCATTGAGTAGATAAAGTCTACTAAAGCATGAAAATCCTCTCCAGCAAATGACGACACGACTCAAAGAATGTGACAGTTCCTTTATCTCAAGAAGAGTGCTCTTCACTCTGTGTTCACTGCTCGAAACACGGCAATGTGTCGTGCTTTTCATTTTTCATTTTTTTTTTTTTCATCTCAGTTCAAAAGAATTCCAGCAAACGAAAATATCGTACGGAATAGTAATAAAAAAAATCTAAAGATATGATTTGTTTGTTATTTGCATACTTTGTCTCTAACATCAATGTTGATTCATCAGGTCGAAATAGAATCATCATTTGGCCCAAAACGTAAATTCAAGTAAATTTGTATTATTATTATTATTATTATTATAATTCCCTGAACGATCGAGGTCTACGCTTTTGAACCTAAATGCGAAAGACTTTAAGTATGGCGCACGGGGTCGCATTAAAGCTATCCGTTAGTTAACGATTTTGTCATGATCGTACACATTTTAAACACGTCACAACTATTGACTCCAAGTGCTCGATATTTGCAAACATTTTACGAACTATATAAAGTGTATCATTAGATAAACGAATAAATATGATTATGATCGACGGAGATAAAAGTATGATGTTAAATGTAGGAAAAAATGGGGTTGCCTTGAATCGTCACAATCACATGTTTATAGATTATGGATTCATCAATTCGAATATATTTGATGAAAAAAAAACCGCACAATACATTTGTTTCGAAATCCAAGATTTTAATGCGTTTATCAATTCTCGCGATACGCTACTCACAACATCTTCGAAACTATGATAGATAGAAAAATATATCGAGGTGTCTCATGACTTTTTCTCCGTGCATCGACCATTTTTATTCGATTTTCTTTATTTCTTTTTTTTTTTTTTTTAAAGAAAAATAAAAAATCTGATCCTGTATTTACCTGCGGCTTATCGAAGTGATTTTTCACAAACTTTCATTCGTTTATTCGTTATTTCGTAACGTTCGAAGAACCACGAAAATTATAGAAGCGAACCGACTCCATCCACTTTAACACTGCCAATTTTCGACGATTATCCGGGAAACAATTTTTTTTTTTGCACTTCCGCTGGCATTTAAAAAAAATCTATTAACACCGCTGAAATTACGCCACGGAACGATGATTTATTTATTTATGTATTCATGCATTTATTGATTTTCAGCGATCCTTTTCGATGCAATTATTCCAGGAAGAATTCCTGATTTTTCTTTTTTTTTTTTTTAACATATAATTCAATTCGATCAATTCACTGTTGAAACGATGACTTTTTTTATTTACTTTTTAATGAAAAATAACGAAATTAAAAATTTTTGAGAACAAATTTTCGGGTTTGAGCTTTTCAGTGTCGCAGTTATTTTTTGGTACTTTTTTTTTCAAACTCAACGCGGTTTCAAGAACAAGCGCAAGCGGGGCAAGTGAAACATCCGAACGTTGTGGCGCGTGCTCTTGGACTGAGCCAGTAGATTCGCTGCCCTGTCGCGTACTCTATAACACACTTGCCTAACATCGTGCGCCGGCTGTGCTTTCTCCTTCTCTCTTTTGCACCATTTCGCTTCCTCCCTTCTCTCTCTCTCTCTCTCTCTCTCTCTCTCTCTCTCTCTTTCTCTTTTTCCTCAAGTTCAATTCATGTCTCTTACAGATCAGCATTAAATCACACGTGCATGACGAGAGATCTGGTTACGACAGTCTAGCCGGATTTCCTCTGTCGGATACTCGACATTTCGTCAACTTTGCGAAGATTCAAACGCATCAACGGTTTTGCTTGTCAATTCTAATCGAGATGGATCGTTTTCACATATACGAAAATGAGATACACGGTGTGTATCTCGAGACTCGCGACAGCGTTTTGATGCCAAGTATTAAAAAGAAAATTTCCAACCGATCGAGGCAAGACGTTCAGCATATGTATAAATACTCAAGATTGGACGATTCCGATAATTCACAAGCTTCGATATCCACAGAGTTAGCCTATTTTTCAGCTTCCTCGAGCGTGCAAAACCTTCCATTTTGAAATTTTGACACTTCGTTCATTAAAATGAGAAAAAATTTTGATTGGAACAACTAAATTTTCGTTCAACCAAATGTATTTAGTTCAGTGAAGAATTTTTTTGTTTTATGAAAAATAAAATCATTTGCATTCGAAGATACTCACCGAAATAAATCTATTTAGTTGAACGAAAATTTAGTCGTTCCAACCAAATTTTTTTTTCTCAGTGTATGATCTTGAAAAGTTTTACTGATAATAAAAGTTGGCTATCTCAGCAAATTCCGGGCTACGCTAATCCGCGATATGTTCCAAGTCTTCCTTTTTTTTTTCTCGCTCTGAACTGCAAAAAATTTGAAAAACGAACGAACGAAGGCTACTCGCATCAGAGAAAAAGAGAGCATTGGAATACCGAGCAATTTCTTTTGAAAAAGACTCATGAGAAGTCAAATTCGCGATATTGTGACTGCGCCCTCCTTTTTCTTTCGTGATAACGTGTCGCTGTGAGTAAAAAGAGTGTTAAAGACCATGTCGTGCAACTGACACGTAGCATTAAAAATGTACGTATGAGCGTCACGTGCTTGTATTCAAATATTAGGATAAGCAGAAACGAGAGAATTTCTACCACTTACACGTGTTGCTAACAATACCAAGATGAGAAAGGGACCAAAATGTGACAAGCGTCTCATTCACGTTGCGCATGAAAGTGATATACCGTAACGTAAGATATGTGAAAGACAAGAGAAAACATAAAACTAGGAAATAAAAAAAAAATAAATAATGGTAATATCCATTTCAGTTGTAATCAGTGCAAGCAGATGTCGAAAAATATCTCATAAAATCAACCTGATAAATGCGATGTCGTAATTCATTCCCAATATTTATTTCCACGTGCGAGTGTTCTCGAATTCACATAAACGAAACTTTATTATTGTCCAGAATTTTATCAGACAACCAAGAAAAAAAAAGAAACTTCTTATCGTTTTTCTTGACCCTCCACGTACAAGAAAGATCGATAACTCATATATCTGTGGGTGCTGCGGACACAAATTGAGTCCACTGCACGCGCGTATCATTTCAAACTTATACGATCCGCAAAAATTAGAAAGAAAAGTACGTGACGAAAAATTTCTCAAGGCTAATTATCGAAAAAGAGAGGAAATCAAGATGGAAAACGTGAATGCCTGCAATGAATCAATAGTACGTAATTCATGAAAAAAACCTTACCAAATCGTGCACCGGGAAATTTTTTCCAGGTACTGCAAAAGCAACTGCGAAAAGATGTCTTGATCTATGAAATGATTTTTTTTCCACTCCAGTGAAAGTAGCGTAGCCGTTATTCTAGTCAGACGTTTATCCCGTTACAGCGAACATGTAACGAGTTTTTTTTTTATGTAATTTGTTTTATTTCTTCGATTTATATTTCAACATAGCGAAAAATTTTCGTGATCAATTTACGGTTCGATTTGACACTGATGCGGAGATCGGGTATAGCGGATATAAAATAATGGTGTGTTCCGAAAAGTTCTACGAGATGGAAACAAAACCAAAACAACGAAGAATAAAAGTACGTTTATTAGGGAAAGAAAACTTGCTGACTCGTCGTTCAAGTCAAGTTAGAGAACGGAGGGCAAAAAAAGTGCAACCCGGAAGAGTAGACTTCTATTTTTTTACGACTTTTTCTTTTTTTTTTTTTGCTTTTCACTGTTATTGTTGTAAGCTCCGATAACGAACATAGAACGCTTCCATGTTGCTGAATACGCTACAGATATATTACCTATTGAAGTTTCTCTTTTTTTCGCCCTTCCTTTTCCTTCTGTTCCTCACTCTCTTTCATCGTTTCTCTATCTCTATTTTTTTCTTTCTGTTCGAGCTCTTACAATCTGTGGAAATAAGCATGGTTTCATGCAAAATCCGTCGACGTACCATAAAAAGTACCTTCTTGAATCCCTTTGCTCATTCAGGCGTTGCCTTTATATGGCATTCGAGCGATCACCGTGAGAAAACCAATCGAGAAACCCCTTAGGCGAGAAACCCACCAAGGACACTGATCCTGTACATATACAATACAAACCACCTACGCTGTGTACGAACGCATAAATTTTCGAATGTTATCCAGTAATGTCTTAGATATCCAAGCGAAGATCTAAATACAGGAATTTGTGGATAAACGAACGAAGCGAGAAAAAACATATATGCGTTTGACTTTTTTTCGTCTCAAATGTATCGTTCAATATGGAAAGCTCGTTTTACTTCGATTTTTTTATCGCGTCGAAATCATGTCATTAGAGCAAATGCAAATTATCGTACACCGTTCTATCTTTGAGCTCAAAATAGACATTCATATGTCTCATTTATATGAAGAAAAAAAACAAAAAAAAAAAACAATTGAGAAAGAATAGACTGTAAGATGTTTACGGTGACGATTTGATTTTGGGCCATTTTTCATCAAACACTGGATACACATACACAGAAGTGACTGTTGTAAAGATCGCAATCGTTATGATGAAATAAAGACGTTAATTTAATTATTTTCTTTGCGAATAAAAGTCGAATTCTCTTTTTTTTGTTTGTTTACTCTGCAGATTAAATATGGTTAAAGATGATCGAGGACCAAATTTCAGCCAAAATATTCTACGCTCCGTACCACAAGTCCATCATATCACGTCATTAATTCCCGCACGTTCATAAGCCTCCAGCTATAGGTCGATCGCTCCTGGGACCCCCTGATCTTTCGATTATACTCAATGCATTTGCTTCGTCGCTTTAGCCCGTACGAGCAGCTCGTTTACCATTTGATCAGCTGCTCTTTCGCATAGCCCTCTGTACAGTCCACTGAACTATCGCGTTAACATTTCTTAGTTTTCTTTTTCTTTCTCTATTCCTTCTTCGTTCCTCTCGTTTCTCCAATGTAATTAAAAGGTGACGTAGCTGATTCTTTTTTTTTCCCCTCATATTCTCTGCGCAACGTTCACGATCACGAGATAACATGCACTCGAATACCATTCGAAAATCGTGATTCATACAACAAACGAATAATTTTCTCATCGCAAGAACGAGAGTTTAAATTGCGTATAAAAACAAGTTCTTATCTCAAAAATGTTCCCTCAAACATTGAGCTCGCTCGGTTAACGCTTTAGAGGGGGCTGTAAATAAAAAATAAATAAAAAAAACACAAAAGACCGACAACTGAGCGAAATCGAAACGAGCCTGTGCAATGAACCTCAATCACGGAGGTACTTCTTTTTTTTTTTATCTCCGATTTCCCATCATCGTATAACTGGATGCAAAACGAAATAAAACTCAAGAATTGACCCACCATAATCCCTGGATTCAAGAGATCCACTGATTCCCATCAGCGCAGTTTATTTCCAACTATCTTCGACGAGGATTCTTCCATAATCTCTGGACACGGGGATCATTCCAAGCTTACCGAATTTTATTGATAACTTCGTTTAAAAACAAAACGCTCAAAACTCGAATAGTCAATCTTGGTAATCCATTCATATTGGAATAAGTTTTTACTCTGCTTTATTGTACCTCGGAAGATTTTCGACGTGGTTAATAATTTATGAAAAGTAATGTATGATTGATCTCATTAAGGAGCAAATCTGTCTAGACGTGTTTTCTTGTCTCCGCGGAATAAAACAAATCTGCAAACTTTAGGGTCTACTGAGTCATGAATATTTGAAATTATTCATGTATGCATTATTCGGAAGAGATAACACAAGCCGCACACGCATGATTTACCCGAGCGAACAGCCGTTAAGAAGACCTCGCATTTGTGGCGTATGGAAAAAGAAGAAAAAAAAAATTATTAAAATGATACATCGCTATGAAAGTATCGCTCGACCTAACCACAGCGGTTTTTAAATTCCAAAAGCCGCATTTTAATGTTCATATAAACGTATGTACGTAGTTCAATAGCCACATAGTTATTCATGAAAGACGACAAAAACGATTCGACTCGATGACAGTAACTGACAGCGCACTGCTTCTTGCTTACATAACTTATTCATATTGACTCGCGGTATCGACAAATTCATCTCGCCTGAAGTTAACACGAACCACAAATTTATAACGCCGTATAGTTCAAGTTCTTTTCGGTTTACTGAAATTTTCATCACGTCAAGACTCTCCCGGTTACAATGTATTAAGGAGTTTCGGTACAGGCAATACAATGTTGCCATGCTAAACCATGTTAAAAACACAAAAAATTTCGAAAAGTTAAGAATTTTATAAAATTCGGTGAACATATTCTTTAGTGCCAAATTTGACAATACAAATTTTTTCAGATTTTTCTTCTACACAGTTATCGAGTAATTGAAGACTAAAGTTCACGTGTATAAGCATAGCGTTTTCATATATATAGGTATACACTTCAGGCATAAGAAATCTGCTTTAATGCATAATTACTCGATAACTAAGTAGAAGAAAATTTTGAAAAAATTTGTGTTTTCGTACTTGATGTTGAAGAACATTATCACCAAATTTGATTAATTTCTTAACATTTTGCCTTTTGTACCGAAACTCCTTAAGTTCTCAAATGGTGTTTTTTTTACCAGCATTGATATTAGAGATTTTTGAGAAATGTGAAATATCTTAGTTGATTGTCAATTCCGATGTTTATAGTGAACGGAAAACATGCAAAAAAAAGGTCAATATCAACAAGAATTGAGTTTCACTCAAATCAAGTCTCGAATTTTGTCAAAAGAGATAAAAAAAAGTCCAAATTTACTAACTGAAACAAATCAAAATGAGTTTACAATTTGTCGTTCCTCGCGTCTCTCCATTTTTTTTTCAAATGTCAGACTTTATTACAGCTCTTCGAAACTGTAGCCTAATAATCGAAATGAAAATCGCCGATTGGTGTTTTCTTGAGTTTGTGATACGCGTGTTTTCAAAGTTCTTCGGACCGAGTATATAATTCGAAGATGGTGCTCTGTAAACCCATCTACTGCGTTTTGTCAATAGATGTATGTAACTGTCACAGCCAGATATTTCGGGCAAGGTCAGCTCATCGAGCCAGTTTCCATGGTTCGTGAACTGTGGTATACAGCGAGAGGGTGGTATGACCCAGGCTATAGGGAAAAGCCTCCTACATGCAAAGAAATATGAGGCGTTTGTGTTTTCCATCAAAATAATTGAAATGGCGATACATTGAAAATAAAAAACGTACGTTTTCAATATTTAAAATTCACAATTATAAACGACATATTCAGCAAAACATAAATACAAACCTGTCAAAATAACAACATAGTGTTTGATATGAAAATATAACAACATATTTAGTCGATATTTGAATTTGAGTGAAAACAATCTTCGTTAACCGAGTATTGTGTATTCCTATGTCGTATTCTAAACTCGTAGAAGTTTATTTATTTTAGCGATGAATTGGCTGATCGCTAATTATTCCAGCACAGAAGTCATTAGGCTGACAGATCGTTTTCCGTCGATCAGTTATCTCGTGTGGTGTGGGAAATCAACACATAGGGTATCTACAAGCGTCATGCAGTATCAAATATGTGGTTTCATTGTACAGTTACCGCATTATCAATAATATATATTGTTACTAGAGTGCCAACAGGGCGGAATGTTCGGTACTTGGTTCATGAATAATACGCCAATTTGATTCTCCTTCTTGCATATAATACGCGCATATATCCATGTTGTAGTCGCCAGATTCGCATATAGCACAAAGCAATATGCAATCGCATTGGAGGATACGAAATCGATCCTACAGCTCGGCAAAGCGGCCCAGAGAGTCTGCTCGATCCTGGCCGGGGACGACAGAAACACACAGCCTACTACACACAATGTTACGTAGAAGCTGCAACAATGCGGCATAGTTTTGCTGTCTGGTTTTGGTACATCCAGAGCGAATCCCTACGTTCGTTGGTTTTCATGTCTCATTTTCTCTCTTTTTACTTCGCTTTATGCCTTTCTCTCTCTCTCTCTCTCTCTCTCTCGTTGTTTTTTACGTATAAACTAATTTACGAAATTTTATGGCAGTTAATTAAGGTGAGAGCTGATGTAGATTCGGTCCAAGTATTCCATGTGGGAGTGTAAAAATATTAGATCAATTAGATCCAACTCTCGATTACGAATCGTTGTGACTATATACAGAAATAATAAAAAGAATTATCCAAGTTGAATAAATGAATAGAGTTGGTGAAAGTATTCTTTGATTGAACTAAAGAAATGATTTTCCAAACCGGAATCTATGACGGCAATAATACTTATGAGATTTCGAATTAAGGAGTTTCGGTACAGGCGATACAATGTTGCCATGCTAAACCATGTTAAAACACACAAAAAATTTCAAAAAGTTAAGAATTTTATAAAATTTGGTGAACATATTCTTTAGTGCCAAATTTGACAATAGAAATTTTTTCAGATTTTTCTTCTACACAGTTATCGAGTAATTGAAGACTAAAGTTCACCTGTATAAGCATAGCGTTTCCATATATATATAGGTATACACTTCGGGCATAAGAAATCTGCTTTAATGCATAATTACTCGATAACTAAGTAGAAGAAAATTTTGAAAAAATTTGTGTTTTCGTACTTGATGTCGAAGAACATTATCACCAAATTTCATTAATTTCTTAACATTTTGCCTTTTGTACCGAAACTCCTTAAATGAAATCGCGTAATAATTTGTCATAGAGGGTCTTCTAATTCAATCCGCTGATTTATCAATAAATGATGAAGGAGACAACTGAAATTAGTAGAGTTGTAGATTAAATAGCGATTTTCAAATAAATTTACCAACAACTCCGGGTAAAATCGATTTCTACCTACGCGGCGAAATACACACAGTTTCCGACCTCGTACAGTCAATGGAAACACTTTCGAGAGCTAAGCTTCGCTGCTCGCGCCGGTATAATAGTATTTCTAGTTTACCAACATATCTCTCACAATTCTAATACACGAGGGATATATTTCATCGAGGAACGTATATCATAAGCTTAAAAACATTTTCCTCTTCCGTCATAAGAATCGCGGCTTAGGCGTTTGAAAAATTGTGGTTCTTGAATAAACTTACCGAATTTCATGACCGACGACGACTGTCCAACCACGACGTCGTCTCTTATCCTTTCTTCTCGCAACTTCTGCGACACTCAAACGCTCCATGCTTCGTATTTACTGTTTCAAAAAATATCTATTTTTTCGAGATCAGCGAGAGGGTTTCATTTATTTTAGTTTCAATATACAATTCTCTTGTTGGTGGGTCACGAATCGAAGTCCTCTATTTTTTCAATGTATACGAATTCATTCCTCGTATATGATCCCGCTATTTTACGAAAAAAAAGCATTTTTTATCGTTGCCTGATGTTTAAAAACTGTGAGATTCTCTTGCGTTTTCGAAGTCTCCTAGATCATAGCGCGATCCAATGCCCTTTTTTTATTCACGTTATTTCAACTTCGGAGTGACTTTTCTCTTTTTTAATTCACATTTAACTGAAAATTTTTGTATCGCGTTGTCTGATGATGTCCGAGAGAACATGCGAGAGACTACAACAGGATCTTGCGGTATGAATTATATCTGCTGCGATCATTTTACTCTTTACTCGTAAAGAATTCCATTGATCTGATATTTGATGGGAAAAAAAACTTTACACTATGCGTACGAAAGAGCTAAGGTGCACGATTCTATACCTACGAATGTTTATGATTCACATTGGAAATTTGATTTCACTCACAGCACAGAAAAGGTTTGTCATTGAATTAGTACTTTTAGGAATAAAATTCAAACGGTCTTTGAGGACAGATGAAAAATCACTAAAAATGACAGTTCAACTGTCGTCGAATAATATTTGATAACTGCGACGATCATTATTTCAAATCGAATTTCACGTGTATCATTGCGTTTTATGATTTTAAACGACGGGGCAGTCAGGTGCGATTTTTCTTTTCGAATCTCGTTCCGGTAAAAACGACGGAGTCAATAAGCATGCGAGCATCGCGACGTTTCAAACAGTACTGAATGTCGTATTGTATTTATAGAGCTACTCAGATTATTTTGAACGAATCGTTGCTTTTCCCACGTGCGTAAGTGTATGCGAGATCACGTATATGCGACACTACAGTGGCCATCTCGATGTTCAGAAGACGATTTACGAGATGAGAATGAGAACAACATTTTTTGGTTTGAAACCACACGACGGAAAAAGCTATGAGAGATTTTCTCATTGGAATTGTCTCAATCTTTCATCACAGTGATCGCGTCTATGAGAAAATATTCGATCAACAATTCTTGCAGAAGAGAAAACAATCAATTAAAAAAAAAAAAAAAACAAAAAAAGATCTGTATACGATCCAATTGGAACTATAAAAATAGTCATCAACGATTCGATGGAATCCAAAACGGATTGAAATCGAAATTTTTTTAACGTACCTGCGTTCAACTCTGAGCATTCGTCGATTTAAACATTCTCTCGAAGTGATTTATACGGTCAATCCGAAACCGAATAAAAATGTCTGAGTGCGAGATAAATTTGAGAATACGATATTCAAAAACGCAATTTTTCGAATACGTTACGTACGCAAACGTTTTTACGTTATGTGTTTGTTTGAAAAAAAATAAAAATGAAAAGATTTCATCGCATTGTTCGAAAGGAACGAATGTAATTCATTCACAATCTAATAAAAAGTGCGTTATTCTTTTGAATTCCGTTTTTTCCTAACGGAATTGGCACCCTCCCGTTCGAGCAAAGAACGAGAAATGTATCGTATTAAACCGTGATCATTCGTTGCTGTGAAAACATGCCAGTAAAGTTTTTTTTAACACCCTCGTGTTTTGGCATCACTTTCGATTCGAATTTTTGTGACAGCCAGCCACACGTCATACAATTTGCTTGGTTCGCTTGGGATTCCGAACGTTGGGGATCATGTTATTTGATGGAAAAAAGGAGGTGACGACAGACGGGAATTGGCGGGCATCGTCTGCTATGGTAAGCGCTACGAGCATGCCTGATATTCAAATTTTATTCGTTCAATTTTTAACGCCTCTATATTGTATATGCTTTTCTTCTCGATCATTTTGACGCCTGGCACTTCGGTTAAACGACACCGTGAAATGTATAGCTTTTCTCAAAATTTCATTGACCCAAAATATAAATGAACGAATATATCTAAGGTAAATGTACTTTTTGGCGCCAAAGACCTAACACTACCCAAATAATATTAACTTTGAAATCTTATAATTTCCGATGAGTTCAAAAAACCTTCATCATTGATGCGTTCACAATAGCAACAACGATAAATGCACGAGAACGACTTTTTTAATTGTCCAAAGACCGCAATTTTACTTTCGACATTTTAAGAAGACTCAAAAACGACGTTGAAGAACGTTTTTTTTTGCAAATAAAATTTCTCAACCTCGTCACCAGCAACATATATCTACCGATCCAAATACCTCACTGAACGTGGTCATTCTCTAATTGATTAAACTGGCTCAATTTAACACGGAAAAGTTAATTTTTCCGTTACTTTTGTTACAATTTTCAAGTTTTAAAAATTTATAAACTTCCAATCGTACACTGACTAATCCTTATGGTGTTGTTTTCGAATTTCTTCGAATTTCTAATTTCACCAACTGCACGCCGGTGAGCAGCAGCGCACAGACTGAAACTTTTCGTGTTTTAACAGATTCGTGTTTTAATAAATATTACGATAAAGACTGATATGCCGAAAGAGTTAATTAGGATGTGATTCGGTTGACTTGAAAAATTCTGAAAAATTCCAACATTTTTTGGTCTCCAACACCGATGAAATCTCTAGGAAATTGTATGAGTCTCAATTTTTCGAAGAACTACGAAGTGAATAAAGAATTTATTTTGATGTTGTTACGATTCAGTTACTTGGGGCCAATTTAATTTTGTACCCAAAGAATCAAACGAATAATTCTGGAATTATAAAAAAAATCATTCAACATACTCAATTCGTAGCAGACATTGAACAGAATCGTAAATTTCGAGTCTGAAGAAAAAACGGTGAACGAGAAACGTTAATTTTGCAACTACGAATTCGCTCGTGAATCTAAACTTGATTATTACGAGATTGCGCGGGCGTATCCGAGTCACATGCATAGCTTACTATTTGGCAAAAATACAAACGGCTGTGGAAGTCTCTCATTTGCGTGTACGAAATAATTCAAGGCAAGTACATATCCCGAAAAAAAATGCTTCGATGGAGGATCTTGCGATGCAGCTGTTGCATTAAATACGTACATATTTATTTTGGTGCCTTGTGATTGAGAATGATTTCACGAAAAACAGTGATCATGCGACGTCGTGTCAAATTCCGATGCGTTTACGTTGTAAGATTTTCGAAAATTATTCTGACTCGATAATTCGCTTCTTATGAGCTTTTTAGACCATGAATTTTTGCACGTCATAAGCTTTTCATCGATGTACATTTGACAGTCAAAAACGATGAAGTCGTTAAAATGTTTAAAATAATTTTCGGAGATATGAATCACAAGTACAGAAACTCTCGATGTATTTTTTGTTTTTTTTTTTTTTTTTTTTTCTATACACTGAAAACGAAATTCTGTTGAAACCTTGAAATATTTTTTTGAATACGTTCAACAAAATATTTCGACTGCGCAAAAAAATATTTTATCGCCTCATCAGAGTTTCGTTTCGGTACAAAAAAGTTTTGTTGTAATATTAGACATTTCGATGCCTGAAGAAAAAAATTTTCTCGAATACGTGCAACAAAATATTTTGATATTTTAACCAAATTTTTCGTTTTCAATTTATACTTCGTGGTGGGTATTTACCTTTCAAGAACTTTATTGAAGGAAACTATCCCAAAAACATGGATGTTCACACGAAGGAAACATGAAACCAAAAAAAATTGAGTCAGTACGATCATCATAACGTGTTTCAGCAGTTCGATCATTGTAGCGATGAGCACTCTTTTGCAAATCTATTTTGAAGTCTACTTTATTCATAGTGGCACCAAGTATTTTTTCAATAAATTAATTTCTCGATAACTTGTTTTTTCGCTTACTTATTGGTGGTAAGTCATTAAAAACTGAGGCTTTCGAATTTCGAATAAGTCATTTTACTGAAAAAATGAAAGGATTGAACCGACGCAGACTTGGACGAAGCCAATATGTGGCTGGGTGACTGCTTAGCCATGCTCTGTGCATCAAACTTTGAGCAAATAGTAGATCCGAGTTTCCGATGATGCGAATCAATCGAAATGCAGTAGAAATATAGTCGCCTTTACCGGCTGGATTTTCCACGTAGTTACCCTTTGGCTTGACCGCGAATGCGATACGGTAGAGTATCATAAAAGAGTGGCTGTGGGAAAAACTATTGGGGTAATCGCTCAGGAATACAAACAAAAAGAATTCTAATGTGGTTGTCATAGAGACTGGATTTGCGAACATTTTAAGACTCGGTATATGCAAATCGGATCAATAGTTTTTTAAATATATTGTCAACCAGATTGAAAAATCTAGTTTCGAGAAAAACGCGTTCAAAGTTTTGCCGAAAGATTTTTTTCTCCGTCAATTTTACGAACTTTCTTACGAAATTCGGTGAGAGCATTCTTGACAAATGGATCTTTCAGAAAATTGGAAAAAAAAAAAAAAATTACCGTGGTCTGGTGCCTTAACAAACCGAAAATGATGAATAATCGAGGAATGAAAAATACAATTTCGTTTTATCAGCACGAACGGTGCTGAAAAAAAATTTATTTAACGAACGTTGACAGCTGCACAAATAATTCAAACAACATGTTGCTTTTCTTTAGGTAATTAAAAAGAAAACGCGCATAAAAAATTCGAACATGACCGCGCCTAATATGGATTCTCATGCAGAGCGACCAAATATTCCGATAGATATGAATCACAAATTGTGAGATATCATATTTTTCGAGCATGAAATTTATTTCAGAAAACTGCCAACTACTCCTAGAATATTTTCGATTCGGCGTTAAGTATTAGTCGTCGAGATCGCTGAAATCTTTCCAACAATTCAACTGTATTAATTTTCGGAGTCTCCTCGAATTTATGTGCTTTCGATCTCTTGAAATAAATACAAAAAACATCTTAACTCTGACAAAAAAAAATGGTTGATTCAGAAGAAATTGACGTTACAGGAAGAGTTTTGTCAATTGAACTGCGCGATTTTTTTTATCAAAAGAACGAGCAGTTTGATCAAAAATGAATGTCTTCGTTCAATGGTTTATGACATTGTGATGATCATATATTTTGTTATTCCAATAACCATTTGTTCTTCTCGATCTATGCTAAAGGTAATTTTATAAAATAAAAAAATTATTGAATCAACGAGAGCGCTATGTTGCCTTGAAATAGGTAGAAACACAGTTCTAAGAGTATATAAGAAAAGAGTAAGCGTGTGAGAAACTCGAGGACACAGGAGAAGAAATAAAAGAAACTATATTAATTAAACTTTCAGGGGAGAGTACAGGATTTATTTTCAAAAGCTCATTCGCCCTCCGTGGAAGTCGAGGTCGTCATGCGTCGACTAAGCAGCGACCCGATTTCAGAATTCGAATTGGCTACCGTTCAAATATGCAAAATAATTAATGGTGATGGTGGTGATGTTGTTTCCTCGCGCCTAAGCTCTGATGTTCCCAAGTTTTTCCGGCGACGTCGAACACCAAAATGAATGCTTTTTACTAAACGCTTAAAGGAGGATGACAACACAACCTTTGAAAATGCAGTCGCTTTAAGGTTTCTCGTTATTCGATCGACGGACTACGTTTCATAATTTTTAAACGCGTTGAAGTATTCAGCTAGATTAAATCGGGCGAATTGCGTGCGTATAACGAGATAACCGATGATCATTTTATAAATTTCATAATTTAAGGGTGTTTTACACGCTGACATACCATTGGAACATCTAAAAATTGACTGCAGTATGCGCAGGGATTTCAAACACGAGATCAAAAATTTCGTGTGAGGAAATCTCCGAAGAATTACTTTTCAATGAATCTAATATACCTTATTTGCGATCAAAATATTAATTTATACAAACAATATTAAAAAAAATGTTATTTGTCAGATGAAATTGATAAAGATCTTGGCCTACATTTGTTGAATAATAAAACGGTAATGAAAGTATATTTCAATCACTTGGGGGTGAATTGTAATACTGACCGTATTCTAATAAATTTACTGGTCATCGAACGAACTGAATTTTCATTATTTTTATAAATTTTTACATTCACTGAAAACAAAATTTTGTTAAAGTATTAAAATATTTTGTTTTTTTTTCTTCAAGCAACAAAATTTCGAATACAACAAAAATTCTTTATGCTGAAACGAAACTTTGTTGACACGATAAAAGATTTTGTTGCACAGTCGAAAGATTTTTTTTTGAACATATTCAACGAAATATTGTAAAGATTCAACGTTTGATGTGGACATCGTTGATAATCCCCCACTTAAGAACGTAAGAAAATTCGTAAAAGGTTGGTATATCAACGCGTTTTTAGGCAAAGAAACTTTCTACAATGTGGATCACCAAATTACCGACTTCATCCAGGTGTCGAAAAGTTAGAGACCTTGCTTGATTCATACCTGAAAATCTGTAAATTTAACAAGAAAACGACAATTTAAGAAATGGATCTCCCAAAATAGAAAATACGATAACTGTCCCATTGTGCAAATGCAAGAGACGAATCGACAGTCGGTAAGTACGAAAACCCCAAATTCATCCCAAATCTGATAAAGCAGTGGTCGATCTACATGGATCTGCCAGCGATCATTCACATGGCGTTCTACACTATTCCTACCAGTAACGTCAACCTTTATCATAATTTATGTCGATGAACTTCATAATATCACTGGTTTTGAGAATCGACTGAAACTCCAACATTATTTCAAAAAATCGACCGACATATAACAGACATCGGAGTTCCACCTCGACACGTAAATACGATGGAATTCAAAAAGACCCTCTATAAGCGTATTGAGATGATCTGATGCCAAGTTCTATTTTCATAAGCTCAGAAAGAAAAATGGTAAAACAATATATTCAAATGCTATCATTATATAAAGAAACGTTCCATGATTCGGTCAGAAAATGTTGAACACTGTGTTGAATTATTAAATACCGTCGTTATTCTAAAATTACTTAAAGAAGAACACTTGTGAATTTATGCGTGTAAAATTTATGACATTAGAAGAGGACTGGTCAGTCTCGTAAGAGTGTATAACTTCCGGTTTAGCTACAATTATTCATCCGTTATAATTATAACACTGAGAATCGAGGACGGATATATACTTTGGTACGGACGATTTTACGCAACTACGGTAATATTATTAAAATAATACCGAGGTCCGAGACGCGAAACGTCACTTTGCCCACGCACACGTCGTATAATGAATGGGGTACTCGGCCAATTCGAGTACGAGCGTTTTCGTTCACGTCTCTCGGGAGATTTAAGTTTATCAGATTATCCCGAAGAAAAATCAATTGCAAGTTGCACTCCGATTAATAGTAGCCATAAATTTATGAAATAAATTTTGCCTAGACCAGGACGTAAAAACTATATTCGATCATCAGATCATCTTCGATTTTGGTGTGCCTGAGTAAACGTTTGAATCGTGCTTCACATTGCTGAACTCTCTTCGTTAAAAATATAGTCCCTTTTTATTAAGTAGGGTTGTGACGCGTGAATTGGCTGTTTATTGTCATCGCTTTACCGCGATTCTGATTGGTTCGCTATGTCATTACACGTAGTCCAAGAACGACTCTGAAGTTATTCTGTCTGCTCTCAAATGTTACAATGACAGCTGGTTTTTCAAATGTTCACGACAACTCGGATTCCTTCTTGACAAGTCAAGCATCGGAATTAACGATAACGAAGAAAAATGATTCTCGATATATTTAACAAAAGAGAAATTTTAGTAAAACTTGACCAATTGATAAAGAATAATCTTTTGTGTATAATTTATTTTTTTCAAATTCAATTAACGGTTCGAATAATGTTGAGGTTTGTTTCATTATTAAAAATAACGTCAGACAAGAAGTTATCACGCGCTTAAATCGCCTAGTAATATAAATAAAAAGAGGCATTACAGTAAGTAGGCGATGAGAAAAAAAGAAGAAAAGAACCATTACATTTCGTTTCCGTTTTTGTTTTTGTTGATATGTTTCTCTGATTATAATTACTCGGCTTGATGTCCTGGCGTCGAAAAGAAAAAAATCTCATGATATTAGTCGTGATGAGGTCATTTTTTTAAATATTAATCGACCTTTAACTGGATAGTTATTCGTCGATTCATCAACTGACGGAAAATCGAAGTAAGTTTTATCGATTAATCAATTGTATTTTGCCTTCCTCTTCCGGAATTTTGTCTTTTAGTATAAATTTCTCTTCTTTCATAATCCGATACAATTGTCTTAATTTAAAAATTAATTATTCAATGACATATTTCATCGCTTCTCATCGTTCTGACAATATCAACGAAATCTATCGGTTATCTATATCGATATCAATATTTATGTGACTTCATATACTATGAATCGAACGAATAAACATCTTACCCAATTATCTTGTTTCCATTCAATTTCACTATTCTTAATTCATGGTTTTGATCCATTATAATGTTTTCAACACTCTTGATCGAGACGATTCTCGAGATTTGATAATACAACAGAACAAATCAGACTTATTTTTTTTTTACCGTAACTAGAAAAATTTCTATGGACCTAACAGGGAGAGAATCGTTCTCCGTATTCGCTTGAAATTATGCAAACTCTATGTAACAAGAGAATCCACTATCGTCAGGTCCATTATGCAAATATTGCTCTCTTATACACTTACCCGGAATTCGGTCATGAGAAATGGAAGAGAAAGAGAGCGAATGTGTGTGAGGAAAAGACAACAGAGAGACGCGCGGCATCCCTCGAACGACTCGGCGATTAACGATGTGCCATTACTTCACCCTGACTTATTTCGATTTACAACCCCGTCACATCGGTCTATTAGTGGTGCTCAATGCTGTATAATCCCGAGGCTTAAGTCGACATGAATACGGAGAGTAAACTCGTGTCGCCCGTCTTTCCCTGAGAAATTTCAGCTCAGAGCCCTCAAAAACTGTATCACAATGAAGCAGCATTATTCTGTAGAGATCCGGAAGAGAAGAGAATCTTTCTTTGCAAGTTCTACCGATGTGGAAAATTCTAGACAGTTAATTTAATGTAAATCATAATAAATAATACAATCTACATAGTTTTGTTTTAAGGAGGTTGGCTACACACAACAATGTTGCCATGTTAAAAGCATAGGAAAATTCGAAATGATTAGAATTTAATGAAATTTGGTGAGCATATTCTTTTGGATTAAATATGAATATAGAAATTTTTTAAGATTTTTCTTCTACATAGTTTCGAGTAATTTAACACTAGAGTTTACATCCGTAAGCATAGGATCCTGATATATATAGGCATATCTTTTGCATATTGTAAACTCCAATTATTCGACAACTATGTAGACGAAAAATTTGAAAAAATTTGTGTCATTGCATTTGATGCTAAAGAATGTTATCACTAAATTTTATTAAATTCTTATCATATTTTCGTATGTAGCCACCCTCCTTAAAACCTACAATTTTCAAAATCCGTTGCTTTCAATGGATCCGCACTCACGTTCCAGCTACGGTTCTTACAATTGTTCTTGCACCTTCAAGTTTTTCTGATAACGCATGGATATTGCATGAGTATTGGGTATTTGAAAAAAAAAAAAAATGTATATACTATCCGGCACGATTTACACTTCTGCATTTTTATCTCGTTCTTTCTTAGATGATTGATTAGATCGACTTCTGGCTAATACTCAAAAATGCTCCTAAAAAATATGAAGCTTGTTAAATCGATCGGTTGATTTATCGATCATACGCGAGACCGATCGTGACAATGTGTCTTGCAATCCTACGTATGAGATTCATTGACACATCGACTCCAAAAGCAACAAAACACAGGCGAAATAGTTTTCTAGTTCGTCGAATTATTTTTTTTTGTTTTTCTTTTCGAAAACCAGTAAGAAGTTACAAGTGTTTAGAAGTGTGAAAATGGATCGAATAGTTTCTCCAGTGACAGATGAAAAATTTTAGTTACGAAATTGGATAAATTTTAGACGAACATTGGCCCGGATTTTTTGGACTACTTTTCCTCATATTTGGATACAAAATTAAAGAAAAAACGAATATATACGTGATTAACTTGAACTTTTTAGAAAAAGAGAACGATTTTACTTTTGTTTAATGAGTTTACGAAAATATACCATGTACTACGCTATATATCTTCTCGGATATCTTTTCTCACTGTAATTCTATTTTTACACATTATCGCAGAGCGCGTTCAAGAAGAAACAGCTGTATGTGAACATGTTAAGTTTTGTTTACCTCAACGTTTAGCATTTTTGTCAACGTTCATATTGTAAACGATAATGTATACACGCTTCTCAACCGACGGCTCGATAATTGTCGAGGGAAGGAACAACAGCAGTTACCTTCGCGAGTACGTTAACTCCACGGAGCACGTATGGTCTACGCATATGCGTCGATGTACGAAACCACTATATGTGTAAAAATTCGAGTGCGACATGCTCAGAATCTTGAAAGAAAGGAATAAAACCGCGAAAGTGTCTCGTGGTGGTTTTTTTTTCTTTTTTTTTTCTTTTGGTACCTTTCCGTTTCACACATTCTTTCTCTTTTCGTGGTCTTTCATTATCTACGTAGTAGTATAACGTAGCGAAAAGTATCCGTGGTATACCAAGGCCGTGTGTGAGAATTTGATTTACGTCGTTTTGATGCTGAGAAATTTTCCATAGATCTATAGTAATACATTTTTGTGTGGTTTTATATCGAGTACAGGCGGTGTTAATACAGTGTTCGTTGTAAATAACGAATAAGTATATAACGTGGCACAGAGGTTACGCCATTCACGAGTCATCGGTGTACGAAAAAAAAAGTGTGTGAAAATTGTATGCTTCGTGAATTGGCTACATTCGTCGTTTTTTTTTTCATTTTTTCTTAACTTTTCACATTTCCTAATATTTTCTAATTACTTTCCTAATAATTTCCTAATTAAAGAACCGAACAAAAATCGGAGCACGTGCAGCCAATAGCAGAAGGCATCGACGGATGCAACTGCTAATTACAATTACTGTCCTTATAATCGCTTCATAAAAATTATTTATTGTTATAATATATAACAGCTTATAATTTATAAATAAATAAGAGAAAAAAAAGAATAAAGTCTAAAATGTTCAGTTTTTCGCTGATATTTTAATGTAAATTTTGATCTTACGCTTAATCCTCGTACAATCCGATTTTCTTCTGGACCATAAATTACTAATTTTTTGAGAGAAAAAATAAGACAGAAAAATTATTTTTTTCGTACAGAAACAAGAGATTAATTTCTATCTTTCTGGAAGTTTTGAAGAAGAAGTAGGTGCAGAAGGAATAGGAAAAACACGATGAGTAAAATTCAAAGGTGTCTAGACAATTTACTAATGACAGAGAACGAGCAATAGTTTTCCTTGTGAAATGGGACTATAAAATGGACCTAAGCATTTATTATAACATCAGGCAAAGAGGAATTCTAAAAAAAAAAGAATTATTCATCGCGTCTCGCTCGAAGAAATGTCAGTTTTCTAAAATTGGTTGAAAATCTTATTTCATCATCCAAACTTCATGTGAAAAAAAAAAAATCGTGAACGAAGGTTGGGAAATTCAAGTAGGAAGTAATTTCGACTGAATAGGAAGTCGTTTTTCCAACCTCTTTGCCAAAGCATAACATAGAAACAAGGAAGGGGAAAATAATGGGAGAATATAACGTGAAGGAAGAATTCTCGGGTTGGAACTCAGCAGTTTTCGGCTTGTGCCAAGGGAAAAGCTAGACAAGCTGTTAATATACAAAGGCTTACGGGAACATGTATGTGCTGAGTTCTAGGTCCCTGTGGTACTGAGGTATCGAGCGGTATATGTACTACGTGTGTAAACGAGATGAGTATCGAGCGTGGAACGAGAAGATAAGAGTAATGCGGGGGTCAGTCAGGGATCGATTAACCTTCGGTTCCCCGTTCTTCGAGAGTGAGATCGAGCGTTGCTCCATCGGGGGACAGATAATTGCCCAATATCCGGTCTGCTCTAAGGGCCCTCGGGTAATTGCTCCACGAATTGCCAACATCGACTAAGCTCTGTTCATGACCACCATGATCCTGATATTCCAAAGCAACAGAAACTCTACTAAAAGGTGGCACTGTAGCACTCATTTCAATCTGATAATTTGAAACGATCAAAAATAGAAAAATGACAAGGCATGTTTGGGTTCAATTTTTGTGAGCTTCCGGCCAGGAATTTGCAATCAACAAGATTCTTGTCAATTTCCGTGTGATACTTGGATTCACTCTGGGGTTATAAGTTTTCGGTCCATCATTCCTCTTGTTATATTCCAACGGATAAACGCAGCGAAAATATTTAAGGAACAAAACTTTTTTTTCAAGTTTTCTTGTGATTTTTCAAAGGCTGTAACTTCGTGAAAAATAAAGCGAATGGAAAAACCAAAAAAAAAGCATTTTGAAGCTTGAAGTCTGTGGTTTCAAGATCATTTCATATTTTTTTTTGTGCAAATGAAACGAATCTTCGATATGATAATGGCTAGTTCATTGTGAATTCCCGAAAAAGTATAAATAAATGATTCAAAATATTTTTGTAAATCAAAACTTTTTCAAACGCTGGCAATAAATAGGACAAAAAATATTGTCCGATTTTTTCATTCGCGTTATTCTCATTGAGCCTGTTTTTACTAGGATGATTCGGGAAGGTCTCGAGGTCGGTCGATAACACCGTTTTTGGTACCACCTACACGAACCACAGAACTTCCTTCCGCGTCCATGGCTATGCATTGCCTCGCGTGGAATCTCGTAGAAATGACGACAGAAAGTATAATATCATCATATATACATAACAGACTTTTTCCTTCTCGCTTTTTCATACAATTTTTTCAAAAGCTGGTAATGCATGTCGTTCTATTTTCTCACTTTCGTATCCGTCTTTCAGGCGTTCATACGCTTTGTATGCTCAGAATCATGTTAGCTCGTTTCCTGAATTCTCTTTCAACAAAAGAAAAGAGGACGAGACAATGGGCTGGAAAGAGAGGCAAGATTACCGTCGTGATAAATAAAATCACGAGTTCAGAAAAAAACACAGCTGATATGCGACTATATATTGCAAGCAACGATGGTATGCTTCTATGAGTTATTTTTATTTCTGTCATTGTTAGTTCATGCTCCACTGGAAAAAACATGCAAATAAGCATAAAAACGTAAATATTAAGACCAAAATATTATCGAAATTTGTTTTTCATCGAAGAAATGAGAATAATTGAAGTGAGAGACGAAATGTATTCCAGATATACGATTCGAGCGACGATAGGCACAAAAGATCAACTTGTACAAGGGACAATCCGATGGGAGGATGAAAAATAGAAGCTCGGAGTAATAACGCGACCAGAGTGATACCCTGAGTTAGTGGTTTTGGGCGAACGATCTACTTCCTAACCTTCTCGTGGCCTTGACATTTTACATTATGCTCTGCCGCGCTCTTTTCCCATTGACTTGGCTGGCTGTTGCGGCAAAGAAAAAAAAAAAGAACTTTCCACTTAAGCATTCTCCTTGGTCAAATTTACCGGTTGTCTTACACACCCCTTGCGGAATTGAAAAAGATCCTTTAATCGTCACACTTCCATCGCAAACACAGAAGAAAACTCTCAAGGCTGAATCTCAATCCAACATGCCCAGAAACTTTCTTTGCGTCTTTCGATTCAGAAATTATTGACCAACAGCCGTGTGATGTGAGCATTGGTTCGAACATATACGTCAGCATTTTCTTAAACGAATAAGTTCAAGGCCATATATTTAAAAAAAACCAGCCAACATTTTTTTTGTTCGCATTCGGATTTTTTTGCCCATTTTGCCCAATTCAAATGGCTCCTTATTTCGGTCATTTCATAGTCGATATGAAAAATACATCTTTTTAGGCACTCACCGAGAATTTTGAAAGTCTGTAAAGAGTAGTCTAGTAAAAAAATCTAATGAATTCAAACAATTTTACAACATTTTTCACCTCAGTTTTGTTAAAATGCAGAAATTTAACGTTTTCACATCTGATTGGCGATCGTATCACCAGATTATAACGATTTCGATTAATTTTGGCAGATGTTAAAAAAAATAGTTTCAAGAGTTGTAACAAAAGATATTCATAGTTTTTTTTTTTTTCATTCTACACGATATTAGAAAAAATATATTTTTTTATTGCGTTCTTCCGAAACCTGGTATACTTTGAATTCGGAGATTCACGAATTAATTACATTTTATAAAGCTTTAATCGAAGCTTTTGATGTTAGTCACGTGACATGGAGACGAAAGTTTCGCTGGTCAAAAAATTCTAAGATGCGCACCAGTGAAATCAGTGCATCAACGAGGAAATGAAATGAACAAAAAAAATTGAACAACGATCTGAAATACATAGAAACGTCAGCTGGGCCGCTACGTGACCGCATCGGGTCCTTTAATCGGATAAAAAAGCTTTGACCTCACCGCTGTACCTGAACTCTTGGCCATCGTTGTCATTTTTAATGTCTTTAAACGACTGTGGAGCAGCAATAAAAATAATAAGAAAAATAATTATATTTTTTTTCGTGTGTTTCCTGTCACAATTATGATTCCATCTAATTTCAGGTAGAAAAATAGTTTTTAGAAAGGTGAAAATATATCAATTTTTTATTTATTTCTCTAGCATAAAACGGCCTGTATAATATTTATGTAGAATTCTAAGTATAGAAAAAAAATGAATCTCAACTACGACAAATTAATATTGTTTCACTGTATTTTACATACAGACCCTGAGCAATGACGCTATTTTCCAGGAACGCGATATCGCGGGTTAATAAACAGTATACTACCAAACCTTCATTGTATTGATCTAACAAAAACCGAATAATTCTTTTTCAATTTTCATCAGTCGTACACTATCAAAGGGTCTCGGATAATGAAAAAAAAAAAAAAAAAGTTCCATAAATATACTTTTCAATAAAAAGTTTGAATTTTGATATGGTCAACACTCGAATAACATCGGTCAAATATTTTCGAAATATATACAGATTACACGGAACTTTTGAAATACAGATCGGAACGGATTAAACCATGTTGTGCGTCAAGGGCAATGAGTCACGTTTACAATGAGTCTTGTGACGTCGGTAACATTTCGAATTTCGCTTTAAAACCTCGCAAACATATTCCCAACACGCTTTACTAATACCATTCGAAAAAAAATGTTATGAAATTGTAAATCCTGAAGGTATTTTTCTCCTTAAACATTTACCGAAATGATCTATCTTCATTCGAAGTAGATTCCATGATTTTTAGTGCCTCGTAATTACTTAAAAATTGGGAGTTGGCGTTTACACAGAATCGAGTCAACTTTCAAATCTCTTACGTCTTCGTTCGGTCTCTGAAATCGTTGAATCGCGTGCAGTCGGACATTACACTGTACAAGCTGAAGCTTCGTGAGCTTTTATAGGTCAAGTTCTCTCCTAGTTCACCGGATAGGGCACGGTCAGCATGGGCCTAGACCCTCACCCTCTGGCATTCCTTTATTACCAAAGGTTCCTATACCCTTGGGATAGAGGGGAGCAGTTAAAGCCATCTGGCAATGATTACTATGCGAAAGAAAATGGCACGTGTTTTTTTTTCTTTCTGAAAACGTTACAGAGATTATTCAAAAATATATATATATGTTTGAATTATCGCATCGATAAGCTTGCTTGTCAAAACAAATATAAATATTGCGCGATTCAATTGATTAATTGAGGCATAATGAAAACTGAACTTCTATCAACTTCATTTGCAGGATTTCGATACAAGAATTCTGACGTTTAGTTGTAATCCAAGCCAATTATCGACGGCGATTGGTCATTTCTTTGGTTCAATTTACAATGAATTTCGAAATGTTTCATACATCAAAGAGTTAATGGATGGACAAAAAGTTGGGTTGTGAATTGGGTGTCATTAATTTTCAATACGTTGATGGGAGCGGTTGTTTTTATTGATTTAGCTTATCGACGTTAGTAAAAAAGACTTTTCGGCCATTTCCTCGTCAACAGGAATCTCGAGTCTCGAGATTCAAAATTTTTTTTTATTTCTGACAAGTATTATAACAACCTGTATCTACGTATACAGACTCAATGTTTCTGCATACATGTGTATGGATAATGAGGCAAATGAGACTTTGGCTCGGTGATGTCGGAAAAAAGAAAAGGGTGAAATGAGAGAAGCATTTTTTTGGGTCGAGCCATATGATTTTCATCACAGCTTTTGCCTCGATTACACATCCAAGATCCAAGGGTCAGAGGAATTTTCATATAACGAGCACAGCAAAGAAAGTTGGAAGAGCATTTAGACGAATAACGAGCTTGTGTCGAGGCTTCTCGTATACATTTTTCTTCGTTTCAAAGCTCTTTGTTTAAAGGTGTGGAACGAGCACCAAGATTTTCGTACCCGAGCTTTTCGGAAGAAAAACGAACCATGTCGTTGCGGTTTAAACTTTAATTACACCAAAATCCTTCTTTTTTTTTTCTGTCCACGAATGAAAAATTCAAGCGCATGCACGAAGAAAAATATGCTTTGACGAACTGGGAACTCAAATTCGTAAGTTTCTAATAAATACGAGCAGAATTCCAGCGAAAAATGCGTTATTAAACAGACAAAAAAATAAGAATAAATTGTGATAGAAAGAATCATGCCTACGAAAAAATTTATCAACCTCTATTGAGGTTACATCGTATAAAAATATTTACAGGAACTGAAGACTTTCGTGTTCACAACACATAAATTATATAATTGTATTCCGTCTCAGCATAAATCGATGTGGACAATTGTCATACACGACGAATTACATACACTGAGAAAAGAGTTTAGTTGAATTAACCAAGGCTTCGTAGAATACGTCGAAATAAATATATTTCGTTCATTCAAAAAATCGTTCAGTTGCACGAATTATTAATTTTATTTCACTAAACAAAGATACCAATTGAATCAACCAAATAAAAGATTTGTTGTCATGGATTTTGTTGGATCCACATAAGATATTTTTCATTTAATGAAACTGATATTTAATATAACAGAATATTACATTGGATGTATTTCACGAATCTATTTGGTTGATTCAACTAGTCTCTTTTCTCAGTGTACCAATCTACATATTTGTTTCGAACGAAATCAAAATAATTTTCTGTATCAACGACGATAGCTGTAACGGCTTTGTGTAATAGTCACGAGTGTATTGGATCGAACGTACATCCGACATCCAAACTGCAGAAAAAGATGTGGCTTCGTTCAAACACCTGAAAGAACAGTTTATTTTCCACTGTTCTGTTCCAACTTGAAAATTTTTCACTCAAAAGCCTATCTATATTTTTGGCATTCGTGTAATCGAGAACCATTCAACGAACCCATTAATTTTTTATCAAACTTCGCGTTTATTCTGACAAAAAAACCGTGCAATTCAATTGACAAAACTCTTCTAATGACATCAATTTCTATTGAATCAACCATTTGTTTTTTTCAGTGTAGAACAACATTATTAAAATAACTTTATACGCTGCGGAACCTCGATTGAAGCACGCACAATCATTCAGAGAAATATAACCACCTTCGTACCGAGCTTTCTAAACATTTTCTCAAGATAATTCCTTTTTTTTTTACCATATCGTCAACTCAAAGTAATCATTATGTTTACATGAAACGAAAGACTTGATAAAATGTGACAAAAATATGAGCGAAGGATTATCAAAAATATTAAAGATTCGCTCAATCATCAATCCTTGCTAAAGCAAGTGGTTATCAATCACGCGGGCTTCCAAACAACAAAAAAGAGTCGCAATTGCAATCAGAATGATAAATTGCGATACCGCAATAAATTCGAAATACAGAACTATCACATTGATGAATAAAAACCGTACATTACTATATTTTTTTTTTGTTTAGTCGACGATAAAGGATGCCTGAACGACCGACATTTTTTTTCTCGCGAGCATTCCTACGGGACGAAAAAAAAAATTGAAACAATAAAAATACAAATAAAAACAGAAAAAAGCCGGATTTGATGCACGATCGAAAAAATCTATTGGTCTCGAGCAAAAAGGAGTGAAATCAGAGATGCGTCCTTTCGAGTACAGGAAAAAGTTTTTCATATAGGGATACTAGTATTAGACGGAGAATATGAAAAGTCATGGTTTGAAAATTTTACCGAATCATTCTCTTACTGAACAATTATTTTATGATTTTCATCGAATGAATTCAAATTTTATCAGCACGACCGTCGTGGATTCTACTACTATAATTTTCAATGAACTTATAAAAAAAAGAATATGAAATCTGGAGCCGTTTCGGAGCTATATAATTGAATTGATTTTGATAAATCGTGCAATTTTCTAAAACAACAATTTTCCAGTGGACGTTAAGGGAATGGATCAGTCACCTAACCTCACTTCGAATTTTCGAAATTGAAATTCTTCCGTACAGTTTGACCGATTACAAAAAGGCTCTGTCAGCGGACGCAGGACGATGGCAAAAATCCGCTGACAGGGCCTTTTTTTAATCAGACAAACCGTGTTGAAGAATTTCACTTTCGAAATTTGCAGCTATCTCTCTCGCACTCACGGTGGCAAGATACTGACTGATCCATTCCCTTAAAATTGTATTTTAATTGAATAAAGTAACCGTGTTCGATGCACAAAAAGTTGCTTTCTCGTTTGATGCATGTGTATCAGCCGTTTAGAATTTAATTATAATCGTGGACGAGTATACAGCCACGTGCACGGTTACGAAACAAAAGCTGTTGATTTGGCCAACAATATCGCCATCCACGAGATCGTACTTCTAGTATTTTTTTTTTTGCTTTTTAAAAATAAATGGAGCACTAACTGACCGCAAGAAAAATTGGATACGCATTCTGTATAACGGCGCGTTAAAAAAAATTGAAGTCCACGTGCAATCCATTTCGAATAACAAAAGAAAACAATTTGCTCCCGAGAAGGCGTTTAACGGATTCCAGACTGTTCTCCTTATCAAATCCGTATTACGCAATTTCTACACTGTATTAAGGTTGTAGACTATTACGCAGATGCAGGCTGTCATATTACGAAAAAATATTTGTAAATAAAATAATTAGTGCACGGAAATCATATTTTTTTAAAATAGCACACCAACTAATCGCACCGTTAAATAGTTTTTAACGAACTGATTTGGCTCAAACGTTCCGGTAACGTAAGTCACCAAAATTGAATTTTGAGAATTTTCATTGTCGCTGGAATCTCGAAAAAAGGGTAATCAAAGAATGACAAAATGAACGAGTTTTTCTTGTGTGACTTTTTTTTTGTTTTTTTTCTTCTGAAATTTACGTATTTTGCTTCAAGAATGGTGAACCAAATTGTAGTGAGAGAGTGTCACCCACGTCGAGTCCTGCAGCTGGAGCTGCTGCAGCAGCAGGGAATCCAGCGGGCTTCGTATCGATCCCTCGGGAGCCGAACAGTGCTACACTGCCTACCAACATAACTATATACATATATATACATATATACCTACGCATACCTTTACGGTACATCACGTAGGGCAGAGCGAGAGAAGCCGATTCGTTTGCCCAGGATTCCCGAGTCTGGTCCTCTACAACCCGTACCATTACAGAGTTTATGTCCTCAGTACCCCCATCGTGGTTCCCACGGACATATATAGATACTTATATATTTGTATTGGAGAAAAGTGGTGTAAAATAAGTGAGAAATTGCATATCTCACTCCGAGTACTTGGAGCTGAAGTATTCCTACGAGTAGCGATGCATTGTATTGTTCTTTCGAGATATAACCAAGTTGACATTAGATTGATTGGTCTGAGTAACACGATAAGCATTTGAATAAATAATAATGCTTCGCGTGTTTTTAAGCTCCGGAGACTGGAGCAAAAATTTTTTTCGAAAATCTCATTTGTTTTAAAATTTTTATGTTGCACAAATAATATAAAAATCAAATACTTCAATTGTTCGGTGCTTGATGTATTTTTATATTGATCTTACGATAAACATACACGTTCAACGGTTTTTTGGAGAAATGAAAATTGTCGATAACTCATGATTTTGAATGGATGAATCTAATTTTGGCAAAGTCCCTTGTCATCTCAAGTGGACGACTGAACAAAACTCTGGAACATTGGAAAAAAAACAACTTCGTCGAATTGAAAAAATATTCTCGATTTTTGGATTCATTACGCAAAAGAAAAAAAAAGAAAAATTCGACAATTATTTATTTGGAATATGATCACTGTGTACTGGAGACTGAACTGACGAGGCAAGAATATATTGTTGTTTTTGCTGTGTGACGTAAACCAACGAATCAATTGTTCCTCGAATAAATCGAAGCAACACATAGAATTCAATGTAATACATATGTAACGAGCACCTTGCTTATATAACCACGTTTAACGAAAGCAGATTTATTCTGAAACCTAATTAATAATTGATCCATTATATTTATCTGTCGGTAGAATGTTCGTTTACTCTGGTTTGCTCGTCAACAATTTAGAGGCGCAATATATTGAAGAGTATCAACTGTAGGTATTTTAATTTTCCAAAAGCAAAAAATCCAAAAGTTCTTACTTCGAGGATTTATGAGGCTGGATCAATATTGAAGTCTTTCAGATCAAGCGGTAAAATAGAAAAAAAACAAACCTACGCTTATTCTTCGGATAAAAAAGTATTCGATGACGATTGAAACAACATCTTCTGAATAATTTTCAATTGTCAAAGCGTTTCGAGTGAACATGAAAGAAAATTTTTGCAAATTCAATTTGCAATTGCTCTGTAAAAATGAATTGCTATATTTTCACGAAAGAAAATGGCTCAATCAATAGTTGATGGGTCGATCCAGAATGTAAAAACGTGGAAAAGCTAAGAGCCTGCAGCTATCATATAATGTACTCTGAATTCACCCATTTATATGGATATTTTTCAAAATCATTGCGTGCTCTAAAAAACGAAAAAATTCTGTATTATTTTCATCGTAGGCCAGTTCGATCAGAGGCTTTGAAAAAGTACCTGATCGAGGCTCTTCTCGTTTAGATGATCGAGCGCAAGATGATTATTGCAAATGTTCTTAAACGAAAAATTCGGCTAGGAGAATAGATTATAAACAAATGTTGACGTTTACTTATACGTTACTACATGGTCTTAAGTCCAGCAGAGTATGACTCCACCAGGGAAGATGTTATTTCTCATCAGAGGTTGGATATGCAATTTCAGCAATTTACATGTAATTTTGGAACACATTTCTCCGAGAGGTTGTTTGGATGCCATTCTCAGTACGGCTGATAATTTCTACAGGCACGTAGGAACTGTGTACACACGGAAATACAGTGACGGCTTACAAGTTGGGAAATCAAAATCAAATTTCTGGAGCCATTGTGCATCGAAACCAATTTATGATGCTACGAATATTCGCTCCAGTATAATAACCAATAAGCTTTGTTTGGTCAAGTATACTTGAGAAAGAAATAGTTTGGATTGTCTGGCATCAACGTAATAATTATGTTTGCCTCGGTCGTTTAATATTCATTGTTCGTAGGGTGAACTATTTTGAGAGGTATGTATACAATACATGGTCAAATTTGTGAGCAAAGCATTTCGCTGTGTTTTGTTCACGTAATGGTCTAAATTAGAAACGTTCATTGTAACGTGTCAGTAAGCAGAAAAAAAAAAGAATTTTCACAGAAGAATTTCATAGAAGGGTCATGCTGGAGTTAAATTAGTTCGACACAAAAAGCACCATACAACGAAAATATAAAAATCGATTCTGCAGAACAATGTAAAATTCCATTTCAATTCTTCAGCAAGATATGAATTTTGTCGTCAAAGCGTACCATCATTTCACAAGAATATTGCATATAAAAGAGGAAGTTAATGATGAAAAAAAAAAAGAAAGAAAAAAAAAAAGAATTTACGAGCAAGGCCTTATGATGGGAGCAAAATTTTATTTCACGATGGAACGATGTAGAAACGATAAAATTCAATTAGGCGTGAAACATTGTAAAAAAAAAAAAAAATGTTTTTCAGTGCCACTCGCCATCATTTCACGGCGTTTCCCGACGATGAGCTTTGATCGATTTTTCAACCAGCAAGTTTTTGCTGGAGGAAAATCTCTCGTTAATTTCGTTGAAAAAAAAATCGTTCAAAATATCTATCTCGGCTGAAGAACCAATATTATCCTTGCTCGGACCGTTAACACATTTCAACTCTTTAAGAAAAAATGTATCGAAAATCTGAACCTTGACTGTTACACGTGCCTGGTTTCCACGCAGTTCGTTATCCGATCTAACGAGACAAGGGTCGTATTGCATGCTCCGATTACTTCTTTTATTTTTTTTTATACATGATCACATCGGGACAGGTCCAAATGAAATTTTGTCCATAGTTGAACAATAACTTGAAATTAGCACATATTGTGCATATATGTCAAATCCGGATGTGAAACGAAAATTTGGGAGAATTTCTCTTCCGATCAATGCGGATCAATGTCAAATTAAGAGGACTTTGAACAATGAACTGGGCTGTATTCACCGGTTTCGTAATATTACGATGGATGATTTATTCGGAATTGTTTCAGCTGTAAATCATACGATGAGCTTATAAAGTTGAAAATATGGAGAGAGAGAAAAAAAAGGGAAAAAATGAATGTTGTAAAGCGTGAAAGAGGGCTCGAGTTGAAATAAAATCGAAGAATCAGTCTTCGGCCGAATGTGCATTTGGAAAACATTCGAACCACATTTTCAATGACAGAAAAACTACGCCAACCAATGGATTGCAGATTATTATCCGCGATTCAATGACCATTATTGTTTCCAGCAATATTCTCGATTCCAAAAATCGGTATAAAACAATTGACTTAGCAGGTTTGATGACAAAATTTATAATTTTTTACTGACACATTTTTATCTCACACAACTTCCATATGACGTTTGTAAAATACATCAAACACAAAATTGGGTCAATTATTTGCCGAGCCACTGTTTTTTGTTTTCTCGCACAATGAAAAAAAGATTCTCACTACGTACTAACGAGAGAAAATTGTGAAATGTACGCGGCAGAACGAATTCTGTTATACAATGTGAAAAAATATATGTTTTCCATCTGTTTTGTTAAAACCTGTTTATTCATTTGATGATAAAAATCGTAAAATCGAGAAGCCATGAAACAAGTTGAACATAAAAAATTGAGACATCGATGTAAATGAAAAATTAAAATACAATTTATACCGTAATCATCGAATTTAATTTGAGTTTAATGAATGATGTCGAAAAAATAATACTGGATGGTCGCAATTGTACAAATGAAATCGCGAATTTAAACGATATGACAAGAAATAAATGAATTGGAAAATGTTATGATCGTGCTTTAAAATTTTCTCATATTATTCGTCAGTCGTCACGATATAATCTGTGTGTTCGAATGACACAGTGACATCGCAGAGAAAAAAAGTCGCATAAAAAAAAAATGACAATTGTTAGAGCGCTGTACGAAGGTGAGAGAAGCGCCTTCGCTATGATTTTTCATCATAATCCTTCGGGCAAGCGAAGAAACGAACAAAAAATGGAATAGCTTCTAGGCTTCATTACGTTTCTGTAGCTCTAGCTTTTTGTATATCTACGGTATACGCTGCGTAACCCTGTTTGCCATTCCACAGCATAAATGACGAGTTAATTGAAAGCAGAGTCTGAATCGTATCGTACGTATACTCGTAAAAATTGACCTACATGACGCGTGATGATTATATTTTATTTATACGCTCGTTATTTCATCCATAAAACTCAACACTGTACCGATTCAGGTGATTTTTTGTGTGTAGCCAAAAAATTATTTAAACATTAACTTTTAAGAATGTTGCTAATAATAATTAAGAGAAATCTCTCGGGGAAAATAATGGAGTTTCGATTCAAGCTGTTATGATTTTTTGATATATCAATGCAGAGGGACTAGGAGCTTGAAACTGACGTTTCAACTCGACTGTCGATAAGTTTCATTTCAACCGAACATCGATTTTCAAATGAGATGCGTTGCCTCGACGTATTACTATTTACTAGAAATATAAAAACTATTTCGTTGCACGAGTTGATTATAGTTTACGCTTATTTAAAAATTTTTTTTTTCTCATTTACTTCCATAAGATATTCAACATCGTTGATGGTTTATTCTACTCACGTTTACGAATCGGGGGATTTATGTGTGTTGGTGACTCACCTGAAACAGACAATAAACACAAATTTTTATACACACTTTGAAAATATCAGAGTATACTGAATTCTGTACAATTGTAGTACCGAGGTGTGTGGGTAAAAGTTATGCACGGACACAATATTGTACATGACAAATCGGGATCGTTGCAATGGCGAACAAATTTTCGCACAATTTTGCTTATCGCTCGCATTATATGTATTTCCAATCAATTTCTCTTGTTGAAATATACTTGATTCGTTCCACCTCTATGCTTTATGTTTATTTTTGTCAATACACGATAATCGAATCAATGAAAATCCGTTGTTTCATAAACATCGTTTATTTTTTAAATTCTTCTTACTCTAAAAATATAATTCATTGTAACAGGTGAGAATCATTTTTGAAATACTAATAGTGCGACGACAAACATCATGCAACTGCGTAAAGTTTCAGTTATTTTAGGATCAATTTTATTATTATTATTAGTATTATTTTTGTCATTATTATTATCGTCTCAAACATCAAGTAACAATGAATTACCGTTTCAATCCTATCGACGAATAAGTTTGCGTGAAATCATTCGTTTGAAAATATGACGCGATCATATAGCCTTTATGCTGATATGCAAAATCAGCATCGTGAAATATGGTAAATTCGTTTTTGTTCAACATCTCGAAAAATTCGTGTCAATATCCGTCGTAAGGCCGAAAAGCCTTCGGGATATTTGACTAAAAGGACAAAGAAAAGATAAGAAGGATAAAGTACGGTAGATCGTTGAACAAATTGGCAGGAGTTTTTCAATCGGTTATCAACGTAAACTTTCTATAGATATAGCCCGTATGAATGAGGCTGATCCATTCAATCAAAATCGAACGAGGGCTGCTAGCTGGAACACGAATGATGTATATGATCGATAAAACAACAGACTTCTCATCGGTTAAACCGGTTACATTCACAAAATATTCATAAATCATGACAACGACGTTTTCAAATAATCGATCGAATGCAAAATCGAAAGTCCGACGAATGTACGGTTACGTTGTACTAAAACGCCTCATGCAGCATTGAAAGCCAATTAAAGGATAAGTGATGGGTTTTATTCGGACGTGATTTTGACACAAATTTTTGCGAAATTGAATTTATCTAGATACCGTATAAGTTTTATCGCGCTGGCTTTTACTTTTAATTTTTCTTTCAGAAAGATTTTTCTTTCATTTTTCTTTTAATACTTGCGGCGTCGAGCCGCTACCGCGTCTCTTGATTTACTTATATATTGTGACGTAAATATTTTAAACGTTGATTTGCACTTCTCCCGCTCAATGTTCCGGCCACGATAAAACAATGTCATCGATCGTCCTCGTCGTCGTTGTCGTCGTCATTTCAGGTTTCCTGAATAGTCCCGTGAAAAGTCTGAATGACGTCTTTCGTATTCGAGAATTATCATGTGGAATTTATTTGAGGAATTATGAAAATATTAACCCTTCCGCCATCACTTATCGCGACGAATATTTTATTTGTACTCTATTCGATAAAAATGCACATGAAAGAATTATTCCCGTAAAAATTTGTCGGCATCTTCGTCTTTCGCCTTATAACTCATATAGCTTCCGATAATATTCGTTGTAATTGTTCTTTTTTTTTTTAATTATTTTTCATATCGTGACCGTGAAAATATTTTCGATCAAGTGTGTGAGTGACTGGGATAAAAGCCGCGTTCTTGAAAGAAAGTCCGGCCGAGTCAAAGATCATTACCGAGTACTCGGTGTAATATTGAATAATTTCCATCTGTAATTCACCAAAAAAGATCATTTCGCGTAATTTCATTATTCTTTCCATGAGCAGAATCACGGTTATAAAATACGGGCTCGTTTAAGAGTGTTAAAGTGTGCCCGGTCGTATGAGTCTGCAGTCGGTGTTTGCGCGTGTCACCTGTTTCCTTTCCCGCGATTATTTCTATTATTCGACAAGACATTCGTCTGATTAATTTTGCATAATAGAATATGATGAATTACGATCGAACGAGATAAATTGCGAATGAGTTTGACATAAAATTGTGACAATAAACAATATACTTGTTAACCGTTAATAGAGTGCTTTGTTTTTCGTAGCTGCTTGACCTCGCCCATTCCGCTGATTGCCAAAAGCTGATCAATCGCTCTTCCATATCTCTCGTATCGTGTCACTGCTTACATAACATCTTTCATGAAAATTATGATAAAACAATACGAAGGAGGGAATCGGGCTTCTGTGGCAGTTGAGAAAAATTTCCGCCACAATACGTGCACATTCTATGTGTCCATCTATATATATGTATATATAAAATATATAATTATATAAAAGGATTTTTCTATTTTCACCGATTCAGCTACTGCATGTATCCTTTGAACTCTGTATATGTCAAAATTTCAGACAGAATTGTTTTATACATGTGGGATGATTCCGAATGTTTGCACTTCCTCAGGGTTGAGAGGATATCGTTTCGACATGATCATATACGGAAGAAGGATCTTGACAGTTTTCATTTCCTACTATAGGAATAACGATGAAGGGAGGGGATTGCAAGAAGAATGATTGAAAAGGGTAAAAAAAGAGTGAAAGCGTAGAAAGAGAAGAATAAGGAGACGAGCGAGAAGCCAAAGATGGAAAAGAAGAAAATCCTCTCAAACGCAATGGAGCGTTCGAAAATCCCCTTTTGAATATATATGCCGCCTCAGGATATTCAAGGACCTTTCGAGAAAGATTGAACGGGCACCCACTCAGGCATATATACGTATATACGTGAGGAAAGAACTCGGTTACCTCGACTCTTTTGAACTTTTCGTAAACGTTTTTTTTTTTCACTTTTTTTTTTCCTATTCCGTTTCATCGCTGTAGAAGTCGAAAAACTGGAAGAAGGATGACACCCTTCGAGATGCTTGCAAGCTGCAATCTCGTCGTTTGACCTCTGCTGGCATTGACTGTTGGATTTTCATCCGGTAGGGTATATTCTTTAGAGCAAGAGTAACGAAAGGGAAGGGCAATAAGGGATTCGCGGCAAAGATTGTCGACAACCTTCCACGACACAAATTCATGTCAGCAAATACTCCATTGACTCTCAGTATGTCAATATATGTGTGTGTGTGTGTGTGTCTTAGGCGTAGGCACCGCATATGGTACGCGGTAAAACTGCAATCGTATTTGTAACACTTCTGGCCTCGTAAACTGACTTCACACTCGTTTTTCAAAAGAATAAAAGAAAAAAAGTGAAGTCGTTATACGAACGGTTAGGTAAAACGAGTGAACGTAGAATTTGAACAACTGAAAAACTGACATGACCGTCCTACTGAAAACACTACTAACGCGTAAACCTGCATAAATTGGTTTTATCCCAAGAAATCTGCGACGTTGTACAAAACTCATTTCATTACGATTAATCAACTACCGATAGATACAATTAAGATAATTTGCGTTTCATTTACTTTTGCAATAACGCTGTCATCGAGGAATATAAAAAATCAGATTCAGAATTTCAGGATATTTGTGACACATTTGATTGTTCATATGATGCAGAAGAAGTTATTACAGACGTACATAATAAATAGAGCATGTACATATATTTATAAGTATATAAGCGAAGCCTTAAAGCCTGAGAGTTTTTCCTTCCGCTACTCGTCCTTCATTCCTTCCTTTTTTTTTTCTTCTTTCCTTCCTTCCTTCCTGGGCCGTTACGACAGCAAAAACACTTTTGCCTCATGCGAGTCAACGACGAAGACAAATTACGTACTCCATGATCCCTCTTTCTCACACAATCGGTTTACGAAAAATTCCGTAATACTTAACACCCCACCGATTCTTATATAGATCGTGTGATACTTTTATAAAGTGCTTTCTCCGGGTCCCAGTGTACGCGTGTCCTTGGAGTACGTAGAAGCTGACTATGACATTATATTTATGACTGTACGATGACGTTAAAGCGACACTTGAGTTATCTATACGTATAAAAACAAGACTTTCCTGATTTCAGGATTTCCGGGATTTTTTTATTTTTTTTTATACAATTCACACGAAAAAAAAAAGGATCCGAAAGGAGGAGGAAGATTTTCGAGCCATATCTGAGTAGATCCTTGTTTTTGCCCGAGAAATGTCGTAATAGATTTGTTTCTTACTCTCATAGATATGTTTGAACGTTTTAAATCTTTCACCAGTAGAATCTCTTTGTGTACATAAAAGTGATGCTGAATGAGATAAATAAGTTGATCGTATTCGAAGAACCGTAGAATAAAAGAACCTCAGGGAATGGTGCATTAGTCGAAGAATCTGTGACCAACTTTAATGTCTGAGGAAATACGAAGGTATTCATTTTGTAGAGAAGAATAAAAATCGAAACGAGATAGGTCTTATTCAGAACTCTTTCATTTTCTGATACGATTCATAAGGATTGTTCCTGGTTGGCATTTTACAAGCCAAGTGGATGGCGGAATAAATCGTATTTAGAAATTCAACAACTTCAACCGGAGATTTATTAAATAGGAAAAGGAAATACTTGAGAATAAATAAAGAAAATAATTATTTATTGACTAAGAGGGACTCGTTCATATTCACTGATTTTCTTCGATGATTCACTCAACATATAATGAAGAATATTGAATGGCACCAGATAAAAAGGAGAAGCTAGAACTTACAATATTGCCTTCGCACTGCATCATCGTCCACTGAAAAATGCTAATTTTATAGGAAATCCTGTAGAGCTTTCTCAAATGAAACATCACCGGAGAAACTTTGCAAAAAATTGAAAATTACGGTAGACGATAAATAAATGTTCACTTGTTTATTTTTGTTAATATTCGTGCTCGAATTCGCTTATTTTTATTAGATATAAATTCATTCTTTATTAGTCACATTGATGAAAATCTTCTTCAAATTGCAAAAAGCAATTTTTTTTAAATCACTTTTATCGGAATTACTTTGTTGGGTAGCTTTTCGATGATGAAATATTCGATTGTTCATAGTTCGAAGCTGCTGATATACACGTGAATATTGCGCAATAGTTCTCACGATAAAAAGCATTTTTACGCGGGCTAGAAAAAAAAAAATTCTTCACGATGGAGTTAACTTTTACTCAACTTTTCATTGCACCACCGATAACCCTTAAGGAACAGATGGCAGACAGTATCAGAGAAAAACTTTAAAGGTATGTATATATGTATATGCCCCCGACGAGAACGATCATGGAAAAGAGATTCTCGTCTCGTCGAGTACTGGCCATTGATAATACGCCCTCGTTCTTCTGACCATGTTATCGCGCTACGTAACCAGTTCACTGTCGCCGCATGGATTAAAGAAAAGAGCTTATTCGATTACAGAACGTATTTAAACTTTAAGTTTATAGAGTGTGTCTGTGAGGGCGATAAAAGTTGGTGATTTCAATTGAAATTTTCAATAGTCAGATATTTTGATAATTCAAATGCAATTCTCACATCGTGGATAACGATATGATTGATGTCAAATACTCTATGATCGATAGAATTTTAATGAAAACCAGCAACGAGTGGGCGCTCATTGCGTAGTTTCAGGGGTTTATCCCGGACAAAATCAGTCTTTGGTTAGATAATCAAATGTAACAATGGGAGACAGCTTTTTTGATTTTTTTATGGTAACTGAAACTGAGTGATAGTTTGGCTCACACACAAACACGCGAATAACACGAAATGAACAATTTTTCATGCTTTGTTAAATTTTTTTTCTATCATTTTAATTGTTCAATACTTCGAGAAGCTATTCTCAAATTTTTCATTCGATTTTCTCTGTTACTTCGTTACAAAATTCATTTATTGGAGCCATGATGTCGCAATACTTCAGATTATTCCATAAGAGATTGATTAATTGATTAATTAATTTCTTTTTTCATCCAGCCTCCTTTTATTTGTCAATCATTCTCCTGAATGTCGTTAAATTTTGCAAGCATTTTTTTCTGTAATATTTTATTGCTCGAAAAGTTTTATTGAAATCTCTTTATTTTGATGTAATGACACAACAACGTTAAAGTCTACGAAAAAAGGGTTAAAGTGGTTGGATTTATGGTAATAACCTGCAGAAACAGCGAAAATAAATTAATAAATATAGAATCGAACACCACCGGAATGTTGATAATGGAAAGAAGTTTGAAGGTGACAAATGGAAAAATAGTCGATCTACCGCAACGGTCTTCGAACGAAGTGACCGACCCAGGGTAATACTGTCCAGGATTTCAAGAATAATCTGACTGTATTTCGTAAAATCTGTGATGATAGATTTATTAAAATTAGTATCGTCGATAAAATATTTTGAGCATTTGGTCGTACGTCACAGTATCATTGTGTCAATACGTTTGAGTATTTTAACGGTCAATCAAATATCTACGGTTAGATTGGCTCGAATCGTTCTTTGAAGCAAACAAGAGAACGGATGTATACGGTTCTTGCGTGATGATTTTATAAATAGCCAATTGTTGTTACCGAGTAACTGAGAAGAGACAGAGTCGAAAACAAGGACATTTAAAAAGAGATGGAAACTGGTAGTATCTGTGCGGAGGAAGCATCACTCAAGACTTCCGAACACGTAGAGATGTCCATAAATCAGATACATCGTAGAACGTTTTTGATCGTAATTTGTCCCCGTCGACTCGGAATACTATGTTGTTCGTAACATATAGCAACAATTATTTGGTATTACGATGTTTTGCATTTGTAGGAGGATCCAACTTAAATTCAATAAAAATATGATTGCCTGTATCGTAACAAATGTTTCGGAACCTTTCTTCTGTCTTTATGCGAACATTGATTACGAAATTCACTATCAAACATGTCTATACACCGTTAAGGATATATGAAGATAATAAAACTTGTACCATACAATGACCAATGAAATTTACAAAGTCGACTGAAATTTGAATGATTGCACTCTGATAGGAAAATTAAAACAAAAAATGTCATCTATTAAGATGAAACTCCAAAAAAACTCTAAAAACTATTGAAATAAAATTCAAAAATGTTGTGAACATGCGTTAAAAAAAAACAGATGTTTGGTAGATAATCAATGCATATGTATATGAATTCTTTCACTGTGTATAGTGTGATGAAGGAAAATATGACTTCAAACTTTTGTGACAGTTGATTGAAAAATAAGAGAGAAAAGGAAATTGTTGAGCTTACACTGTACAAGAAATTATAGATACCGATGAAAAGAAAAAAACGAGTTATATTACGAAGCTCAAAAGTCCCGAGCAGCTATATTTCATAATTGAAAAATCTTGAACATGTACTTGTTCAGGATTGATATGGTCAGGAGATGCCAATAGTTATTCCGCTAATTCGGCTGAAACATGAACAGACATGAGAAACATGGCATGCTAATCACGTCAAGCGATCGGCACCGCACAAAACCATTAGCCATCCGCAATATCGATAGATTATACGGTACACTCGTATGCTTTGGATTCGAGTGACTCGTGCGCATCCTCGATATAGCTTTACGTCTAAACAATCGTAAATGTCGTTTGTTTTGATGAAAAGAGGTTTTTTTTTCGATAAAAATGAATCTGGTTCATTACCCAACGATGGAAAAACTAGGTATCTATGAGTTAAAAAAAAAATCCTATGAAAAACTCCCTATTCCGTGAGTTTTTATAAAAACATTACATCGAATGATTTTCCATTGCATATCACGAAAATCAAGTGGATAAAACGTTGCGATTACCTATAAAAAACCAGAAAATAATCTTATTACATACGTAGTGTGTAACTGTATATGGGCTAAGAAAGTTTATCTCGAGTGTAATGATGCAGACTGATCATGATGAAAATGCAAGAACAGCATATAGAGTGCTACAACTCCGCGTCAAAGAGAACACGAAAATTTGCATTTATACAGGAAAGTTTGGGCGACCCAAGAGTCTCAACTAGGTAGGATATAATAGAACTATACATGTATAGTATACTCGTAATATATTTTGCCATAGTTTCTCGTGGGCAACCGATACTCGGTTGGGAACTCTGTCTAAAATTAAGAATTCTGTAACAAAATTATAAGTAGAGGGACTTGAGAAAAATCGAATCAGATTGGTCAAAAACTGACTGGAAGCAGCAATGTCTTCTAATGTCTGTTCATACACATCTCAAATAATCGACTACAAAAAAGTTATTTGGAATTTTCTGAACTCCTTATACCTAAATCATATGACTCATGTAAACAGATAGGTTCAATCATTATGCACGTACTTTGATATCGTACAGTGAAATATTTATTTTTGTTCTCCAACGATGGCGTTAGGAATGGTGAAACGAATTAGAGTTGGTATAGGAGCATTGTGGCATCTCGTGGAAGATCGAAATGTGCATAGATAATGCATATCTAAATGTAACGACCATATAATTGTCCCGTTTAATGAGATCATTGTTCTTTTGCCATTTAAACAAAATTCGATGTCCATCAAAACCCAATATCAAGTTCCCCCGTCACGTTGAGACGTCAGAGTGCTTCAAATCCGTTTCTGCGATCGTCTAGGAGAACTGCACGTTTAAATTTTTACGACTCAACAGGGACCTGTCCTTTATCATCAAGCGAATCATAGAAGAGAGATAAGAGGTTAGATCAAGAGATTTATTTCCCCCTTTTCAGCTCTTACCGATATGCTGTATGATCACACAATCGGTGAAATAAAATTCCCTGGTCATGGCGTTCCGACATACGACCTGGCATCCTCCTACTTTTTTGGACCAACAAAGACGATCAACCGAATGCACGTCTTTCTCAAAAGCCTTTTCTTTCGACCGATTTGACAATTATATATGCAAACAGCCTGAGAAATCTCATTGCTAACGAGAATGCTCCAAGATTTTGTAATTGTTTTTTTCCTGAATAAAAATCTAGGATTTTACTCATTGATTCGTTGATTTTAATCCAAGTCTTGTCAAAAATACTAACCCAGGCATCAATTATAGCACTATAGAAGTTTTGAATTGACGGGGACAGGCACGTAATTCGCTTGATAAAAAGATTTTACAGTTAAAAAAAAATCAAATCCTTAAGATCTCTGTACAAGCTCGCAGTTTCATCAATCTCAATGATCCATTTAATCTCTCAAATTTATCTGCCTGATGGCAGGATAAAACACCGTTAACACGATGCCATTTTCGTACTGACATTACGTAGCATTACGTAGTCAATTTTCGTGAATTACGTACTACCGTAGAACGCACAAGAAAGCAACATCGTGTGCAAAAGGCTTTAGATACAGTCAATAAAAGATTACATAGAATCATATATTCAAGGACAACAACATCGTTCGGTAAAGTAACAAAAAAAAAAAAGGAGAATTGTGATATGGTTCTGGTGATCTGATCGAGACTCACCCGCAGATCCACGAATGACGTCTCCTGGGTATGTTGCTCGGAGGCACGAGAAGTAAGGGTGCCGTTCCCTTTATAACGACACTAGCAGCGGACGAGCTAGGATCGCTCGTTGGGAGCCTTAGCTCCGGTACCTGGAGATTGCTGTTCATTCTCGTATCAATAGTGGCCGATGAATTCCAAGGCCCGGTAACGACGACTACTCGACCATTGTAACCGCCGACTCTCCAGGAGCCTTCGCCCACTGAACAACAATCGCCATTTTTAACCGCAACGACTGATTTTTCTTGAATACTTTTGACTTTTAATTTTCGCGTCGATTTGCCAAGAGCCAAAATATATTACGAGATTAAAACGAATGACGTTTCCGCATATTAAAACGCAGGTAGAAGTAAAAAAATTGAAAAAAAAAAAAAAAAAAAAAAAACAAAAAGAAAAGAAAAAAAAACGAAACAAAAATAAGGGCAAAACTTACGAGAATTGTAATGTTGTAACTTTGGTAATTTTATATTTTCACGATTTAACGAATTTCATAATACGTTTTTCGTTCACAATTTCATTCCTCGGCATTTTATAATTCACACCACACGCCACAGAGATTTTTTTTACGTGCAACAACACAAACATGTCGAAGCGTAGCCAGAGGAAAAATTAATAAAAATTAAAAAATACGACGAACAAGATGCACTTGCACTCATTTGGCACATCATCATTCTCACCATGCGTGTCAGATTGGATATTAAACTTTTCGCTTTCTTTCACAAATTAACTCTTCAGTAGAATATATTTTATTCGATACATTCAGTCCGGTAGTGCAGAACACGAAAACGGTGTTAATTATAAATCGGAGCTTATACCGTTGTCGCGATCGAAGCGATATCAACGAATATGCATTTTTTCAGAAAAAAAAAGTTTCAACTCTCCTTCGTTGTATCTCGGTTCACTCGGGTTTAGTTTCGATCGTATCACACATCTGTGTTTGGGAAACAAACACAGGAAAAAATTGATAAGACACAAATAACGAATCGTCGTTACGATAGTATATGCACATTCGGTTAATTGTTTTGGAACGCTAATAAAAGCAATCGCAAATGACGGTGCTTACAGTAAATCGAAATGGAACGATCAGTCGAAATTATTCATAGCATATTTACGCACTAGTACAAAATGGAAAAATTTCATTGTAAAATATAGTTGAATTGAAAGGTTTCGTTGGCGTAATGAATTATTTCAATGGTGAAACATGTGAATTTACATATTTGAACGTTTCAATATACGAACCGATTGTTAATGTCTCCCTAGAGAAGATTTGATAGTGTTTCTTCTTATCTCTCTACTGAATTCCAGCGCATTCGAATAATTTAATGAATTTATAGCGTTGATTAAAATCGTTCATCTGTCATTTAATCGGCGGTGTGAACAGTTCTTTGGAATGAACGTCCTTCTGCTAAACTCGAATATTAGTCTGAATAGATACCGACTCTTCTACTTGAAAACACTTCTTTGTTCGGCCAGTGGATAAGCAGTTCAATCGATCGTCAATTTGTCCGTAAATAACGGGCATTGAAGGATTTGTATAACGCTACAATAACGTTATGGATAGGGAGCGTATAAACCGCCGTGCTGAAATCGTTACAACAAGCTCTTATATTGATCCTCTTATAGGCACTTTGCATTTGTGCCAACAGCACAAGTGACAAGAAAAAAAAAAATCGTCTCGGTAACCCCTCTTTTACTTTTTACACCGCTGTTTCTTTATCCCCAGTTGAAAACAAAAAGACACGACATGTGCTCACATAAGCAGCATCTTTTAACAATCTTTTTTTAGATGATCTAATCAAGTGACAAAAGACTTTAGCATTTTCGTTGCCTAGACCTAAACCAAACACGAATCGTTTATATTTTTTGTTACCATGATAACCGATCATGTCTACTGCTACTATCTTGTTAAGAATTATATATCAGTGAAAAATTCTAACGCAAAATATATAATCTATGAAGTATTATTTGTTAACGTTTATGCTTTTTTTTCTTGTTTTTCCCAGTATACAAGGATTATCGCAGGGCTAAAAGCGAAATAAAGTACGAAGTAGCCCACTAACTCGTTACTGTGGCGAAGTACGAAACTTAAGCCAGAAATAATCGCCGCGGTTAGCCGGAGAATAAAAACGTTGAGCCACTGAGCATTGAGTATAAGTCAGAGTAACCGATAAAGTGAGATGAGAAACGCGGGGTTAGTAATTTATTCGAAATGCAAATTAATAGACGCTTCCGGTTAGTGGTAACAAATATATATGTTTCATCGTTCAATTTGATAGCCGGTGAAAATCGTTTCGAGGCGTAGGAGAACTTTGAGAATATTTAAAAATGCGCCGTTTGTTAATTCAATTTGGGGACGTCAAATAACGTAATAAAATTTAAAAGTTTACAAGTGACGTTGAAAGTCTCGTGCAACGTTTAAGATAATATTTCATTTGATGGATGGGAGTCTTGAAAAATATAACTATGGTCGCTGATCCCATTATTCACGTCTCGACGATGGGTTTTAGTATTGAAACATTGTACATGTGTTATAATTTGTCCAAATATAAATGATTAGATTTTTAAATTATGAAGATCTAATATTCTATTAACAATACAGGAGGTACATTAACATTTATAGCTGTTTATCAATTGTTTTCGGATTTTTTTGATAAGATTACTGATGCGTGGTCTATTTATTGGACAGCTGATTGAAATATTATCATCGAGTGTAATTTTATTCAAATGAAACGAGCCCACGATTCATCATTCTTTGTTCACCTCCGGAAACTGTCCATAAAAAAAATTTACTCTGCATTTTTACGTTTCAGCTTTTCAAATAACCCCTGTTGACAGTTAAAAACAGCAATGATAAAAAAAAATGATGAATTTTCATCGTGCGTACGCAGAATTGCATGAAAAATTGAATAATTTGAAACGTCGAAGCAATTTCGTTGATTAATTCTCGATTTTTCTGAACTAGAGTTTCACGAAATATGAGAAGAATTATATTCATCGTACTATGAAAATTATTCGTTGCGTCAGTTATTATTAAAAATAATAAAAACAATAATTTCTGAGGCATTTATTACGTTTTAGTTATGCAATATCCTTTATACTTTGCTTTCTTTTTTCCCTATTCCAAGTGTTACCTACCAGATTCCATATACCAAGTAAATTTTTTTATATGCGAGTTTATATTAATCGAGAAGAGAAGGATACGATAAGAAGAAGCGACAAGGAGAAAGAATCTCGATTTTCCAGTCGAGAAAATTTATCGAGAGGGTGCGCGAACCGAATGGGAAGACTCCTTAGCATTCAAGCAGAAGTGTGGAAGGTAAAGACCAGCAGTGGACTTACAGAGGCGGAAATATATGATCCAGGAAGTTCTCTAATCGATTCTATGCTTTGATATTAAATTATATTTAAAAAAATATATATATAAATGAATGGAAAATAAAAAAGCAGAAGCGATATAGCACGAAGAATGAAATTCATTAAATGAACGAAGCAAGTAATACGATTTCATTCGACCTGATGGAGCATTCTTTATCTTTCTGATTTATAATATTTCCATTGGGAAAATCTGAATGATGAATCTCGCCGTGATAATTACTAAAAATTATTACAAATTGTGCAAGAGGGCTTTCAAGCTTTACGAAGTTACGTGGAATGTTATCATTGGAAATTCACGGTTTTGAAGCGAAGTACCATTCACCTGAATTTTCAACGTCATTCATACGCGGATATATGTTAAAAGACGTAGAATAACAGCAGTCTGAACGGTCATCCGTTCACCGAGCACGTACCCTGTATAAACGTATTTTGCATTTCTACGATATATTCTGCAAAGAGTGGGTTAATTTTTATGCAAATTTTTTTTCCTTCTGCACTGCCTTGTCTACTTCACTTTAAATAAGCAAAAAAAAAAAAAATTCCCCGCTCCCGGAAACTGTGGTTGGTTATTTTAGCTTTTCTTCTGCACGATGAGAAAACGCCCATTTATCTCTCGACGTTTATGCAAGCATTATTTTTCGTTAGCGGCGTTTCAGTTCTTTTCTCTTCTTTTTATTTTTTTATTTCCACAAAAAAATCACAACCGTCGACCATGAAATGACATTCCTCATAAGTTGACGTAACAAAAACCGATAAATCCTCATACAAGAACTTTCCAAATTTTCAAAGTCTTCAATATTTCTCGAAGCCAATAAAAAAAACGTTGAGAAGTTTCGAATGAAACATCATGGCTTAGACTGACGCAATATGTTAGAAAATCGATTAAATAGTACTTGAGATTGGAAAAGCTTGAAAAAAAAGCTTCTAACTTTCATCGACCTGGTTTATATCGTTGTAGGCACTTCTTCGTCATTCCTACTTTTCGACTTGGCCACACCTCCCGACATTTTTTGCGATTTTCTCTACTCTTATCCCAATTATATCGAGTTATTCCTCGTTCGATTCTTTTCGTCCCTGAAATTTTCGGAGCTCCTCGTTTCGGGTGAAAATGAGAAAAACTTACAACAGCCTCGGGCCTTCGAATACGTATTTACGCGAAAGCGCTTGGTAGAAATGATAGTACTCGGGGTGAAGTTTTCAAAACTATTGTACACACACGTGTATACACATATCGTATTGTACAATATGTGAAAATAATATTGTGAAAAGCCCTGCGAAACAAAGTCTCCCAAGATCACGCGATGGAGAGGCCCTTTTAGTTCACGATTCGTTGAAACCTTTTTTGGACAATCTTTTGCCAGAACTTGATACTTCTAGTGAGAGATCGTAAAACACCGAGAGGTCTCGAGCTCGCACCTCGAGTTAAACTAGTTGGCTGCCATGTTTAAATGAAACATGAAATGAAATGAGATATATATTAAACAAAAACTTACGGAACAAAAGGGAAGACATCTAAAAAGCACATTTGCTCGAATGAGATTTTTGCAAGGAAATTTTGTTTTTTTCTCCCTTTCTTCAGTACCGAAGATTTTAAGTTACAATGAAAATCGTTACAAATTGCGAAAACGAACCAAATCACTGATATATCCGATAATTTTTTTTTGTCAAATATATTCTGCGATGAATTTGAAGGTTGATCGATTTTTTTTGACATACAAAAGCGTTTATTTGACTTGTAAGAAAGTAATATATAGGCTACCGATAAATTTTAATTTACCAAGCCACATGCGCAGAAAGCTCGCGTGTTATTGCAACTGTGCGAATTTCGTATCAGTTTGATGGCCCATTGTCATCCCACCTCGTCTTTCCCTTTGCATTGTATCTCTTGAAAGGGGAAATTTATTCGGTGCATTCAGCGCATATGGAAACTCTTTTCTTACACGTATATTTACTCGAAATAAGTAATTCCAATGATAAGCACCAACACCGCGATTTTCTGGATAGCTATACCTATACACGAATCAAAATGTCAATAAACTGCAATCGTCGTCGATGTACTGAGATGTTCGTCTCTGTCAAAAAAAAAAAAAAAAAAAAATAATTCATATTTTCACATTCACTTTTCTTTTACTCAAATGCAACGATACGAAACAGAACGAATATTTAATCATTTTGATTGTCTCCATCAACGGAAAAAGGTATGAGAAATGACGAAAATAAATATTCTTTCATTTTTCATTCCACAATGAAATCATTTTTCATATATAATATGCCATTTCGACAAACGCGGTTGTGATAAAATCAGTGCTTGAACTGAGTTTATATCAATTTTAATCCAAGTGAACGAGTGTCTCACAAAAAATTAATAATACGCCTGTAGAAAGAAGGGTAAAAATCTAACGCGCAATTAACACTACCAAAACGTTCGTAGCACTGAGAATTTTCTTCGCACTTTTCTACCATCGGACCAGCCGAATAACTTCAAAACCGTACGCCATGATTACAGGTATAATACTAATAGCCCGTGGGTATAGAGACACGGATTATGAATGCTTCTTTATTTTCATCAATCCTACTTCCGACGATAAATATTATGAAAGTTGTCTCAGTGAATTGTATAAAACTGGCTGGTCACGAAATTGCTCAACGTTTACAAACACATTTTTCGTGAATGTGAAACTCGGCATTGACGCTTGTCACATCATTTACTGGCTCTTTCTTGGATCTCAGCATTTTCATTTTGTACAACAACAAATAACCATTCATTTTTGTTTCATAACCATTGATTTTTGAAGGATTTTGAGTAAGGACGACGGTAATATTGTTTGAATTTTTGTTAATTATAATTATCTTTTCGGTCATATCCCTCGTTATATATATTCTAATTACAATAAAATTCCTTATCGATTGTACAAAGTGTAACTGCAAAGAGTAAAGGTTTGAGAGAGCAGAGTGACCAATGTTAGAGACTTTTCACCATTGATTCGTCGAATATTCGTGAGTGAGATAACGTGTCACTCACGATTCGATTTTGGTGTAATATTCCAATGCTCACTCGCTCACTCCCCCTTCGCTTCCACGATTCGTTCTAGCTGAGCTAGATCAAACGAAAAGGTATATTCGTCTCTTCAGGATTATTGGTTTGAAACAAAGCCTCTCTAGATCGTGAATCAAGAACCACGGTAGCGACTCAACGCCGAGTATTTAGAAAAAAGCCAGCGCGAGTTCTGCTGCACTCTTGGTATACTCGAATATGATAGTTTTCAAACGTATCGATTTTTTCAAATCAATCTCACGAAAGAACGCATTGAGTAGAGAATTTAAATTTAAAGGAGCATTTTTTTTTCTACACTAAATCGAAATTCATGTTTGTTTTTTGTTAGGTACTAGAGGATATCATGGTGTAATATTTACCAATATGAATTAAGCATCCATTCACTATACGTGAGCCAGATGTATATTTCAGTAAAAGAGAAAATATTTTCGGAGAAATGCGAATCATTTAGTTTCAGCGATTCGTACACTCGATTGCCGATTTCGCATTAATTATGCTTGATACACTTGGTTGAATTTTGTTGAAATTAATGCAAAACATGAACTTATTTACATTGCCTCAGGAATAAAGCTTGTGAGCAGTTCAGAACCAGTCCCAAGCAAAACTAACCAACCAATTGACCACGAACCGATATTTAACCAATTTATTTTGAACTTTACTAATTTCCAATAGGGTTAGCGAAGTTCAATATTTGCGATTAGCAAAACAAAAAGATAATCGACTAATCACGCTGCATTTAAATTAATGGCAAATGATTGATGGTAGACTCATCAAAGTGTCAAAGGAATTGATGCGTTTATTGACCCGAATTATTTCATCACCACAGAGACAGTAACGAACCCTAATTAATGACGGTGGTAAAGTAAAAATCAGTTTTTCTACTTTCGTTGTTTTCATTGCGTTAGTAAATCGATCTTCGTGTGAAGAACATACGCAGAAGATCCTCATTCGTTTCACTTTATTTGGATTGTTAAGAAAATATGGAATCAGCTGGAATATATATGAAAAGAGACTTAGGATCTGAGATGGAAAAACGAGCAAGGATTTGTCACATAAACAATATCACTTATCATGACCCCTCGTAAGGTTATCACCCATCGTCAGATCGCTCGTTTGGACCTGTGATGGAAAAAATGAAACATCTTATTCCACAGCACGTAGCAACGAGTGAAGTTATTCTATCCATAAACACAAAGACCGAGAATGATGCCATTCCACGTCGAGACTTTGTCCTCCATTTCGTAAATTGCACGTTAACTACAAAAAAAAAAAAAAGCTGCACACTCTAACGCAAACTTCTATATGTATGAAACAACATTCAATAAACTTTTTCGACACGGAGAACTACAAAGAACTCGGAACTCTTATTCGAAAACTGTGAAATTCTTCATCCGTAGAAAATAACTCGTACCATTGACATTTGTCATAGAAAGCAAAATTCTTGACGAAAACAGGTTTTCATATGTTTACGAAATCTTCTTCGCGGATGATCACATAATATGATATTTGAGAAAACGTTCTATTCGATCTTTCAGACATCTCAACGTTTATGATTTTTTTTTATCCTTCATTATCATAAATAATGTCTATTTGATCGAACCAACATTCGGTCGATATTATTTTGATTTTCCATGATGTTATTTGAGCTCGTGATATCTTCAACCGAATGCTAAAATTCTCCAGCTACACGATGCTTGAATAATTCAACGAAAATGATTTTATTTCACATGATTAAACTAGTGAGGCTGAAAGTTACGTCGAAAAGTAGACATTTTTCTTTGAGCTGTTCGGTTCTCAAAGTAGTTGGAGAATCATGTGGTCAGACGAGCAGTCGATTAAATGATACAATCAGAAAATATCCGTGACAAAAACTACGCCGACCATTCACGAAGAATTTATATTTTTTTCAAACCTCATATAATTTCTGGCATCCCTAATTTATCGACTGCTACATAGACGACTTTGTTGTAATTTGCCCGAATTTGCCTATACTTCTTTATCGCCAAGGTCAACTTTAACTTTTTTCATTCATGAACAGATAGATGGGGAAGGTCAAGAGCGAAGGATTGGGTTTCTAGTTCAATATGTCGCATCTTTATCTTTCTAGCGTAGTACAAAACCTTCTGAACAGAAGACAAACGAGTATCCCAAGTTCGTATACATTGCGTGTACGCAACGTGTGTACGAAGTACTTTCAAGAGGAATGAATGCGTAATGGGACGAATCAAAATGGCATTTATGAAGGAAGAGGAACAGATCTAGCGCATGTAGTGGAAGCAAAACAAGAATACCAAATGATAGTTTAGTGCTCATCATATACACACGATCAAATCTTCTCAATTCATTTCCTAGTGCTCTTCCTACACGAACGATCTTCCGAGTAGGTATGCGAAGCATTAATGTATAATACATCATCAACCGCTCCTATCTCGAGTTCGGTCAATTCAAAACCAATTATGTTGATTGGATTAGAAAAAAAAAAAAGAAAAGTATTAATATCAGAGATTCGCTCAATGAACAAATTAAAGATCTGAACTTGGACTGAATTTGTACTAGAAAAATTTTGCGTTGGTATAAATAATTGTGACGTAGCATTCAATAATTGATCAGTGTCACGTTTTACCTACGCTATCAACTTCGATAACACTTTCGAGATCTTTCACATCGATCGAGGAAATTGAAAGCTATCGACGGATCAATGAAAATATTAGAAGTTAATAAAAGACACGAGGCACTTGTTAAATAATGGATCAGAGCATTTGTGTCATCGAAGCAGCAACTGATGAACCAGACCAATGAGTAGTTTCGACGTTTTAAAATTTTCTCAACTGCTAAAAAAAAAAGGTGTGCATGCATTCGTGAATTGCATGAAAGGCTCTACAGATATAACAACAACAATCGCTTACATGAACAACTTGAAACAATTTCATTGCGGCGTAGGGAAAAAATGCGAATAGGAAACAGAAAATTTTCAGGAACGAGTGCGTTTTCACATACACGTGAGTCCTTTCATACTCTGAATTTTTTTATAGCTTGATTATCATACTTTGATTCCAAGGTTAGGAAAAAATTAGTTACGCACGAAACAAAGACGGTAAACAACAAGAATTAAGTGACAATACATGTCTTCGTTCGTTCAACTGTCATGAGGAATATAAAATTGAATGGTCCTTTCTGAAAATAAATTGCATCCGCATACGAGTGCTGTTAGTGCGTAGTATCCGAATGAGAATACTTAAAGTGTAAGGAACATTGTGACCATGGCTTCCAAGACAGACGTGTAATAGCAAAAACTGTAAGTATACACCTGTCAACAAGTTGTAAACGATTTGAGTCGGTCGACCACAGAGTATATATGTTGCGGCATCACGAAAGCGAAAAATTGAAGATCCAAGAAAGCATATAAATCGTGATTTTTCTCATCTTCCCTGATTGCTCCATCGAGAAGATCCAGAGAACGATGTCGAATGCCAAACAAAGGTAAGACATGAGTTTTTTTTTTCTTTTCTTCTGTAAAAGTTTTAATGATCCTCTCGTACCAAGTGCAAGTTCGATTGCACGCAATCCGTAAAATGAGAACGAAAATTGCCAAGCTTTTCGCGACTCACGTATCCTCGAGTTTGGTCAATTTTCCTAGCTCAAGGTAGTCCGTGACGTTACGAGAAAACAAGAAAAAACTATGAGGAAAGCGCATCAAATGCCCGTAACGAAAAGCACATTACTCGAGGTCGATGTACATTTATGTATGAAAAATTATTTTGCCCCATAATACAAAGAGCAGGCAAAAATATAGGGAGAAACCAAACAGCAGTAAAACGTAATAAACTTGAAAAAATAAACAGAAAAATTTCATGAAGAAAATACGCATCAATACCGAACAGAGATTTTGAGTGTTATCTGTGAAGGAAATTTAGTAATTTCCTAAGAGTCATTCTCTGGATAAGAGTGCATACTTGTCTTGGGAAGTTTCGGTTTCTCGATCGACCCGAAGAGTGTATTTATCGAAATTCAATAACCTTCAAGATCCCACACTATCGTTTACATCTATCTCGTACCAGTATCGTGACAGTTCTTCGATGCTTTTGAAAGTACATACAACCAGGAATTCACTCGATGTACAAGTCTTATATATTTTTTTTTTTTTTTTTTTTTTCATATTTACGTACGGCATTTATACGTTAGTCATATGAATGATAAACAAATATATCTATATTCACGTAAACATAGTAGAGCTGTCCAGAAGATTGAACATTCGTCAAACTCGTCAAACAACGAATATCGGAGCTTCGCGACTACCAACGACTGGTGTAAAGAAAACGAAACAAATGTATTTTCAAAATTTGCATGTGTGAAAAGGACATTTCGCACGGGCTGCCTTTCGCGATACTCGTTACGATGAGAACGAAAACAAAATGCACGATGCATTTTTTCACACCCGTCATACTCGACCCTAGTTTCACAAATTTTCATGTGCTTGAATCCTGGAAAAGTTGAGGCATAAAGTTTCGCTCCACGGGAAGAAACTTAGCAGAACAAACGAGCTTTGATTGATGGAGCGCTTTTGAAAAGCATTTCATAACGAAACGTCAGGATATGTAAAATAAGATGGAAAGCAGGATGCACAATTGTCAATGATTAAAAAGAAAATTGATGAAAAATTCACAACAATAGAGGAAACAAGCTTTTTCATGAAGATTCCATCGTTCCTCCCTCCAGTTTAAGACACTTTTCTATTTTTATATTTACACGAGGAACTTAAGACTTAAGACTATAAGAACAACTTACAGTAAGTGATAAAGGCTTCGTTGGTGATTTTCTACATTTCATTCCACTGTGCGAACCGCGACTGCTAACAAAAACCAGCGAATTGATGATAACTATTCCACTTTCTCGGTTTGCATACCTCATAAACAGCGAATAAAAGAGATACAAATGTGCAATGCTGCTCGGGACAGTTTAGTTAAGGAAGTTTTGCTCAAATCGCAAAAAGATGGCAGGTCTTTGAAATTTTAATAGCACTTTCTTGAACATTTTTGCAAAATTTGAATAAGATTCACCATCTACTTTTCAAGATAAAAAATCGTAAAGTTACCTTCAAATTGCACAGAGTCTCATGGCGAATCACAATTAAAACAATTGACCTAGCACTTATCCTAAAAAATGTTACGCATTTGCTCGTGATTATCTGACACGCGACTTTCTCGAGGATTTATCTATCGAGAAATCGAAGTTTCTTCGCGAATATGTGTATTTAGAGTCATTCGTATATCAAAATAGATTATTTCAGAGTCCTCTTATATCAAAACATGTTATACTCGATAGAGACAAAAATGTACAATTTAACAGCACGGATTATCCCAACTAATTCTTGACTGTTAACCGTACGATCTATGGACCCTTTAATAATTGTTCCGATGCAGAATTCTACAGAAAGCAGAGGGATGATCCTGTAATCCACATTTACAAACTCTCTCTCTCTCTCCCCTCTCTATCTCTGTCTTTCTGCCTGCCTTCCTCTCTCTCTCTCTCTCGCTCTCACTATGTCAAACTCAGTCGACGTAACCATGTCATGCAAGTCTTCTACAGCAATCGTACAACGGTGTATATACATTAGGGTGGTTAAAAAAAAATCGATAATTTGTTTTTGTGGCGGAAGGGATAAATGTTAGTACATTATAGAAAAGTAATTCCGCCAAAAATTTGAGCGTTTAAAAAAAATTCTAGATAGCGCTCAATCAAATTTTTTCATTTTTTCTTTTTTTTGTTGTAAATTACGACAAATTTTTTTTTTCTCATTTGCTCTCTGGATAAAAAGTGGATAGAAACTCAAAAATATGCAATGCTCCCAAAATTTGGTCACTCTTAAAATTTTTGAATAGCTGCCTCAAAAAAATTTTTAAGGGTTTTTTTTTTTTACTATTATTCGTGATCCTGCGATACAATAAATGTATGTTTTGGACTAAAATTCAGTTTTTCGATCTTTTCCGTGTACCGAAAAAAATCGTCAAAGCTACCTCAACCGGTTTTTTTTCCATTTTTTCTATTTTAACCAAAAACCTACCACGTTACCTCGAAGATCCAGCCAAATTACAGATTTTTTTTTATCGCGAGGAGAACATATCTCGTCATATTCGTTCATAAATTATAAAAGGTATTGCTATCGATCGTCGTTCTTCGTGACAAGACCGTTGCAATCTTTCATCCAAAAACCCATTCACTCAGCTGTGTCGTTGACAACTCATATACCCTTAAATATTATCAAGTACGTATTGTAGTCCTGATTACCCTTCGAAATTATGTAATATTTATTCAAGACAGTTGTCCGGTCCATAACGCTTGTATAGATGATGATGAGACAAGCTAAATGGAGTAACATTTCGTTCAATATTTTGCAAGCAGTGAGTTCCATTCAAGTGGCTTTTTTTTATAATGAGATACCCTTAAAGTTATAGATTGAGAACGAGCATAATACAATTGTTGCGGAATTACGTAGCCTGAATTTTGTGAAGTGTTTCCAAGTCTTGACAGCCTCGAGTTCAAGCCAAACAGAACCATGGACAATCTCTCAATACTTCCGGAATGAAAATTATTAATCTTTCGTAACAGCTTATCATCTCAATGGGGGCATTACGCAGTGTGTGATTTCAAGATTATTTTTAAGCTACTGTGCTACAATTTCTCTACATTGCATTCATTTTATTCGAATGGCAAATTAATGTCTTTGACATACTCCAATTGTTTCAAATATTACGGCACATTGTATAGTAATAAAAATAAAAAAATGGAAATCAAAAAACTAACACGATGTAGAGAAATTGTAACGTAGCAACTTAAAAATAATTATCTGTCAAAATTTTTGGCTAAAAATTGAAAAATTGAAAAAACCGCTTGAGGTAGCTTTAACGATTTTTGAATCGTGAAAGTTGATGATGAATATCCGTATTGTGTAAAAAATGGTTCGAAATCACAAAAGTTTTATCATTTTTATTCCATAGATCCATTATTTATGTGCAATAGATATTATGTGAATTTGATCGAATGTAGAAGCAGCATATTCGATTTGTATATCATGTAAAAGCCGAATGTTTATCAAAATTTTTTTTACGTCAGGTTTCAGGGGATACAATTTTTTTTTTCTTGCTATGCCACTTATATATCTCAAGGACTCAAAATCCCTCGTGTATTTGATACAATCCTCTTGGCACGTTCATCAAGGTGTGGAGGGTGTGGAACGAGTCCCAGAGTGAGAATATACTGAAGCTCTCGTCGCACCCTCCACTTGCTAGAGCGTTGTACTAAAAAAAAAAAAAAAAAAAAAAAATGATTTGTATATTACTCCGAACGACAAAACCGATAAAGTTGATGCGGAGCAATTCATTTCCCGCGTTTTCCAAGATATGAATATTATTTGAGCAAAACGTTTCCCATAACAAACTGCGAATCGTATTTTTTCCAGTGTTGGAAAAAGTAGTTGAATATTCACAGGGAAAAACAACAGTACGAGAAAAGTAAAACAAATAATTATAACTTAAATATGAAGCAACGTTGATTCGTTTTTATTTATACATAAATATAGATCCACATCCATTTCTTCAATCGAATGGTTCAGGAAAGATTCAGCGAATATTGTGTCATTACAATGTTGAATTTTCTATGAATCTCGATCAAACAATACCGGGAAATGGGACCAAATTAGACGGGTCTTTAATGATGGAGCATTCGAACTGACGTCACTGGCCACGACTGTCTACTCTTCACGCACAATATGTATAAACGCATTGTCAATGAATTATGTTATGCATACCCCGACTTAGGCCCCTTCTTTTCATCCTGTAATTACAATGCTTTGAGCAGTCACGCGAAATACATTAGACCGGAATGGACGAAGAAATACGTTCAAGTAATAGTATCATCAACGCGACTTGTATACATAATATTAATCATGCTAAACCTAATTTCATAATTGCTTAAACGCCATGTGTTTCCTATAGTTTATCAATTCAATTACACTTTTCATCTCACAGCTAATCATTAGTCGGTGACGTATGTTCCAAATTTCTGTATTAAAAAAAGAGTGATGAAAATAGCGTTACTTGTCTTGAACGCTAATATTTTTCTCAACAATGTCTAAATACTTGAGAAATTACAATTATTGAAGATTCCTACTTGCTTGTTACAAGATGCCTGGCTTGTAGGTGATACGATGAAGAAAGGAAGAAAAAATGTTTTACGCGAAATATGGTGCGAAAATTTTTTGAGATTTTGACTTATTCCGAAAAACTTGCATCTTAGAATGTCGATCTTATAAACTACGTTTGAATTTGAAGAGTATTATAGGTTATAGCAAAAATTCACTGGCCACTCAATTTTTTTTTTTTTTTTTTTTTTCATATGAGAAAAATAGCCTGAAATATTGGTAAGAAAATTTGACCAATATTCGTCCATTGGTATATTTCTTTGTTGCAATTTAGTAGAAAGCACATGGATGAGCGAACTTTACTTTGTCAATTTGTCCATAAGAGACGCGTTTTGCTCTGATTGTGGTTAACCGAGAGACGTGCCCCACTGGGTACAATGGTATCGATAATCGTTACACTGGAGCTCGTTCATCTGAACACACGAATTTCTGGCTGTTCTCGTATGTCACAACAACGATTCCTTCATCGACTATTGAAATATTCATACAAAGTTTCCGAATATTTTTTTTTTTTTTTTTTCAATTTTGTTATTTGACGACGGTTATTCACTAGAATAATTCTCCATTCATGGGTATATTTTTGAATTTAATAGAACGTTTCGAGCATACGTAATAAGTTATTGTTAAAATTGAGAGCTTGTGAAATTGCTTAACTGTAGTGATCACTTTTGGCTAGGGCCCATTACCGAGCACGAGGGGATTCAAATTCTACTCGTTTGTAAACTTATTTCGCGTTTAAAATTTATTGGATATTTTTTCTGTTTGCACATTTTCTCTGTTCATCCAGCCGGAATTCTCTGACGTCAAACTGCTACAACAAGTAGTTTATACATTTATTAAAATCTATTTTATTCAGTGACCAGCAGTGAGATGGAAGACTCAAACGTATATTAGTTGAAGCATTTATTTAGAAGGAATAACGGTGATCTCTGTTGCAGCTTTTCAGATTACTTTCATTATTTTTTTTTTTTTGCAAATAAAGAAGTATAACAAAGACAAAGTCGTTCTTTCCGATCGCAAGAAACATTCGAAAATTTTTATCGAAACGTCGTAACGATTTGGAAAAAAAAAAAATAGGAGGAGGGACGGTCAGATAGACAGGGATTACGTGCGTCATCAGAAACGTTTGTCGGTACAGAGCGACTTTGCGTCCGAGTTTCCAACTTATCTATATGCGGACTGTATATTTACAAAATCTCTTCTCTCTCTCTCTCTCTGGTTCTTTCATTCCCTTTTTTGTCCCTATCTTCTTCTCTTTCACTAACTCTCTTACATAACACTCGAGGGAAAACGAAAGGTTTCCACTCAAGGGTACTTCAAAGAGGTACCAAGATGGTTTTGCTGCACCCACTCAGTTTTTATTATCTCTGGTCTTGATATTTTATTGTTATGTCAGGAGCACCATGAAACTTTGCAAAAAAAAAAAAAAAAAAATTGCACGTGCAGTGACACAAGAGACGTTCCTTGAAATCCCAAAAGAACAATAAGATGAACGAACATGAAATAATATTATTTGTCCATCAAATATGAACCAACCACGATAAGCTTATGTACAACTAAACATAGGAGGAAAACGATTTTTTCCTGATATACTTTGGTTCATAATAATTGTTTCACCACGCCAACGGAATCTTTCAATAATTCATTTCATTTGAAATAAAGATTGTATGACAATGGTAATTAAGAGAGTTTAACAGCAGAACAGTTGCATGACCAAATGATCTACCTCAATCAGAATGTTTATTAATTGGTTGCAGAGAAAGTGGAGGGAATGATCAATGAACAAAATTATACTCGGTATATTAGTAACAAATCATAAAAATCGTTATATCATTTGAAAAATACAAATGTTATTCTGAATTATGCTTTACATGCACATTCCGTATGATTCTTTTGTCATCGATAAACCTTGGTTGAAAGAGAAATTTCATTTGTTCGTAATTTTCATATCATGATAGCTTTTGTCCAAATAATAATTTGTTCAATGATTAATTAATCATTAAAAATAATTGAAGGTTCCGTAAAAGCTCAATATGCAAACGTACGGGGACTTTTTTTTTTTATACAGAACATACATTCACGGCCTACGCTCAGGTGAACGAACAAGGCTCATGTACGCATGTATAACATCACAGCTAAAAGCGTTAATGGTCACGGGGTAGCTGAAAACATGTATAAAACATAGGCTTCTTGATTGTTTCGTACTTGCGAAAATATTGAAATAATTCTCTTCGAGGAGGAGAATTTAAGATGGGGAAACTTTTCGAAAGCCCAAAAATCTCGTCCGACGATGTGTCATCGCAAAATGTTTCTCTTGTTTTTTTCGCACAAAATCTTAAGAGAGTTGACACACTGTGGAATTAAAATCGGTTAATCGAACATAAAATTTCGATGATTATTATTTTGTATTTTATTTTCTAATATTCGTCAATCATGGTATGAATAAGTCAACAGGAATGCTCGGTTCACAAGCTAGTTCTTTATTTTCTTCGTAAGATTCTTATCTATAGAAATGAACTATGAATCAAATTCATGGGATCGCCAAGGAAGACGGAATATTTAAATATGAAAACGAACGAAATTCTGAAGGAATTTAGTTCTGATGCATACACAACATTCTGGTCTCTGTAGTGGTGCTACTACAAAGCATGATTAACTTCCACGCAGATGCTTACGAAAGGAAAACCACGAGAAACTCGAAGACTATTTGACACAAAAATTTAAAAAATCTATACTTGATCATGAAAAATCATAAAAAAATAAAATAAAATCCGGAACGATTTTGTCTTTTTCACCCAGCCAGAGACACTAATTTCACTGATCGGTAAAATAGTTTGAAAAATAGATATCTATGAAAAATAGTCGATTCAATCAGAACGAAAATGAAATATTTCATCAATATTTTTCTTTTCATCATACTTGATTGCCTTTTCTTTTTCATTTTGGATGCTTTGTTTCGTTGTTCGTTACGCATCAAACAACTATCAATACAAAATTTCGGATTGCTAATTTAAAAATATATTGAAACGTCGAGTTTATAACTTTTATGTGCTTTCCTTTCAGTCTTTCGTCATGAGATTTTTCAAGTATTACTTTTCGTATTGAAATCTGTGATAGAATTTTTTTTTCAATATAGTACCAATCACTCAATCCAATTTAGTAACAATTACACAATTAAAATTGATTTCACCTGACGTTACGAATTAGCATTACATCATCTTATACGTATTGCAAATGAGCTTGAATTATTAATCGTGAATATTGCTGACTTATGAGAGAGGGAGAAAGTGAGACAGAGAATGATACTGAGGATTTTCTTGATAGATTATTTCATGTTAACAGTCTGACATCGATCTTGTTATTTTCTCTACTTTTGTCGTTAAACTACCAGCATACTTCTGTATTTTTGAATCAACTAAAAAGAAACGAACATGATAGTCAGAGGACTGCGTATCAAACAAAAAAAATGTGGAGATATTGCCAAAAAAAAAAATATACATGTCAATTCAAAACTTAATTTGATCTACAAATTTGCAAAATTTTGATACACAAGAGAAATGCTACAATTTCCTCGGTAGAAAATGGCTTTACTTGAAATTCAATCGAAAATGCTGTTTTAGAAAATGAATGCAAGGAAATGAATGTAGAATTAAAATTTTTCTGTAGAATTTGAACTTTTAAAATCACAAATATATTTGACGTCAAGAAGAAGAAGAAGAAAAAAAAAAAAAAAGAAACAGAAACATCGAGTATTTAAATGAAATAATATTCGAACATCTTATAAATCGTCACGTGTCTACTCGACCAATCACAATGGTAGACCAACAAAGAGTTTATCGCCTGAATGATTAAACACGCTCGTTAATCGAGCATTCCTTCGACAGTATTTTGCATCGTATATGTGCGTATGTATACCAAGTTAACATAAAATCAACATAACGAAAGGAAAGAAAATAAAAAACAAATAAATTAACGTCCGGCCGACAGTGAAACATTTTTGTTAAACGTAAATTCCGTCGAAATATTATCAATGTATCTTCGTGTGTATAAATTGTGAATCTCATTCAACAATTTATAATTATCACGTATTTAAAAAACAAAAAAACAAAAAAAAATTATCATAATCGTCTATACTGCACCTTTATTCAAATTTATCCCGATAGCCGTGGACATAAATTCTCGCGTGTTATGATTAGAAATATTTCAGGTAAAAACATAAGAGCATTTGTAAAGCCTCAATAATTTTACACTAAGAGCCCGGGCCCAGCGTATTAATTTTTTCTTTTTTTTTTCATCACCAACGATCCATTTTTTTAATAAACGAATCGTCTTCTCACCATTAACTTCAATCGCGTTAAGTACGAATCCCTTAAGAACATAATACGAATGAAGCTATACCGCAGAAACCTCAATATTGTTGACAATTGCTTCAATATTCTGCAATATAACATCCGTAACACACACGTTTATCACAAGAAACAAAAAAAAAAAAAAAAAAAAAAACTTGCCACTTTCGGAGCCACGATTCTTTCAATAAATTTTTCTCACTTTCAACATTAATATTGTAAAATATAATAATTATTCGGCGCACAAAATTTCATTTGATTACCACATGTCACCTAGCACAAGCTATTTCGTTCGGTGAATATTTTGAATTCTCTCCAAGAATCATGTTCACTCATTTTTAATACGACGTTTAGTCATTTCCATATTTTTTTTTTTTATTCTCGTTCTCGTTTTGTTCTTATCCGCGTGTAGAGAAATAATTATCCTACAGACACACAGCCGGGCTTTATTGTCGCGAGAGAGAAACCCTCCGGCGGCGTGTGGTTTTGCCGAGAGCACCACAGAAAAGTAGTAGCAACGATTTGCAGGCTGAACCGTGTACTGAATGAACGCGAGGAAGCCGGCGTGCGCTTTGCCGCGCTCGCGAGAATAGCACGACGACGACGAGCTGGTATGATAGCAAATTCACGGAGATGGAGGCGCTCGTCGTCGGCTTTCGTGGTGGAGCTAGTAGTGGTGGTAAAGGTGGAGAAGGTTGGGAGAGAATGGGTGGCAGCTCCGCGGCTGCTCGAGATAGACGGTACAAGCACGATGGATCTGGTCGTGGTAACGTCGGTCGTGGAGAGCTCTGCCACGAACGACAGTTAGATTTTTTCGAACAAGCCGAATATTATTTATAAAAAAAAAAAAACATTATACGTTCGCTGTATAAGCGAATTCCTCGTTATCAAAATTTTTTTTGCTCTTTTTTCTTACGTATTGGAACAATTTCGCTTTCAAAATTATTGATTCAATGTGACAGTCATAGAGTGACATTTACATGGGCTTGACGCAGTGATGTGACATCAAAATGGTTTTTTATCGTAAAAAAAAAAAAAGAATTGTTTTTGTACTTCTATAACGCATAAGATAATTGAGTATCGTAGTTATCCAAAATGTAAACGACTAAGAAGATTTACTTGTACTCACCGCAGAACGTATCACATCTGTCTTTTTCTTGCTGTCGCTTACTTCATTGTTGCGCGGTTTCATTGATAATGATATTATTTTTTAAGATTTTATTTCCCCGTCGTCTTTGTACATTACGAGAATTCCAACACCTTTGTTGTTAGTGAACAATAAAGATAATGCGAGTGCCGCTGTGTTTTTCAATCAAGCTCGCAAGCACAATTAACTGCTGTCCACTACTGAGCGATAACAGACGTTTACATATCTTGTCCATAATGAACAGTGATGATACGCGGTGCTGTTAATTTTTAGCGTTTGTATCTCAAGAGTAAAAATATAAATAAATGAATGAATTACAACAGACTTCTGAACAGTAATGTTGCATCCTGTAACGATCAGGTTTTCCACGGTTTCCCTTGGCCCTCGTGCACGTTCAATACAGTAGTGCGTTATAGGAAAAAGTGGCTGTGGGCAGGGCAAGGCAAAAACCTTTAGGAGTTATCTCAGGAACATGAAAATTATAGAAAATTCGTGAATTATGATTGAAGCGTTGGCATAGTCTCGTGATAAACCGCAAGAATATACCGACGGACAATAAAAAAAAAAAAAAAATGAATAAATAAATTGAAAAAATGGCAAAATCAATTTTTTTTTCGCCAACCTTTTCGATCGCGAATAAATTCGATTGTAAGTAAGAACATATGAATATTAAATGGAAGCTTTCCAGAATTAGATTTAAAAAAAAAAAAATTGCCCTCGTAAAAAGCAGCTCGTGAGAAATTGGCTCGTGTTAGCCCCCCGTCCATGCGCTGAAAAAGATTCTTCGGGAGAAAGAGGCAAAGAAATTAACAGAAAAAATTTTGTCACGTAAGAGCGCGTGACTCGGAAGATCCACGATTGGAATCTCGACACTACATTTTTCTTTTTTTTTTTTTCAGTCTTGCGTTGCTGTGTGAGAAAATAATATCAAGTAAATCCATCGCAGTTGTCGGATCGAGTTTGAGACTAGTTTCATTGAAGACTTTTCACATACAAAAGTCGGTAAAGACTAGAGTTCTAAGTTTTTATGAAGGTACTATATGTTGTTCTACAAACGAGTTCAGATGGACCGTGTGTCTTCGAAAAAAAAAAAAAAAAAATCAGAGAAAAAGGAAGAGATTAAAAGCAACTAAGCAAGCAGAAAACGTGACTTAACTATAACGATTAAGAAACGCAGAAACTCACAGTAATCATTTTATCACTCAATTTCTAGGCTGTTTCTATATAACTGTCTGTTTTTATATATATATATATATATTAAAAAATATAGGTAGAATCGCGTACACAAGAGACCACATCTGCCTAACCGAAACGCGTCTAAATTTCCCTTGGGATATTCCTGAAGATCTCATATAGGCAGACGCATTTTCTAACAAAAGAAATTTGATACTATCAAAATAACTTCTGTACAATCAATTATAAATTCGTGCAAATTTTTTTTTTTAAATCAACTAAAATATTGTTGAAAGAAAAATAACTGGGTTACGATCACGATTCAACGTGAGCAAAACGTTTTTCGTTCCGGAGAACGTTCGACATGACGATAATCAAGGTTCAAATGAGGAGTTACATCGAAATATTGAATTGATATTGTCATGATTGATTGTCAACATATACATGAAACAACGATATGATATTCATTTCGTCGAATACTGAAACTCGTCGAGAGTGCTCAGCTACTCTCAAAGCAACGACTCCCAAAAGTTGATTTCAACCGTAGTTGAAAAATAATAAGGAACTCAATTTGCAGATCTCGTATGAGGGAAATTCTTAGCCATAATAAGACTGAAGAATTCTTTTCGACGAATGATATTTCAACAAAAAATTCATCAATCATTGTCGTGTACAGGATATACATAGACTTAGACCCAGGAATGCGAAAGTTGGTTAAGTTACGCGTGTGTAAACGGAGGTCACCTGCGAGGAGCTGAAAACTCAGCGGTATCAAGTGGCACACGTGGATTGAGGTAGGTCGGCACCGGCTGAATTGAGGCGATCAAACACCACGGTGGCATGTGAAAAAAAAAAGAAAAAGAAATTCGTTCACACGTGCCTTATATTTTTGCGTGTTTTATCTTTTCGATCTTACAAATCGTAATGCTTAAACGAAAGGATCGAAGCCTTATTTTATATTGCTTCATTCTCTGAATCTTCCGGATAATTACTTACCAAAAGTTCGTAGATAGTGTAAAAAAACGTATTTCCAAACGAACTGTTGATGAAAAATCATTCATTTATTTGAAAAAAAAGCTTTTGAATCTGCCACCTTCATCTGAATTATTTCGAGAAATTGTTGCATTATTATCCTCGATTTTCTGTACTCAATTTCTTGGTAGTATTCATATCATACAAATATAAGAAAAAATAACAATAATAATTTGTACGCTTTACTTGAAAAATAACTCAGCTTTACTCCACGAGACAAGTTAGATTTTCGTATAAAAAAGTATAACAGGCAATTAGATAATAAGTTGGGCTTATTTATCTATTGATATAGTCCGTCGACTTTGCTCACATCGGAATGAAATATCTTACTTTCATTATTATTATTATTACTTTCATTGCTAATACCGCGGCTGCGAAATCCGTCATTTAACTATCTGTAAGAGGCTTACGGATCTTACTCCGTCTGCGAAGCAAATACTACAGAAATTTATACCTACATATATGTACAAATGTACATATATGTACAAATGTACATATATGTACAAATACATATATGTACAAATGTACATATATGTAAATACATATAGAATATCGATAATATGCACATCTAAAACTGGTACAAACGAACATTTCGCAGTGATGAAATTTCCTGCAAGTGAAATTGATGATTATTTTTCAAGATATATACGTACATATTTATTCATATGTGTCTATATTGTCGATATACAATAAGTATAAAAGTATAATACGAACAAAAGAGTCTGAATGGCGAGATATATATATGACGAAGAAAAATGATCGCAACGTTCCTTTTCTTGCACTATTCGCGTTTAAACGAACCGTGTGAGTGACGTGAGTGGGAGTGTGAAATAAAGAAACTGCGTAACGGTAGAACGAAAATTCAAGCTGCATCATCGTGCTTCAAGATGGGGAAAGCTGTATTTTCTCGCTTTTTTTCGTGCACTGTTACCAGAGTGAAAAAAAGAAGAAAAAAAAAATCGCTCCGAATGGGTTTAAGCGTTGAATCAATGTTCCTTTGTCTGGAAGATTGCGAAGAATATATATCGAAATGGATGAAGAATAGATCGTTGAACGACAGAGAGAAATGATGAAAATTGAACGTTGGATACATAAAAACGTTTTATAGTCACTATTGTTGTGTCAAAAAATTGATTAAAGTCGAGGAAAATCTTTGAATTTCTTTCCTAAAGATTCTAGCTCAAATTTTTCGCTTATTCCAATTGCCGAAAAAATGTAAGATTTTTTTTTTCTCTATACCATGCTAATTTTTTACAAAACTCTATTTTTAAGATTTTTCAGAAAATAATACGACCATGTCAAATGCTTAAATCCATCGAAACCAAAATGTTAACTAAAAAGAAAATACACAAAAAATGGTGTTTTCCGAAATATTACGTAACCTAATAAACCTCATCCAAGACGAACCCAAAACCATCTGTTATTATTGTCTTATGTGTATCATTGTTAAGGATACACAATTATTGTAGTCTAAGCAGAAATAGATATTCTGAATGTTTCGACCTGGGCCTGATCACATCGGATATTGGAACTCGAGTATTTAGACGTGCCACGGTGCGAGCGATGAATACTTGAATATTATATCATACAGAATGATATAAAATGCAAATTGGCCACGTCTCCGTGACACTCAACATGTTTTTGGCATAGTCAAATATATAATATGAACTGAAAATCAGAATTATTATACGAATCACTTTTGCTGTGATCTTGTATTAATAATTTTCCTGTTTTCTGTTTTCAAATAATTACAGTTCAAGTCGTTTTCGTTTCTCCTGCGATACGTACACTGGGTGCTTTAAAAATTTTTCTTCTGTTTGTCACAGTCGAATAACAAGGCGGGTCGTCATATTCTTATTTCCTAATGTTCTTTCGTGAATCCTCTCGGGGTTTCACACCATCAACCCTTCACTTTTTCCCTCTGAATGTCGTCACCGATGCTTCTAGCTCATGAGAGCGAATCCCTTTAGAGTTTTGCTCATATTCACTAAGTTCTAATGCAATACGGTTTCGCATTTGCACCAGGGCTCAAGAAAGTTGTGAAAAACTAGTGCTGATACAGGTAGCTATTTTGTTACTGAGTTGGATAACACCATTAGAACCTCAGAAAATGTATCCCTCCTGTACTCAACAGGCGAAGTGTGAGCCGGTCCATGCTTAAGCAAGTTTCTCTTCGAAATTTTCGAATAAATAGTCGTCAAAGAGTTAAAAAAAAATTGTGACTCGAACCACATCAAGTCCGCGATTAAAAAATATAAATTCAGGAAAAAAAACAGTTTTGAGCCTTTTGCAAACGGATAAAACGTTGAACGTTTTGGGGTATTGTCAATTTCTAATATAAAAAATCCGAGGAACCCACGAATATTAGATGGATATTTCGAGCGATAAAAACCAAGAAACTTTTCTTAACGAAATGTAATGGAGGTGAATGATGTATAGTTTGTTTTTTTTTTCAGCTTCAGCCGGTAGCATATCATCGCAGTTGATTAATAGCATGTTTGGAGCCGGTGCGATAAGCTCCGCGATGTGCGTAGTTCGACAAGCTGTACAAAATCCCAGTAGTGTAGTAAATTTCGTAAGGCGTGTCCCAGTGGGGTCTGTTATATCGTGGAATACTTTCAGTATTTTTTACTTGAAATTCTTCGTTAACTATAACATAACTCATGGGGTTATACGGGTTTGAAAATTTCAAAAAATCTATTCAATTTTTTTTTCTTCTTTATCTCATAGTACTATTGGTCTAGAATGTTTTCCCAAAGTTTCAAGTCAATCGGAGTAAAAGTATAGGAAAGAGAGCCTCTGAAAATTATCCCTTTTAGGCAAAACCGACCGGGAGCAACGCAGGTATTTTTATTTTTCGAAAAAACACTATTTTTTAAGCTGCTGGACACAATTTGTCAAAAACTAAAGCGTCGATCTCGTTGAAATTTTTGCATACCTCTTCTAAATATAAGATTGACTCGTTGAAATTTTGCATACTTCTTCAAAATAGGATTGACAGTGATTTGACAAAGGTTTTTCCCGATTACAACTAATTTTATAAGGCTCTACGCAGAGTAAAGTGTATACTGTTTTACATACAACTCTGCTGTAAATTCAAATATCAATTTTTTTTCAAAATCCTTCGTTCAATTCCAAGCTACACTTATCTACTAACAGAAAAAATTTGATTTTTTAATATCACATGAAGCTGTCATGAGTTATCCTGACCACCGTGAGGAAACTTTTTTGAGAGGTCTTTGTAAACCAAGTCTCATCACCTGAGTTTTCCAAATTTTTAGATGAAAGTTTTATAAAATAACTCATGTCAAAGAACCTGATAATTTTTTATTTTCGTGTTGTTTCTGTGTATATATTTTTGGGTTCTACAGGCCCTCTTCATCACTTTAATCTCTTTTTCCCCTAACTTTAGTGTTCCTGTTTCCGTTCCTGCGAGATTCCCCCCCTCCCCCCCTTCGGAGTGGTGCTCACAGCTACTCATTCCTGATGCACTATAGCATTTTTTGATAAACAATGCGTATTTTCGTCATTCGTTATTCGAGTTTGTGCGTTATCTGAGAATTCATTGATTAAATCTATAATTTTCCATTAGAAATGATAATCATAATCTAAATTAGTTTGATAAGGTTTGATTTGTATTTCATAATTATTTATGAATAAGTTTCGACAAAGCTTATTGCTTGTTTTCATTGATACCATTCAGTAACTAATTTCAAATTATAAAATTATTACATCGAATTTCCATTCATTATTTGTATACATTGATCATTTTGGTATAAGTGTAACGACGTATAATAATTCATTAATTAATACCGAAATAGTGTACGAGGAAATCATACGCATTGTCAATTGCCAAATTAATTTAAACAAGTCGCATTAAAAATGGACAAATAATTAAAACTCTTCATTTTCATTCATCAATCATCTAATCTCGAATTCTGCTTAATGAATAATCTACATTTTTATTTTGAGTTTGTAAGAAAAATCTGTTTTCAAATGTAGATCCAACATAACCGTCACAAAAGTCTTGGGCATTAAATTCAGTAAAAGATCGTAAAATGGTGCTTTAGCCAAAAATACTAATAGAACGCAGCAATTTGATCCGTAAACATAATAATCCAACGTGGAATCTTCAGTTGTGTTAGGTCTGTTAAAAGAAAAATAATCAATAACTGTTTTGATAACTGGTTTCAAATGATTTTTCAAATCATCGACTCCAAATACACTTTACTGGTAATTTATTTAGAAAATTCATCATTTTTTTTTGTTACTCGTTATATTTAATAGAAAAAAAAAAATGTTTCGTGGGTTGAAATTAATTTATCCTTGACTGTAATTTTCGCTGAGCAATTCTGCAATTTACTTTGTAGTATAACTGCTTACGAACTATTATATGCGAAACTGTTATCACGTTAATGAAGATTCGTCGTCGTCCAACCCGTGAGTTTCAGTCTCGAAGACGTTTCTCCTTATTATTTTATCAATGCACTTTTGTCTGTGTACGTTTTTAGTCATTTCTTATGAAATCTCCGTCGGAAAAACGGATTTTGCAAATTTTCTGACAAAGTGGTTCTCAAATGGGTTGTCTCCACCGTGGCGAGAAATACCATGTACTAGTTGAATCCTTTACACTATGCATGAAGTTCGTACACAGTCGGAGTTGAATTTATTCAGTAAAAAGTACGATTATTACTCTACGAGTATTTTATTACATTTTTTGTCTTTACCTGACTCTAATTAACATTTATTTATTTCTCTGTTTTATTACATTATATTTTTCTATCATTACTAGTATAGAGTCTCGTTTCACAGTACCGTATCAAACGTAATACCACTTTGTTTTTTCTGAGAAAAAAGATGTTTTGATATAAGCAAATAAACAAACGTCGCTGCAACGACTCCCCGATGGATTTCAGCTTGAAACATCTGTTGTATTGAAAATTGTAATTTTCAATCAATACAATCAAATCAATCAAAAACTACAACTGATAAAATGGCGAGCGCGGGTAATCTAATAAACAAAATTATTATTTTGGTAATCCTGTTGATACGATATCGTGCCAAGACTATTTCAAGCTGTTCGAATATTTATGAATTGTTGACAATTTGTAAAATTATGTACAATAAAAACGTGATACAGGATAAGTGGACTCACGAATAAAAATCAATTTCAATGTACTTCAAAAATCGTGTGATGACAAACTGATCAAGTTTTCATTGATAATTTCTTCATAATCTTCATATATATATATATATGTATTCTCTCTTTGTACTCAAAAACAGTTTTATGACCTGTTTTCAATATACGTGGATGTATGTTTCTTTGAGTTTTGATACTCGAATTGACTTTATGGAACTTTGCCAACTTCCTTCTCACCATCTTTGAACGTCGAGATTTGTTTTCTTCGTGTCGTTTTCTTTCTCTTTCTCTCTAACTTCCTTTACCTCTATTTTCTACTATATAAAGCACGACTACGGTATCATTTCGCCTTGTTCTCTGTGTATTGTCGAATCGAGGTTCGAAGCCCCACAATGATTTAAAATGTCGTCAATCCGAAATTGTATTCGTAAAACATTTATCGAGAATGTTGACGTTGGTATTGACTTTTGATGCCTCTCGAAAGTCTCACAACAAATCGCTATAGATTTCATTCTGAGTGAGATCGAAATTTGAGACGGTGAAAGGACAAGGTTAGAAAGTAATACCACAGCGTTTCTATACATACGTACGTATACATACATACTACATGAGATGAAAAGCTTCGTCGGATAGGATTGAGGAGCTTTAGGAAAACTTTTGGACAGCCACGTTGATGGGTCACTCTTGGAACGTGCTTTGCTGGACGCTATTTTTTTCAGTCCTTTTCCGAAGTCAGCTGCAACTCGCTCTGCCATTTTTTTTTTTTTACTTTTTACTTTAAGGTCTTCAATAAAATGATGGCAAAATTTCTGGACTATTATGGGATACAAAGTTGAAAAAACGTTGGAAAATTTTTTTTATAAAAATTCTGTTCTCTTGTAAATTGAGTCGACTTTGGGGCATTTTTCAAAAAGAGCTCTGAAAAAATTCTCTTGTGAAATATTCAGACAATTCATAGTTCAATGAAAACTATTTAGTTGTGATTTACATTATCGCAATAACTTTAAGACGAAGATGATTTGAAATCATTCAAAGAGTTAGCCAACGAGTAATTTGATCTCAAGTTTTCTGTCTTTTTTTTTTGATCGTATAAATACATATTTTTAAATTTCAATCACATTTGGCACACGACTGACATAACCGTATCATCGATAGGCTTTGACTTATGAGATCATACATTGACGGAATGCCAAATAGTGCAGGAGAAAAAAAAAGATAGATCTGTACATACAGATATACATGTATGCAGATAATCACGAGATCTTGGAAGTAGATTGACGCTAATCAGAGGTTATCTAGTTCGCTGGAGTCTGTCCAACAAAGTTTATTCTGAGGTCGTCTAATATTTATTGTCCCTGATATAGAGAACAACAGTCTAAAGTCCTACACGACGAAAGCCGATCATAAAATGGCTACAAATAGATATATTTTGGAGGTTAGTGCTAAATAATGTGGTAGAAAGAATTTTTCAACTATGCCAGAAAATATATCAGTAGATTCCCAATCGTCTTTACATTTTTATTTGAAATACTTTAGACCCTTTCAGAACTTTGAAATATTCTGGATCATCCAAAATTTTGATAGTCAAAACATTCTCGGCCGAATTGTGCAGTTGAAATTTTACAAAAATGTAGTTTTACGAATCTTAAAATGTACTCCAACAAAAAAATCACAGGCAAACTTTTATGAGATCAAAATTTTTTACAGACCTTGATTCAATGGCCAATTGAAAATACTTGTCAAAAGACAATCGATCTTGGAGATGCCAAAAAAAAAGAAAAACAGTAACAAAAAATGCAGCTTCAAACAATCTTTGAAAACAAATTCTTCATGAAACTTCATGGAACCTATATTTTATTTTTACTTTTTCTACGACAGACTTTTAAATACTTACCGAATTTACTCTGTTGAGAACACAACAGAAACTATATAATGTAAATACGTAACGATAAAATTGGACACAACCTGCTAAGTTCGTAGTGCTGGTGGTTGAGCTCACGAAGAATCCTTGTTGTACATAACTAGGCTACGTTTTCGTTACCGATAACATCTACTGTTTATGTACCATGGTTTTCAGGATTTTTATCACGTGCCATCGATTATTCAATGTCAACAAATTCCGAACTCGTTTTGAAGGATTTCCGCAGGATTTTGGATGCATAATGCATATTCATTACACGTATGTTAGACGATAAACATAGTCGAGAACAGCAGCTGGTTGGTTCCTTGGCCGTGGTATCGCGAGAATCGCCTTGTCAAGATCGATGAAAAAAGAAAAATCTCTAATCGTTTATCGGACCACTCTATTGTAGAGAAATGGTGGTAGTATTGCTCAACTGTTAATTCGATTGATTGTTTCAGGAGAAAGCATAGGAGCGAAGATTTTACATCGAATTTCAACATATGGACTACGACCACGTATTGACGTTGTTTTCCGTCAATCATCAACGAATATATGCACCTCCTCGGACCCCTCGATGTGGCATCCATTGCACGTCAATTGGGAATGAGTTTCATGCCACATTTAATGCACTATCTATATGTAGTGAAGACGGTTTGTTATACGGCCATGTCCATTAACCAATAAACGTTTTAACAGTGACATATTTCCAAAACTATTAATAGCTGATAAACGCTATTTCCAATAACCGTACATTTTCGTTGAGGTGTTAAAAGAATGATAATCTGTATTTTTTTGAAGGTTTTTATGCAATCTGGATACGGTAGTTACTAAACCTAACGAAAAATGCGAACGAGCAGATACACGTATCAAGTCCCTTTTTATAAAATGTTTTCTCCCAAATGTCACAATTAAAACTGATCCCTCGTATATCTGTGACAACTCAGATTCGTTCGTGACGAGTCGTGAGTAGAAAAGAACAATAGCGAAGAATAATTATTTATTGCAAAGGATAATAATTTCGGAAAGAGGCGTATTTCATAAAAACACGAGTGAGTAATCGATATTAGACGGAGTATTGGAAGGTGAAATATAAAAAGAAACATTAGCAAGTTCATTCAAATGTAGCGAGAAACGAAAATGCTTCGAATTAGATTATGGAAAAGGCTTATTCGAACTCCGAAATCAGATTCCCCACCTACTTTGATTTCAATCAGAAAAATTATTTCACAGTGAGTGAAATAATTGAAGAAAGTAAGTTAGTTGCAGTGAAAAAGTTGTCACTGAAAAGGAATAAAAGTAAAAACTTGTTCATCCGATGTTCTTTGACGTATAATTACGTACCATTTTATTAGCACATGCGACACTGAACGAGAAAAGTGAGAAGACCGTTTGAGATGAAAAGAATTGAAAGGCTCTCGAGACTTTTCTTTAAATGGTGAAAAAGCGAGGAATAGAGCGAGACTCGAAGAGGAAGAAAGATAAATGAGGGAGTCGATATCAGTGGGAGTTTTGTACTTATGTTGGCTACGCAGTGTACCAAAGACTCCCGAGACTCGGTTCGCAAAGTTCCCGGATTTATCAGACTATTTGTACGGCTGCGCTGCTTCTGCTTCTAACGAATGGGCAGTATGGCCAGGAGAGTGAGAAAATCTTTTTTACTCTCTCACTTCCAGCTCTTCCTCATTTCCTTTCTCTCTCCGTTGTCAATTATATTCACCTAAGGGCTTTCATAATCTTTTTCACTCTCTTTTAGTCAACTCGCAAGTTCCTATCCGTATTACGGTCTTCGTTTTTTTTTTATTCTTCTCTGTACCTCTACCATTGGCTTCCATATTCATTTTCGTGCGAGAAACTCCAACATCAAAGAGGCTTTGGGAAAGATAATGAAGAAACTAACCGCGGGGGTTCGATTAATCTCGAATGAGCATCCATTTGATAAAAATCGTTCTATTTCTCCATTGTATCTGCCAGCGTGAGTTCATACACCTTGCTGGGTGAATATTCAGTCTTCGATTCGGATGAACGAATAAAAAAAATCGCTCAACTAGTATTTCACTTACCACAGTGTCTCGTAGCACTAAACTTTTATTTCATCAAGCCTTACAAACATGTTGGTTGACATTTCCAACACCCATTTTCTCTGCACACAGATTTCTCAAACATTTTGAGTGGGTAATTTATAATTAGTATTAAATTATAATGGGTTCTTTATTCACCTTTTCGATGTGTTTCTTATAATTGAGCCGATAGTTTCCTACAAACTTTAATAAATCATATGGGTTTTACTTATTTTTAAGCAAACTATACGAATTCTTATATTACGAAGAATATTTGGAAAGATCACGTGCCTGGATATGCGGTATGCCTTGAATGTGGTTGAATATCTTCCTTGAAAGCTCTGTCCATCCTGGTGAATTCTATACGCGTGTATTACTTGCGTCAGGACCACTAAAATATGTCGTGACTGGACCACGCGGTGACCTCGGCTTTCCATGCTTCAGCAAATTCTAGCTGACTGAAATATAGCAATCCAGGAGGAATCTCAAGGGAAACTGAACGCGAAATTTCGATTACTGGTATCAAAAGTATAATTCCGATAATATAACAAATCTGACGAACTTTCTTTCATCAAAAATACTTTAAATTGGATTGTATACCAATGATTTCATATACATATTCGGCATTCGAAGACTCTGGTCAATGAAAATTTGTGCATCAGTGTGTAGCAGTTTAATAAATATCCGAAATGTATTTGAACTGGCTTTGACTATGATGTTAGTACAGAAATTATGCTACCCCATGCGTCTGTGATGGAATCTTGCTGATACATCAAGTTTTCTTCGCAGCAGAATCACCACTGAGGATGGTTTTGAACAAAAATGTGTCTATATTTGGTCAGCTAGAAAATTCCTTTGAGAGATTCTTCCATATTCTAGGGTCGGTGCGTGCTTTTCTTGGGTCAGCCTTTGATGCAAATTTACTGAGCAAAAAGGAATAAGGAGAAACGAGATTCAAAGTTGCTTCGACGTGACATAAGGGAAGAAGAATTTTAAGGTGAAATGTACAATTTGTACTTCAAAAAGTTGGCACTTTTTCTATCTTTCGACGGAATAGAATATCGACAAAAAATCCAATAAACCAGATAAGAAATAGAAAGATATTTTATCATGAAATAAAGCTGAGGTAAGACGCACGATAAAAAATAAAATTAAAAACAGAAAAATGAATGTTTCACTTTTCATTTGTTCAAACTCTCGTTCGAAATGGATTCAAAAGCTTTCCAATCATATCGGAAAATTTCATTTAATTTCAAACGAACCATATTTTTTTTTTTTTTTCAGCGATCAAAATTGAAATAAATCGTATAACAAATTTTTGTTTTAAATCGAATCTGAACGGTATGACGCTCATAAAAAGGCAGATAACACAAAAAATAGCTTTGATATTGATTTCGTATTTTATATGAGTTATCATGACCTTACAGTTTTTATATTCAAAGCGATCCTCGAACACGGAAGTTTCGTTAACCTCGGAGTTTGTATCTCAATCTTCGTCCTTCCCATTCTACGGGATGTTTTCCGGTCCACGTGCCCTGGTACTCGAGAGAACGTCGAAATTTACGAGGGCAGGAGTCTCCATTATAGAAAGAGCTGTATCTTCCCGACGAATCTCCAACTCTTTCTCGCTTTGCAGTTCAGGGGAAGAAAACTTGGGTCGAATTTGGACCACCTTTCATATGTAGAAATATTCTCGTTTGAATGTATCGATCGATTTTACTAAATCAATTTGCTTCCGGAAATCATCGAACGAAGCAATCCTAATATTTTTCATAAAAACAATCATTTACTAATGGAAACCTGTTCAACCGGCATATCGAACGTGGAAAATTCTACTATTATGTATTGTTTTGAAATCTCTCATAGAAAAAGTTTACAAATTGAATTCAAATCCATTATCTTAGCCATAAGGAGTACGTTGTTAACCGAGATGACATCTCGTGTTAAATCACAACGGACAATATATACCCGTGAATGAGAGAGTAAAAAAGAGGGAGAGACAGCAGAGCTGATCGATCTACGCGTACTTCGAATGATCCAAAATTTACGACCTGGTTCAAATTCTCACCAACGTCTCGACTTGGCTACCAGAGAGAGGATCCCGGGCTACGCATTCTCCCGAGTTGTGATTATCGATTCCTCTCTGGCAAACCATATAACTAACACCAGAATTCCTGATGCGGCCTATAGAAGGCGCTCAAGTTCACTAGTATTCCTCTTGGATTATCTATTTCGGATTTCCATCACGATTTTTTTTTCTCTTATATCCCCTCATTTCTCCCTGCGTTCTTTGTAGTTCGAATACAAATGAAAGTCGTGCATTGATAGGCCCTGCATCCATATTTGAAATACTACTTCAAAGTCATATTTCAATCTACATCGAACAATATCCAGCCTCTGTTTATCTTGAACATGATTAAGTTTTTTTTTTTTTTAATGCTTTACTTTGAGGAAAAAATGTATAGATGGATAAGATCGATACTTAAAAATAATCTTCAGCATTTCAAGGGGACAGAACAATTTTCTATTTTTTTTTTAACCAATCGTGAGCTGCGTTACGTAAGAAAGGAACAAATTGATCACATCCAATTGTGCCAGAAACAAATTTACATGAATTCTGCACGAAATTTCCTTTACATCCTCCGATACAGGAGAACAGAATCTTCAGCAGAAATTCAAAATTTCCACTACTGAAAAAACCTCCACACAAACTCATTTTCTTTTCTTTCCCAGTACGTGAATTCAAATTAAATACTCGAGTGAATACAGAAAGAAAATTAAAGAGTAATTGTATAGATGAGGGGAATACATGTATATTGAGACGGATGGAAGATTGGATGCTTGATTATAGGTATGCAGAGAAGGAGAGAGATGAAGGAAATTGTGTGTCTAAGGGAGAAATTATGTAGCGTAAGGAGTAAAGTAAAATTTCTAATTTTTGACGTTCATTGGATAATACGCGTGAACTCAATGGCTCTAAACCAATAAAACGGTTGCGAGCAATCATTTTGAATAAGTTCAATATTTTTTGACAAGAGACACTGGCATATTTTGCAAAAAAAAAATAGATATTCGTTTTTTGTGATGATCGTAAATTAACAGGAGTATTTCGCATCATGTTCTGTTTTCAGTATTCAAGAATAACTTATTGCCTTTTCACCTGTTGAAAACAATGATATTTCTGCAACTTTATTTCACTTTTTTTTTTGTACTTTGTAGACTCTGACGCATGCAAAATCATCAGTTTTTGAGTTTTGTATTGCGTGATCAGCCGGGTGTACTTTATCATTATGTCTCTCTGAACATAAAAATATACAACGTAGTAGAAGTATACGTAGTTCGTTGACGCTACGGAAAGGAAAGACTTTGTGTTCCAGTGTGGATCGTAACATAACGTGAATAAGTGCGTACTGTAATAATAGTGTTGACTATCCCTCGTGAGAATGTGATGTGATAAATAACTGCCGGTGACGAATATACACGAAAAGCTCGCCGGATCGCGAGGTTCGCGTTTAATGCTGCCAAAATTCTTCTCACGAGAATTGCGAACAGCTAAAACTATGCGCGTCACTGAGATTCGCCGTTCCAAAAATATTAACAGAAGCTCGTCCTTAAACGAGATTTCACAGCTATACGAAAAAACGGTGAACGTCATCCAATTTTCGTGAACGACGAAATCAACGAGTGTTTTGATTTTATAAATTTATGGACAATTTCACTGAGTGTATACTGATTGTGCTGCCTTGATGAATCTGTTTCATCGTTCTATTTTTTCTCATATTAATAATCTCCGGTATAGCATTCGAAAAATATTTCACAAAAATAATGAATCCAAGATGTGAATAGAAGAATTGTAATGAATAAAACTAATCAATTATTACGCGAAGATTATAATTGTGAATAATCAAATGACTTGTCGCAAGGGATGCTGTTTTTTTAGGAAAAAAAAATTTCATTCCGCTGCAAACTTTTTCGCTTACTATCACAGCTTATATAGTCGTACAGCTGACGAGAGATTCACATTTGAATATTTTGTTGGGTAATCTTATCGCCATCGACTCTCATTCAGCACGCGGCGACGATGGGCCATCTGGATAAATTAGAATAAAGAATGTTCGATAACTTTGCTATAAGATTCTCGGACGTGAAAACCGTAACGAAAGAATCTTTTAGCTGAGATAAATTACTTGTTCATAACGTATTTTTGATTAGTTTTTACTTTCAGAAATTGTCACAAAAATATTTCGTTTTGCATGCGAAAAATAAATACTATCAAAACTCCTTCCTTAACCAGCATTTAAAATTATATTCAAAACATTTCTGGATACTTTTAAAGATGGCGAAAAAATGTTCTCTCTGGATGAAACATTGATATTTATTCCCTATCCATCGAGTATGTTGACAATGACCTCGCAGACAAATATTTACATATTCATGCGTAAATAGAAGATCGTGAATGAATTATCGAAGATTTGCGATGTCGTTCCAACTCCGCGACGATTATGTGATGTCTCGGCGCTTGGGAAGATAAAAAAAGAAAAAAAAATAATAATAATTAAAACGTCAGACAGTACGTCGTGATAGAGTTCCAGCGGTGTACCGTTCGTTACGAATCCTCGTTATGACTAGATGCATATAAAGTGCATAGTGCGCAGCTCTCGAATGGCTGACAGTTGTATTCCGACGTCATTACACTCTCGGCATAATTAAAAATTCCCCAAGCATCGATAGTCGGAATAAATGTTCGATCTCATATAAGGAAAGAGAACAAAATAATAAAAAAAAAAAACATGTAAAAATGTCTGCGTTTCATTTGGTTCACGCATCATCGAGACAATCGTCAGGTGAAATTCTCACACCAATACTGCTCTCGTTAGTTCGTCTTCGCGCTGAACTCATGGGCGAATGATTTCTCGTTCTGGAATTGTGTGAGTTGTTCGTGCCCATTGTGTCAATGAAACTCAAATTATGTCCTACGGGAAAGTGATCACGTTTGGCCATGGAAACTTTAGACCTTCGAGATATTGTTGTCCTGGATGTTGGATCCTCGGTTCCCAATATCCTCTCGGCGTTAATCGTCGTCGTTGACGATACCGATATCGCTGTATTGCTACGACTATAAGATATTAGAAGTCTGCTATCCTTCCTCCACTGTCCAAGCCATGGTTTTTCATGCCCCCTGATTGATGAATTTTCATCGGTAAAATGGCTTAATTGGCTTGCAAAACTCGTCGAAGCTTGACTACCAACTCTCGATAAAAAGGAGCCGTTCCTCGACGGCAATCTTTCATGCCGATCGGTAATTTTATCAACTTTTTCTACCGTCGATCGATACCGGTGCGACGATCTTTTCTTATCAGTTTTTTTTCTTCGACACAACGGCAAATCGAATTTCGGTATTGATTCGGGAATTCCAGAAGTATACATGACCGGTACAATCGTTATTTTTTCCTCGCTCACGGGAAGTGTCAACTCTCTGGCATCGTCTCGATAATCACGCGAATTCTCCGCGAATTCTTCGACATTCCGTAGGTTTTTCGATTCGTACTGATTCTCAGAATTTTCGTGCACGACTTCGTGATCCGCGGAATCGCAAGCTTCGGATTTAACATTTTTTTCCACTCGAACAACCGTACGTTCCGTATAGCTATCCACAAATTTGATTCTTTGCCCATCTACGAAACTGGAAACCTCGGATTTGCACATTTTCACGTTTTCACCGCTCAATTTTAAATGCCCGGAATAACTTGTAGCTGAATTATTTATCTGTACATCCAGACATTCCGATTTATCTGAGGCATCAACGAGCTTATTGTCAGGCTGAGAAATCACAAAATTCGTAGTCCGGAAGAGTTGGACACGTGGGGCATCAATTTCATTGATTGAAAACGAAGGCTCTCCTATTTGATGCAATTTTTCGGCGTTAGAGGAATCGCTGTTTTTCGAGACACATGGTTTCTTTGAATCCGCTAATATCATCGAATTTTTTGATCTTCCAAATTCATTACCACTCTTGATGTCATCGCGATTAAAACTTTTTTCTAAAAGCTTAGAATCTTCGGAGTGTCGTTGCGTTTCTGTATGCGTGATTCTATCAGATCGATGGTATTGAGATTTTTTGGATTCTATATTAATGTTCACAACATCATTCGAAGTTTGATGAGAATAAGAGGGCTCTTGCCTCAGACCTGAACTTCTATGTGCACGTGGAACGGTGACGTTGTTCTTGCTCATAAAAGGTACATGAATCTTATCGTCGATAACATAGAAATTACGGTCGTCAGCATCCGCAAATCCACTAAACTCTTTTTTCGAAGCTGCTTGACGTTGAATATCATTATGAGAATTATTTATGGAATTTTCCAAGTTACTGTGAAATTGAGATAAACCTTCGGTTGGTAATACGGAGCTCCAGTGGCTCCAATGATATCGATTCAAATGATTTCGATGCGGATTATCCGAAGTGTGGACAAAACACATGGGTTTCTCCAAATAATCATTTTGGCCAGGACAGTTGTAATTGATGCCGTAAGCGACAGGTTTTTCATGAAAGAATCTAATCTCGTTGTTTACCTGCTGTACAAAATTTTTACATGTCATTCGAGAATGTAGATTGTAATCATGTAGATGATGAAGAGATCGAGGGTAACTTACGCTTACGTTATTTTGCCAAATACAAGAATCTCGGGTATCGAAAGGTCCATGCGAAAAGGGATTATCTGCGGTTGATAAAGTCGCCAACTGGGAATCGCGAGTAATAGCTGAATTTTGCGGTGAATCGTTACGACAAAATACTTGAGCACGATGAAGAAAAAAACCCGAAGTATCGCAGGACATGACGGAGGATGGGCCACGAAATCTGTATGACATTTCAGGTAAATTCAAAGTTCGTACTTTCCCAACTAATTTGCTGAATTCATTCTGTAATGGAATAAGTTCGTCTTCTATCCGCGACAAGGCATCCAGATCGGAACGATTGCGCGAGAAAGTGCGTGAATTTCGAGATTCCCTGTGGATATCCCGAAGTTCCGACGTTACCGACCGGTTATCTGGATCCGGTGGAAAATATATTGATTTCATTGATGGATTCGGATTCTCAGCGATTCCTATCAAATCATCGATCGTTCCAATTGCCGATTCGGTTCTCGCTGGTTTAAGGCTTTTCCGCGATTTTACCGAGTGATAATGCTGATGAGCTTCATTCGCTCCTGCACTTACGTCCGAAACTCTGATATCTTTGTTCATTGTCAAAAAGGTAACACCTTTTGTTCTATTATAAAATCCATAGGATTCTTGGACCATGGGTCCAGAGTGTTCTCTCATCACGTTCGACCGATCGATGGTTTTGAAGTCATCAAGAGCAATTTCACTGGCTAAGGAAACATCCGAAGGCGACCAACCCGTTGATTCAACATAAGCAACAATTTTTTTTAACTTTTCCAACCGCGCATGCGATGATTCAGAAATACGATCGAGCCTATTATTTTTTTGGAACATATCATCGTCCATATTGGACAAAAGATCTTTTCTCATGACTGGAAGAGACTCAGATCTTTCTACAATGTCTGTTACGATGAAAGATGGAGAGCGTATGTTAGCATCCTCTTTAATTACCGGACCCGGAGTTTCGTCGTTCTTATCGTCGAACTTTGAGGTTTCAGTGGTGATTAGACCGTCATTTTCACCATGGAGACTCGAGTTAATTGGTCGTGGGGCGTCCTCTCGAATCCTTCGTGGATTGCCCTCGCTCGATGTCTCGTACTTGCAATTGCTCGATGCTTCGCTAAACGCAGCAACGCTTGCTTCCGACGAGGTGGAATTCTCTGTAGGATTCTTTTGATCGAGCGTATTAATCGGGGCAGACATCGATTCAAGAGGAGAAACTCGTATCATAGGTTGACTAGTGGGTTTTTGTGACTCGGAATAGTACGTATGGCTTTTGGTCATCGTTTCCAACGACATGGTACTTCACGAGCGAGGTTATGACTGAATTGCAATATTTGATTTGGCATACCATATGTATTACGACACGAATATTGGAGTCTGAATAATCAGGACAACGAAGAGAGATGGTCACAATCGAAACGACGACGAGATTGTACGCGATTTCGAGTATTCCTTCGGGATACCAACAGTCACTATACCGAGAATAATTTCGAACTGACGTTAATAGAGGTTATTCCACAAGCACTCACGACAAAGTTCCCGGGAGCTGTATGAAAATAAACGAAAATCTAGGTATCGATTATCGATAGAGTATTGTGCTGCTGTTACTTTTTCCATCTCTCTCTCTTCTTCTTGAGTTTTACCTGCATTTTTAACGCACGAAATTCATTCCGTACTGTTCCATTTTCCATCTTCATAAATCCCTTGAAATATATTTACGCGTGTTAAGGAAAATAGTACGAGATTGAAATTGGAGCTTCTAGTCTCAAGAATGGTCGAGAGACGTATCTGAGATTCCAATCACTGTTCGATGCCAGGCTTTATCCGTATACAACATTACGAAGCAATCGTGAAGCATCGTAAACATGCATCGTTGAAGCAATTCGCTATACACAGTTTGCGTTATGGGAATAAGCAAAATTGTATATTCTGTAAATGACTTTGATACGTGACAGTTTGGGAAAATTGTTTTCGTCGTGTTGATGGGAACTATGTTCTGTGCAATCGTAACAATAATTCTGCAATTGGCAAACGTATAACTGTTTTCATTCGCCCCTTTTTTTGGTATTTATATTTATTGATTGCCCCGAGACCTAAAAATAAAAATTCAAATGTTCGCGAATGCAATATTTTTTCATCAATTCAATATCAATCATATTTCTTTTCGAGTCAATATCAAGAGTAAGTCATAATTATTAAAAAATGCGAGTGCAATGCGCGAGAATGATTCAATCATCATAAAAACATTACTACAAAATAATTGAGTGTCCGTCGACGCGTAAAAATGCATTTCTGCGGATGACTTAACGTTTAACACACCTGAAAACGGTCGATCGAGGATGCACCAATAACCAGACGCTGGAGAGCGTTTTTCTCATTTGGCAACGCTTACAATGTGGTCGACACAGCATGAGTTTTGGAGTAGCGTAAGAAAGAAAAAAGTACATATATATCACATGGCTTTTTTCGGTCAAGACTCGTGCCTTAACCGAGCGAAAGTGAGCCCGCGTATGACTTCAATAAAGCGAAATATAAATGTGCATTTGTAACGGTTCCCGCGGCATTCGAAACCGCGACGAATCCTTGCAGGCTCTCCCTTTGATTCATGGGCGAGGATTCATTTATCAAAAAGCTCTCGAACCAAAAAGTGAGCATTACTTCGCAACGCTTACGTATTTGCGTACTTTTTTATGCGACGATTCTCACGAATACTGGTGGATTGCAAGTGATGTCCGTCTTCCGATTGAGAAAAAAATGTGAAAAATAATATTAACACTTTCATTGGCAGTGAACAGCATATTCAGCCAAAAGCTATGAATTCATGAATGATAAAATGGGATTAATTTAAAAAATTTCGTGTCTACATGGTAGCGCTCAAAATAAAATGTAACTCATTCTCTAATTCACACTAAAAATCGATTTGAAAAATACATTTGCATGATAGACCTTTCGCAACATTTCAAATATCACGATGCAAAGGCTTTTCCTTCGAGTCTCTCCGATGAGTAACAAATCTCTATACAAGCGAATCCTCAAATAAGGTATAAAAAAAAATAGATAGATCGCAGAATGAGATCGTTCATAACTAGCCGTGAGACTAGCATTCGAATGACCTCGACTGTCGAAGATATATTTTGGAGTTTCCAGTTCTACGAAACCGAGAAAGGCCTCTCCTCTCTTTCGTGGACTGGAAGAAAAAAAAAACCCAAAGTGGTCCATTTTCAAGTCGTTCTTATAGCCTGCTAACCTTTGCACAAACATCGCATACCTGTGGATGATCAAAAAATACTAAACTGTCGCAAAACTGGTACATCCGCTTGTTTATGACCCGAATCAGTTTTGAAAATTAACTAAAAATAACTCTTCTTTAGTTGTTCCGTTGAAAATATAATTCACACTGTGGGAATAATTATGATAAAGGATATTTGTAGTTTGAGTAAATTGTATTCGAAGGAATAAAATAATTGACGTATTTCAAAGAAGTTTATGGAAGAAATCGAAAATGCATGTTCAGGTACAACACCAAACATTTATACGTATTTTTTTTCGCGCCCACCCTCTTGTTGCTATCACACTTTCTTCGTCATCCTACCAATCTCATTTGACCCTAAATTCTCGAACTCCGAAGAAAGTCAATGTCTTTTGTTCAATTTTATCCGCTTCATCTCCTGGCGATTTCATTCGGCTTGGCCGGATCCTACCGCGTGTTTCATGATATTTATTTTTCACTGTCAAGGATCTCTTGTACGTGCAATGATCATTTATTTCGGGATTGTCGAGGCACACTTTCGGTATACAATGAACATGAGAAACGAGGTAGAAGAATAAGCTTACGCAACTCTTGGGTCCACGGAATATGCACCGAGTCATAATTATATTTATTATAAATTAATAAACATTTGCATCAGGATATTGTTCCTATTTTCACTCATTTGTTATATTATTCCAACAAGCTTTTATTCAAGTAAACTTAAAATTCGTTATGACCAATCTCCAATCGCAAAAAAAAAGTCATTCGAACGAAAGCTTTGTAAATAATTTTCGATGTCTTATGTACGAAAAAGTTTATGTTACTCAATCACTCTCATCATGTGTATATAGTAGCGCATGTATGCGAGTAATTATGTAAAAATTGAAGCATATATTTAATTGATCGTGTCCTCGGAAACCAACGTTCGACAAATTGATCAATAAATGTTCGAATCCATATTAATGTATGGAGTCAATAATTAAATTGTGAAATGACCCTCGTGCTCAATTTTAATATCGGAGTGTCAAAATATTTAACGAGATCTATTAAGAAACCGAAAACGAGAGTGAGTGATGCAGTGAGAATTCGGAAGGTGAACATTCCACAAGAGGAAGAATAAAAATGCTCGATCGATATTCGCATTCGCGTTCGCGGAATAAAAAGAAATTTTACATTCTCACGTATATCACGGTTTATAATCGTTCTCGAGAGGCCGAGAATTTTTACGTGAAAGTGTTTCATTCGAAAGAAGGAAGAAATATTGTAACAAAGCTGATCCGTAGTGCCATTAAAAAAATCTATGCGAGAAATTTTCTTTCTCACTGCAAATATTGCCGTTTAGCCTTACTCTTAACTGACATCACATAATTTTTCCCTTAATACTTGATTAGATGGAAAAAAAAATTTGTCTCCAGGCAAACGAAATATTTGTCGCTAAATAAATTTTCATCTTAAACAACTTGATGAAAGGGAGAAATAATAAAGGTCCTGTAATTCGAATACGTAAATGAAGACAGTTTTCCTGGTACGGGGCAGATCCATAATTGATGAAATTATTCATTCGCTTTTATAATCAGTTTAATTTCAATAAAGAACAAAAATAATTAAGCAAGCCAGCAAATTTCGAAAAACGACGAAATACAGTGGTCATTGTGCTTCATTATTTTTCAATGAAAGAAAAATAAATGAATAAATTAAAAGAAAAAAAAAAAAAAAAAAAAAAAAAACCCGGTTAAAAGCGATCAGAGGTGTGGCCAACTCTTCACCGCTTCTGCCTGTCGTCATCGTCGTCGTCATCACATGCACGATTTACCCTTCCAAGTACTCTTAATTTTTTACCGTTGTAGACTGCCGCGTTTTCCATTCGAAGTGTGTTGTTGGAGGACCAGAGCCCAACAGTCGCGTGTGTCAAGAAAGAATGCGCGTTAAGATCCGCACTGAGAAAAAGGAGAACAGCGAGACTATGCGATCGTCTCATGTTGCGTTGGAATGCGCTCTCCTTCCTGATCCTGTCAGGGACGGACGATTATGAAATCGTCAGTTGAACGATTTTTTTTCTACCTATCATATACCAAAATGTGAGAATTTTAAATACTCACAGTTGGTAAGATATTCATTCATTTCCAAATCCATTTTCGCGAAAATCCATTTCCGGAATTTTTAATTTAGAAAATTTTTACGAATGGTTACTTCAATTTAAATTTTAGAATAATCAATAAAACGACCCGAAAAATCAAGTCAAATATCGTATGACCTCTGTACGATTGAACTGAAAAAAACACTCAAGTTTGACAGAAAATGAAAAAAAAGCGGTAAAGGATGACAAAACGAAGAGCGATTTTCTGTTTATAAACGATTAGAAAATAAGGACAATATCCGCTGCCAAAGGATATCGAGGGCTGTTCCTAAATATAGAACGCACCGTGAGCAACCGCAACGTCGTCGATAAAGCTCCCGCATGACATTGATTGATGTTACCCATAAACATATCATTCCTAGTTAACGGCACATCACACGCACTTGAGCCTGGATCGGAAAATTTGCATGCCATGCCAATGACTCGATATAGTTCATAAATGAATCTTCAATGGATATTACCGATCTCTCGTGTTCAATGAAATATCGACGAAAAAATCACATCTCTACGAGTCATTTGCAGCAAGTTTTGTTGAATAACTGTGTGAGAGGGTTTTTAAAAAAATTTTCAATGGACACGACTTCAATTAGAGTTGAGAAAACGTCATGTGAAGAGTTATTCATACTCATGGTTTTCGATTTTATAACTCAAGTAAACAGCGAACGATTTGAAATTTTTCTGGAATGTAATTCATCGCAGAAACAGTCAAGAATTCTCGTATTTTGTCTCTACAAACGTATTGCATAGAACACAGTTTTTCAACGGATTCCAGGTTGACCTATACTAACGACAAGAGACGATTTTGCCCATATACGTTCTCCCGTATTCTCCGGTAGCCAAAGAAATTACGGAATACCGGGTATTGTTATGCCCGAAAACACTTTGTTACAGGGCTCGTATTCGACGACAAATTCCGTGTCTTATGACGGAAACGTCACATTACTTTCCTTGGCAGAGAGCAGACTTGAGAATAACGAGAGAATTTATCGTCTGAAAGTTCACTCAGTTGAAAGCAAGTCTGTGTCTTATTAGGCGTCGCGTTAAGTGTCAGGCTACGTGGCCATTAAAAGATAGTAAGAATTGAGCATTGAAGAACAGCAGTTTTATCAAATTAATAGTTCATCCATTATCGTTGAAGCTGAGATTTTGAAGATTCTTATGCTCAATAACACGAACAACTTTGAAACGAACTTTTGGTCGTTCGAGTGGAAATAGCATCAGGCGTTTTAAAATACTCTGTCCGTGCATTCCAACATTGATTTATAACGAGCTATCTCGCACCCGTGAAGACACCAATTTAAAAAGTTCTCAGTCTTTGAGAGGCTAAGAAAAATAAAACAAATGAAAGAGAGCCGAACGAACATCGAAAGTGAGAGTGACGTTAAACGATTGATTGTGGATTTCTTTCGTGTATCTCGACTATGCAAATTCTCATTTAGAGACATCGGTTGCAGTTGTCATTAATTATCCTTCTCGAGAGACCTCCACGAGTTTAGTATAATAATTTCGGATAGACTTTAAAAAGTAAAAATAATGCACCTAGAAATTAGCACTGAGTGAAAACCAACATAATAACTAGAACGCTTTATGGTTGTTTCAACAACCATATCGTTACGTTACTACTTCAGTTAGCAAAAACATTTTGTCTAAAAAAGTATAGAATATATGATAATTAATAATTGCTTGTTACCATCAAACTACACCGGTTATATGATAATTGTAAAAGTACATTTAAATGCATGTTACTGATGTTAGCAGCGATATAGTATAATGGAAATGAGTTAAAAAGGTATGGCTTATCTATATAAATGGTACTTCGAGATACACCAAGTCATCCGTAATCTTTATCTCATAATTATCACTCAAAGATGTTATTCTGATTTTGACGGTTGGCCAGTATCTTTTCGTTTCATAAAGTAGGTAACCTGAAAAACAACTATGACCATAGTCGTGTCAAGCCAACCTGGAAAGTCAGTAGATACATTTTTCATATCGTAAAAAAAAAAAAATGTCATGGCTCGAGGTGTGAACAAAGAAAAAGCACCGATCAAAGTTAGTGAAAATTAATGGCCACCAGCGGATCATTTTTGTTCTCGACGGGAAGAACACGAATGCTCTGGTCAGCAAACGTCTGTATCGCCAGCCAGGTTACGTCAGCATAGAATCGGATGGTCCAGGTGCAGAGTGAAAAAAAAAAAAAATGGAGAAGGAGTCGCGGATCTAGCGCATGGGCGTGTACTCCTCAACTTACAGTGAAAGTGGTCCTGGATTCACGGGGAAGCCAACGGATACTGCGATCGCACACTGATTTCGTATAAAAACCCAGCGACTGCAGCAAGATGGCACTCTCAAGTCAACATTCCCAAGAGAAACATGAGGACCTTCCTGGTGAGTATCATCATAGGTCTCGAATAGTTGTTCTATAAGAGATAGATAATTTTCTTATCTACGTCTTTTTTCTAATTTCTAATAAAAAAAAAAACGTTCATGTTTGATAATCGTCGATTACTTTTTTCAGTTTTGCCTTTTAGCAGTGACATGCGTTCTGGCCACCGATCAGAACCAAGGGGTTACAGGCGGGGAGAACGTCAAAAAAACCACAAAACGTGGTATCTTACATGGGGATAGCGCCCACGGTTTCAGTACATCATTGGGATCGGGTCTCAGTTACAAGGGCCTAGATTATTCCGCCGGGCTTTCGGGTTACAAAGGTGTAGGTTATACATCAGGACTTTCGGGATACAACGGCGTCTATTCTTCTGGTCTTGGCTACAACGGTGGTTACACCTCTGGTCTCAACTACAACGGTGGCTATGGTGGAGGCTACAACAGTGGCTACAATAGTGGCTACAATAATGGCTACAATAGTGGCTACAACGGTGGCTACAACGGTGGCTACAACGGAGGCTACGCTTCTGGTCTTGGTTTCACCGCAGTCAACTCTGGTCTTTCATCCGGTTTGAATTCATTCTCCAGCGGTTCGGGTCTCGGGTTCTCATCCGGCAGAACAGAAAAGATCACAGGTGTCACAGTCCATCGTGAAGTCCAGGTTCCTGTTCCTGTGCCTCAACCCGTTCCAGTTGAAGTCACCCGTCCGGTACCAGTACCTCACCCAGTTCCCGTAAAGGTTGACCGTCCTTATCCAGTCCCAGTTCCTCAACCTTACCCCGTTGAGGTTACGCGTCATGTGCCAGTCAAGGTTGACCGCCCTTATCCAGTGCCCGTACCTCACCCCGTTGCTATTCGTGTACCTCATCCGGTGCCCGTTCCTGTGCCCCAACCAATCGCTGTTCCGGTAACGGTGAACAAACCTTTCCCGGTTAACGTTGGACCGAGCATCTTTACTACCAGCTCTTCTCAAGGTCTCGGATCGAATCTTGGTCTTGGAAACTATGCCGGATCTTACACCAACTTCGGTTCCAATGTAGGTTCGAGCAACGGATTCAATCTCGGCTCATCCAGCTTTGGAACAAATACCGGCCACTCTTCTTACAATACCGTTGGATCTGGACTAGATTTTTCGTATTCTACCCTCGGATCCGGGCACGGTCTTTCATCGTATCAAGGACTTGGATCATACTCGGGTAACGCGAACTCGGGACACTCTTCACAAAGTTTCGACAGTACCGGATACAATTATCCAGTTCCCTCGAAAAAGTGGTGAACACTAGAAAACCATTATCTGCGCTTGAACGCTGCAAATAATATCGAATAATCTACGAATAATAGGGATCATGTTTTTTTCTGTAAGCGAATAAAAGTTGCTATTTTTTTACCATAATAATTGCTTTTTGAAAAAAAAACCTTCCACTGTTACCTCTGAACCTCACAATAATCGTCCCACAAAGTATATTTTTATTTATAATTATTCATCAATGGCTTTCTTCATGCGCAATGAAAAAATGTTAGGCTGTGTAATTTCGAGAACCTCATCAATCAACTGTCAATTTGTTAATTACAAGATTATCAGGAAACAATAGAACTATCCTCGAATGGGCTCTGCACGAGACTTCTATGGTTGGACGGTCGCCTATCCAGGTTTTATAGAGAAACATGCATACGCAGGTAGCAGGTGCATCTAGCAGCAAATACAGAAGACGCGAGACATCAAGCAAACAATTAAACCGTGGACAACGCCCGTGAAGGAAAATCAATTGACGCCAAGCACGTGCTTACGTCTATTGTAGGGGTAGTTAAAACATTGATCAAATATTCCTCGCAATCCTCGCAATGAACGGAACCACGTGTTAGACGCAGAAGACGTTAGAGTTGCTTAACCAAATCCAAATCTGTTTATGCGAAATTTTGGAAAAAGCTTATATCACCTGATTTCTCGTTTAATGATATCATCCAAGAGAAGGACCTAAGCATGATTCCTTCTACTTACTAAAAAATGTATAGCATAATTTACGAGCGGTATATCTGTCATTGAAAGGATCCAATCTGTATCACGAACGTTTCAGGTAATTGGAAAGTCTTCCAGTTGATTTCAGTTTTCAATTATCTCGTAGTTTCCCGAACTTTTACAATATTATACCTGTATTTTAGTACTTGTACCTAGAGATTCGGAGGAAATCTATAGGTTTGTGTACCCATATAGCTAGACTTGGCGAAGCTTTTGCTTTCTTTGTCGGAAAATTTTCGCCAACTTTATTTTCCACATTCAGAATAACCTTTCTGCCGTCTTGTGCTTTCATGCATTCTCGGTATAGTTTTCCCAGAGGAAATTGCGCGTGTATGTATATAATAAATGTATAAGTATAAACGATGAAGTACGTTTGCTTCAATCCTCGTCGACTGCGGATACAAATTTTATCCGAGCTGCTCAAAGATGCACCTTCGATATGCAAGCAGGACTTACTTATAGGAATCCTTTCGCGGCATTAGGATATCGTAACATAAACTAACATAACTCCTCGTAAGCGAATGCAGGTAAAGAAGTAAGAAAAAGTTAAAGAAGAACTTACGTTTTTGAAGATGACTTATGAGATTGAATAGAACATCTAACTACGTAGTTGTCAATCAGAAGTTTTTTCATTCATTTCTTATAAATCGTACAAAACTAATGTGAGAGGATTCATTATTTAATTTTTCCCCGAACATTCTTACTTATTTAAAAAAAAAAAACAACAAAACAGTGCATGAAGTCCAAAATGAGATCTCGTGCTGCTTCGAAATTGTTTCATTTTATAAACCGTCCCTGAAAATAATATTTTGACGGTTCCAGATGAACATTACGACAATAAAAAAAAACGGTTTCAAAGCTGTTCCAACTATTCTGAACAGTATGAGCGAAGCTCTAAAATATTGGCAAATTATCAATCGGGAAGAAAAAATACCTATAAAACTAAATATCACTATAGGTACGGATTTATCACGATTGATCAGCTTCGAGACAAAAATTTATCCAACAGTTTATGTTACATTGGTACAATGATATCGGTGCATGGAATGTCGGTTATTGAAGAAAAGAACACGTGTTTTAAGTGTTGGGTTGAAAGTGTCGTAAAAAGACAAAAGAAAACCCTTAAACTAAATTGTCTGACGAGCAGGTCGACTAGTTAGCTAGCCGGGAGTAAGAGGGCGAAGTATTACGTCAGCAAAGATCGTCCAAATCACACGGTACCTGCTCCGATCCAGCGTGTAATAATTTAGGTCGAGGCTTCAAGGCTACAAGACGGATCAAACTTAATCGTCAAACAACAGAAGAGTCGCGGCAGTCAATGAAAAGAATTTTTCTCGGACAGCAATTCTTCACAGCGTACTTTTGGGGATTCGTGTCGCAGTGAGTTCCCTTCCATTGTTGTTGAACTAAGCTGTCGAAAGATTCTTATCGGATTCTGAGCTTTCAATCGAAAAGCAAACTTCGCTGCATTCAATGTACTGTTCATAGATATGAAAAATGGCCAGAACAATTGATGATATTAAGAGTCGCGGTTGCGACTCGAGACAAGTACATTTACGAAGCGAGTCGCACGAGACACTTTCACCGCAAGGACCATGATTCTACTTGTTCTCGAAATTTATAATACCGCTATCGGCTGGTGGTCTGAGATATTCCTCGTACCTTATTCGTTGGTTTGTTCTTATCAACAGTTGGTATGTGCGAGTTGAGGCAAATGCCACCATAAGGTAATATTCCTAGCAAAACCTGAAGCTGGGGAACATAACTTTCATTTGTAGTCTATATCATCGGTCGGTAGAATCCTCGAGCAGTCGGTAATAAAAATTTCACTCGATCAACCAGCGAACCGCAGTATTGCACCATTCTATTTTAGCAAATAAACTAACCATGAAACGATCATATGTTTCGTGATCCAAATGTTTCAGTCGATACGGAAGAATTTATCAAATATTTTTCAGAACAATGAAAAATGAAAATGTGAATGTCCCTAACAATTGTATCGAGTTTAAAATGATATTGTTTACTCACATTAAGATGCCAACTGGATGTTAAAACAGTTCAGAACTTACCTGAAACAAAAAAATACATTGCTCATTTCGGTAAGAGAGTAAAAATTTTATCGATTATTCCATCATACATGTTATAAGCACTGTAGATGTATAGTTCTTGTTGAAGGGGCACTGATTCAAATTATATCCGACAAGGAAAAATAGAAATGAAATAGATTTCTCCAAGTGTTTAATTTTATTAGTATTTGTATCATCGCATGATTTGCCTCTGGACATCAACATCAGAATGCCGAAGTTTTCGCAAAATGACAAAAACCCAGGTTTTCTAAATTTGACTTGTGCGATCAGGTCCTCAATAAAAGCTTGAAAGACCTTGGAAGAAGCATCTCGGTGAAAACTGAAACTCTGATGATAGAAACTTAAAAAATGTTTTCGCAGCCAGAAAAACTTAACACATACAAAAGGACAAAATAGGACAAGTGAGGCAATGTATCAAAATATGATGATCGATAAATAAGAAAAGTACTTTCTTATCACGAAGTTGTACTCATTGTTGTGGGAATATGAATATGCCTTACAGGGAACAAAATTTGTGCATGTAAACGATGCCGAAGAATAGAGTTAGACCTGCTGTAAAGAAACCATCTGAATATCCAGTCACGAATAAAAAAAAAATCAATATTCAGTGGCGAAGGCGTTTAGACGTTCGTTGGTATCTAGGGGCGATTTTATAATGTTTCGGAATTTTTCCAACCAAAACTTGTACCCGATGCCGTTCTCCAATTAGTGTAAGACGTTTAACGATAACATCTAGTGACTTTATCTAGATTTATTCGCCAGAGACCATCGAACTCTGACGATTATTGTGATGAATCATCGATGGGGTTTCAGCTCACATACAAATAAGTAACAAAGATTATCGATATTAGGGTATCTCAGACGTAATATGCCTCAGCGCTTTTTCATCCACTGAGCCATCTCACGTCTGTAGTAAGGCTGCGTCTGTCAGTTAGGTGTGTTCTTGGATAGCGGCAAACTCGGTGGTAAATAAATTACCGTGAGGGAGCCAGACCCGCACCGAGTTCAGGTGGATAATTGCCACTCGGACGAACACTTCCTACGCCGTAGTAATCTCCTTCGCTCGACTACCTCTCCGGTCTATCAGAAACGAACGAGGCTGAACAACCGTAAGAAGAGTACGGCACACCATTTATCTACAGCCAGACAATGTACACCATAATAGAGTGCACCAAGATTGTTCAAGTTGCTTAGAATATACCTAAGCAATTGGAATTTTGGTTACAAGCATTTTACGCCTCGAGTCTGGATATCACTTTGTTCTTTAAAAAGTATCCAGGGATCATGAAGAGTATTGATGCTCAATAAGCATGAGCTGGACGAATTTTTGTGTAAATCCAGTTACCCGAACGTAACAATGCCTGTTTCATATCTATTCAATTTTTTATTTTCCATTATTATTATTTTTTTCATTTGGAATTCATTTGAAATTCGGAATTGGATTCATTAAGTCACTCTCAATTTGTCTGGATTAGCTCTAGGGCGTGAAATAAAATATTCCAACCATCGACGGGAATAAATGAGCAAACGCCGATTATTCTTGGATATGAAAACTCCCAAGAGATTTAACATCAACGCTGCATTCACTCAAGCTTTTCTATTTTCCTTTTAACATACCACGGGGGTTATAAAGGTTATTTGAAAGATTTGTAAGTATATGGATAAATAAGTTCTTCGAATGTTATACCCAACGTTTCCTCTCCCGGGATTCAACGCTTGTGAGAGTGCAAATAAAATGCAGACAGACAGCGACGATCGATGAACTCGCAAACGATTTTATCCCGGCGAGAAAGAAAGGAAAAAAGTATGTACAGATAGGTGCTGAAAACCTTTTCACGCAAGTACCATCGAGGTCCGCTTCAATATGCATAATAGGCTACGTCGCTCTTGTGACAACATGTTGTGCATTCCCACCGTAGTCAACGTTTGCTGTAGAGTTTTATCCACCAACCATTCCCAGGGTACCAACTACGTAAGTCTTGTCGTTCTTAATACTATTCATAGAAAGTCATCCTACGCATACTTGCACACGCATCAGCCATCTTTTCGTTCTTCTCGCAGTGGTAAAAGTGCAGATACAGTCAGACGGAGTACGACACTTGAGCGTGTCAAGTGTCAAGATTATTTTTTTCGTGGATCTCTTTACCTTCTAACTTTGAACACCCGTTCATGCGAACGGATGAGTTCAGCAATGTTGTACTAAGTTGGTGCGGAATGTGCACCATTTATATTTCATTGTCCTTGGTCCCCTTCTTGGAAAAATAAAAAATTTCTCAAGTACAAAAGAGAATATTTCATTTTCATGGAATATTGGCATAATAAAATAATGTTTTATTGATCGTTCAACTTCACAGGTTTTTTTTTTTCGTTTGAAGAATACGGTTAAAAAGGCAGGTGGAAAATAAGATTCAGTTTTTCATAGTGTCATGAATATTTTCGGGATAATCATCATGTAATATTAATAATTCTCATAAATCATTCCACTCGACATTATCCCATGGCGTAATTGAGAAAATCGAGCATACGATATCTACGTGCATGAATAAATACATAACCGGCAGACAACCACTCGGTTACCGGATACATATTTTATATGTTAAATTCAATCGAATTCTTGTAACGTTCTCAACTATTGGTAACGATTTCAATTATTCACGAAAATATAAACTATCTGCACTTCGGAAACACCATTGAAAATGGGCTTATAAGAACAATCTATCATACTCCAACAAATAGTTCATTCTGATATTAAGTTGACGTACTAAACTTTACTAAAGGAAATATATTTGAAAAATCAAAAGAAGAGCAATATCAAATAGGACCGAGCTGGCGATAAATCAGATTTTTTCCTTTATTGTTTGTTGAAAGAAAGCATCTCTGACGTAACCATGCATATTGACTTACAAATAAGACAAAACATTTTGGATGCTTTTCATTTGTTCTGTCAACTCAACGTTCGAGAGACAATTTTTATAAAATTTTGCGGATTACGTGAGAACATATATAGCACCGTAGGTCAAAATTGACAAATTTTAAGTGCTGGAAACTCGTTTTTGTTACAGGCCCTTCGATGTCGAAAATGTTTGACACAGGATTGGATTTCAGTGTATTCGGAGTATTCAGAATATCATGCCCTTCTAAAACGTTCCCGTGCACCACTTTCTCCTCTATGATTTTCTCCTTTCACCTTTTTTTTTTTTTGGATACCAGAATTTCGTCGATTTTTCTATCTCCCTTGGTGGAATCGCCTATTTTTTTTTATACACTCGCGAGTGTACACAGAGCACCACAGATTCGCGTGAACTTTTTGTTGACGGTTGTGAATATTTCAGTTTTAAAGTATACACAAATGTAAACTTTTCGTGTATGTTAGAGATAGCGAGTGCGGGTGAGAAAGATTATAAACACGTATGGTGATCCGGTTTTCGCATCGTTAACTCGTTATACCCACCCTGCTAACCGCAGTGACCCATCGCGTGTATTTCAACCCTGGGCACGGTTATTTTCCCTGGCGTGTGTGTACAATAGAGCACACTATGACGTTCAGTTTCGACGCACTTTATGTTTATGCATCAGGGATCCGAAAGTAGAAGGTAACTATCGTACACAACGTCGTTTATAGCACTCCGGTAGGGTATGAAGCACAAACTTACTTGTTTTGAATACAGTCATAAAAGGTTTGGTATGAACTTGATAATCGATTTAATCCAACCGAGTTATTTTATATGTGAACGATTATTTCGAACTGTTTCTTCGTAACCGATCATCTCTTTTTTCGAACTATTTTTCCCATATCTCCGCTCTCTATTTTCATCGGTAGGAATTTTCAAACTTTTTAAATATATTTTTTGCTTTATATTTAGGCCTAATAATATACGAGGGAAATACGAAAAATCAAAATAAATACTTCTGCAAGCTGTAAACAAAGCTTTAGTTCCTATTAATGGAGTTCCTATTAATTCCTGCAACTTGCATTGAGTTCGGAGGTATTATATTGATCAAATTAGCATACAGGATCGATTCATTACGTTGTACAATAGCAGCTATGTAAACCGGTATTACCCACGGCGAACCAGATATGGCGGATGGTTTGGAGGTACAAGCATTAAGCAATCATGGATTTCTGAGTCTATAGCGCCCCTTATTTTATTGCAATAGGAATAGTATTTCCAGACTAATAGAACAGCTATCAAATATTTACATTATCCGAGATTTTGAAAAATTAATTGACTGTGAAAAACAGCACACACTCAAAAGAAAGATCAACTCCATCTATTCATACATTCACAAAACTTTTATTTCTCATATAAAACTGTTCCAACTCGATTCGCACTGCAGCTAATAGAAGCAACGAACTATTTCGAATATACGCGTTTCAATGACAATTGACCGATGACCAAAAGCAGACTTTGTTATTGAAGCTATCACGATAGTAATGAAAAATGATTTTCCTCTAGTCAGAATTGATGAGTATGGATAAGGATACACATTTTTAATGAACTTGCTTCAAATGTTCAGTATGGGAATCATATACGTGTCATTTTATCGATTTCATATACTAATATAGAAAATGCTGAAAACTATTTATTCCGAACATCCACGTGTTATAATCTGATGCGTTAGAATTTTATTTTAGTGTTGAAAATACTCGAAATTTCGTTGTTTTTCCGATATAATATGTTCAATATATGTAAAAATGTTCACAGATTTAACAGTTGAGAATCATGTAATTTTTCCTGAAAAATAATCATTTCGCGTAATGTTTGTTCCGCATAATTTAAACACAGTACAGCACATCGTTTATACAAACACAATTATCGTTAGCAGTTTTTTTTTTTTCTTTATCCACGCCTAGAGTGTTTCTTCACGCAAATCCTTGCGCAAAGGTCTCACGAGTTCAAGAATTAAAATAAGCCAAGAAGGAGAGAGAGATAGGTATTCATGAGTTTAACGTAGTAACGAGAATACGTATATAATCGAATGCGGGTTAAGAGTTCAAGGCCTCGTGCGAGAGCCGTCGTAGAGCTCGCGACGGTAGCGACACGCAAGTCGGGAAAGTATTGTCCATCAGTTTGTTCACTTCAGCTAAGCCATAAGCAGCACTCGCAACATATACAGACTTTCTTCGTATATATTTGTTCTATTTCATCTTTCTACCTTTCTTCTAAATATATTATAGTCGCAGAAGCCTTGGGATAAGACATAAGTAATTTTGGAACCCTAACAATTATCACTAAGTACTCAGTTCCTTTGAGAGGGTGGGAGTAAGCTATGTCCTCTCACCTTAACACTCATCGTACAAAGTCTCGGAGTATTTTTCCCGTAATGCTTATATAAGAGGATGACAAACATTCAAAGATGACAGATTATTTGTTTTGTTGCTATCATTTCAGTTCAGGAATTTTTTCACAAGCGAATGTACATTTGGAAAAAATATATTTGAAGGACTTTGACATGGCAACAGCCAAAAACTAAAAGCTGATTTTATCTTTTCACAATATGATCGCAAATTTTAGTCAATGTTTATTTTGATATTCTTCTTGGATAATACAGAATCAAATGAAAGGAAGAATCAAAAAATAATTGCAGATGAATCTACGTATATGCAAACACATATATATTTTCCAATTCTCCCTTAAATATTAAATTTATATAAGAAATACTTGATGTTCTATTAAAAAGTTATCAGAGCTATCTCTGCGTGGGTTATTCACAATTTTCTGAGTTTTTCAGTGTTTCCTTTAGTGGATAAAAACACGCGAGAAAATCAGGCGAAGATTCAAAACTCGTCTAAAGTCGTCATTCTAGAACCGCGTAGTTTTTTTTTTTGGCTTAGTTTACCGAGTTTGTTGTTACGATCGTTATAATTTCGTTTGGCAACAAGAGAAAAAGAAAAATCATGAAGATTTAAAATCTGAATTTGCTTTCAGAAGACTCGTCCCAATTGAATTAGAATATTAGTCGAAGTTCGCATCTTTTCTACTCCGTATTACGAGCGAGTTTGAAACATTTCCTCGCCAGATCAGAAATTCATTAGTGCCAAACTTTTGTGTTCGCATTTGATTAAGCTGAGCAAAGCGTACAATTTGATTTGGTCTGCTCATTACTTCGAGGCATTTCAGCCCAATCGAATATTCCCGATGTGTCGTCGAATATCGATGTGGTTAGAAACCTCATTTCAAAGTCATATAAGGAGTTAGTTGCACGTTCTGATCGAAAAAGAAAATTGCTTATTTGTGACGAACTAAAAAATCATTGCGAATTTAAATTGCATATTCTGAGCTTGAGCTAGAGAGAACATGTAAAGAAACAGACATAGAAAAGGAATGATCAACCACATGGAAAAGATGAAAGGAATGAAATGTGGAGAGAATGACATCAAGAAAACCCTCATAGAAACAGCGAGCAGGAATATGAGTAAAGATGAATAGAGCGCAGCAAAAACGTAGACCAAAGAATCTCCAAGTATAAAAATAGGAAGAGAAGAGATGCAGAGGAAAACAGCGGAATAGGCTAATCGGGAATAAAAAAAAGGGAAATAAGATACGAGAAAGAGAAGAAAAAAAACGACTACGGGGACAAGTGTTGTTTTGTCTCTTTCTGGTATCAAAGATCTCGCACGAGATCACGTTCTCTGAAAGATCCCTCTACGGTTGCGCTCTCTCTCCACTTGTTGGACGCACTACCTCCTTTCCAGTTGTTCAAATGAGTAAACCGGTAGCATCGCCACCTGCTGCTACGCCACTGGCGCATCGATTCCCTCAAACTACGAAAGTTCCTGTAGCCATGACAACGAAAGCTGAAACTCCCACTTCTCTTCTATACCTAGGTTTAGCGTTGCTGCTACTGCTGCAAGCCTTACTACGGAACCCCTCTCTTTATCTCTCTGTCCTCCTCTCGTATCTCTCCTTCCCATCCCCCTTCCCTTGTATCGTAGACTCGCCTGTGATTATAGACATACACAGAGGTTATGGGTCAAAGTAATGCTACATATCGTTCGAGATCAAATCTCGAGAACATCTTCGACGTAAATGCAATGAATATATTCTCTCTAACGATTATGATAAGAGTCTCTCGTATTTTCCTACATTGCTCTTGGTTTGAGACAAACTTGAAAACTTTGTGCATTCGTATATGAACGTGGGCAATCACACAATACACTCGTTGCCCAGGTGTAAAATGATTCAAACATAATTAGAGTGATTGAAACGACCAGAGTACAGCGATCGTACCGAAATGCCAATCGATTCTCAAACATAAATGTATTAAGACAGAGAAAGAGAGAGAGAGAGAGAGAGCAAAGGATGGTTACAAGTTGAATTGAAAATTTATATCGTATTAGGTGTCAAAAAATGAACCAGGTATAGTAATAAGCATTGAGGTATAAAATAATTTTATTTGACATAATGAACAGTAGCGCTTCAAAGTCATGCGATTAGCAATTTGGCATTCAAGCACCAGACTGCAAGTATACGTCAACACATGTACACTGCTTTGCTTTGTATACCGATGACAGTATCAACTTCGCCTCTAGAAGGCTTGTTACTGTGCATAAACCTTTACACTGTAATTTTACACACAAAGACGATATTCGTTACTTTTTCCAGATCTTTCTTTTTTTGCTCGAACATTTATACAACCTGATCGATTGTATTAATATTTCAAACGTCTTAAGATTGCTTCAGCCTTGTGGAATTCGGTCATTCGTATTTTTTTGTAATTAGTTGAAAAATTTGGAAAAAAAATGGAACTCGAACGCCCTTTGCCTTAGCTTACAGGTATTAAGCAGAATTATGCAACTTTTCAAAGAGACAGCCGAGCACGTCTACGAGACGCTGAAGGGTGCAAAATTGCCATTCGGCTCATATTTTCATCGTTTATCATTGTGCATTAATAATTCTGATGAGCTTGTATACGAAACTTCAATCTTGCGACCATAAATTAATAAAACCCCGATTCAAATAAGATTGTTGAAAAGAAATCACGGCTTAATGAAATTTGAGAAGGGCATTTGATTATAATCTACGATTGTTCAAATTCGATTCAATTTTTAATCAAGAACTATGATTTTTCAAAATTTTGCTATACGAGACAGAAATCGTTAATCATACAGTAGTCGCAGCGAATGGTTAATCTACTTGAAAAATAGCATCGATGTGGGATAACAACGGTTTAGATGGAATAAAAGTTTTCCTCAATTTCATTTTAAAAAAAAACTCAGCTATTCACGTCGATCGATCACTTTAAAGGAAGAATCAGGTGGCAGATAAACGATCAATCAAAAATTCTTTGATAGCCTGGAGGAGAGGGAAAAAATAGCGAAGAGGAAAAGTAGGAAAACATGATCGAGAAAGTTTTAGCATTTAATTTGAATTTAATCAAAACTTTGAGCTATTCAAATTCCTACATTATTACGCCCAGCGAACACATTTTCCACTAGCAATATTCAATTCATCCTATACTTATTATTGACCAGGCATTTTGAGGGTTGTGGGATAATAAATCATTTTTCTGTTTGTGAAAAGAAAATACTAGACACATTTTTTTTTCTTTTTATATATAACGTTGCGACAAAATAATATTATAAATTTTCGGAAATCCTCGATTTTATTCCGGATGGCTCATTCCGAGTGTTATTCCTAAATGAGCTTAAACAAGTCGAAGATGCTCGGGATTGAGATTCAGCCAAACGTGGGACGCGATATATATGACCACATCAAGTAGATTCGTCGATAGATACGAATGTCCACGTACTAGAGTCGATCTTTTGTATAACTTCTCATGAAAAGAATCTTTTCCGTTTGTAACCAATCGACATAAATAAAAAATTGAAGCATAGACACGATTTGTCTGCGAAAAAGGATTTTTGGCAATATACCAGAGTTTGAACAGGACAGAGCCATCTACATGAGAAAAATATTTTTTTTAAATGTTCCTCGGCTTAGCGTCAAAGTGCGTCTTTCCGGTTTCTTTTTGTTTTTTTTTTTATACTAGATGTCCTCTATATATCATAACTCGCTCGTGAAATATGTTCTTTATTATCTTCATTACTGGCCATTTTTCACCGTTCATCTTTTCGCTTGTCTATTTCTCACATTCAACTGTATTTTGTGAGAGGATAACTAAAACCTGAATGTCTCAAAACATTAATTATTTCATCAAGTACAATTCCATTAAAATTTTTATTGTTATCGAACCCAATAAAATGGCGAAATCTGTGAAAGGTTTTGACTAATTGGCGAATCTGGTTTATTCAGATTTGAATGGAATGTGTGTGTTCTGGAAGAAAAATGTAAACGCGAAAAACGTCTTTGTCCACTGATGTTTAGAGACAAAAAAATAGTGTCAATGACCGTGCGCAGATGAGCCTCGAAACTTGAAAAATCGACGCTGCATATATTTGATCTGATAACGCGTCACAAGGCGGTAGATGACGTCACCGGTAACCTACATACACTCAAAAGGGGTTGTAGCTTGGGCGTCACTGCCTCACCATTTCTATCAGACCCCTTACGGTACACCGCACGTTCTAACTACTCTTTGCGACATACGGAGGCCTCTATAGTTGAGTTATATATCAACCAGCTGGTAGCAGCAACAGCAGAGACCAGACTAAAAGAGTATATAAACGAGAGTACGTTTCTTCGCCTTCGTTCTCTCATAGAAGCTTTGTACTCACCCTCCATGTACACTTTTATCTACATAAGCTATATACTCATTGCGAAATAAACCATTTCAAGAGCAGCTAGCACACTCATTTTCCTCTTCATTCGTCTTCTTATGTCTCAGACCTTCAGTCAACTTTCGAGGTTAACGTACAAATAAAGACAGCTTAGAAACTTCAAATCCAAATATATGTTCATAACATTCTGTAGGAATTTGAAAAAAAAAATTATTTTTTTTTTCATCACAAGAAGGAGATATTTTATCTAATTTGTTTCTTGATATGATTTTTACAGACTCGTTATATTCCGCTATGGTTTTTTCTTTAAATTCCTCGCTGAGCCTGGCTTCTTCTCCCTTTTTTCACTACCTCTACTCAGATTTCTCAGCACTATTTTTGTGTCCTTGAAAACTTGATGAAAAAAGACTTTACAAATGCATAAGGATCAATCGATACCAAACTAATTTTTAATGCACACACCGATTCCAAATATTTTAAATTCAAACATTTTACAACTCTAAATTTGCATTCGTTATCTCCTGAAATTGGTATCATTATTTTACAGCTATTTTCGTGAACTGCAGCGTAACATGTTAATGAGTTATAACGAGGACATTGTCATCATTGAATAAAAAGTTCAAGCTGTTGAAATATTAATGGGATCTTATTTCAAAACGTCTGGAGTTTAAGCTCTGGAAAGAAAAAGGACTCATTCCCACGAGAAGAAAATGGTGGGGGTTTGTAACACGATGACGAATCGAGCGAATAAATTCAATCATCTCAGGATTATGGTGAAAAGCAGGTAATTATCTTTCAACGAGCTCCGAAATGGGATTCTCAAAGGGTAGCGGAGAGGTCAACGATCTGCAAGATTGAAAACATTCGAAAGAAAAGGCAGAACCAACGGGGTTGAGACTGTCGTAAAGTTGAATGAAAAGAAATTACTCTCAGAAAGCGTCCAGTCTTGCTCCTTTTTTTTTCAACTCTTTCTTAATAAGAGAAGGATTGTTTGTTCTTATTTCACATAAAACATCAAAGATTCAGCTTGAATGTTATTGAAAATAATTCTCATCTTGGATAACTAGTATAAAATATAAAAGTGAGGTGATATATGACAAAACCAGGGACAGTAAGAAGCTAAAAAAATTTGTTACATGAACAATTCGATCTGTTTCATTGTCAAAGTTTGCTGAGTGCTAATTTTTTAATTCATCACGTCAAAACTCGTGTTTGAATTTCTTACCAAAAAATACTGGTTGGATGAAAACGTAGATTGAAAAATATTTACACTAAAATACATTTCGTGGAACACTTACACTGCACCAGTATGAAATTTTTTATAAAAATCAAGCACGTGTATAAAAAGAAAAAAATTATGAAAGTTATAAACGTTCGTTAAAAATAAAGTCCGAATAAAAAGCTCTCTGAGTTATAATGACTTTTCTTTGATGTGTTCTAGCTGTGTCAAAAATTTATGCAAAGAAATACATGGCGCTGATATCGTCTTTGCCTGTAATAATGAAAAATAATATAAAAAGCTCGAGGGAAATGCTACGGGATGAAATTCGATAAAACGGCGAGTCGAGTGAGTGAAGAAGTGAAGAAAAGTATTACGGAATTCCCGCTGTGCTCCTTTGGCACTACGGACCATGAGATATTATTACATATTATACAACCACGGAATAATAGCAATTCGCTCGTAAAATAAATAAAAAGCGTATTCAATATTACAAAGCTTGCTCCAGCGAAGAAATCTTAATGTAAGAGCGTCATCTGGCAACGATTATAAAGCGTTTCTCCCGTAGTCACTGAAGGATTTACTCTTCCATCTCATCCTTTCCAATTTTCTATCCACCATAAAAAAAATAAAAAAAAAAAACCGCGAAGACAATGAGAAATACTATCGGTAGATACACTTTTATAAATAGATATACATATCGTATACGTTCAATGCAATAAAAAGGATAAGGTCTCGTCATCAGGATCGTTGAAATTTTTCGAAAACTACCGTACTGGAAAATCGAACGATGCTTTTTCCACGTACAGGATCGTTATTATGCTTGCCATCACTAACACTATGGCATTCTCGATATCATATAAGAATTTCCGTTATACGAATTCCCTCATCAAGTTTCATAACCTCATAAAATTTCATTCTCCCCTTCCCATTGCTCTCGGATATCATTCGGAAGATAAATTTCTATAATATTTTTCTGCCAATCTACAAGCTAGATGTTGGATAAAGCAAAATATTCTTTAGCTAAAGATACTTTTCACGTCATAATTTTTGATTGTGTTATTACGGGTTTAACAGTTATGAAGAGCCAAGAAAAAAGAAAAAGAAAAAATAAATATCAGTTTATTTTTCATATAACATGATTCATATGTATGAATCATGAATCAATGAAGAGAGATACGGATAAATTTGATGCTTACCAGCAGCATGACTCGAGGTAAATTTCTATTTCGGAGATCCCAACTGACATCATACGATGTATACAGGTCCAATGGGACCGGCTTGCGTAGATCTTATTCAAGCAATGTAATATTAACGGATAATATGACAGAAGTGAAACGAGGAAGAGAGATGAATTGATGAAAGCAAGATACCCTGGAACTCTAGCTATAACCATACTAAGCTCGCGAAATTATTTAAATACCCTGCTCAGTTTAACCATGTATCATGACCAGTGTACGTGGGACGAAGTGAAACTTGAAAAGCTCTTCATTTATGATGTACAAATCTACATGCATGTGTACAGTTATGAATCGTTGATTCTTTTTCAGCTCAACCTACGTACGTTGTTTTATATTAAGGCCAAGGAGCTGATTTTTATTTTATAATATTGTTTATGTAGGAAAAGAAATGTTATTAGGATAATCTACTTTATAAACTGAAAGATTTATGAACGAACTAAAATAACGAAAACGTGGAAACGAGAAAAAAAAAGAACGACAAATAAAAATGATTTATTTGATGAACTAAACAATGGTTTTTTCTAAAGGCGAATTGAGATACTGAATCACCGTCATCTTTAAATTTTTCGAATTTTATAATTGCCACTCAAGCACAGAAAGAGAAAAAAATTTTTTAATCGCTAAAAAATATGAAATCAGGTTTTTCTATTATTTTGTACATTTATTACTTCATTTTATCTTCGAATCAGGATCAATTTTGTTCAATTATACGAAAAACATGCCGAAGAAAACTGGCGACTATCAATCACTAAATTACAACGCGTATCCGACCTCCTCTGCCCCAGATAAAAAATGCATCAGACCTTTCCTCGTGAAAATGTATGAAGAAGAAGAGAAGAGAACGACTTATCGTTTATGGAATATCGATTAGTTTATTTGACGCGTAGATTACGCTCTCCTAGCACTTTGCGCGCACATACATAATAAATAATCCCAGTTTTGTACGTACGAAAGTAATTTATCGAGGTATTGACAATTCCTGACTGTGAAACGCTTCAATATTTCGAAGCTTGTACTAATTACCTCGATAGAAATTGAATTTTTTATGCATCTGTGAACCTTAATCTGTGTGATTTTTTACCAAATTTAGTACAATTAAAAAAAAGAAAAAAAAAATCTATCAACGAATGATTTATAAGTTCATGAAAAAGGAAAAAGACCCAAAATTTCGAAGTGTTATGATAATCGAAACGTCAATGAAAAGTAACCGATAACTAATGGCCGTCTCAAAATATATTCCGCCCCATTTGAATTCTCACAAGCAATCGACTGCCAAGATTTTTTTCTTCTAGAAGTCTTCATCCCCGTTTCACGAGAAAATGGAATCTCTCCCAAAGTTTTGGAGCTCTTTCTCGAGGGCGGTACGTTTCTCGAGACAACGGATGAGATCACAAGGAAATTTCAAGGAAAGACGACTTTTTGAGGGTTGAATACTTTTATCGGTTTACTAATACATTTTTTCAAAGAAGTAGAAGTGTAAAAATAATGCAGAGAAAAAAATATATCTCTACTGGTAACATGACAAGAGAATTACGAGGATTACACTTTCGAACATGAGAAATGGACGCACATGATCGACAGATAAACCATAACCGATTATCCCGAAGCTCCAATTTAGTAGCCTTCACTCGTCTACCAAAGGAAAGGGGGTCTTCTGTCTTCGAAACTTTGATGTTTTGATGGAAACAGGCAAGAGAGATGGCTTCATTCTAAGCACCAAGATAAACGGTCTAAAACTTCCGCTGTACTATTGATTCTGTATGAAAACCAGGGTAGTCGGATTACATGGGTGGAGAAAGTAAAATCTGTGTGAAAATTTACACTTATCGAATAGAAGGTACAAGAGAAGGCAAAACTGCACACACCAATGCAGTATTTCATATCAGTTAATCCTATTCAGTGTGAGGAATGGGTAAAACAATTAATCGCAGTATTATCGATTTTTAAAAATTACAACGATACATTTAGTACCTTGTATTCAACCATGAGTGGTTCTTCATAAATGAATTTATCATCTAGAAAATCATGGTTACTCTATGTAAAATATTCGTTTGAATACTTATTTTTATTATTCGTTTAATTTTCACATCTCATGATGCAAGTAAGCGATTTGCGGGATAAAATTAATCGATACTCCGACGTGCACGATTTTTTCACTCGATTTTCAGTTCCATGAACAATGCAAGAACGCGTTTAGGTGCATAAAAACGATAATAATTTTGATCTTGTATTGACGGAAAGCTCAAATAGCTTAACAAACTTTGTACAATACCATGGGAATACTCAAACATTAAACTTTATATACAGAATATCGACCACCCGTCAATTTGGACAGTATAATAATGTGACAAAGGAGATATCCATCGCAAATTAAACTTTTCGGAGGGGCAGTGATCACGTTTTTTATGGAAAAATAAATGAGAAGGGCTTTAGATCATAAAATTCAATCGGAAGGAATTTACGTTGACATCGTCAAAAACGAATGAAAATAAAACCACGATTGACTTGAATCATGCGTTTATGTAATATTCCGCCAAATTAGAGTGCCACTGATCCAAAAAAATTGAGCTACTCTGCAACGATCGGTCAAACTAATCAGGAAAAAAAACTTTCAAGTTTATTTTTTTACGGCACAGTCATCTTCTTTTGTTCCTATGAGATCGAAGAAAACATGTTAGCATTCGTGATCAGCTTCAGTTAACAGTCAATCAAATACGTCACCTGACGTGTGTTGACTCAACGTCAACAAGGATGTCACCGAACGAAAAGTTTTGTTTCTAAAGGTTGGCTTTTTTGAAGTTTTTACACCGACATTTCACAAAATGTGAGAATGTATCAATTTTAAAAGTACAATATTCGGGAACTCTCGCGGAGTTTTACTCATAAAATGGCTGATATCGTCGTAAATGAAAAAAATGGTGAGAACAACGGCAAAGAAAACTCAGAAAATGGACCTGGTCTCGAAAAAGAAACTCTGTCAAGAAATTCACATCTCCATTCCCTAAATGAGCCGGGGTCTGAAATAACCCATGAATCTGTAACTCCAGAGAAGAAGGACACAAATGATACAGTGCCTATTTCTGATAAAACAGAAGGTAAGCTCGTCGCTGATAATGGCGCAGTAATGAGAAGCCCGCAAAGAAAATCGAGAAGTGCTTGTCGAGCAAGATCGCGCGATCCGAAGAAATGTCAGATGAATTTTCGCGAAATGATCGGAAAGCATGAGATGCGAAACGAGGAATTGGAACAGTTAGAGGGAGATTTGCGTGAGCGTCTCGATATGCTTGAATGTTCGATGCCCGCAGTAATGGTTTGGAACATTTTAAGGACGGCTCAAGGAGCTCCCCCATCGACAGTGCGACGATTGATGGAAAAACAGTTCCAAGGAGTTCATTCCGCTGGTAATATCGCTATACCGAGTACCCCAAGTCAGCATTACGATCATCGCGTACGAGAGGTCGAGGCGGAACGGAAAGAGGCAGTTAGACGTGCGGAAGAAGCTCGAGCTCTCTTGACGGATAAGGAGGCTGCGATTGTGGAACGTCAAAAACGTTTGGAAGAAGCGAAAAAATGCAATCAGGAAAAGAAAGAACGTATTCAGCGACTTAATCGAGAAGCTGCTGAAGTCAGAGAAGCAATGAAAAATGCCAGAGGTGATGACACATCGTGCCAAACTGGAGAATGTGGTGCGATACGATGCAAGGAAAAGTTACTCGGTGACATTGGCAGTTTAAGTTCTATCGGATCTACGGATCTAGAATGTTTTGCCAAACTTCAGGAACTCGCAGAGTCCGAAGTTTGCATGAAACAACAGATTAGTGAGTTAGAACGACGAGAAGAGGTATACATGCGGACTCTCCAGCAGGCCGATGAATTGTGGTCCAAAATGGAAAGCGACAGTTCCAGCGATGTTCACGAATTGCAAGAACAACTAAAACTAAAGACTGCTGCTAATCAACATTTGGCTGACCAAGTCTGTAAGCTGGAAGATGAACAAGAAAAATTGAAAAAGCGATTAATAATTTGCACAGATGAATTGGCCAAATTCACTGACAAAATGCACGCAGATGCTGAGATTGGATCGAAGGATGATGTAGCCACTGTCGTGGATCGTGGGATCGAGGCACAAGCCAAGACCACTACCACTTCTACGAGCGTATCTCCTCAAACCGTTGATGTCGATAGTACAGCATATCCACAGACAAAAGATGAAGAATCTACCTTCGCTCCTGAATCCGAAGAAAAAGGCATCAGCGTAAGTGCAAAAACCTTTGATAAAGACATTGAAGCGATTGTTGATCTGATAGATCGTGAAGTTGATAGACCAATTGGAATGGGAGTTGACACAGGTGTCGGGGATGAAGCACTAGACGATCAGACAAGAAAGGTACATCTTTCCTGGGAATCTCCATCTGCCAGGCCAACAAAAATACCGCTGGAACAACAAGAAAAAATTCCTGAAACGTTGGAAAGTTCTCAATGGGATGATGGTTATCCGCCAGATACCATTCCCAGAGATACCGTTGAAAGTTCAACAGGAATGGATAATGTCCTTGATCACAAAAGAGTTTCTACAACTGAGATGCCAGTTCAGGCCACAGTGATAATGGTAGAACAACCAGTTGGTGGCAGCAAGGCTGAAGACATTGCTGAAATTATTGGTGAAATACCAAAAAACATCATCCCCTCAAAAAGTGACACTGTGCGAGATACAGATTCAGTGCCAATGGCTAGAGCTCTGGAAGATGTAGCAGAAAGTTCACGGATAACGCAGGAATATGTACAGCCTGTATCTCCCGAGAAACTTGTTGATAGACATACAACAACTATTGACGAGGGCAATAGAGCTACGACTGATGAAAGACATAGTGAACTTGATGAAAGTATAGAAGTAATCGATGAACCTGCTACCGATGAACAACGTTTCGAGAAGCTTTCAGAAACACGTGACAAAGACGAAAAAACGATCGCGGATCGAAAGAAAACAGATGCTCATGAGACAACAGAGAAAACCGATCAATCTGCTTCGAATAAAAAAAGTATCATCGAACGTCAAACAAATGATAAGGATAGTGATGCAATCAGCGACCAGGTGAGACGTAACGATCAAGTGCAGCAACAGGAATCTGAAAAAAAATTAGTTAGCAATCGTGAGCCAACAATAGAGAAATATAATGAACTAATGGATAAGCAAACAGACAATGAAATTCCAAAATCGGAACAGAAAATTGAACACTCTGATCCTGCCAAAAAAATCATTACTGAAGTCGAGTTACAAGAAGACGACGATAAACCAACTTCTACACAAAAGAGATCTAGCGAACGTCCAACAAAAATTGGGAAAGACAGTGAAAAGGACCCAACAAAAATGAGTCAAGACAACAAAGCGAGCATTGAAAAGACTGATCGGCCCGATTCTGATAAGAAAGATTCGTTCACGGAACGTACAAAAAAAGTTTCGAAAACTTCCAAAGTCATCCGTAATAAAATGGAATACGATTCGACCGAAGATGCACAGAAAACTGATTATTCCGATTCAGAAGAAAAAGCTGTTTCAAAACACACGAAATCAGTTTCTAAATATCCTAAAGGTCTTGAAAAGAAGGAACGTAAAGATCGTTCCTTAAAACGCAAGTCACGATATACGAAAGAAATAGAAACAGATGATGACGAAATACCTGAAGCGTGGAAAAATTGGGATTGGAGCAAAGGCTGCCCGCCGGATGGGGGATGCAACATATTGAACAGTCCAACTCGCGTAGAAGACAAGCGTCCCAGAGACGTTTCTACATTTGAAACACAAGTTCAGGCTACGGTGGAAATGAGAGAACGGTCGGTCGGTGGACGTGGATCCGAAGACGTAGCTGAGATTCGCCGTGAAGGTAAACCCACTAAAGATAGAATTGAAAGAAATACCGATTCGACACTAAAAGTTGAAATCCCTAACACGACAGAGCCAATGAGAAAGGATGCCGATGAGATTGTTTTGTCACGTGAAGAATTACGGAATTGGTATAATACCGTCAACAATATACATCACACAATATCCGTAAGTATTCTCCTATCTTATAAAAATTTTACTTGGGACGTTTACAAATTCAACATTGATCGATATAATTCATAAAACGAAATAATCATGCTTTTCTAGCAATGCCCTACTTGTCAATTCCAAGTCAACGCAACAGCGCCGTTAATGGAAAATATAAACAAGCATCTTCGGGTAAGACCATAGTGGATTATGATTTTCGCTGTGCCGGGTCGTGGATCTCGTGACCTAGCAAGTTTTCGCTTTAGATGACGGCTCTTGCAGATGAGAAAGTCCCTATCACTAATGAAGAAATGAGAAAATCACTGGCATATATGACGGAACGAACGATAGAAAGTTTAAGAGATTCTAGGGCCGAGGTCGGTACACCGAAGAAAAGTAAATTGCTATCGGCACCTGATCTGGAGTCAATTTCTTCAACGAATCTCAACAATCTCAGTATAATTATGAAATCCCTTATTCTTAATGACAATACCACGAATCATAAAAACTATCGAATTCATTGAAATTACTTAACAACAGGCGCGGACACCAGTCAGCTTTTGGAAGGGGACGAAAAACTTTCCAGTGAAAAGGACGATATCGTGGATATTCCAATAGCAAGATCAACAATGCAGTCTGAAATTGAAAACGATATTACAAAATCAACTGATACATTAGACCGATTCCAAGAGGCAAAACCGTCGCAGTCAGACATCGGGAGAAACGAGTCAGTCGAACAAGAAAAAATAACGGCTCCAGTTTTGCTACAACCATCATTACAAGGTGAGACAAACACTATTTACTGTTTTGCTATAAATAACTGAGATAAAGAAAAATCACTCCTCATTTCAGTGCCAGTAGAGGATGAATTGTTTATGGCGTTAGTAAAAGAACCGCAACCACAAGAAGCCGAACCAGATGAAGCCCTTTTCCGAGAAAAATCAGAGGCGATAATAGGCTCAGAGGACCATCAACATGAAAGTATAATGCCATCGGCGATAGAGGAAGGAAAAATTATGGAATCGGAAAAAAAGCAGGAAGGGCCGAAAGAACCACCAAAAAAGATAGTTGGCGTGGAGAAACGAAAGGAGGAAGAGGGGGAGAAAACGGAGCGAGATAACGTCGATAAATCGCCTAAACCGAAAATCGAGGCTGACAAAAAACTACAGCCACTTGGAACTTCTGAAGCATGTATCTGCTCACCACGAATTTGTCGTCCGGTACGTACACATGGCTACGTAGATCTTTAACTGCGATACTATTCGTTGACGCGTATCTATTGCTCATTTTGCATTTATTCACTTATTTACATGGGAGATCACAGTGTTAGCCCAGTCGGGTTAGCATTTAATCCTGCAAAAATTCCCGTGCTCAATTTTATTGTTGGAATCTTTAGGGGGGGTCAGTGGAAGTCTAAATTCAAAATGGCGACCAAATTCTGACGGTGCGTCAGCCGCCATTTTGAATTTGAGCAAAAACGGTTTTTGCTTAATAACTCTGCCACTTTCAATTATTCGACAAAAGTTTAAATGGCAAAGTTGTTGCAAATTTGATTATCTACAATTTATTTGTTGCAAATTTTTTTGTATGATCGATATTTTTAGAGTTAAGCGGCAAAATAGTGAAAAAGTATTATTATTAAGTTATCTCGTTTATTATTAACTTTTGGACATAAATGTCTTATAACAAAGTTGTAGAGAATTGAATTTCCAAGAAATTTAGTTCATAAGACTTTTTTTGTAGAATCAATATTTAAGGTGCTACGCTTGCGGTAAAGGCAAAGAGTACCGCAAAAATTGTATTTTGCGAACTCCTTTCCCATTATATATATTCTATTCCACGGTATTCCACGTCAAACCAGCTGACTTTTTCCCTGACCCTCACCGATTCGGTTAATTTTTTTATAGATGATTATATGAAGTCTAAATGCCACCCTGAAATTTTTTCAGATTTTTCTGAACAGCCATTTTTGAAAAAAAAATCCAAAAAAGCCCCTTTTTAAAAATTTTAAAAAATTCATAAAAATCGGTGATTGTGTGCCAAACATTTCAAGCGACCGCCCGTAGTGGAAGTACGATTTTTTCTATGTATTAATCGGCTAATACCGTTAAAACATTCAAAAAAATATCGAAAAACACTTACTCCGGCCTAGTAGTTAAATATTTTTGCACTTAAGGAGTTTCGGTACAAGCGATACAATGTTGCCATGCTAAACCATGTCAAAAACACAAAAAATTTCAAAAAGTTAAGAATTTTATGAAATTTGGCGAACATATTCGTTTAGTGCCAAATTTGGCAATACCAATTTTTTCAGATTTTTCTTCTACACAGTTATCGAGTAATTGAAGACTAAAGTTCACGTGTATAAGCATAGCGTTTCCATATATATATGTATACACTTCGGGCATAAGAAATCTGCTTTAATGCATAATTACTCGATAACTAAGTAGAAGATAATTTTGAAAAAATTTGTGTTTTCATACTTGATGTTGAACAACATTATCACCAAATTTGATTAATTTCTTAACATTTTGCCTTTTGTACCGAAACTCCTAAAAACTTATTTTCCTCACAATTTTCGAACAATCAAATCAAAATTATGGACCTTGATCAGCTAGTAGTAACGAATTCCCAATATAATAAGATTATACGTACAATATTTGAAGCTATTATTGATGAATAGATGAATTGATTTTTTTTCAAGATTTACTGACATATAATTGATAAGTTTTGTCTATTTGATAAAATAGAATAAAACTATTAAATAAATACCTCAACTTTTTGCCTGGCTCAATTTTTTTTTGTCTTGTACTGGTCTAAAATATCCCAAAAAATTTTCGGGTACAAAAATATTCAACTATTGGCCTGAAATGAGTGGTTCTTGATTTTTTTAGAATTTTTTCGACTTTTATAGCTCATAAAAACACAGAAAAAATCGTACTTCCACTACGGGCGTCCGCTTAAAACTTTTGGCACATAATCACCGATTTTTAGGAATTTTTTCAGATTTTTAAAAAGGGGCTTTTTTGGATTTTTTTTTTCAAAAATGGCTGTTCAGAAAAATCTGAAAAAATTTCAGGGTGGCATTTAGACTTCATATAATCATACACAAAAAAATAAACCAAATCAGTGAGGATCAGGGAAAAAGTCAGCTGGTTTGGCGTGGAATACCGTGGAATAGAATATATATAATAGGAAAGGCGTTCGCAAAATACAATTTTTGCGGTACTCTTTGCCTTTACCGCAAGCGTAGCACCTTAAATATTGATTCTACAAAAAAAGTCTTATGAACTAAATTTCTTGGAAATTCAATTCTCTACAACTTTGTTATAAGATATTTATGTCCAAAAGTTAATAATAAACGAGTTAAGTTGATAATAATACTTTTTCACTATTTTGCCGCTTAACTCTAAAAATATCGATCATACAAAAAAATTTGCAACAAATAAATTGTAGATAATCAAATTTGCAACAACTTTGCCATTTAAACTTTTGTCGAAAAATTGAAAGTGGCAGAGTTATTAAGCAACAACCGGTTTTGCTTAAATTCAAAATGGCGGCTGACGCACCGTCAGAATTTGGTCGCCATTTTGAATTTAGACTTCCATTGACCCCCCCTAAAGATTCCAACAATAAAATTGAGCACGGGAATTTTTGCAGGATTCGGTGCTTTTTTTTGCTAACCCGACTGGGCTATGTTAGTAAAGTCTGGAAATGATACTAAAAAGTGGCAATCCGAGTCTCAGAGAAAAAAAATATAAATGGATTTCGATGAACTACGTTATAGGTCGTTACATGTATACCAGAGCCGTACACAGAAGGAACCCAAACCTCATCGCAAATGCCGAGGACTTTGCACAGATTGAAGCTGAAGACGAAGACTGAAAATACCTGGCATTCACCGGACGTGATAATGTGGCGTCGACCGTTGATCTGGCCTAGACGTCGAGAAGATAAATCCACGCTAACGACCATAGGGGTCGGTACACAAGCGGATAGTACACTGGGACGTGAGAGAATAACGCACCGAAAAATCGACCGGAAGGATGACGGCACGTGTTCTGGCTTGATTCCAAGAAAGATCGAGTTTGGTGGTCCCTACGAGCACACCTCACGACGCCATCCGGATGAGAGGTTACCCACACCTGTCAGCGATGCTGTTGCTGAACTTTCCAACTCGCTGAAGCTTCAACCGAGTACCATTTCGGATGAAAACGAAATCGCAGTTACACAATATACGGGAAAATCTTTGACACCAAAAAACAGTGATCTTTGCTGCGTCGACTGTGGGAGACCAATAACGCCTGAGCCGGCATTTCTATCATTGACAGATAGCCCTCCAACGACTGCCAAATCGCAGAAAGGACTGATGCATGCATTGAAAAAACTCACGGCATCAACATTATGTGTGGAACGAAAGAAAAATCTTTGCTGTGATTGCAAGGTGCTCCATGAAACTAGGAGAGAGCAGCCAAAAACTACGAAAGATTCAACGCGCGATGAAGAATTGTGTTGTCCTTTGAGTTCTGATACTATGAATAAAAAAGCTAAAGAATTAAAGAAGACGAGCAAAAAAAAACGTAAACCAGAAAAAAAGGATCAAAGTGTGACGGCTAATATACCTAGAAGCAAGCAAAAAAAAAAGGCTAAAAACAAAAAAGGCCCTGATGATAATTCGGTTTCGTCGATAGCAGAATCAAAAATTCATTCACCATTCAAACATTCAGGAACTTCTGTAACCGAGAGCTGTGATGAAAAATCATGTAATAAAATTGCACCGAAAACAGAAGTGACTGTCAAACATTTAGTAACGGAAGTTCCGAGCTCTGATGCTCCGCCCCAGTGTGGATGCAGCGGTAATAGCAGTGTACAAGTTCCATATATAAATTACAGCTCCATTTTCAGGACAAACATCACGAAGAACGAATGTCATTCTAGCTCTTCCGATGAGTCGAAAAATTTGAAAAGACTAATAAAATAACGCTATGCGCTATTTGCTCCGGAATTTAATTCCACAACACCCAATTGTCATGTTGCAATTATACCCTTGTAAATAAAAGGACGAAAGCACTGTTGAGTGTAATGTAAATCTCAACGAACACTTTTGCAACTGGTGAGCGAACGAACGGCCCAAAAATAGATTCATTTCAATGACACGAAGCACGGAAATAACGACCATTATGAAAGCGACAATTGATTAAGTTTTCTTCACTCGCAATATACATGAAAACAATTTAGTGAAAAAATTGGCCTGCCGAAATAAATATTCGATCGACAATTCGTGTATAATTAAACTCAATACATAATAATCTTCAAACATTGCAGTAATTATTACTCAACACTCTGTTATACGTCGATATGCCTTGCGGACTAAAATCAAAGATAACACCCCACATTTATTTGTTCAGGAGTTTGGTCGTTTTTTGTATTTTAATGATTTTGCGCGCACATTCAATAAGCTTCGTAAGTAGACAAATTCGAGCAGAATACATAAACTTGTTTAAACGCAGATTAAAATAATTTTGTATGATTTATACTGACTGTATTTTCACTTTTAACAGTCATTGAGTATGCCATTTCCACGTGTTATTATTGTGCTTTACGAATATATATAAAAGATACCTCGGTCAAAAGTTCAATATCTTGAATCACAAATTAAAAAATCATATGTCTGGTCATTCTTACGTTATGGAATCAAGAAAATATCAAATTAATCATCAAATCATAACCACCAATGTTGCGGGGACTTACCGAACGTTTGCTAGAGTGTGGCGACGAGAACGGAGATTGTGGTATCCCCGCAACTCCCCGATGCTCCCCTGCTCAGCCTGCATCCTTGCCTGTGCCGTGGCGACGGCGCTTGCAATCACGTGATGTTGGTGCCCAGTAGCACTTCCAGTCGTGACGCTTCTTCGTGAACGCCACCCCGTTCTGCTGCCTCCACCACCGCTCGGTGTCGGTGATTTTTTTTGATAAGTCCTGAACAATTAACAAAAAAATACGTATTTTTCTTGGATATGGCAATGGAAATTGTGAAACGCTTCACTTCACCATTAACATTAGAAATGCTCTATTCACGTCCTGTTACATTTCTTGCTTATTCCTTAGATTATTGATATCTCGTTGTTAGAATGATGATTGAGCTTGAAATTGAATGATGTTAACTTTAGTTAGAGTTAGATTTTTCCAACTGAATGGACGATATTTGTATAAAAGTGGTTAATCGTATTCGATGAAAAAGTTATTAACCGACAAGGCTTGGGCACGATTCCGTTTTGGTCAACGTGGTGTAACAATAGTGTCACATCAAAGCTTGGCAAATACGATTAAGTGAACAAAGCAAATTCTAGAATAATTGTATGTATTTGACAATCAAGGTCGAGCCTTTAGGTCGTAATAGATGGAATTTAATGGTGCAAAGTACTTAAGAAACCCTGAAAAATCGTGCAGTCGATTCGATATATTTTTTGGCAAAAATTTTTCTCGGAATTTACGGAGTTGCTAGGAAGAAAAGAGAGATGGCTGATATAATGAGTGAAAGAGTAGACTTTCTTGGCGCATTGCCAGTGGATACTGGTTGGTCCAATGTCACCCGAATTAGTTCCTGCTCTTTCCACTAACGCCGCACTGTCGTGTCGATCCTTTCCTTTTTTTTCTACAACCACGGGTCAATGTTCTTGGAAACGAGCGACAATTGTGGTAGCAAGTTTAATAGTCACGCTCGTGAGTTTTAAATGTGGTTGGATGACTAATAGGGGCACCGCAATGAAGAAAAGCAGTTTAGAAGGGCTGCACGTAAATCGATTTACTTCCTAACATAATTTCGCATGAAATACACAACTTTCTCCATGATTGCTCTTCCAAAGCCATCAATGTATCTCGTTCAAATTTTTTCTACCCTGCACAACAACTTTATAACAGCTCGCGTCAGCCACTTGACTTCATCATAGCACATACGTAAGAGAAGAAAATACTAATCATTCATTATATGAATACACAACGAATCCCTGCACTAGAGAAAATAAACGAGTATTGAAAACCGTGTCACAGCATCAATGACGATGCTCTTCATGCATAATGTAAAAGCGCATTTTTACTTGGAAGATTAATGGGGTAGGTGTTTTTTTTTGGACACTTTTTTGACACGAAAAAAATTAAATACTTGATGGGTATTGTAATGTAATATAATGAAATGAAATTTTGAAAAAGCGCAGGTTTGAAACAAGCCTGAGGAAAGAAATATGAAAAATGATTATGTATTGGTGAAAGGAAGCTGAAGCTCAGACATTTCATGCCGTATTTACGATTAAACTACAGCTTACTACATACTTTCTGCGAGCCAATACAAAAACGTTCGTTCACAAAAAAGTGGCTGAAAACATGGTCTGAATTCTACAATGGTTGGGGGTTTTAGATCTTCGGAATCCAGACGTTCAGCACCATTTATTTTCCATGCTCATGGGTTGAACGTGTACCCAATAACCACCTCGTTCCTTTATTCTTCGAGTCCCTATTTTCTCTCGCATGTACGAGTATTTCTCGTTCTATATCTTGAGATCACGATGGGTCCGGAATTTCCATTACTCGGAGTTATCGCGTGAGAGCTCACGGACTCTATCGATTGTTAATTCTTTCCCATATTTCCGGATCGTGAGAAATATTACCGATTTGCCTTTGAACGTCGCACTGTTCCACGCCTTCGAACACATTTAATGGCAATTGTGAAGTTTTTAAATATGAAAATATTCACATTCGTATTGACGTCAAGGTTTAAATACAGAATTACAATCATGAGTATGATTATCATAAAAGAATAAGAATTTTATTCACGTCACAAATCAGATGTAATAAATTTTGCTACGATTTTGTCTGCATGACCTGAGCCTATGTTATCAACAGGTTCACACAGACTGCGACTATTTTCTTAAAATTTCATCATCGCACAAACAAGAAGAGAGCTGACCTGCGCTTATACGAATACAGAGATGTTTGATATACGAAAGTCTATCTCGAAGCCAAGTTCCATATTCATTAGATCCTCCACAACCCCCCACAACCGGGGAGACGTCAACAGGTTGATTATATCTTAGGACATCCATTGGGTCAAACGAAGTCAGCAAACTGGACGAACCCAATTGAGATACGAACGAGTGGAACTCATCAATAATAATATTTTGTTTGTGACCTGCATACGGATAGACGCATACTCATTCTATCCTATATTTACGTATATATCCGTGCGATCCTAAAATCCAAAATTCTACCATGAGATTATTACATTTATGCTAATTCAACACGGCATAGCCCGAAGGTTCTCATCTCGAGTCGACCTAAATACCGAAATTTCTCTATCCCCCATGTTTCCGGGCTTGTATATCGATGTAGAAATTAACCGCTTCAGCGAAATGCTCCGTTTACGTGCACATGTGAAACTCCCCTTGCTAGTACTGAAATTGCTTTTGCCGTCAACGATTAAGTTATGTGCCAGGTACACGAGCTCAAAAGTTTTGTTTCTCGAAAGAAAATGCACATTCTACAAAATTATGGATTCTAATCTATTTGTGATTGTTATTGTCACATTTTTTCAATCAACCGCGTCAAAAGTTTAATTGTTGAAACGATCAAGAAAGTAAAAATAATTTTATCGAATGCTGTTACGATTATTCATACTAAGAACAAATCGATAGTGATATTGTATCTATGAGAAAATAACGATAAAATTGAATTCAATTGTATTTTTCCAATGAGTGGTCAACAAAGGAAAAAAGACTTTTACTATTTTTTTTTCTTCATCCCTTCTACTCTCTCTCTTTCTGAAGAATCTGACGACCCCCCAGGCCCGCGCTTTGTATACCTCACCAAATTCTCAACTCCGTTAGAAGTCCGAACACAAATTGTAAATCTCACTTATGAAATTTAACCCAGAGGATTCTAAACCGTATCCACATAATTTCATACTGTGTTCAAATTATGCTGCAGGTACAGTAAAGCGGATGGATGGCTGAGCTTCTACAAATTTTTATGCAATTCTGTTATTTCGTATAAAATCATTGTAAATCGATTTAATGACGCAGGAATGATTGTCGATTGGTCGAAGCTGTAAATATTATTGCTAATTTGACAGTACGAAGAAAATATCTTTCGTGAAATACCCTATGTGCCGGATACATGATACATATATGATCATCTTCCGTGAAATACCCTATGTGTTTGATATGTCATGATACACGATCAAGTAGAATATAGGAGATGTGAGATATGTTGGATTTCTAGAAAGAACAATATTGCGGACTTACTGTCAGGACTCAGTATTGCAGCGTGGACAGGTTTAATACAAGATTCACGGACACTCGTTTTTATCCATGTCCGAGCACGGTACGTGATCATACATTTTCATTGCCATCATTTCACGTAAATCTTCGAAAACGTTTTAATCCGCAAGAAAATATGACTACGGAGTCACGTTTTAACACACAATTGCCCATGAATGTGTTTTTCACTTTTATATACAAACTATGCACATATAGGCAATAACGAGCGGTAATTATAGACACTAGTTAATGCAACGTCATGTTACGAAAAGCAAATACTTCCATGAATCCAAGAGATTATCAATCAAGCCTCATGATTAGTTGTTTGAGCGCTGGACACACTTAATGCAACAATTAAGATTCTATTCAAATGAAAATGGTATTATATAGTTCACAATGTTAGGACTGTCTTGTGACCGTGTGATGACGATGCTGACCCTGCACCGGTTGTATTAATACTACGATTGAAAAATTAAGCGATTGCACGAGTGCTACGCGTAACCGCGAAGAGAAAATTGCTCTCACGATACAGCCGGAGAACGCCTGTGCGTGTTGCTTCTCAACTACTAGCTAGAGGTAGAGTTGTCATATACATAAACTATCGTGGCTATCTCAGTGCTGATGATATATATGTTAACGAACATTGATCGGCAAAATGTTACGATCATCGGGAAGTGAACATTCTATCGAGGTGCTCCTAGTCTCAACGTAATAGCCTGTTTGAACCGGGAAGCGACCTATTTATATAGATGGATGTTGTAGGCTTTGCAATCAAGGCTAAATTAGTTAATATGTTATCGGGGCTAATCCGTTTCCTTTTCAGCCTTTATGAAGTGTGAGAGAGAGAGAGAGAGAAGGAAAAAGATAGACTGAGTTTCACTGCTGTTAGGGACTACGGAATGGTTCGTTAAGTTTGGGTGGTACCAATAACGAAGTATTGTTACAAAAAGCGAATATTGATCTGAGCAATCTCCTCTATTGAGCATAGTTATTGATATTGAAGTTTTGAAATATATTGTGAATGAATATACAACTGATGAAGAGGACCTGTTTGACTTTTACTGAGCTGTTTTCTAACCGAATCAAACTGATTGATAGGTTGGTCTGGTATCTGATAGAGTATTGGAATCAATGGGTAAAAAAAGGATCAATTCAGTAGCCAGAAGTCCAAACTTTCTTCGACTCAACATTTCAACCGAAGGACGTTCTGTACTAAAGACGAACCATTCTATAAAACAAGTGATTGGAAGGTGTATAATTAAACACGTAGTACGTACTTGGTATGAAAATAATATTCATTTTCAATTAGACTCTGATTTGAAAATATGTGTTTTCAGGGAAACAGGTGATCAAAGTAATCTACTATACTATGGTGAATCTCAGATCAGATATATAGCCGTCTTGAATAGTCAAAAAGCCGTAATTTTTGACACATTAGCCAATGCAAATCTTCCAGAAAGAGAACACATTTACAACTTGAAAAAAATTCAATTTTATATCAATCTTTTTTCTGCTTCTTCTCAATTGATCGCTACAGGGTAAGGACGAGGAAAAGCTGATTTAATTTTATGTAGTCTCCAGGCACTATGAAAGAATCGGGCGAAAGAGTACATCCGTCCGATTCTATCTTCTTTCTTCACTCACTCTGTCACAGGACATTGCAGTTGATTGGATTTTTGCGGTGTCTCCACAGGCAACGAGGTCCGAGAAATCTCTTGAGTTCAGTGAAGGTACAGAGCCCACAGCCCTTTGGCTTTGGTCATCGCCCATTCAGTGCCAGTCCTGGGTGAACTGTCGCCATGCCAAAGGGGGCACCCGATGGGTCTAGTCTCAATATATTCTCTGCTATTGGTTTACCTGAACGAGATGGGTCGTAGTTACAATGTTTACGAGAAGCTATATAGTGTACGACCGTTTCGAGCTGAGGCGATATGGAGAAATGAGAAAGCGGGCAACGAGGCTTGGTTCTGAAGAGTTAAGACCCAAACAAACCTATGTGCCCCTCACCAAACGAAACGCTTGTTCAAGTACCTATTCTATATTCACAGTACCCATTTTGTGCACCATGAATGGTCACAGATCTGTATATGTATATATGCTATGTACAGTATGAACCGTTCACTAACATGACTATGTACACAACTAGCTTATCGATCATCCGTCTTCATTATGTACACACTAGTGTTGCCATGAATGTGCATGTACCAATGTACTCTATAGTCTATGTACGTGCACGTGATAGGCAAACGAGAGATTGCTGAGGAGAATATACAAGGTTGCGGAAAGGTTCACAATATCCTCTGGAAGGATTGGAAACTTCCCTCAATATACAGAACGCAGACAATCAGGGAGCATGCATGTTATCTTCTATTTGTGCTCACCACAGAATGGAGCTACCTTTCGAAAAAGTCACATTCGTTCTTCATATAGATGACTGTTTTCTTAGTCTGTGCGGAAGTTCAAGGCTAAAGGATAATGTATGAGTAGAATCTGCTATTCTACGGATATTACATTTCAAAATCAGCTCACCGAGATACGCGGTTAATCATTTCCGAATATTTGCTTCAACGACTTCACTTCAACTGAATAGGACCCTAAATGAAAACTTTTCAACAAATATCTAGAATTTGCTTTGGTTGTTGATAGGAAAACTAGATTTTCTTTCGCCTTACAGGAAAATCACGAGAGTTCTTGACCACGTTGAATTTCACATAAGCAAAAAAAAAAAACCTGGATGTTCGGCTAACGATTTGGAATGGGAGTACCACTTGAAAGTAACTCATTAAATATTCACATCGAGGAAGGCAATTTAAATCATTTTTAAAGTGGCTAAACTTCAAATAAATTTGATAGTCAATAATCTTCTTAATGAGCATCTCCAAAGTATCGCCAACTACCCTGGACTTACCCTATGACTATTCTCATACGTTAATTGACTTACCGCTCTTTCGTGAAACGTCCTTCTTCATCGTCCTCTTCCTCGATATCGTGAAGACGGGGGCTGAGCCTGTGCTGAGCACTGCCTTCCCGTGCGGACTCTTCCTCTCTTTTGCAACCTGGTTCGTCGTCTTCTTCTTCAAGATCGTCTAGATCTTCATCAAGAGCACCGAGTGGGGCGCGTTCATCGGCACTTGCAACAGATGAGTCCGCAATTTGTTGCTGATGATGGTGCCTCTGTCCGGAGGTGGACCGCTTGGTATCAGGGGTGGCTCCCGAGACACCTGCGCCACCCCCACCTCCGCCGCCGCCGGCGCACGGCAGGCAGCAAGACCACGCGCCCCCCACTTCGACACCCTAGCGTCACGGAACGTCAAAACATTCAGGGACGTCACGATTGCCGGGGCGCTATTTACACTTACGTATAATACGCACACCGAGCTTCCCTCGGTTATATATGCTTGAATTTTTATTTCTCTACACAATGGTCAAGCCCTTTACATTCCTTTGTACGATTCTTTTCCTGGATTAACTTTTTCAGACTTGTATTTCACGACATTGCGCTCCTTTGAAAAGGAACCTTTTGTTTCTAGCCTCAATTCACCAAATATTTTATACCAGGGCAACAAATACTTCGTTCGCTCTAAATTGTTTCTTCACCGTTCGACTCCAAAACTTCAGAGCCCGTGGTATGCCAGTAATCTCAGATCTTGCTCAAGAACTTAAATTTTTTCTTTGAATATCAGTTCCGTTAGAAAATATGTACGTAGCCGCTGTAAAAGTTTCAAGTACTGCTGAGTATCTGTACGAGACATAGAAATCCCAGCTAGTTCTGCTAACTACGCCTTGCATTATTTTCTTCATGTATATTCATCGAGAGCAACTGCAAATAGGCGCTCTTTTTTGTTTATCCTTTGCCTTTTCCTCCTTCTCTCCGCCTTCTTCTTCTTCGTCCCTTTTGTTCTTCCTCTTTCCTTTTCGATACTTCCTTCTCGTCCCCGTGAGGTAAAAGGGACAATTGCATGCCTCGAAATTCTATGGCATCTTCTACGCGAACTTTATTAGTGCACCGCGTACTCGACTCAAGTTATTAGGGTGTAGGCAACGTCGCACATCTAAGTTGATTTTGTTTTTCGAGCGCCTTTAGTATCGCAGGACGCACAATTTTCACAAACTAAACGACTTGCAGGTCATGTCGAAAGGGTATAGCAGAAAGTTGCTGGAGGTAGAAACCCACGTTGTATGTTAGCGCTGTCGCAGTCGTATAAAGCTCTTCCAGTATGGCCGCTTGTGGTAAAACGCACTATGAGCTCATTTCTGTTTCCTACGTTCACGAGCTTAATGATCTCGAAAGCATTTGATATGGTTTTTTCAGCAAATATCTCCCGGATCTTGGCATTCGTCTTCTTTTTATATTATGCGTTTATTCCCGATTACGAACAAATGGATTATCACATTTATATTTGATTGAGCATTATGTGGCTTCAAATTTTTTTTTTCCAAATCATCGATCGTCCACACTGAGATACAATCACATTATCAGTTGCTTTTTATCTCCGACAACAGCGGATTCCGAAATACGACAACTGAGCTCGCGTAAAGGTCTTGGTAAAAATGTTGCCTATCAAGAACGTTCAAATTATTATTTTGGATCATAATCCAAACTCAATGTTCACTTTGAAATCTTGTTCAGCTTAAGAGCTACAATGCAAAGGACAATATCGAATATACGTTTAGTGAGAACAGTCTCGGGGCCCGAGGTATCGGCATGCGCGACGATCACGAAGAAAACGTATCAGAATTAAGGCTTCACGCACGTATATATAACTCATAACTCCAATATTTTCAATCCAAGAAGTTTATCGCGATGGCAAAGGTGAAAAGTTATTCGCTTTTTCTTTACTTTTTGAAAGGTTTCCCTTTCGATCGAAGCCCGATACAGTCGAGTTAGTCCGATTTATTGCGCAAATAACCATTTGCGATTATTCGAAAGCAAATAAAATTATTAGGACAATCAAAGTCATGAATTTTCGCTCTCAGAGCGGAAAATTATTCAACTTTGATGCGATAATCACACTTTTTCGAAGGCATAGAAATATCTATGCGCTTTTTGATATGAGAATCATGTTTTAAACAAATTTCGGTTGATCGTTCATAGATAGATCACAGAGATGATTGTCACAATTTTTATATTTGTATAGTGGATGCCTAGTGATGCGTTGACTTTCAGAATCAGCCCCCTGATAATCTGTATTAAAAGATGAATGACTATGTATCTCAAATATCTTTACGTTGAATGGTTTATCAAAATTTCAACGCGAAATGGATGAATAAAAAATGTAGTAATAATCGATCGGAAACATCGAAAAACCGGAAAGTGTTTTGATAGAAATGGAAAAAAAAAAAAAGATTCCAGAGTTTGAGTTTTGTGTACCGAAACTGCAGTCGTTTTTTTTTTCTGACTTTTCCCCGAGTTGCCATGACATAGATCTGAAGTCCACTGAATTTCTTCAAAACTGTGTAAAGTAAGTATGAAAGGTTAAGCGGAAGTTTTTTTTTTTTTTTATTTCTCTGGATGGAAGAGGGTTTGAGATCACAGTGAGATCAAAAGAAATATAAAATGAAGAAAAACGACGTTGAGGCCACATTAGGAAAAGAAATAGGTAAAGTGCGATGAGATCGCCCTCGCCACTTATCGCTTTTAATAACTGTCGTTGATAAAAAAAGATACGGATTTTTCATGAAATCTCAAACTTCCCTATTCGAGTTTAGTCGCTTTCATCTTCTTGGAGACCCTAGCAAATAATCCTCATTCCCAGAATAACTCTACTCGGCAAACCTGGATAAGCTGATAAAAAAATTTGCTAAAAGAAATCAAAAACTAATTTTTTTGCGCCTGACTGGCCTAGGAAATTTCAAAAATAATCAGCTGTAACGAAGCACTGTATTGTATACGTCCCATGAGTTGTGTTGCACGAGTATAGAAGCTGAATGCTGCGGCTTAAGTCAACTGATATTGAGGGGATAGTATTGATTCGGTATATCAACGTCAAAATCTCTTTAAATATTCTAAGGTAATCAATATTCGTTACACACGATAGGCATAAAGAGTATATTCATTTAGAACCAAAAGATCGGTAAGGCAAGCAGTAAATGATGTAGAGAAAATGTCGTTCCAACGAACGATCATAAAAAATGCCAGTGATAAAGGGGCGCCACTACTCTAGAGTCAGCAAAAAAACCTAAACTTGATCTTTATTTTTAGAATATTAAAAACGGGATCGGGTTTTTTTTCAAGGTATATTAAACACAAATTGAAGAACATAAAAAAAAAAATTTTATTGCATTTTTTATACAAAATGGCAGCGACAGAGCCAGAATGCCTTTTTTTCGCTGCCTCCACGGGCGGACGTGTAACTCCGAAAGTAAAAAACCCAGAACGAAAAAAAAATTTTTCTCAAGCTATATATTTTTGGCTAGAGAAATGCAAAAGGATTTTTAAATCAATTTTTGCGAAAGTGGCACAAGTTTAACAAAATTTGCATTTTTTCAGCATAAAAATTAGCAATAAATTGTTTTTTCATAATCCTAGAGTGGTGGTACCCCTTAAACGATAATGAAAGCAAAAATTGAAGTTGGAGAATACATAAGAAATAACATGGAATAATTATCATTAAATCAGACAAAAAGGTGCTTATCTTTTGATACGAGATAGGGGAATAGAAAATAGAAAAAAAGATAATCATCACCCTGCTGAATAATCAGTACATTTTTGTCGTTATCGAAATATTTATATTGATATCCCTATGAGAACTATTTTTTTAACGAAAACGACAGATATGTTCAGAAGTTAGGAAAAATGAGCTTCAGTGAAAGAAGAAGAATTCAGATTGGTCTATTAACGATTTGAGCGTTTTTTTGTAATTTGACAGATTCAATTGAAATTGTTGTCGGCGATGAGAGATAAGAGTCTGACAAAAACACATGATGGAGTTGAAAAAATCACAGTAGTATACACTGATTTTTGAAGATACTTCAGATTATGCATATCCGAAAAGTGAAGAAAAAATCGTGGAAATTAAGTGAGTTTGGACCATCCTTCTCAAGAGGAGCATGACAGGCCATTGAAATAAAGTTAAGTTGGTCACGTTACGCAACTATTTATCATGGGTAAATAAAAATTAAACAGCAAAATTCATTTTGATTCCGAATTAACGCACAGCCTAAAAACTCAGATTCATTCAGCATATCTGAAATGAATAAGAACAATTTTTTTGGGGGATGCCTATCTACTATCCACGGTGTACAAAAAATTCTGAAACTGTCTGCGTGTCCGACTGAAATTAACTGCGCAAAAAGTGGGCAACGGAGAAAAAGTATAGAACTGCAAAGTCGGAAGTTTGCCCATAAAGTTGAATTTTATGTGTAGCAAGACAGGTTCAAAAATCCTCACTGCAGTAGCATCGGACGAGGCAAATTAAAATTTACCTCGCAATCCAAGTGCTCTCCGGCATTACAACGCGGTGAGATCGTCGTCGACGGGCTTTTCTGGACGTATTTTTCTTTCTATATACCATCAAGCCCCAAATTAGTTGGAAAAGTGCAAGGTCGGGTGGAAAAAAACGGCGAGAAAAAAAATCAGCACCGTTATTAACAAATTCCCTGAGAGAAGAGAGAACGACCAATGGAACAGCATAACCGAGGGAAAGAAGTTGAAGTAAAAGAGAAAAAAAAAACTGAATCTATGACCCAGAGATGCCTTTAAACGATTAGACATCTCGTTTCACATACCAAAGCAACTGTTGGTGGTAATTCTATAATTTATATTTAAAGTACTCGTTCAGAAGAGCGAATTGAATAAATTCATAACTTGTAGGGAATTGCTCATTTATAATGTATAACGGTATCAAATCCATGAAAACTCAATCAGTTCCAAGTCCATCAAATTCATTAATTACAAAAGAATATTCCTACTCTCGAGAATCATTTCGATTTATTCAAAATAAATTGAATTATACTGCAGTGCAATATAAACGAACCGAACCAAATTCAAACCAGTTTATTGATTAAACGAATTTTAAAATAATAGTCCTGAATAAAAAATTCTGCGTTTCATACGCCTGAGTAAATATTTTAAACCAAACGAAACTCGATACACGATGAATTATTATGTTTTAATAGCAACGTCGGACTATATCCGTATAATAAGATCGATCGTCGGAAAAATGCCGAAAACTGCAAAAATTTAGGAAATTATTACTGGAGCACATAGTAAATATTGCACTGTGCAATTTCAAAAAACATTACTGGCCAAATTTTCATCAACAACATACGAAATAATAAAATTGTTTGTAAGAGTTCAGGGAGGAAAATAACAACCGTTCGTCTGTGCCACACAAAAAATTGATTAAGTTCCGTATTTTGTTTTTCAAAGCTGTAATCATTACTTGTTCCCACACCAAATTGTACTGGATATCACATAGCAAAATTCACGCGGACACGAGAGAGCTGAGGTGTTGCGGTTATGAACATCGAAATTTACTGATAGTAAAATTTTGAGCAGTCGCTTTGTTTCCGGGCAAACTTTGTGCTCACAAACTAATGCTCGACATCAGTCTTGCTACGAGTAAAATATTAAATGAAAGTATTAAATGCCAATAGTAATAGTAAAATTTGAGACAACTACTCTGGGTGTCAAAATTACTATGCGCTCTAGTGACATGTAATATAATGCCGATATGGTCCAGTGTTGCTACAAAACATAGTTGATATTTCTACAAATTTAAATCGAATATTCGTCTAAAAGTCTCTCCGTGTGTGCGCGTGTGTGTTATTGCGTATACGCAATAACAGATAATCCATGCGAAAAAATATTGGACAAAGCTATTACTGAATGAGAATCAAGAATTTCGTTGAAGTTTCATTGAACACTACTCATTTGTTCCAAACATGCGCTCGCATGTACGGAGATCGTTCATTGTTATCTATTATTCATTGTGCAATACAGTAACGTCGAGACCTCGATGATTTTCTATGAGCATTATGTTACAAAAGCTTGCGGAAAACATACGTGGTTCTGTGTTTGAAAATTCTGCTGATACATACACACGGACACACACACACACATATATACGCGCGCGCATGTGTGTGTGTTGCATATTATACGCGTATACTAAATTTATAAATCATTACATCCATACACGTGACCCATTCACCGACAGTTCTTTTGTCTCGGTCAATATACTTTCTCTACAGTGGGTGGCATAAACTGATATGCACTTTCTTCGCGTTCAATTCTTACATCCCTGGAGTGTTCTCACTTTTATGTAGGATACGCTCATTCTTTATTCTTTCAATGGCGCCTTTTTCTACTTCGATACTTCGTTGGCTTTTAAGTAAATTAATTCCAAGCTCCGTGAAGCCAGGCATGTGGCCTCCGGAGTTGCTTTTTCCCAATCGAGTTACGGCTTGGTAGCACAGAGCTCTCATAAAATGGCAAATTAACTTTGAAACATCTCGCCTTTTTCTCGAGGCTCTATAACAAGACTAGCGCGCGTGCTATTGATTGAAGTTTATTTTATACAAAATATAATTAATTTCATACCAGCCAATATCGCGTATCAGTTTCGTAAAATCATGAAATAAAAATCGTAGTAAGGAAAATGACACAATTTCTGTTTTTACCAGGATCAAAGAAAATCTCAAAATAAGGAGATTTTCGAGACTCAATATGGCGTCGTGATTGCATCAAATTCATGAGGAAAAAATTCAACGCGTATGGAACCATACAAATTTGTGTGACGATTTATTTCAGTTTTGTTTCAAACTTTATCCAATCTTTCATCTTAGACTCTCTACGGTTTAAGGGTATGTTTTTGTACAGCCATTGTGTATGAATTTTCGAAACCAATCGACGACTCCCATTTATATAAAAGCCGTGTGTGAGGTTGACCTTTGCGCTATTTAAGCGGAGAAGTATCCCGTACGTACGTGTGCACACTTGCAGGAAAATTTAGTTGAAAGAACTAATGAATATACATATATTTAGCATGATCTGGCCACAGTGGTATGGAACGAATCGATATTTCTGAGAGAAGTCGAACCGAGATGAAACGGGCTTTGTTTTGAAATGTTGACCTTCCTTATACCACCAAATATTTTTCAGTCAACCGAGCAAATTCGAGATGAAAATAAATTCTCGAAATATAATCAAATTATTTTCAGCATGAAACCAAATCGAAATCTATTCTCAACAAATCTCTTTCGTTTTCATACCTTTATTCAACTCGGCTATAGTCAATGATTTTTTTTCGTGTTTGGATATTACAATAAAAAAAAATATTCAACGATAAACACATTTTCATATATCCGTTCGTTAAGAGTGGAGATAGCTGCCTCATTTTTTCTGCTATCCCCCTTATCTCCTTCAATTACCATGTATAGAAGGAGGATAGGGGGGCATACGGAAATGAGAAAGTGTAACTGTGTGAGGATAGAGGTAAGCCCATAGCGTCGATACCGGTGAAAATCTGCAGATTTAAACTTAAACTTACTCCAAGCAGTCTGGTGGAAAGGGATCGAATACATTTGAACCTTTTTGCGGGGGATTTCGCGGTAGTGAAGAGAAAAAAAGAGTCAAACTCATTGCTTTCCGGTGTGCCCAATCGATATTGTGACCATTTATCATTCACAGGGACAAAGCGAAAAAATCTATAAGACTACAATGCCTTAGCGAATATTTTTCTCACATATATATCGAGTTATTACCAATTATTGGATTGCTCGAAAGAACATGATTGATTTTAAAAATTTCGCGGTAGAATGTAGTTCCAGCTATCTTTATTTTATCTTTAATTTAAATAGTCGAATCTAATGGAACTTAATTTTGAAATAAAAAAAGCTTGATGACATTTTGATGAATCACTAAAGCCTCGAACAAAATCATGACAGTTTATTTTATTTTTTTATTTTTATTTTTCATAATAATACTAAGATTATCGCACAACAAATCCTGCGTGCAAAGCGTAATGAAGCACGGGCTCAAACGCTATTACACTAGATCGAGCATGACGGAAGCGCGTCTTTCTTGATTGAGATTGATGAGCCATAAATATATCCCGAACAAAATGGATTGTGAGTTACAACATTGTAAGACACTTCTACATAATCAACGGTTCTTCGATCCAACTTACAACCATTTTCAATATTTTCATCAACCACTCATGATGGGAACAATAGAACCGGATAGAAGACTTCATATTCTATAATAACGCGAGTGACAATGTCACGATGATCATTAACAGCCTGATTATGTCGCTTTCATGGGAGCCTCGTTGATAATTAATTATCTGTGTTCATGTTAATTATAAAAGCAGTATTAGTCGGCGTATATGACAGTTTCGTCGTGTATAAATACGAAGATGAACCGTTCGCAGAGGTGTTTCTGATACATAGGAGAAAAGCGATCTTTCGTCATCGCTATATATATGCATGAACGTGAATGTCCCAACCAATGTTGACGGGTGACTAGAGGCGTGAATCTTTGTGAGGGTTACCCCGTGTACAAGCCTGATGAGAGTGCATTAAGCTCGCCTTGACACTCGGCAAGATATTACTGCCTCTTCTTTGTTTCCCCGATCCCTTAACTCCACACCCCCCCCCCTGCTCCTACCACCATCCCTCTTCTTTACAAATAATTCGCTAGCATCATACTCAGAGAATACTCAGAGCAGTTAACCGAAAGATCTTGGAAGTATGAGCCTGACTCACCTTAAAGCAAGCCTGAACACGTGAGACGTGTTCCGCGGTACTAGAGCAACGGAATTATGAGAATCGTCTAGGAATAAGAGAAAAGCTGGTTAGTCTCATTCGTAAAGGCCGTCCAAGGGTAGTCGAAGCGAGTAAAAAACTTACTGCATGCTCACAAAAAATCGCTTTCTACGAGAAGCTACGAGAAACACACACAAATCAGTATATCGCTCATACTCCCTACCAGGGATGTCGATTCTCCGATAACGTAAATACGACAAAAAATTCATCATGATTTAGCTGCTGAAATAGCAGGGAGAAGAATTTGTACTCTGAACAATATTGGAAAATTGATCAAATTCATTGAAATTGTTGACTTCTTTAAAACGTGTTGCCTCTAGTTTTGCAATTGATAACTTAAGGATAAATCATGGATAAAATGTCGAACGCACTCTGAGAAACGTCGAGAAATTAATTAATTTTTTTCTTTTTGACGTAATCGCTAATAATGAGCGTTTTTAAGGACTAAAAACATTAGTTTTCTTATAATCTTGTGTCATAATCTGTCTGATATCGAAATCCACGAGTACCGGCGTTGAAATCGAATGAAATTGGATTCAGCAAGATACAGAATGGTGCCACCAATATTCGTGAAATTGCGTTTCAATGATACGAAATGTCGCATCGATAAGCGGATTTCTAAACACCCGTATACATTCGCACACATCACCCTTAAAATATAGTGAAGGCTGATCTACGATCGCACAGACTTTGGAAAGCCCGTTTGAATTTCATCACCTACTTCTTTTATTCTATCACGGGGGATTTAAGTCTAACTCTCCAAAATAGTGAGTTTTTCTAAACTGGAATCTTCTCACATCTATTAATATCGATGGTATTTGAGATTGTACTATTATGAAGTTAGCTAACATGTGTGCCTTTTTCAAACGGTGTTCTAACTCCTTGCTCGTTTCGTTCCACGAAGTCTTTTCTCAGTCTCGAGACAGCCTAAAAAAAAAAAGCAGGCCGCCCGACCTCTCGTTTTTCATTCACGTCTTTCGTTATCCTAGATCCGACGACGAGGGATATGTAATTGGTTTCGTTTTCCATCCACCTTTTTCACTCCAAACGTAATACAGTAGATGTAATCTTTTTCATCCCTCTTTTTAAGTATATTCTTATAGACTCGAAATTCGATATCCTCTTTGAAAATTTATGAACTTAATTTTTTTCTCCGTCGCTTCCGATGAGAATGGTGTACCGAATAATAAACAGTGAATCGTTGAAACGTTAAAATGAGCAGCATAAATATCGTAACCAATTATTCCTATTAATCGAGTTAGTAGAAAATTTATAAAGAAGAAATTCGAAAGTTCCAACTTCTAAACACTCAATTCAATGTCTTTTTATGTTTTGTTTTTCGTAAAATAGATACAGTTCATCCGGATATAAGCCACTGGTGTAACTCTATCGATATCCTCGCATCAACACGAGAGCATTGCCCGATAACCACAAACTTTAAATTGACTCTCGCTTATTTACGGAGTACTGACGCCGGGTGACAACGATTCATTGCGAAAATGATGTATACATATATACAAATAATGTGGTTAATGTATTGTTTACACAGGCCATTTTCGATTGAAAGAAATTTTTTTTGTTTTGTTTTCAAACGAATTTGATAATGCAAGGAAAAAACATTTTTTCATGTGTTGATACATTAATTGTTCTCGTTCTAATAGGTTATTCTGAATGGTAAACACTCAATTTGAAATGCCACAAAACGTTTCTAATGTTGAAGAACACTGAATAAAAATTTGTCGAAATCTAAACGAGATTCGTGTCATTGAATGTCGTTATAGCAATAATAAATCCAAATTTTTATTCTTTGTGGATTGAACTTTGTTTTTAATATAGAGACATCGAATTTGAAGAAAAACATATAAATCATGAGAAGTGACGAATCGCATGTTCTATCAATTATTTCAAACATCTTTGTCATCCACACATAGATGTGAATCCGAATACACAAAAGAAAAGAATAATATATGCATCCGGCGTCTGTTGACGCACATGCTTTTTATTGTGTGGTATCATCGATCGTTTCTGTATCACACAAAATTTGATAAACTCTGTGATATGATATTTCGGTTCATTTTCTTTTTGTTTTTTTTTTTCTTTTGTAAATTTCATCACATTAATGTATTATTCAATTTGCAAAAAATTTGCAAGTCATTAATGACGAATTTATTTTAAAATACGAACACTATTGCATTGAGCTCGTCAAAGCTCTAAAAAATAATGTGAATTGAATGGCATTACACGCATAAAATTTCTTATAACTATTGTGCAGCAGATTTGATCGTTTTTGTTGAATTTTCTTAATGCCAACTTCATTTGGCACTTTTCCAAAATACTTTTCACGATTTAAGAATTATCTAATGTTCTTTTTTAGTCGGCCGGATACGTCGGAATGGGTAAACAAATATATTTTTTTATTTTTATATTTTCAAAATTATGACACGTTACTCAAGTATTCGTGACGCGTTACCCAAGTATCGAATGAAAAAAAAAAAAAATTCGGGATACAAAATGAAAAATGTCGTCAGTGGAACTGGGTAAGAAATTTGAAACAGTGGCAGTTTCGCAACAGGTGTAATGACATGAGTAGTAAATCAACCCGGAGAGAACAAGAAAAAGAGGAAGGGAGAGGCCTGATAGAGGGAGAGAGAGCGAGTACCATCTAAATTTCTCGTGTAATCCTAAGCTCCACAATTTGAAACGACACAGGCTTGCCATTAGAATCTTCTCTTCATTGCGAGCGTACTGCCCACGCGCACGCTCTCAAGAACCGAGAAAAACAGAAAACGGAAAAAAAAAGTTGCGATATTATAGGTTTGAATAAGAAATAAGAAAAAAGATATACGACGGAGAAAACAAAAAATTGATGTCGTTATGAAATGATTAGTCAAAAAAAACTCGAATTCGTGTTCGAAAAAATAAACACGATCCAAAACTCTACAAAATTACATTGATTCCAAGCCTTGGCTAGAACCCGGAATTATGAAAAAAAATCATATTTTTATTTAAAAAATCGCCCACTCATAGAGATCTCAAGGGAATAAGTTGGAATAAAATTCTGAGGCTAACACAACAGTTCCTAAGGTGTAATAAACATCGTAGAATGTTTTTGTTAATCCTCTTCGACTACAAGTTGGTTTTAAGCGAAATAAAAACAGACTCTGCTCTCGTTTCACTAACGTGAACGAAAATAATACAGAGAACAGTTCGAATAGAAATAGAGAAGCCTTCCGATGAGATTCCAACGGAAAAAAAAACGAAAAAAAAAGAAAAAATTTTCATTTGGAACGAACGTCGAATCTGGTTGCTATGAAAATAAATATGAAAAACAGCTCATCGTGGTCCAAAAATGAATTCAAGCGACGTAGAATAAGAGGAATCTGAACAGAGTTTGATAGTGTTATTTTGCGAAAAAAAAAATGTGCTTCTGGCACATGCAAGTTTTATAACGTCAAGTCCGATAATTTCGATTACGATAAAAATGACACGATGGCAAGGGTAAAGTATGTCCCTGGCACCCTTGAATAACTTCAAAGCATTTTGCTGTGGTGTTTCAAGAGAGAAGATGGTAGAAGAGAAAAAAAAAAGAAAATAATTTACAAGGTACGAGTATATGTACATACACACGTGGTAAGCTCGTGAAAAGTGGAGCAGCTGGAATATGGACGAAAGAATTTTTTATACAGCGGTGCAAACTGAATTTTGCAGTACGTTAAACACAAAGCTTCATTTCGTAACGAGATTGCATTTTACACGCATGACATTTTCAGACAGTCTGCAGTTTCGTTTAGAAAAATTCTGGAACGATCTCGAAAAAAAAAAAAAAATTGTAACGTAATGTATTTCCGTTGAGCGAGTTTTTATCATCAAATACGTAGTTTTGATACGAAGATAGCAAAAACTGGAGTAAAACCAACTTAATCAAAAGTAGAGATAGAAAAATTGAACGAGTTGCGAATGAACGTTTGGCTCATAAGAAACGTCATCGTTTGAGTGATGTTTTTTTTTTTTCTGTTCGTGTCCGATAATAATCGACAGAATAAAATTTATATTTCGTTTGAGATACGGCGAATAAAAAAAGTACAAAAAAAAAAATCAAGCATGAACGATCCATCCATTTCGTGTTGAAGTTTGTGGCATTATCATCAACGGATATTTTTTCACTGTGAGTATTAACGGCACATACAAAATTATCTCGCACCTTATAATTTCCAGTGCTGTGATTGATTAAACTGCATCACAGTGATTAGCTCTGGTATTAAATCGTAGAATTGATCGTTGACAAATATTTCTTCCTGGTTATGATAAACGCACGAGAAACGAAAACAAATGGAGCTCGTGGCGGCCTCCACGAGTCACCTGTAGGCCTTTTTTGCACACAAGCAACGGTGCACCCTTATCGATTAGCAGCCCCAGTAGATGTAGCAGCAACAAGAACAACATTATTCACAAAACGAATTTTCAATAGGTAAACACTCATTTGTTTTTTTTTTTTTTTTTAAGTTTCAAATTATTATTCCTTTTTTTTTAGCAGCTCATAACATTCAAGATTTAGATTCATACATTTACATCATTTTATATGAACAGCGATAAAAACTAAACACTGATACACATAATAAACACGCGCGGTTAGGAGTAACGATTATCATCATGTTGTCACGTTATTATTTTATCAGTACAGTCGTGTCTCGTTAGGCTTGAAAAGGTTAGAGTAGGATTAAGAAAAAAAAAAACGTCAATCTCTAGAATAAAAATAACAAAAATTTTTTTTTTTTTCAAAAACTTCGATAAAACGATTGCACGTTCGGGAGAGCTCACGTGATAGGCGACGGACGAAATAATAAATCACCGAATTTCGCGTGATATCGTGCGCAACGAGATGCTCATCGTTTCGCGCACCTCACCTATAACGTTGTTGCCTCGCGGTCACTTGATAACACACTGATGCTGTGCGGTCCGTTCCTCCGCTGGCTTTTCGAGCTGCTGCGCACAAATATTTGAATATATGTATATACGTGTACGTATGGGTACAGGTATATACATATGTGTGCGTGTATGCGTGTGCGGATCGCGGTGCGTGTGTTCGGGAGCATAAACGCGCGCGTATCTTGTGACTTTGCGGTAAACGAACGCGCGAGAAGCTGGCAACTCATGGAAGCGCTGAATCCCCGCAGGAGCGAAAGCATCGAAAAAGAAATGGAAAAAACATTGAACGATCGAAAAGTGAAGAAGGATAAAATGGGGGAATGAAAAAACTAAATATTTAATGTAAAAAAGAAAAAAAAAAAAAAAAAGTGATATATTTTTCGAACGATATAGAAGGGGGATAAAAATGACGGTAGACTTTGGAATTTAGCTACGAATTTCGCGTCATCGCAGTTTCAGAGGGTGAAGCAGCTTATCGTACACGTAGAACAGAGTAACAAAGAGGGCAAGGGAGAAAAGGTCTACTTTGCCCTTTCCTCTCCACATCTCTTTACCGAGCATTTTTCACGTGGGGAACTGACACTTCGACCTATTTGTACATATAGATATCTGTTACAATATATACCACGTGAATATAATATTAAAATATATATGTACACAGGTATGTATAGATCTATAGTTATTCAAATGTACATGCCTATATGTATACGTTTGTTAAGCACGTTCATCGTTCGAGGTCGTTCAAGGTTCACGAGTGTGAGACAAAGGGGTAAGCAGCGAGAGTAGTGGTTGGCGAAAGGAGTGAAAAGAAGAGTTGTAGTTAGAAGTGAAAAGGGAGTATGGGCGGCCGGTATTACCAGCAGCGTGGAGGAACAAAATTTTGTGTACATATTTATATAGATATAGATATAAATAAACATACACTTTTATATATTCATACTTGTAGACGTGCGTGTGTGTTTTTATGTGTGACCGTGTGTGTGTGTGTGTGGGTGTATCTTCGTTTTAGGGCTACACCCGCAAGCTCGGCCCCGATCATACGAGCACAACTGACAAGCTCTTCTTATAGCTATCCCACTCGCTCTTTATCTCGGTTGTATGCGCCGTCGTCGGGTATTGACGTTGACGACGGCCGAGACCCGACTGACGAGAGAAATGATTCTTCTCTCTCTCGTGCCCACGATTCCACCCCACAAGCGCGCCGGCCGCATACAGCCACCCAAGCCAGTGACGTAGCATCCGGAAAACGTTGCTTGGACGAGGGTAGGTGGGCTGAGACACGGATTTTCCGGGTTTCACGTGACCGAGAGACGATCAGGGCCGTCACAAAAAGAGGCCACTTTTTTTTTTTTTTAAAGAACAAACATTTCAATCGTTTTTTTAAATCCTAAGACACATGAAAACGTAAACGAATTTGAAGAAAATGCCGTAAATCAATTCACTCCCATGAAATTTATCACCGATTGAAGCAGCAAGAAAACTTTGCAGAGGGGAATAAAATAACAAACAAACAAAAATCGTTCAATTTATTCTCCCTACTGTTCATTCGTACCACCACCGGATATTATTCCGACTGCTTAAAATATCGTTAAACTGGGTTTTTTTTTCCCATAGGAGCTGCAAGATTCAATCCAACCATACCAAATACTCGTGTATAAAATTCTCCTCTCAGCTCTTCGTTTCGCGAGTTTCTGTTTGTACATGAACCTTTATCAGAAAAGAAATTCGAGCACTTTGCGATTTAAAAGCGATAAAAAGTATTTAGGAAAATGACGCTCTTTTATCGTAAACTCAAACCCTACCCTCTCACTAACAAAAAATAATATAGGTCAACAAAAAAAAACTTTTTTTATCAGTCTGGCTCAGGTCTCTGCATCCTGGTTCTGCAACTCGAAAAGCAACGAAAAATGTCAATTATACTTTGAAAAATTTGTTTTAATTTCTGGAATAACGATATTTTTGAAATCGTATTTTTTTTTTTTTTATGTTTTCGTGACTGAATTTCCGATTTGCTAACATTCTTCAAAGCTTCGAATGTGTATTCTTCTTTTCAGAAAAGTGATAAAACATAAAGTTACAACATTAGAGAAGAGTGAACGAGTGTTAGGAAGCGTACACTTCGTCAAAGAACTCAGACGTCTATAGAAAAACAGGCCTCGTGGTGATCCTGTGTCAACATTAAAAACAGATTTTTTTTTTTTATAAAAACGTCACTGACAGTGCTAATTTCGTTACTTTCGTATATACGTTTGAACACCGCTATGCATAGTAGTAAGATGTGACAGATTTCGAACGTAGTTATCAACCAATAGCATGATATTCACCTATCACGAAAACAATTTTTTTTTGTGCGATATCATTGTAATTTTCTCTGTCAAAAACCAAAAACCAATAAGAAAAAAGCATCCTCTATGTAGACTCAGAAATCGTGTTAACAAATGTCATTTATTTTGAACGAGAAAACGTCGATAAAGGCAATGAATGGGGACTCAACGAATGAAAAAAAAAAAAAAGGAATTCCATCGTCTCGTTTTCACGGCAAACAATTTAATGACATAGATATTTAAATTTTTCTGCTATTTAAAAATGTGACGAATTTTTCGAAGTGAAATAAAATGCACTGATAATATGAAAACTTGAATCAGAGAAGCCCGTATCGAGTTCAACTACGGCAAAACGTGAAAAATCAAAGTTTATACCGGATGTGAAATGCGCTATGGGTTTAAACATTTAAATTCGAGTGCTCTCTAGCAACGTCGACAGATTTTCGTTCAAGTTGTGAAAAAAAAGGGTAATAGAAAATAATATAAAATGTTTTGCGACGCTTGAAACCATAACGCCGAGCGAATAAAGTGTTTTCGGTAAGTGGATTTTTTCGGATTTTCAGTTTAACCTTCGGAAAGTGGATGTGTCATGGGTGAAGAAAAAATATAAAATTATTTATTTTTTCTATGCTATTAAATTTTTATTCGATCGATTCGAACAAACACGAATGTTGAAAATTCATAGATCGTATAAATGACAAAAAAAAAAGTGGAACAAAAATATCAAGAATGTATAAAAATAAAGGAGAGTAGAAAATATTGCAAATATTTACGAATTTTTCAAACTCGTGCACTACTCATCTAGCATTCGATCGATGTTAAAGAGTAATATACCCCCATCACTTTAAATATTCATTTTCAATCCATTACGCCGCTAACAGAAGTATAGTGTCTCGCGAAGAAAAAAAAATCAATTCGAAAATGAAATTGTGCTTGTCAAGGCTCTCTGTATGAGAGAGTTCTTAAGTTACTTAGTAAATTTATTTACATTAGTCTAAAATTACACAATATTACTGAGTATTCATGCTAGTGAAATTTTCGAATGCCCCTGTTCAACAGGCAGCATCATACAAATTGTTCATGCATCAAGTATTATTTGTAAAGTGTAACTTTGATGAGATTCAAAACAAAAAGTATTGCTTATTTTCGTTGAAAACTGTGAAGTCCACTTACATTGGAGCGAGCGTATGCACCGACGAGCAGTAATGCCCGTCGATGCATACTCAAGCAGCCAAATCCGCGTTAAATTCAAAGTAGTAAGCTCTCGTCTCTGCCCTCACGTATATCGTAGCTATTACGTCTGTGGGCGAGTAAAACCTATAATTCAGAAAACTTTTTGTTGCTCATTTTTTATCGAAATTTTGGTGTCATCGTATTTCTCTGAAATAGAAACGACGGAAAGCCTTTGCACGAGTATTACTTTAAGATGTCGCAAAATATATGAAACGACCGAAATCTTTTTTGTTCGAACTGTAAGCACTTACTGTCACTTGTGCAAGTCAAACAAACCACAAAGTCGTGTAACGAGAAAAAAGTATCAATGTTTTTCTGCGGTCTTAATTTTTTTTTTTCTTTTCTTTTCCAAACTTTTCACGTCTTTATTCAGAAACGTCTCTAAAAAATTTATGATAATTCAATCACGTAGATAAATAAGTTTTTTAATCACAAAATGCAATTTTCATGTATCAAGACATCTTTTTCTCAGTTTTTACTTATAAAAATAATAAAGAGATGAGAAGAAGAAGAAAATGGCAAAGAGCGCGGGATTGAATAATTGCAAGTGTCGCTCCTCAGCTGTTCGAGGACTTTGAACAGATATGTGCATCAAAAAACTTGCGTAACCGCGTGTATGACAGTAGCACTCTTATTATGTACAGTACGGTGTAAAAAATGTTGCTTCGAGCGATAGTTTCATTTTCAGCGTCGTACGACAATGTATTTAGGAAAAACGAGTTTTGTATAGAGCTTGTATCATCGAATTTAAGAATGCTTTGAAGTCGAAAATTAACCGTTGTTCGTACGTGAGATTCACGGACAGGATATAATTGAAAGTTGTAGGTTGACGAGACACACACTGCATAAACGAAGCAGAAAATCTCGATTTAATAAGTTTTCCCTAGCGACCACGTATAGATTCTGGAATATTTCCATTTAATGGAGTAAACGACAATAGCTCCGTCAAAGGATACACCTTTGTCCGGGGATTATAGAATAGATTGAAAAAATTAATAACATGCTAGCAGGATGTAGCGATTTTTTTTTTTCTCATGAAGTCATGATCGTTTGTTTGTAACCGAAGTAAAAAAAATGGGTAAATGGTTTGATGTTTTAGACGATTTATGTTCACTGACTATTCGATTGCTCGACTCCTCATTTTTTGTTTTTCGAATTCGTTAACCTTCCTAAAAACGAAAGGATTCAATTCTTAGGATTCTGAACAACGGTACAAAAAATATCGTTTTTTTTTGTGTGAAAATATATAAAAAATGTTTTACGTTTCGAGGATAGAGAGGAACGATGATTCAGATTTTTTTCATAACATCGAACGAAAAAAAAAAAATAGTATACCTATCCATGGACTGAATCCTAAAAGGATGATGTTCGAAAAAATGCAAAAAAAAAAGCCACACATATGCAATTGAAAAAAAAAAAAAAAAAAAAAAACTCAACCAGAAAATATCGAAAAAGAACAGGATCAATAAAAACTAGGGAGCTGAAAACAATTGATTTCACCTTCGTTAGTACTCCATGAAAAAAAATGCATTTACAAAGGACCAGCACGTGGCAAGTGGAACTTGTTACTACCGTGCTTTTTTTTTCGATATTTCGGGTCAAGTTTTACAAAAAAAAAATTGGGCTTCTACGAAGTTTTCTATAGAGGAATGTAAAAAATTTCAGAATTTAAACGATTGCAAACGCAAAAAAATTTGTTAAAATATTTGACTTATTTGGCTCAATGCGGCTCTATAGCTATCTTTCGAATCAAGCAGCTTCAGACGAGGCCAACACGCGGATGAATGAGCTCTTAGCGATGCGGCGGCTTGCACATTGTTTCGCTGAGCGAGAGATGTGCAAGCTGAAGCTCAGTAGAAGAAACAGCCACTTGTATGGCCCGTTTTTTTCATGATTTATTGCGAAAAAAAGATTTCCCGATTTATGTGCATTTTCAGAATACTGAACACCATATATTTTATGAAGGCGAACACGCGATGGAAAGCTTACACCATAAAGCAAAAAAAAAAAAACAAAAAATTCTAGATTTTTTTATATGCACATTCGTACATGTGATTCTAAAAATCTGCTCTCCTTAATAATCTAACGTTTCTTCTTTTACACTGAGAAAAGAGAATAGTTGAATCAACCAAATAGCTTCGTGAAATACGTCCAATGTAATATTCTGTTGTACCAAATATCAGTTTCATTAAATGAAAAATATCTTACGTTGATCCAACAAAATCCACGACAACAAATCTCATTTGGTTGATTCAATTGGTATCTTTGTTTAGTGAAATAAAATTAATAATTCGTGCAACTGAACGATTTTTTGAATGAACGAAATATTTCTTTCGACGTATTCTACGAAGCTTTGGTTAATTCGACTAAACTCTTTTCTCAGTGTATAATTCTGAATTTGTTGTTTATTTATAAGTTTCTGATAGATATATTAACCCAAATTGTCGCGTTTCGTTGGACCCTCGGTTATAAGATAATTTTTATTATATAATTAATTTCGAATAACGAGTGCTCTTTTGTGTTCGGTAAATACGAAGTCGCACGAGAAAAAGGATGTCCCGTTTAATATCTTCATGAACGTCGTGATCATTGTTGCCCTCCTCCCATTATCGCATACACGCGAGTACGTAGCAGTTATATTAGTGACGTCGTTGGGCTTGCTTCGCGGTCATGACACGTCTTCGTTCTTTCAAATTACGCTTGCACGCGACATCGCATGTTTTATTATCGTATATATATATATATACGATTTCATTCGAAGAGTAGGGCAAACGGTGTCGAATTGGAGCTCGAAAAACAAAGCGGCCAGATCATCCAACTGGATGTATATCAAATTCGTATTTCAAATCACCGAAGCCAATTCTCAGTCAACGATTCATTAATATATAAATGTAGAAAAAAATCTATGGCCCACAGTTGAAAGCGTAAAAAAAAAATGCTTTTGAAAATCTCATAATTTCATTGGAATACTAATCTTCCTGCTCTATGGAGCTTCGTGAAATTGTTCGCATCTCTTTCTCTCATAGTTTGTGAAAATATCGAATGTTTTATGAACTTAAAAACAGACGTAAGTTCGATATCGACACACGTTTGATCCTCGTTATATGTGGAAGAGAAGTCTCCTCCTTCCGAAACGAAACGACGGCACATATGTACATAGATGAACTATATCTAGTCAACGCAATATCATCAGCGGCAAGCACGCTTAATTATATTTTATTCACGAACGGATGTTCCCACACTATAACGTGAGCCTCATTATTCTGTTTACCCGCCCCTTAACGTCACTGGTCGTACATTACGAGGTGATGATGTGCGGATGAAACGTAATCAACGGACGTTGCTGCGTACTCAACCCATATATGTCGTGCACATATATATTTATATATATTATATATATCTACTTGCGAGTGTCAACACACGCGTCTGTATTCTGGGGTTCTATTGGAAATCATGAAAAAATAAATAAAATCAATAAAGTCTGAACCATTTCCTTTCGATCGTGACGATTTACAAAATGAAACTTCGCAGACGTTGAAAATACGTTTAACATATCAAAATTTCATTTTTTTGTGGTCTTATGTTTTTTAATCTTGTATAGAGACGACATTTTGTCAAGATAGGTCAACTTTATTTTTATTTTTTCGTTGGGGCTGACTTTTTTTATCATCATTTTGCGGAGCGATGCATTACTGATGAGAGAAATAGAAAAAGAGAGAGATAGAGAGAGGCAGAGGTAGAAGCAGTAGAAGCAGAGGCATAAAAAGCTCTGGCAGAGTCAGAGGTGGAGGCAGAAGAGGCAGAGACAGAGACAGAAGAGGTCGGGGCCGAGGCAGAGTCGGAGACAGAGACAAAAAAGGCAGGAGCAGAAGAAGCCGAAGCCATCAAGAGAGAGCGAGAGAGAGAGAAAGGAAAAGATAGAGAGATTTGATATAGACGCTGCAGCGGGAAAACTAAAGAGTCCGCGCGCGATGCTTTCCTAGTTAAACTATATAAAATGATTCAAAAACCAATAAAGATACTATTTAAGGAGTTTCGGTACAAAAGGCAAAATGTTAAGAACAGAAATTTGGTGATAATGTTCTTCAACATCATGTACGAAAAGACAAATTTTTTCAAAATTTTCTTCTACTTAGTTATCGAACAATTATGCATTAAAGCGGATTTCTTATGCCCGAAGTGTATACCTATATATATGGAAACGCTATGCTTATACACGTGAACTTAAGTCTTCAATTACTCGATAACTGTGTAGAAGAAAAATCTGAAAAAATTTGTATTGTCAAATTTGGCACTAAAGAATATATTCACCAAATTTTACAAAATTCTTAACTTTTTGAATTTTTTTGTGTTTTTAACATGGTTTAGCATGGCAACATTGTATCGTCTGTACCGAAACTCCTTAATCCAAAAATCTAAAAATTGCAAATTTTCGATTGAGTAATACAGCCTTGTTGTCTTCTCGTGTTGTGAATGGATTTTATCATTAAATGATAAATAAAAGGATCAAAATGAATTAGGACGGTTTCAAGTGACGTATATTTACGCGTGTTGTGCTTGTGAATCCTCACGCGTGGTGCTGTTTCGGAAGATACATTTACCAGAATATATGTATACTCGTATAAATTTTTTTAGTAGTTACGCGTTTCTCTTCGGAAATGAGAAACTTTATCGGGATAATCTCATTATTTTATTCATCAATTTTGAGCTGGATTAAAACGGGCTTAGAAAGTTGACCCTAATTTGCATCGTTATATGCAAATAACAGATCCGCGCATAGGCGATAAAAAGTAAAAGGAAAAAAAAACTATACTCCATTTAATTTCCAACTGAATGTATTAATTATTTCGTTTTCCATGAAAAAAAAATTTAACTGTAAATCGAGTAAAAGAAATGACTCGTAATCGACCAAAATTTCTTGGAGAATTTTTCGAGTTTAACTGATAATAAGAAATCGAAAAAATGAATAACCGAAACAATTTACAATTAAACCAGCCATATTTCGCAATAAACATTGAGTTTTCTTACGATCTTTTATTATTATTCGAAATTTCGTATCTGTGCAAGCAGGTTACCATATACTTCAGACATTTTTGCGCAGGTTTGGTCCATCGACTAACTCGTCGATGGAAAACAGCATTCACGCGATATTCCGAGATATCCCGAGTGCCATTGGGGTGAAAACCAATTATCAGTGGTGGAAATGGGTATTTCCCGAGACGGGGCGCCGCATTACCGCGAAATGAAACTGCGATGTACACAGGATAGACCAGAAATATCGTGTCTCGTTATAGTACGCGAGGACCAGAATCTATTTGCTTATGGTCATGTATATTTTTGCCAGTTACATATAACGTATACGAGAGAAAGAGAGTTGAACTGTGAGTTTACAGGATAACATCGAACAAATTTACATCACCGGGTCATACGTATATCGACAGGATTTCGTTAATATTCCGTTTGAGTATGAGCGACGATGAATCAGACGAAATAAATTCGACTACGAAAACTTATTTTTTTCGCTTCTTCCCTTTTAAAAGGAAAATAATATTATAGATCAAGATAAAGGATCCAAATGAGTGTATCTTCATCGGGTTCAAGCATTCGAACCGTTGTAATTCAAAAATAACTGGAACCATTGAGTCAAAATTAAACACAGTTATTGATAATAATAATAATAATTATTCCTCACCTATTTTTATCAATTTACGAGCTATAATTCGGATTCAAGAGACATTTTAATTCGGCATGAGTTAATAAAAGATTCGAACGCTTTTTAATGACTGGTATAATATCGGTAAAACCAATCGGTAAAGCAAAAATCAATCGATTTTTCTTTGGCATAGTTATGAATGGATCAGAATGAATCACGGCCACATTAATTATAGATATTTTATGCAGGAATTATTATAGGCGTGTTTTAAAATTTTTTTTTCTATCACAATAGCTCCCGTTCGTGGTTAAGTGAATGACACTCAATGCGAAACACTATCAAGCTCCGATATATGCAAAACGAGGAAATTCGATGCATAATGCATCGTTCATTCGTTGCCCACGCATATCTTCTTCTATTCATGATAGGCGTGCTTCGAAAGAGGATAGCAAAATTGACGGACAGCAAGTACCAATTTTAAACGAGGAAACTATCGCGACAGGTTCATTTTGCCTACTCGTTTTATAGCCATGGCCATATCTGCGTTGCTTTATCGTTGAAATCGTTTAATGTCAGGCTCGATATCGAACGCAAAAGATAAAAACATGATATTTGTTCCCGCGAGAAAATTATTGACGAACCGAATCACACTATCCCGATAGAACAAAAATTCAATCAATTTTCTCCAATTATCACGCGAAACCTTTCAATTCATGTTTGAAAATGTTGAAATATTTAAATTCAACAAGTCTTTAACTGCGATTGATAATACATACTTATTACCCAACGAAAAATTTTATATAAAAAATGAAAAAAAAAAAAAAAAAAAAAAAAAAAAATTATTCCCACAACCCGATTTTGTTGAGCAACGAATTATTTCAAGGGATTCTAGTAAAAATCGGGACGATGAAAATTCAATTCATTCCATCAAGTTCATATAAAAACGAGGATATTTCTGTCGTATCGAGAGGAAGTGATGAAGTAGTACGGGCTTTCTGAAAAAACGCGATAAGAAAGGAAATATATAAGGCCAAAGAAAGATCTCTCGCTATTGACAATATTTCTGGGACAATGTCAGTAGACTCCTCGTCCAAGTGAATATATATACATTCGATAATATCTATATTTGAACGCGATGAAGACGTAATCGAACTCAGAGTTTTATAGGATCATTCATATAACACATAAATATATGTCTGTACATTATAACGGTCCAACTTATTTCGACAAAAGAAACTGTCCTGTATTTATACATATATATGTATATCCTTTGTTATACGTTCATATTCTTCCGAGTCTTGCCATGTACCAGCAAAGATTAAAAATAACGGACCCGGTCTAAAAGATGGAGAATGAGAATAAAAAGAGACGTAGTGAAAAACAAGCTTTTTCTTATTGCGAAATTACATTTTTCAGTAAAAAAAAATCATATCAATAGAATCTGATGACAGAATGAAAGAACTTTGAACGACGAAGATAGTTTTTGTCATTTTATTTTTCAATTTTAGCTCAAGCTTCGATACTAATTTGTATCGTACACTGATTCTATTCCGGTCACATTCGGTGATTGGCCTCTTCTGAAAAAATCAAATGCGTGGAGTATGTCAATACTCATATTTTTTTTTTTCGAATCGACGAAAAAAATTCTTATTGTTTGCGACGAAAATCTATCATGAACAGACGCTAATTGGTATTTTGACAGGTATTATGGATAATGGGAATAAAATAAGATGAGAGGCATGGAAATAACGGTAATGGTTACGGATTAGGAAAGCTGAATGCGGCGCATGTAATCGGAAGATCCATGTACGCATTAGACAGCGAAGGATGATATGGGACACTGGACACTAAAAGGGCAGGATCAATTCCATTATCACTGACGACGATCCTATGTTGTTCGGACGTACATAGTCCGACCAATATACGATATATAAGACTCACACGATATACAGGATTTGGTGAATTTAGTTGTAGGTATATTGTCGCGCATCATCGCTGATTCCGCAAACTGTCATGTCCAATTGTGGACCGAATGAACTACGTTCATTAAAACTCATGTGGGTTATGAGTATTAATTAATGCATAGAAAATTACTTAAAACCGTAATTGAAAGATTTGCGCACAGCTTAATTTTTTTTTTTTAATTATACCCAAAACTGTGGTTTCACAAATCTTATATTTGGCGTAAAACTATGATTAATTGTTACAGAGTGAATAAACAGTACAAATAAGTTTCCCACAGTTAGGCGCTGAATAGCCAAACATCTTTGTGTCCATTAAGACAAATAGTAATATTAAAAAATCAAATTAATTTTTTCTAGAACAAGAGTTTGAAAAAAAAAAAGAACATTCGAATAAAAACCGGTATTCTTCAAACTAACGGTCTTTTTGTAAACGAATGTTGAAATGACAAATATACAGTGATTCGAGCACTTCGTGCATGGAGTCGCTTTCAAGTTCAATTCTCGCACTTCTGCAGAAACGACCGAGATCATCCAAGCATACACGAGATCTACTGAGAATGCAGTACCTCAAGAACGTTAAACGCATTCCGCGTTGTCCGTAGCTCACGTACCCAGAGTGAAATTATACCTCGATTTCTCGAGTGCTTGAAGATAATACAATAGTACACGAACGCGAAACAATCATTACTTTTTGCAATATCTGGCCTGAGTGTGCGATTTTTCATTGTGGTGCGTAGCGTACGGAAGGTGGCTAATTTCTCAACGACCCTTTTTGATACATTCTGAAAACTTGTAGTATAAATTACTATTTCAGCTTTTTTACATTTTGTTTGAAATAATAAAAATACTAAGTATCTGTTCCATTCGGATAAGGATTTTTGAACTTTTGGGTTGTTGTATTTCTTGCGGTGGGTTTCTACATTTTCCAGTTTAGTTTGGAAGAATAATATTTCTATAAAGCGAAGGTGCTACGCGCCCGCATATAAATTATAGCGTCATGGAATAATTCTAAATACTGTGCTCGCTCATTTAACCGATTCCACTTTTCGTGCGGATTAAACAGTCGCAGGGTGCCTAACACTTTTGCACGAGGCTGTACTTTTTGCCAATTTTCATCGAGTAATTTTATTTTTCATCTAATATATTTCTACAAGATAAGCTCACAAACATGGCGGCAATGACACGATATACATGCATTGAGATGCATGTGATAAAAGTATATGGGCATTGAGCAGGGTCCTCATATCAAAGGGCGACGACTTTTGCAAAGAGCAACAAGGAACGAGCAAAAAGCAAAGAGCAAAGACCTGCAGATGTTCGCTAACTCTCATTTTCAAAGTTACCTAGTTAACTGGTTGTGTGTATGTGCAATGCTCTGAGATTACACGAAAAATCATGCAACACCCTTTTACTGACAGTTTTTCAGCTCTAAAATATCACTTTCCAGATATTTTTGCACGCGATGACTTTGCGTATGATCTTCTGACATGAACTCAACCATGTGTGATTCCCAAGAACTGTTTATCGAACATGTCGTTTGTTATGAATAAATAAAGCGTAAAAAATGATAAACTCTTATTTTTAAGGAAATTCCTAGACGATGGAGCTCATTCTTTGCACAGTATTGATAGAAACGAAAAAAAAAATCATCCAGATAGAAATAAATATGAAGAATATTAATTCAGATACCGAAGAGCATCTTTATGAATGATGAGTATATTGGTCCCAGAGAGGTAGGTATGGTATAAATTCTATTTCCAATAATTCCCTTCAAACGTGATTCAAAGGATCGGCTTGATATATGAAAACAAAAAAAAAACTTTTATTTTTCATTATCCAAGTATATTGTGGTGTATAGAATTTCAATAAATATCGGTTCATCGGAAATCTATGAGAATGAACAATTCATATAAATTTTTACAATAAGCCACGACATTCAGGAACATCAAAAACAAAACATAAGCATTATCCGTTGGTAATTAAATTTGATCAAGTGAAATATGAAATAAACCCAGAACATAGATAAAGACACAATAAACTGGATATTTTTCATTGCGAAAACGGAATTAATTTATAGAGATAAATTCAGAGAATAAAAACCACCCGAATAACGACAAAAGTCATTGATGACATCAATTTAATTGTTCGACAGAATAGACATAATTATTGTACGATAGTTTAGGTTATCGACAAATATTTTCTAGCGACACAAATAGAAATTTTTTTATACTAAATACGACGATAGTCAAATGAACAGAACGCCAACATCGAACCGTGGGAACAAAACAAAATAAATTTTTAAAACTCCGTCTGTAGTAGCTTCATGTCGTAAAAACCTATGATATAAAAAACCACTCATTGTTCTGAATAATTGAAAATTAATAATAAGTTGATATTTGAGTAAAGATTATTAATATTTCATCATATCCGACCCTATAGAAGGACTAATTGCGAAAATGATTTTCAATTTACTAATTTCTTTGAATAAGGGTAATAAATTCCAAGATTCTGGATTTACGTTTGAGCCTTATATTTTCCTGCATGAAAGCTTGTTAATGTGACGGCGAAGCACTGTTATTTTTTGTACAACATACGAAAATCTAGATGTGAATATTGAAGTGAATATGCGAAAATAAATATACGTTTCATGAATAAATAAATTCTTATAAATAGATTCAAGAAAATATTCTCAGTGTGTGGAAGGATAATTGGCACCCAACAGTGATGCACGATATCTATATTAATTTTTCTTAGCCTTAGGAAATTAATTTTTTCTAATAGCCATCGAAAGTTGATTATGGTCACAAGTTTTCTGACGTAATATTTTGAAGCTGTTGCTGATTAATAACTGCGAAATCCAACCAGATATCGATTGACCCGAGATAAAAAAAGTTGATCTCTTTTCTCGAAGTCCAGGTAAGCTCGATGCAGTACTTGGTATCCATATATACGTGCCGTAATTGCTGCAAAGCAAAGATGAATTTAATGTGATATACGCAATGTTCCTGGATGCAAAATCCTTCGAGAAGCAGATTTCTCATGAGTATGCTGAAAGAAAAATGTTCCAAGCTGAAATTTTTCTACGTGTTCAGTGATGTAGGTTATGCCCCCTTCGTTTATGCCATAAAGCAATGAGTATAAGTATGTTTGGTTCGTGAAATAGGATCCTAGTACTACATAATGCTTTGGGAAACCAAAGCCACTTTGAAGTGCAACTGTGGGTGCATTCCGATATTCACTGCGAGTACTGCCATAACATGCGATTATATACGGTAGATTATACCTATATGTATGACTCACAGAAGCTTGCAGTGAATATCGGAATTGGGACTGTATCTACATCGAACAAAAGATAGAACATCGAAAATTCAAAAAAGAAAGTTGAGTAAAGCATATACGCAGCATTCGTTTTTCTAGCGTTCAAATGTAGGAAAAGCTTTGCAGGGGGAGGAAGCAGTATTGGTTCAACGTAAACGTGTACGACTATTAAATAGGAACTCTGTCAACACATACGTGGAATATGTAATTATATAAATGCGAACAATAGCGATAAAGTGCTATAGAGCACGGAATAAAAGCTTGGCAGGTGTGAAAATGGAATAAAAAGAGAAGGAAAATGTGGAAAATTCGAAATCGTGCGAAATATTCAAGATTCAGAGAAAATAGCACATACGTATTACGTATTTATAGACTGATGCGGAACGATGGAAGACCCATATTCTATAGAGATTTAAATATTGCATAAAACCAATTCTGGGCGATGAGTGAATTCACAACTTCGAAAAGTGTGGTATTATCAGACGAATATGTATTCTAACTAGATTACATTTTCCGCGGCCTATTTCTGGAAAACTTTAGAAACCGTTGAGAGGTAACACCACTCTAAGATTTTGAAAAGATCGATTTTTTTTTCTTTTGCTCGAACAATACTCGGGGGTCATAAAAACAATATCCAATTGGTCCTATGGTCAAAATACTATAATGTTACTATATATTTACACAAATATTATATGTACACGAACTTAAAAAACTTTAAACGCGTTTTCGGTGAAATAATTTTTTTCAAACTGGGCGGAAACGCTGCTCGAAAACCGTTCGATGAATTGCTTTGAAATTTTGACTGCAGCTTCAAAATCACATTATCTAAAGAAGTACATAGACATTTTTTGATTGAATGTAAACTTTTTTTTTTTATAAACAATTTACTGAAAATTTTTTTGTCGAAAAAATGGAAATTTTTTTCAACTTGTGCTGTTTTCGCAACAATTGATTTAAAAAAAAAAAACCCTATGTACTTTTTAAAAAACTATTTTTCTTTATTTTGGCTCCTATAATTTTGGAGTTACCGTCCGCCCGTGGAGGCATCGAAAAAAAGGAATTCTTGAAGACTGGCTCTGTCACCGACATTTTGTATCCAAAACGCAATAAAATTTTTTTTTATATAGATCAATTCGTGTTTGATAAATCCTGAAAAAAGCAACCCGATCTCTTTTCCAAAATTCTAAAAAAAAAAAAAATTATCATCTTCAGGCATTTTTTGCTGACTCTAGAGTGGTGTCACCGCTCAAATTAATTTGACTAGTCCAAATACGATCGTTCATGTCTGCAATAATATTGATGTGAAACTTTGTGAGAATCGTATTTTCCGTTAAACCCAAATAAAACAAAATTTACAAACATTTATTACTCTGCTTCATTTATTTTCATTTTCATGACTATTCCAATACGTTCAGTCGCTTAATGAAGTCCAAAAATATCCAACCTAAACTCCGACCCTGATGTTTAGGAGTTTCAGAATACACATGAAACAGAGAGGGACGGAAGGTCGAAAATTGCGGTTCCTCGTCACAATAGATTCTTATTGTATACCGATATTGGATATTGATAAACCGAGCAATAAACTGGAGAGGATTCATCGTATGTGAAAACTGTTTTCCTTAGGGGTAAGAGCCCGAAAAAAAAAAGTCGTCGAAGACGATACGCGGATATCTTCTAAGCTAGGGGATGCCACACTGGCTGAGAGAGGAAGGAACGGTCGTGAAACCATGAGTCCGGAGATTCCGAGCCACAAGCTTCGCTAATACCCGATGAAGTGTCTAAACCTATATCACATTCGAGCTTTATGTAGCGTGTATTCGGAAACATTGTATTACAAAAGATATTACTGCTTGGTTACAAGTATATTGATATTGTTGTCGATCGCATAAGTTAATAAGTGCATCGCACTGCTCTAACAATTAACTACAAATTTGAAGTTATTGCAGGACGATGGATAATTGAAATAAATTTCGGAACAAACGAAGCAAGGTGTATTTTAGAGTGACAAACATAGTAAATCGGCGTATAAAGTTCATATTTTGGGAGCGAAAATATTGCTGCAAAGCTTTATTTTTGTTTTTACTCTTTGAAGGCAAATTTTAATCGTCCGGGCTTACGATACCGTCCTAACCAGCTCGTCATTAAAATATGAATCAAAGAAACGCCCAGTTCCTGAAATAGAGCCCTCATGCGGCAAGTGTAAGTAGGAAAGAAAATGTGTAAATGAGCGGGATAAATAACAGAGTAAAAGAGGAGGGGCGAAAGAGAGATAGAGAGCGAGAAATGAGTACCGCGCGAGATAGTGAGGTCTAAGTTTTAGCCATAAAACCGTCGTCAAATGGTTGCATCACCGCTCGCGGCTCACCCCGTGCCAAAATTCGCGCTCCCTTCAACATTACGAATTCCCTCTCGCTATTCTGTGTACCGTGTATCACGCTCATTAACTCGTCTCAAAACTCAGCGGATTTCGTACATAAAGTGCGATATACTTAATTTCATATATAACGATGACGTACGAGAGCAACATTTTTTGAAAATCCTGATTTTTTGATTCAATGACAAATACAAATTTTTCATTAAATAAGAAAAATGTAATGTCGCTATATAATCAATAATATCAAGATTGCTTAAACAACGATTTTTATGATGCAATTTCGTTTCTGAATAATTCAGTACAGTACCGTTCAAAGAATTTTACTATATTGAGAAAAGACAACAAAACGTGATAGATCTTAACTCATTAAGGAGTTTCGGTACAAAAGGCAAAATGTTAAGAAATTAATGAAATTTGGTGATAATGTTCTTCAACATCAAGTACGAAAACACAATTTTTTTCAAAATTTTCTTCTACTTAGTTATCGAACAATTATGCATTAAAGCAGATTTCTTATGCCCAAAGTGTATACCTATATATATGGAAACGCTATGCTTATACACGTGAACTTTAGTCTTCAATTACTCGATAACTGTGTAGAAGAAAAATCTGAAAAAATTTGTATTGTCAAATTTGGCACTAAAGAATACGTTCACCAAATTTTATAAATTTCTTAACTTTTTGAAATTTTTTGTGTTTTCAACATGGTTTAGCATGGCAACATTGTATCGCCTGTATCGAAACTGCTTAAAATAACCGCAAATATTATTGGATTATTGTATCAAGCTCTCGATGTCCTCTATTCTGAGATCATCGCATAATCTCGATCGGTGGATAAAAAAGTGAAATACTTCGGAAAAATACCCTGGAGACACTAAGCAGTGGGAATAATGGGGCAAAAAGGTATTTCAGTATTTCTCGATGCATAATCGTAGAGTCAAGATGAATAATAACATTAAACACAATGTACTCGTACGAGAAACTGCGTCCCTTGACGTGCGATATACATAATACGAATAGATGGTGGAAAAGTCCATTTGATATATACGTATACACGAATACATTAAGATAAATGGTACAGGACATGATATTCCTAGTAAGACGAGAGATATACGATTATGGCACTCTGAGAAATTATCCTTGTTGGGAAGGTCACTATAGAAACGGGGAGCAGAAAATGCGCGAAAGCACAGTCTCCTCAGCAATACGCGTTCTAACCGGGAAACCAAAATCCACGACAAAATATCCGACGAAAAAATATCTGCAGGACAAATCTAATAATTCACCATTAAGATATACCGTTTATCGATTGATCGATGTTCAATTGATCTATAATCATTAATTTATCATCAACTAGCAGAACTTCACGAAACAATGAACGTTTTCTTCTGTACATCGGGAGACCTAAACAAATGTAGGAAAGCAAGGTTTAAAATGTCCTAGAAAAGTACAGTTTGAATAAAGAGTTGCAATATTTTCGTGGCATTGCTAATAATAATCTTACATTAGAATAAAATGGACTTGACGTCAACAATGTTAACAAACGCTTTGTGTCGTATCCTGGTGAAATACGAATAACCAATCATAGTCGAAGACCCGGTGTCTTTCAGTTTAACCAGTAACTGTGAAATAAAGAAAACAATGCTAAATTATTATCAATTTCGGACAAATTATTATTAATTTCGTAGTCATTTCTAAGCTATTACGTTTTTACTTCATAATTCTTTGAGGATTATTTGCGAATAGCATCTTGTGACAAAAACGAGTCGAGTAATAAAAATTAAATGAGTTAAAAAATAAATAAATAAATAAAAACTATCACCGATTTAATTATGACAAAAGTGCCATTGCCAGGCTATTGAAACTGTTAGATCTGGAAAGATGACATTGAATAAGACAGCAATATCTCAGAGGAAAAGACAAAATTGAGAAAAAAAAAAAAAAAAAAAAAAACAGAAAAACAAAACAAGAACCGCACAAAGTAACGAAAAAAACGTAATATGATCTGCGATGATGTATGATGTAATATGCTGATGTATTAGGGCGAATTATCGAATTGAGGGTGGTTAGACCTTGAATGCGTGTATTGATTTTTTTCCACATATCCATTATCCAATGCTTCCATTTCAATTTGGATTTCAATGGAAATCGTGTCATATAAGGGTGTTAGAATATCCTATGTTACGGTTATATTTTATCGTGCAAATATTTTTTTCTATATGCTCTGAAACGCTATGAATCTACCACTATGCCATTACGCGTGTGTTCGAGCTACTCAATAATAAGGAGCAAGTATGAAAAGAAGCAAAAAACGCAAGAAATATGTTTTGAAAAAAATTGCAAAGAGATGTATTTCAATGGTACATGAAATTGATTCTGATTTGTATAAAAAATCGTTTTAAATCGAGCGAATCACTTTTATTTTGTGCGTTATCAAATTTATTAATTTTTTTATCTCGCCCTCATTAATTTGAATTCATTGATTTTTTTATTAAACTTTCTCATTGTTAATTTGTAATAAAAATCTTTGTTGATTCTTAATTATGTTACGCCCAAAAAGTCACGTAACGCCAGTCTATTTGAGGATTTTTCACGCTAGGAGCGTGCATTAACAACTCATGAACGCATCCCTACTATAATAGTGTGTTTCTCCACCCCTATAAATCGATGCGCGATCAGCCAACCTTTACTTACCAACTTTATTGCCTTGAAAATCATGTCAACTAGACTTTTTGTTTATAAATCTGTTGCGTCGAACGGCTTACGCGAATTCAACTAATGAAAATTGGGATTCAAGGGCTATCGAATGTGTGGATAGCCAATATAGGAGTCACGTGTATATATGTTGGTGCCGGTATTAGCCCACCGAGCCCAAACATAACTGTAGACCCTGCTCAAGAGGGATTTTTTCCTTCCTCCAAACGCTAACTGAGAGTTAATTAGAGGTAACGTTGATTCTCTTTGAGGGTGGCTCGAGCTTTCCCTTTGATGCAAGATGTGTACAGAGACTTGGTTATGGTTTGCTACAGCCCTGTCTCAGCCCACGTATTGATTATCAATCGTTTGATTAATTACTTGATAATATCTATCAGACAATTGGGTTTGGCGGAAGCTTCACTTTTTTTGTAATTAATCTCTCAAAATGACTGTCCTGTCTATTCCAAAGGAAAACATGGCTGACGACAACGAAAACTGATATTCAAAAACGGTTGCTACAATATTCGAAAAATTAATTTTACCAATTATAAATAAGTTAATCAATATCGGCGTAGTCGATTGCAACTTGTCCTTTAAGGAGTTTCGGTACAGGCGATACAATGTTGCCATGCTAAAACATATTAAAAACACAACAAATTTCAAAAAGTTAAGAATTTTATAAAATTTGGTGAACATATTCTTTAGTGCCAAATTTGACAATACAAATTTTTTCAGATTTTTCTTCTACACAGTTATCGAGTAATTGAAGACTGAAGTTCACGTGCATAAGCATAGCGTTTCCATATATATAGGTATACACTTCGGGCATAAGAAATCTGCTTTAATGCATAATTACTCGATAACTGAGTAGAAGAAAATTTTGAAAAAATTTGTGTTTTCGTACTTGATGTTGAAGAACATTATCACCAAATTTCATTAATTTCTTAACATTTTGCCTTTTGTACCGAAACTCCTTAAGTTTATATGTTCGACTCCGAACATATTTTTTGTTTTCATCACTATTCCTGATTCGAATTCGAACTCTTGAAGAACGTTTGGCGACTGTATTTCAGATTGAAGTCACAGTCAATAATGAATATTCAGAGTTCTCAGACAATCGTTGTTACATTTTTTTTGGTGAAAAAAACGGTATTTCGCAGCAAAAAATTTACACACGAAAATGATATTGAAAAATATGTATATAATAAGACTCAATGGTCGCAGATGTTGCTTCGTTAACGCTGCCCTCATACCCAACGACCGAAGATTAATATGGTATTTGCGAGGCGACGTGCCAGTTTTACCTAAACATTTGCGAGACCTTAACTAAAAATTTTCTTTTTCTTATGTGCTGAACTCCAATAATTAATCTTTCCCGCTCCAGTACTCTAGAAAGCCGTCTAGAAAGTTCCGCCTTATTTTTTTTTTCTTCTTTTTGGCATCTTTCACTCTTGGTTATAATCAGGAGTGAAAGATGCCAAAAAGTAGCCTGCCTTTTCTATCTGAACTTTTCCCAAAATGGGATAGGGTTTGTTTAAAGATTCGTGAAAGCGAATCGAGACAAATACATTTTCACAATGGAAAAGCAAAGACATATGACTTCCATAACTCGATATACCACGAGGACCATGTTCTAGCCCGATTTCGGAAACTCACAATCGTCCTGTTGCCTACATTGTTATTTTAAAAAAATATAATGCTGTTAGTTATGTTTTGTTTATTTTTCTCTCTAATCACACAAAATAATTAGCTCTACATGCGGTATGAAGAGCTCATTTACGTGAGGACGTTCACGGCTTCTAGCAGCTTGTATGTCATAGCCACTGAAAATTTCCGCGATCCCTGAACTTGGCATTTTTTGACCCCACCATTTTTAATTGGCCTGAAATTTGTTTATAAAATGGTATTTAACGAAAGGAATATGTAGACCACCGTATTTTTAATTTTTATTTCACGTCTTTCAAGAGTCAAGGGATTCTTTCCTTTGCAGAGGATTTTTCAATGTTCGGAAACGTGCCAACGTCGATTTTTTTTTTCATTTTCGTACATACTTTTAGAAAAAAAAAGGAGAAACATGATAAATCAGCGTTCTCAACGTTTTTTCGCATCTGAAGTAAAAACTATTGTTTTAAAAGATGATCGCCGTTGAACATTTTTTGTGAAAAATTCTCCAAAATAATATGACCAATTCCACGACTCTTGATGCTGGTCCGATCTTGGGTACATTTCTTTTTTATTTTTTTCTAATATTGAAATTTTTTTTCCAGAAATTTTAAGTTTTTTTATATAAATCATATACTAAAAACATTTTGTCAGACGAAAAGTTCCATAAACGGATTGTTACAGGTGGAGAACCATGATACTCGTGATAAAAAAAATTAAGTCTGTGTATTTTTCAAATCCAATCTGTGAAAAATCCATTCGCACGAATCAATGTGAAAAAATACTTTTATTTTATTGCAGCATAGACAGCGTTTTTCATGAAAAACAAAATTCTTCAAAGTGTAGAATTTATGCAAATATTTATCATTTATTTTTACTTTTTGAGATATATCGAAAATATATGAATGTTGAATAGAACAAATAATAAGTTTGTTCCTGAAAGAACAGTGTAACACGAAAGCTCGAAGCATTTTCGTCATTTTTTAAAGTCCGCTGCCCACGACGCTTGTTTTCGTGTGTGATATGATTTTGTATATCTATATATATGTGTGTATAGATTTACAAAAGGCTTAACTCGTATCACGAGTTTCCGGTAAACCATAAAAAAATTGTAAAAAAAATAAAAATGTAGTAGGTGGTCGTACAATTACATTGAGTAAATTGTTTGTAGACCGCCGAGTCAGCGGACGCGATATATAAAACAGTGTCCATGGAAATTCATCGAAAGAACGAGAGAAAGAGAGAGAGAAAGAGGCATGAAGAACGGATAGGAGAAGAAAATAAAAAAAGACAAGGAAGAGAGAAAAGATATCGCATGATTTATTGTATCCGAACAGTGCAATGTATTATCCGCTTTTACCATTTTAACGCACAGTCACATCTCTTCGGATGTACTTCCTATATCGTATTATTGTGTAAAAACATTTTTCACGCTCAATCTAAATGGAGTCCATGGATTTATGTGGCGTAGTATAAAAGAAAATAAAAATGAGTTTGAGTTGCTTATGCTTAATTCCATACACCTATGCCCGCCTCTCAGAATGGAGCGAGCTAGTAGATAATAATAAAACAAACTTTCAATAAAACTAAACTAACGAATTTTGTTCAAAGTTCCTACCAACTAAAATTTGGTTGAAAAATTTTTGTTTGAATTTCAACTAAAACCGAATGGCTTGATAGGAATAAACAAGGAATAAAAATGTTTAGATCTTTATTTTTCCCCTACAACCTTGTCACAAGCAGAATCCTATAATTTTTGTCTCGTTTCTTGCAGAAAATTTCAATATACGTTTGTAATATCTAGGATATAGAATTTATCTTTGTACTGTACGATACACGCAACGTTCTTGGCGAAGTGAAGTGATTCTTTTCCGGCTGTCAAACAGATGAATAAATAAAGTCGATGATACACTGTTTTTCTGTCGAGAAATACACTGATGCCTTCCCTTTCGTGAAAAAGCTTCTATCTGCGAGGAACATAGGAATAGAAGTTATTGCAAAATTATCGGAAGAAAAGTAGAGTAAGTTTGCTCATCTATTGCATTCCAATATTCATCTTATTCACGGAATTGGCGTGTCACTAGAGACAGGTCTGTGTCAATTGAAACCGTCATGTTCTCGTTCTATGTGAAAATATTCTCGTATAGTATGTTAGCAAATTTAAAACTTACCGATTTTTTGGGTATATTTTTTAAATTTCGTATCGGAGTTAAAAAAATTATTCTTATTCGGAAAGCCTCTGTCGTCTCGACATTTTATGTGAAGGTGCTGTTAAAAAATAGCTAAAAATTGTATGTAATGATATCAATACCGTTCAAAACGCTGTGATTCATTAAATATTACCAAAAAATTTTTCGAAAAGCGTTTAAAACGGCCCTGCTTCCTATAAAGACTCTAGTAGCGACTGGTATTCGGCGTTATAGTATTCGTAAATATGCGCTTGTCTCGAGCCGCTACTACGACTCTAGATAGAGAGTTTGCGAACTCAAGAAAGTGTCAAGAGAAGCAATTACGATAATTCGCCTATAGGCTATCTCAATGGATATGACGCGACGTCAAAATGACTATCGGAAAGAACAAAGCCAACGTTCATTTCCGGCTGCTCGTATGGCGCTTCTGAAAGTTGCTTCAGAAGAAAGTTCTGACAGCCATATACGAAAACTTTTATGATACGATACGAAAAATTTTTTCTCGAGTTACCGAGACAATTTTCTTTTCTCTATCACGAATCCAACACCGAACACACAATACTGTGAAAACTCTTTGCTTTGCTCTGGTAATTTGAAAAATAAAAATACTCCGATTCTGACTGTTTTACTCACTCGCAATTTTCTATTTATTAATGTAGGATTCTCACACCGTGATATGCAATATTGCAAATGAAAAATTTACAGCTATGAACAAAATTTTTCATGAATAACACTTGTATGACTTTTCTCATTGATGCCACTTTATTTTTTGGGTTCCATCGACGAATCTACCATCTTTAAACAATGGAATGAAATGTAATACGATATAAAAAGTGGTTGAAACTTGTATATCCATATAAACGCAGGCATAGTGCAAAGGCAAGGTGGAAACGATAAGACGTGGCAAGCATTCTTGTTTTCTATTCGACGCATGAATTCACGTATATCCGGAAAAGGGATGGCTACAAGTCCTGTGACCGATCGCCGATACTATTTTGATTGTATACTGGAAAAACGTGCTAAGATATTCTTGGCTTTTGTGGATGTTAGCGTTACACTCGCATATCCACTCAGTCGAAATTCTTCGGCTTCATTGTCAAAAACGGTGTTTTTCAAATAATGTTGAAAAAAAAGAAATAAACACTCTGTGGACTGTCGTAACGTTGAATATGAATGTGAACGCATCATTTATAACAATTAGACACTGTTCGCTGTTCATTTTGAGTTCACATTCAATCTCTCGAAATATGCAAATTGTATTCTGATATTTGAGTTCTTGTTCCATACTTTGACAAGGTTAAACCATTGAGAAACCAGTTATAAAATAATGAATTTTATGCAAAAAAGTATACCGAACTCCACATAAGGTTTTTATAAATCTTGATATATTGTTTTTTCAGAACCCAAAGTAACCAGAAGTATCCACACTCACTCAGCGAAAAGAAATATAGGAAAATCTTTAAAAATGAAATAAATCTCCAGTCACACATGACTAAACTAGAAAGGCGAGTGGAAATTTTTCTCAAGGCTTCTATGGAAAAATGGCTAATACGCTAAATCGTGTCATGTACATATGCTCAGGCTGCATAGAATTTCGACCGTGTGCATAAAAATGTTATCAGTGAAATGGAAATATAAAAGAAAAATACTATGAATACAAAACCGGGGAATTTTCAGTCTCTGGAGACTTTTAGCTATACGATGGGAGGTTTTTTTTTTTCCAAGATTTTCGATATGCGGAGAACCTCTGAAAGCTCTGCATATTCGTTTGAAGCTGTTTCAGAGACGTTTCTTCTCTGTATCGCGAGAAATATTGTACAAGCCGTTCCACGCAGAATCGTCGTAATAATATTTTTATCTGCTAAAAATTTCGAATATTTGCAGGATCAAAAAATTTCGAAATTAAAAAATGCAGTGAATTGCATAAAAAAATATCGATTGTAGCCTTGAACATAAGAATTTATCGAATGACTGAAAAATTGCTCAAACTTGTAAAACTTGTGAAACCAGCAAAACGATTATAAATAAGTTGCATGTGTTTCAATTGTCACGAAAAATTGCATAAAGATTTTTTTATTTCGAATCCTACAAAGAAGTATACCATTGTCGCTAAACTTCAATAGCAAACTAACATCAAATGAGCTATTATTGTGACGAGACTTGAGTTTGCAACGAATTTAAAGTATCTTGGACATTTTGAAAAAACGCTGAGACGGCGTGGAGACAAAAAATTGACAAGAAATAAAAATTTGATTGAAAATTTCTCTGCATTATCGTGAAAGCCTTGTACGAATGTTGCTTTCCATCGACTTCAAATCCAAAGTGACTGGAGCTCAATTACAGTAATAGGAACATTGCCTGACTCAAGTGACTGGTGCCATTCGGAAAAGCAAACGTGAAATGTAAAGTCAATGGAAGACTTCTCCAATGAGACTATACGAATACTTCTATTTACGTGAGCTTCTCTGCAGACGGGGTGCATGTAAATGAACATTATAGACTTCTTTCTCTCGTGGTCTATTTCCATATAATCAATACATACCTGTGCGCATAAAATATATACGTACGGGTTTATATCGAAAAAAAAAATAATGAACGTAATCTAATAAATTTTGTGAAGTGTACATCACTTTTTACACGAAGCCAGTCTACCGTGATTGTCAGTACGTGACTTGATTTTTTTTTTTTTCAGAAAAAATATCGATTTTCCACCAGTTAATATTACTGGTTCTAATCACATTTTTTGCTTCCGCCATTCCTGAGTACACAGTATCAATAAGTTCGGATTCATGGAACATAAAATGTTTCTATCCAAAGCTGACAAAGAGTACAATATTTTCGTGCAAAATCTTTTTCTTTTCAACTGAATTGCGTAAGAAAAATCAACAATCCAAACGTTCCGATTTATGCTTCGTTGAAACATGTCTCAGGTAAAATTGCGAATTACAAGTTCTTTTTTATGATAAAACTAAGATCGTTGTCGAAAAATATTGGAAAAACTTATTTCTTAGTGATATTATTTATTTTTCGGTATTCAAATGATATATTTTGTTCAGCATGAAACTTTTGTGAAATAATATTTCGTCTTTCGTTTCTCAATCTTCAACATCGTTAAAATGATTCGACGACCAAAAAATCATGACCTGGATATCCAACGGGGTTGTGCGTTATAAGAACAAGGCACGAGTCACGATTTCTAGGGGTGGAAAAAAAAAAACTTCTATTTCGTGGAACAAAATTAGTTCGGATTACAAAGCATTCATTCAAAGTGAATTATTTAATCAATGGCATTGACTATAAACAGACTTTGTTCTTTTTATCAACGAACAACTATGAAAAATAGATTGAAAAAAAAAAATGATTCCAGACAAGAGCCGGAAAAAAGTGATCAAAGTAAGTTCCATAGTCTATTTATAAATAGTTTCTTCCACAGACAAACAACTATAAGCGGCAAAGAGCGTGCTCATGGCTCATGGTGCATCGCTCGCTGGAATGCACGTTGCGCATATACAGCGGGCTCGTGAGTGGTAAGTTGTGTCATGGTGAGCATTTACCACCGCGAGATACGAGAAACTTTCTTGGTTATGAAACAAGCTTCTTAAGAATTCTGTTATGGCTTTATGATGTGACCAAGAAAATTCTGCAGTGCTTACGAAGAGGAAGTTTAATGGAAAAAGCCCTTAGATAAAGAAAAAAATAAAAATAAATAAATACATAAACGAATGTCAGTCACATACTTCGTTCACATAAGTAACATATTTGAATACTTCAGAAAATATACCGATTGTTATTCGTTGAAGTGTTTTTTTGAATATTGATTTTAAAAAATGTTATTATTCGGATTGAAGTCTGTGAATGAATATATTCATAAATGACACGTGACCTAACACAGTTGTCCGTAAATGAGTTTTACTTGGATTTTTCATTCGAAGATTTCTTTGCGCTAAAAAGAGTGACAATTAATAAATATATCAAAAACGAGCTGTATTCGCGTGAATCGAGAACCTTTTCGACATTTTTTATTCTGGAAACGAGATATGTGCCATCTTTTCTGTTCAGATAACAATGGTAGACGTTAAGGGTGCTGGGAAACGTGTGCAGAATGTGCAGAAATACATGGACATTGTTGAAGAATACTGAGAGAAAAAGAAAAAACGATGGAGTACAAGCAAAAAAAAAGGGAGGCAGCGCAAAATCCAACGGATATAATAGTGCCGGAAAGAAAGAAAAAATAAGTAAGAACGATGTTTTTTTTTCTTTTCGCGATTTTAATAAGGATTTCAATTTTTATATAAATTTTCTTGAATTTTTTCATTCCTTGTTGCACGGTCTTTCCAAACTACTATAAAAATGTCGTTCATAACATGATCAACGAGATTAAACTCAGTGAAAAGAGCTTTAATAAAAATCGAAAATAGTCGTCAAGCTTCGACCAGAATTTTTAGCAATCAGGCACAGACTACAAGAAAAATGGAAGGATAACTGAAAAATTCGGGGGTAACCAATAGGACGAGCGAACAAAATGATGCAACAAACAATGGGGTAATGTCTTGAATTGTGAACAAATATGAAAATAAGATTTATTCGAGCAGCGTATAAAAGAATAAAAATGAAAGAGATTCATGGGTAGAGGGGTGGCTCGTAAAGAGGAGCGAAAAGAAAACGATTGTTTGCCAAAGACTCTTGTCTCGGCTTTCGGTTGTTCGTCGTGCTTGTGAAAATATAACAAATCGCACGATGATGGGAGAGTACACATAATCCAGCACATTGTGTGTTTCCAACGAATGAACGAATAAATCGATTTCCTCGGATTAATGCATACACGCAGATCAATGTAAAGAGTGTGCTCACCACAACCCATAAATAATACATACTATTAACTCGTGTCGAGCATTATACATCGACATTCATAAGTCAACAAACGGTCGATTCACGAACAAAAAAACAAGGCATCATTTTAATTTCGTAATACCCTGAAACAGGCTTCAATTGACTTGAATTTAAAATGACGTTTCTAGGATTTTACGATTTTTCATCCTTAACTATCGTTCTTTTGAAAAATAATCTAATATGATTAATAAAGATGATAAAAATGCTCGAAATTATCTTCACCAAAAAATTTCATATTTATTATGATCTTGGTGAATTAAGGACCTTAAATAAGAAAATTGTGTATTGCATGTGTACAAAGGTTTATAACAAGTCTATAAAGGTGTACTAACAGGTATGTATGAGCAAATCGATAATGGTGTAGGTTTAAGCTGTTACAGAAATGACTGTCAAAGGTTCTACGATCTAGTTTTACTGTAGTATAGTCGACAGCAACATAACCACGGTATCAGGACTAAAAGCAACAGGCAGCCAATCAATAATTCAACTCCCACGGAGGCCGCACACAAAGTGCGACTTTGCTGATTGAAAGCACACATTATGCAATCACCTTAATGTTGACAATAACAATATCAGAATCACGCGCAAAGTGAGAAAGTAGTTCTTATCAACTTACCAGTACTGGATTTGCCTAATTCTAAAAAATACATCCGTCAAAAATACAGAAGAAAATGTATATTTTTGACTTTCATTATTTTTGTAGACTCGATAAGAAACTTTTGACATTTTGAAATTTCAAAAAGATTCATTCTTCATTAAATCTCAAAACTTGAAGTTTATCGAGTCGCGATAAGACGGATTTTCAAATTATTTGGTACTTTGAATAAAGCAAAGCACGTTCGCAGATTTCGCGAATTTTCGAATTACGGAACATGTCGGTATTCGATTGCGTGGCGAACATATACGTGAAGCTATATTGGAGTATTTTGCAATTTCAAAAGTTCCGGGATACGAATCGTGCAAAAGTCGCGAGGGTGAAAGTTTATAGGTGCAACGCCAGAGTAAAGGAGCTAGAAGCAGACTATATCACTGACAGTTTTGCTTTTTCCTCTCCATCTCTTCCGCGCACCGTCAACTGGGAGTACGTTATAAAAAAGGAAAGCAATAAAAATCACTAGAGAATTTGAAAGTTAAAAAAATCTTTAGCAAACTCTGAAGATCGATATGTTGAGCTTTTGAAAAAAAATTATTACAACATCGAAATGATCATTTTATAGCTGCGAAGATGAAAACTGGAAAATACGATTGACAATCGTGATTGCTACATAACATCGGTTTAATTGATTGAAATTTCCGATCCAGGATTCCCTAATCTATATGAATACGGATTCAGATAAGCTTATCTCATTTGCTATAAGCATCAGACAGAAATACAACGGTTCAAAAGTATCTATTTAGTCCACTAATCGTATTATTACTTAAGGTATTGAGTCGATTTGACACCCTCGGTATCTAAAGCCTCTCACATTTGCTGTTCCAGACCCCGATCGTTTGACTAAAGGGGCAAAGGGAAATTAGGATAAATTTATGTACTTTTAAAAAATATCAACACATCGTTTCCAGCTCTTTCATTCTCCTTAATACCAACGCTTCTGAAACTTGAGTACATGAATTTAAATTGTAACTTGATGGTGCTTCAAATTCAAGAGTTATAACTGAAATACTACAGAAGTTTCTCTCTAACATGATGCAAAGAAAATCTGAGACTCTAGCAACCGTAACGTAGTCGAACGATAGCTCATCGCAAACGTGAAACGCTCAAGATCCTCGTAAATAAGTTACGTTACAGTAAGAACTATTTCGAACGCTGTACAAAATAGGTTAATCCTTGAATTGCATAAAAAAAATCATCAGCTATTTTTTCATTAAAGGACATTCAGTCGCATATAAAAACCCGAAATTATTATAGTTGAAAAAACTGCGACATATCGAAAGTAGAATTGCCCCATTAGGCATTCAAAAAATTTCAAAAATAGTTGATGAATATCAAGTATTAAAAAACAAAAACTATGCGATAATAATCAAAATTTAAAACCCCTTGTCGATCAAAAAATACACATCTGCAGGACGAAGAGTCGTTCACTGGCTATCTTGTCCCCACCGGCAACCTCTTTTCATAAACTCGGAGCATTTGAAGCAACTATTTCTCATTGATTTGGATTCCAGCAGAGACAAACATTCGTCATGATTTTTTTCTTTTTTTTTATCGTCATGAAATTTTACACTTTATTTCAGAGATCGCGACAATGATGGTAAATTGAAGGAATGTTATTTTATTCAAAATGCAATCAAATTACTCCTTCACATTATACTTGTTATCAGAATTTCACGAAAATGAATGTTGCATCAATACTTCGATTGAATGAAAAAATCAATAATAAAATTTGAGCGAATTTGTAAGCTAGCTCCCCGGTTTACTCCCGGATGCTCAGCTGTCCCTCAATCTCTTTCACATCGATTTTTCTTCACGAGAACGACATCCATTACACAGGTTTATTTACACGGATCGTAACGTCTCACGTGTGACAAAGTAAACACTTTTTCGGTCGAAATCAATAATGACATCGTATCAAAGCAAAAACACTGTGACGCCCCAAGTTGTCAGACAGAGCCACACTGCTAAATATTATCATAATTTCATCTTCATATGAAAATGAGTAATGCATTGAATGAATATTTAATTATTTTCTTAAAAAATAACGAGTCTCGAAGTCTGTTACAAGTGTAATGGAAATTTATATTCTCACGGAAAAACTGTCCGTGGTCGTTTATTTCCAACCTTTGCAAAAAAAAAAAATCAGCTATAAAGTAATGATGTATATTAAGCCACACAAATATATATAATATATTTATATACGTAAGAATGACCAGACTTATGTGTTACAAGCTACTTCGTCATGATGCAATAAATTGATTAGACTCACCGATTGATACTCAATGACATCTATTTTATCAGGTGGTATTACGTCACTGGTTCCTCTTACCTAGAACATAAAACGTGACAGAAATTACAATACACTGGAAGAATATTGAAGTTAAAGTGTAAATTAAATTTAGCTAAGGTTGCTCCTTTTCCATAGTCAGGTCAAAAGTTTCAGTGAATTTGTTGTGTGAAATTCCAACATAAGATATCGAACTCGATTTACCATCAGCTGAAAAGCTCGAGATCTCCATAAGTATCGCAGTTTTCTTCTTTTACGACTGCAAAAGCTTGGGAATCAAGCTCGAAAGCTCAAGGGAAAAAAAAAATATTTAAACGAAACCTACTTTATCGGCGTGGTTGTTAAAATGAGAGCTGATTACGATTCGTCAGTTCTGGTTACTCAGAATTTTCCTGGTTCTCATGAACATTGTAATTGGATCAAAAATCGAAAAAGTAACACGGAATCGACATCAAGATTTTTTATTTCCCAACTATGGAGAATTCTTGATGAACACAATTGGCAATTCTAATTATCATCGAATTAGCACAAGACCATTAATCAATTTCTAAATAAGCTTCTGTTTCTACGAAAAGTTAATCGATCGTTCGTCCGATTATTAATGGACGCGAGGTTTTTTTGAATTACTTGTCGGAACACTAGGGTATACTTGAGCAAAAAGTAAAAAATGTAAACGACCCAGCGGCGCTAATACTGCTCGTTGAAGCCTGGTGACGAGATATAATTAAGCGATACAAGGTCTCTCCGCCTCTCTACCTCAATCCCAAGGGTAATTTTTAATGAATGAGCTGTCTCATTTACGTACTGAGTCCTTCATTACGAACAGACCAGCGATGGACTTCTACCATGTACCGACATGCTTCGGGAAAGAACCCTAAAAAATATGGAAGAACAAAAAGAGGAAAAAATTCTTGTGGAAGAAAAAAAAGAGAACGACGATAGCTGATGACAAAATGAGAAGTATATTTGCGACAATGCTTGGATACAGACTATGACCTATGCACGCATATTCGATCCACCATCAGGTTAAAAGCACTATTGCACTACTGATAAAAGGCTTACCGTTGTATACCGGTTGTACGAGCGAGCTTGATACTACACCGGTTTGACCCAGATATCCGTGTCGTAGGATGCACGTATAAGCTTATGTAGAAATCCAATTTTCTTGAAGAGCCAAGTTGAATTCACAGTGCAAAGGCATAAGCAAATGGTTGTGTTGAGACTAAGGGTGGAACTGGTGAGCGTTTCACTGTTCTTCGATTTACCAAAGATCAAAGAGTTAACGAAGTATGAAGAAACTCGTGCAAAAGTTTTCGTACAAATTCGCACTTGTCGTTTCTCACGAGCATACGATTCGTATCTACCACGAATCAAGATGGCTGAACTCGTGATAAGACCATTCGTGAAAAAATTCAACCATTTTTCGCGTAAGTGTGCAGCTTCGCACAGAAAATGGAGATTTTACGTGCACCACAAAGAACAGCAGGTATTTTTGAGCGAATAAACAGCCACAAGTTTTTGGTATCACGATTATCTCTGTCATATCGAACCACGTTCTATTTCGTGACGTTTTATTTTTTTGTTCTCTTAAACTATCGAGTTTTTTCGAGACTTGACCACATTTCCTACAATTTGAGTACAAATTGAGTTATAATGTAAAGGCTGCTTAGCATTAATTGCACTCCAGCCAAGTTCGATAAAACTCGCATCTCCGTCGCTGTAATTTGCCTCGTGTACTTGCCACGTGCTCTACCAATGTTCACCTGACTTATGCCTCGATGATTCGCAACGAATAACAGGTCGATACTGGAAGCCCTGACTGCAATGCAGGCAACAGTCTCGATAGCTATTTGCTATTAAGGTTACACGTAGATTATTCAAAGTTACACCTATATTATCAATGCTAGTGAGCAAAAAGTTTGATTAATTTTATTGGTTGCAGCAAATCATTCCTGTTGTGACGATTGTGATGGTTTTAGAATCTGGAGTTGTAGCCATTTTGCACACATGCTCTTGTCCTCTTTTCCCTGCCTCGCTCTTACACTACGTCGTGTTTTTGCATTCACTGTACATTTTCCATGTTCAACCGCGTACCTAATTTTTCGACGTTTTAAAGAAAGATTCGTGGAATCTTTGGATTCTTAGATGTATTTATAAACTGCAGAGACTCGCATGCAAAGCAGTGATTTCACCGACACAACTATCGATCTCCGATAACAGGGTATGCGCCCATATCGTTTCGCCTGTTGATTCGCCTTGTTGAGCTTTCAATGTCACTTGATGATCGATGAAGGTATTGACGAAAAATATTTCACATGGACACAAAAATAACATCGTTAGCGACTACGATTAATCACTTATAGATAACAAGAAAACATTTCATACCGCGTACCTGATAAAATGGAATATTAGCTTTCGAAGTAATTTGATTTACTATGAACGATGTCTACTTCACTTCGGAGACAATACACGTGACAATTTATCTGAAAATATGTTCATATGCGAATTCGCTCGTGGCTATAATCAGTTAATCAGTGAAATCTAGATGCACGGCAGCCTAACTTTCGGTGAAAGTCGTTCAACTTTGACACTTGAAACGTGATCGTAAGAGCACTGAAATAGATCGTGGAAACAAGGGTAACAACCTAGAATTGTCTACTCACATTACTCTCATGAAAATTCTTAGTCATGACCCCTTGAAAAAGATTTCATCCCCGAGCATTTTTCACAGGCACAAAAAAAAAACGAAAGAATATATGAAATTTCTGTCATTCTATAAATAATATGTTTCCGACCTAACGGAATGGGATTATAGAGGAATTTGATTTGCTTTCAAAGAAAGAAACTTGTATTGAGAAGTACGCTCCGCATCGTTGAGTAAACGAATAAGACTTTAGAAGAGATATTGAATATATAGTTGAATATTTAGCTAAAAACGTACACCATCATTCGATCTCTTTGAAGAACCAACGATTGCACCACTTGAAAGCCACGTGCGCAAAGCTTTGTCAAAGGAAACTGGTTGTTCTGGACTTGCAATTCGATTACAATACTATCGTGGCGGTACAGCTATATGTCTAAATGTGACAAGAAAATCAATGACGGTACTTTGATATTTCGATCGGTAAGCAATCTTCGTGCTATGGCCGCGAGTCAAAGGTCATTTTAATACTTGGATCGGAATCAAGTGTGACAATGATAGAAAGAAACGTTAAATTTTTGGTGGTGAAATTATTTCTGTGCAATGGAAATCAGTATTCCTCATACGTAGCACGAAGTGACGACATTTGCATGAGATAAACGAGAGAAAAAAACGTTGTACAGCAATCTAACGGCGATTGTATGGGGAAGGTTGAAAGTTGTGCGACATAAAACGGAAAATATTTCACCGAATAGCGCCAAATGGTATTAGAATATGTTGCAACCATCGGTATTCCATGCATACGATGGAATCGTCCATCCAACAGAGCAAAAGTGCGGTAACCTGGGAGGACTGGAGGGAGGAGCGGGGGAGTGCTATGGTGATATGGACCTATTGAGAGGTTATCGATTATCGGGCTTTCTCAAAATCCTTTCAAAGTGCATCCACTATCGGTGAGCATGGTTTAGCGATTTCACGATTGAAAATCCTTGAAATTACACGTACCGGGAACCAATCGACCGTTCGTTCGCCTACACTGGTAAGCGAATGTAAAAAAAATGCAGTTGGGACTATGTTAAGCCGAGAAGAAAGTTCAAGATCAGTCTGCCGTCGAAAGAAAGTTTTATGGGAATTTCTGTTGTGGCTTTTGTTGAAGCTTTCATAAACTCGAAACAGATGAAACATCCGGCAAAGATTTTTATGCTTCAACTCAATAGCTTTTATAAGCACCCATGAATAACGTAAGAGGATTGGAATTTCTTAACGCCTAAATGCTAATGGACATCGTTGTCCCTACGTCCGTTAACTGCGGAACGACCCTGGGGTACGTGGACGCGACCGAATAAGTGCTATCCTCAAAGTTGGGTCGCGACGCTGTACTGTACTGCACGAAACATTCGAGACGCCGTTGAAGGCACTAGTAGCTCGAGCTGCTCTGGTAACCAAAGCACAAGTGACTGTGTAGAATACCAGAGGTGAACATACGCTGAAGTAGTTCATGCTTTCGCGCTGGAGTCGCTCGATGCAGGGTTGTACAGGTATATAATCCACAAACGTTACGGCCGAGCAAAAGTATGACTCAGTTTCCCTGGTTGCGACGCACCCCCGGTGGAGGGTTGAGCTTCAACTGCGTTTCGAGATATTGAAGCGCGTTAGGGCGAGGTTTGGGAAGGTACGAAAAGAAAACAGGTAGATCGGAGATAGGATTTGCTTCGGGAGAAAAAAAATTACATGCACTATCTTGCATATATTATTTTATGGCTTTTGATTTGAAAAGTTTTAATTTCACGACACTCGTGCGGAAAGAGTGGTGAAAAAACTTCTGACTGTCTGCAAATATAAAATGTCTTCAATCACTATTCCCCCCCTCCTCATTCAGGATAAAATTGGATTCTATTACACAAGCATTAATTGAAAAGGATCGATGAACCATCGAAGAATGGATGTTTTTCCGGCGATCAAAGACATGAATTATGATTCTTTGACTCAATAAATAAAAAAAAAAACAAGTGAATGAAGAAGATTGTCGAATAATGTCAAGTTAATGCAACGATCATTACCAGCACAGGGTAAATCACAAGCGCAGGGCGTTGCACCAAGATTTGTCAGATAAGAAAAGTACGGGTGAATGAACTCGCGTTGGGCGAAATACCCAATTTTATGGTGTACAGTTTTAAATAGACGGTATGAGTCGCACGCAAGGGTGAAAACTTCTCTGGTGCGGTCGAACAGTCATTCCAAAGAGTAAAAGTCTACAGTCCAGCTGAGTTGAACGTGTGTTTCATTTCGGGTAATCCTCGGGACAGTTATTGACTGATTGAATTTACTTAGTCCGACGTAAAACTTTGTACATACATGCATAAATTATATAAAAAGCTTGAAAATGTATTTTATAAAATACACGATTTGCCTCAACTTGAAAGCTGTATTTGAATAAAATAAATAATTCTATTATAGCGGAAACCCAAGTTATACTTACCCAAAACGAGCCATTTCTATAAACATTTTTATGTCCAGCCGCAGGGTCGCAGACTCATGGCAATATTATTCAATAATAATAATAAAATTAAATATGGTATAAATAATATTATGAATATTTTTGGCAGCTCAACAACGTGCTCGTTAAATTTGTGGAAACTTAAAAAAATTTTAAATCGCAAAAATATATTTTTTATTGATCTTGAATATAAAAATATTTGAATCAAAGAAAATAATTTTTTAAAGTTAAATAGAGCTCTATTAGGTCGAGGGACAAAGAAAAAAAAAATAATTCGATTCAAATCGATCCCAATTGAATCAACTAGACGTTTTTTCTGGGTGTCCCTTTATTTCCATCGACGGTTACTTCATTGCAAAAAAGATTACTTTTCATTAAATGATTATCGAATCAATGGAATCGTTACCAGTTCGATGAGTTTTGAATCGACGTCATTTTAGCGATCGATACAAACATTTTGCAAGTTAATAACGAATAGTCCAACACATAGAAAATTATTAATGCAGAGAATTAACCTCGAATATTAATCTCTCGGTAGATCGTATGAATCATTTACGCAGTGACCAGACAAATCAATTTCTGATCATATGTACTGAATTTACTCTGAAACAGCGTCAGGGTAATCTATGATTTCATGCGCTTTTTAATTGAATTAGCGATTCATGTACTGTTGTTTAGATTGAAAATTTTCGATGCCCTCCATGCTCGCGACTCTCAAGACGAGAGATGTGTTCCACATCATTTACATAAATCCGTACACTTTCCAACCAAATCAACCCTCGACTGCTGTTCAGATTGCGAGAATTGGTCAATATCAAGATACAGACGATTCACACGATCAGAAATACGTCGTTTGTAATTTCTATAAATTTCATATGACGCACATCCCTGCACTGTTGATAAATATACTCATTCCATGCCAGTTTGATATTGAGAAAGCCAACACTTGATGGCATGACCAATGATGAAATGAATTAAAATTCAACTGTATAGCATTGATGATGCACGCAATCATGAAGAGAGAGAATTAAAAAAAGTATGAATGCATCAAGTAAATTGTACTTTTGAGAGAAAAAATTTAGTTGCCAAGAATATGAATTAGAATCATTCAATGAATAAAAATCGATCATCAACGTGCATCATATTTCAACATTGAATTGAAATATAAAATAACATAATTCATGATCATTTAAGAAGAAAACAGGAAACGAAGTTTGCATGAAAAATTAAATTCCAGGCTAAAACAGATAAGTGTTATAATTAATCAATTTCATACTTCGATATTAATTTAGATGAAATTGTTAGAGCAGTGCCAGCCAATGTTAGGGCGAATATGCATATGAGGTTGATTGCATGTGGCATCACTACTCTCTGGTTTGAAAAAAGAAAACTTACGCGATTGAAAAAAATTAAGGGACCATTCTACGAGCACGTTGCTTCTTCATAAAATATTATGAGAAGCACATCGCGTTTGAAGCTTGAAGAACGCTCCACGACACAATCATTTTGAGGGCAAAGAGATTACGCAAAACGCGGTAAGATTGCTTCGTACGTGGTCGTCTTTTTACAGGATAGTAAATATATAAAGACAGAAATATTCGTAAAATATGGTGAAAATAAAAAACCTTCCGAAGACGTAACCACTCAAGTCCTATGATACAAAAAGAAGACAAACACGAAAAAAATCTTCACATTTCGAATCAACCAGTGATTATTAATTGTACAACATTGCACTGCCTCGTTCGATCTACAAGAATACTTGTTTTGCTAGACTATTAATGTGAAATTTGAAAATAAGTTTTTTAAATTTTAGAATTTCTTTTTGCTAAGTAATACAATTTTTTCTAGCAATTCTTAAATTATTTTCACACTGTTTGTTACGGAAAGGCTACTATTGGATAAATATGTGAATACAAATAGAATGGATATGACTAGAACATGTCAGAGAAATTTATATATATATGAATATAACAATGTAGCAATAATAATGAATATGTTGTTTGAAGAGTCCTTTTAAAACCCGTCGGTTATTTTCATTCCGTATATATCTTGACGAAAAAATTTGTTACGTTGTACATTCATTTTTGCGGAGCCAAATCGGGGTGGAAAGTCCTATATACAATGTCAATATTTACGTGTTGAACAGGATCGATCGGGGAAAGTTCTCGAATGAAAAAACGAAGCAAACACGGCCTTCAATATCAATCTACCGTAAAACTCGTAAAAGTATTTTAATTATGTATGATCGAGGGACTTATTCTCAAAAAACTCATAATAAAAATTTTAATATTTTATACATACTTTCGACTTCGAAGTAAGTGACAAAACATGCAACGTACGTAGAATTTTTAATCCATCTCGATTTTCAACTTATTTCTAAAGATGAACTCTTGTTCAGGCTTCGCATCCCTAAATATTATCCCTAAATAAAAAGTTCATCGGCAATCGAATTGGAATTTCGATCGAATAATTTCGTTGAAAATCGGATAAAACTACAGAACATCATCCATGCACCGACTGTATAAACTCTCACTTTAAATTGTTCATAAGATACAGTTCGATATAGTCTAAAGTTGCTAATGTCCCCTCAAGCAACTCTTTAAATATATTTATGATTTAATTTTTTTAACAAAATTTTCGACGAAATATTCTCAGCCCACGTGGCCGTGGGCTGAGTATCCCATAAAAAAAACAGCATTCGTTTAACTTCCATAAATCATCGACTAGATTACATGCCGATTGAATTAAGATGTAAATGATACTTTATCCATTCTCTCGAATGAAAGTGTATATAATACAACACAATTTAATATCTCAATAATGAATAATTGATCAAGATTGAATCCTGCAAGATAGGTCGTTAGAGTTTTCGGCTGATAATTTGGAACGTATGTTTGCATCATTGGACCTTCAACCTGGACTTTCCTTCGTACATGTGTGCCTATGCAAACACAAATATGACACATGCACGTGTTATGTTTAGGAACCTGTAAAAAAAGTAGGTCATCGCCTTTGTACCTCGGGATTATCATGGTTTTTCAAACACAAAATCGATTTTCACCCTTCGGAAACCTATGAAATGAAATTGCCGAAAGGATACATTTGTTTTTCATTCTTAAAGGACGAAAAAGATAAGGCGATGATATCATGATTTCACGAAAACATTCCATCGTGTTTGTATCGACGATTTCTTATTTATTTATCAATTTTTTTATTTTTCATTTTTTGATAGTTTGAAGACTAAAAATATTTGAGCAGATGAGACTTACTGCGCGTGACAATAATTTCGGGTGACGCTCGAGTTTCACGTGTCAACAAGAGTCATCATCATATAGATTAATTTGCAATTATTCAGAGGATGGAGTATTTCAATAATAAACGGGTATGAATAATTCGAGTATTATAGAACGTTGGTATGCCATTCGAACTGAACATCATTTCGGTCGGGCGCTCACATGCATGATTATCAAAAATGATGGGCATTCAGGGTAGCTACACGTTAATTGACGTTCGATGTATTTCATTTCTCTGTGTGAATATCATTTGAGTGAGTGGCTCGAAAACTATTCGGGAACTGGTTCGGTGCAAACAACGCAAATTATTATTTCAGACAAAGAACGTCGCAAATATGAATCAAACTTTCACCAATTTTTATGTTCGTAACAAAAGCTTAAAATTATAGGTTTTGCCAAAATCGGTTCAAAGTTTTGATTGCAACAAATTAGCTGTGAATTCGAATGAATGCAATCTCGGAGAAACGAAACAGCAAACCTTCAAAACCTGTGCCCAAATCAAAATTAATTTCTGAAAATGATTCATACTAGTCATCGCAATTCAGTATCGGGAAAATTCCGTCTTGCATTTCGGTGTTACTTTGCCGATAGTGATATCTCCTTTCCACAACTTTTCTCGTCACCTTTAACCTCGCCTCTAACTTATTCTTCATGAAGGCGGAAGAATCTGATGAGAATACGAGAACCAACTTAGGGTGTTTCGTTTCTCCTCTCTTCTCTTGACCGATACGTTTCATGAATTTTTGAGTGAATGTAAATAATGTTAGCTGCGCATATATTGGCCCTTCGAGATACATAGGTGGATAAAACAAATGATGCTGCTACAATGCTCAGGAAATCGATACACAATCGAATTGATTTATCGTTCGTTATGGCCGGACTCCAAAATTCCTGGGAATGTGAATATTTCCTTTCTGGCCAATGTCAAGAGTATATATATATATATATATATATAATTAAATAATAAAAACGACAGGAAACAGGATAATTAAATAGACTGCGTGATGTACCGGTCACGTGGAGTCCGATTCCCGGGTTTGATTAATCTTCAAAAGTGAAACACCCGCTTGATATCGATCGCATTTGTCCGATTAGCTCCTGTATAATGTTGTTTAGATTGAAGTGACAGTGACAGTAGCTAGCAATATATAAACGATACGACGAGGAGATAACAAGTTTCTATAAGATTAAATTAACAGGAATTGAAATTTCAACACTACGTTGACAACTCTTATTACACTTCAATACAAACTCGATTATCGCCCCCGTACGATTCAATCAAGTAAATAGTAGTTAAATTAATACTTTTTATAGTGTGTGGTATTCATATTACTATATAAATATTCGACCTTTCTGCGTAATCCCTTGCGGGGTTTTGCATGTTCGTACCATCACTTTTTCCAACTTTTACCCAAATCACTAACTCTCATGTTGCCGTCAAACTCTCAACAGTACTCGTCACAGCCGCTCTTTCCTCAGGTACAACAGTATCGCATTTGCATACGGCTCGAGGGAGACTGACGAAACTCCGACCACTGCATTGTTACTGGCTAAATTTCAGTTGGCTGTCAACAATCAGAATCTGAGAAAAATTGTCTTACGTGCAGAGATCGCGAGACGCAATTCGATGCACGGTCCACCGGTCACTTGACTGAGTCACAACATCGCTGGAGGCTGCTTAATTCGAGAGAACTCGAGAACCAGGAACCTACTAGGTTCCCATCATCTTTTGAATCTCCAGTATTTATCATTTTTGCTAGAAGTGAAATACTGTGAAGAGAAGTTTCTTTTTTTGTGCTTCATTGACGAGTTCGTGGTTTTTCAACGAGCTGCTTCTTCTATTTTATGCCTTGTACACGTGACTTTTCCGTATTTAATTCACTTATTTTTGTTTTCAATTTATCTTCCAACGCGTATCTCATTACACGAAATGAAACAAGAAAATTTGCGAATTTCGCAGAAATACAGTGTGAGGGCAAACGGAAAAAAGAAAATCAGTTTTTGATCTTGTCTTGGGGTCTTTGAGGTTAAAAGAGATAAATGGCTGGTAAAAAGAAAGAAAGGCACAAAAAGAAACATATTTCACGAACCTCCCCTTTTTCTCATCCTCTCTTTCTCTCTCTCACACTTTTTCTCTGATTGCTGGAAGAGCAAAACCTGCTTCATTTTCTGTTATTTCCTTCTTCAAATTTTTTTCCGTACCTCGATTACACAGACGTTCCATGATCTCTCTCCCTTTTTTTTTTCATATATACGATATATTCGCTTGACATGATTAAGATCGTCGAACCATTTCGAAGGGTGGCTCGAGCAACTCGGCTATCACGAGGATATAACAGAAGGACGATTCAAAGGCGCAGAATGTTTATTCAAAACATGATTGATATTGGTGGGACTGAAGAATTAAATTCATAATTATTAGAATCGTGAAACGTAGTAATTTGAAGGATTAGTAATCATTAATTTCGGGGAAATGGAATTTGCCGAAAATTCAATTATGGCTTGTACAGAATGAAAGATATTCATTTCAGCAGATACTCGGTGACGTTTTCTCAACACCAAAAATTTATCTGAGAAATTTCCAATTACGATTTCGAAACTTTAAAGAAGCTAAAATTACGTCGTACGAGTGACCAAAGACGATCAAATAGAAGATATTTCGAGAATTTTCATCACCGTTGAATTGTTAAACGTGAATATATCAAGCTAAACAAAAAACCTTTCTCGAGACTCCAGTAGAATAAAAAAGAATTACAAAGTCAATCATCAAAGTAACTATGTACCTCGAGTGGATCAATTCTGGAACTATTAACATTACTCATCATGGTAGTAGTGACCAACGGCCATATCGGATACGCCATTTCCACCTTTCGACATGCCACGCAAAATCTTTTTTATTAGAATGAGCTTTGTTCAACGGTTATCTGAATCGTTATTTTATTTCTGATGTCCAAAGGGAGATTCACGATTTATCAATATTAATTGGGCGGTTGAATCACCCGTCATAGGTCTAACACTAGAATGTCCGTGCACAATTACTGGATCGAGTGAAAAATTTTGAAAAAATCGATGTATTTGGACCCTGCGATATTCAATGTTCGATCATTCGAAAATTTAAAAAATGAAAATTCATAAAAAATCTTTTCGACAATTTTGTAACAAAGCTTACCTTCTGCAGTGGATAGGAGCGACAGGCCAACTTCTTCGTGTCCTAAGAATTATTGGCTGGGGTCTAACATGTCCGACAACGGGGGCTGAAGTACGACCCTGATTTCTTTTACCCCATAAATGACTTGTGCCACCACCCCCAGCTGCTCCAGGTCCGACGATACCAGGATGCGGACCACTCTCGCTGCACGCACGTCGCGAAAATAGTTCGCGTTTTCTTTCGTCGCACTTCATCATCTTTTTTTTTTCTTTATCTCACCCCAATAGATCACTGTTTATTCTAAAAACTATGTATAACGCACCATGAATATTTCCTTGATATATTACTGTTATTTTTTTCACCAAACTACTTCTGCACTTGTTAGCAATCTCACGATATATAAAATTCGTTCGATACTACAATAGTATATAGAATAGAAACATGAATAGAAAAAAAAAATATTTTATAACACACGAAACACCGCATACATTTCAGGTCTGATGATAAATCATTTGGATGATCCGACGAAAATCGAAAATTGACCGGTGTTTCTCGAAAAACTGTCTCTTAACGATATCGTTTACTGTTCAAAGATTTCTTAATAACTCCCCGATCAGTAAATCTTTTACCAAGTTGGACGATGTAGTTTTAGGCATAATTTGTTAATTTCGTAGTTTTTAAAATCGTTCAAAAATAGTGTGTACAATTAGGCATGACCATTTAGGCGAACGAAAATAACCGTGTGCGTTATCCTCGAAAATTTGGTGAAAAATGTTAATCGTAAAAATAGGAGTATGTGTAGCGTATGGTCTCTCGAATTTTTGCACTTGTGTGAAATGTACAAAACTTTGGGTTATTCAGTGTTTCAACTGAAAATGTGAGCACGTCTTGATGATAATCTCGTATTTGCTCAAACGAGACCTTTCAGCATTTCGTAGAAAATAAAAATCGATCGTAGCAATTGTGTGCGTGAACTCGTAACAGCAGTCACAGATAAAACGTTATCTTTGAATTCTAGAGGAAAAATTGATTAATTCAACTATTCAATAGGATCAGCCTTTGATGCACTAGAGCCTTGCAATACTTCAATGATGTCAAACTTCGATTCATTTCTAGAACTTTGAATTACGAATGAAAATTGATAGATTTTCTTCTTCGTATCTATGAAATATTGTAAGAATTCGTAAAAAATTTCATTCCTGGGTGAGTCATTAAATATTCAAAATATTTTTTTTCTTTTTCTCTCTTCCCAACGATGTCAGAACTTAGATGTATTGATAACGAAATTTTTCTTTCACGTCCATACTGAGTAATTCGCTTATCCTTCGTCCTTTTTCGACTCTTCCGCTCTCTGTCGCTCGTTCTCTAAGTGTCTCGATCTCCATAGGTCAATTCTCCCTTCTTGCCAGGGCTGTTAACCCTTGGATCGATAGGAAAACTGCTGAGACGCTCAACCGCCTTACGAGCTATTTTGTTATTATTTTCATATTCATCATTTTAACTATGAATGTTGGTAATCCTCGAAAAATTCGATCGATGACAATAGGCATTATTAATTCATCGCGTTTAACGTGAACGTTCGTTTATTTTTAATTTTTACTTTGTGCTTGTGATGCGTAATTTCACTAGTTACAGTGACCGATTAATCAATATTTCGAGCATTTCCTAAAAGTTCAAATAACTTTACGCCATCTGGAGCCTCCGAAACTATCACGGTCGATCAACTTTTCGTCTTATTTGTTCTTTTCAAAAAAAAAAAAAAAAAAAAAAAACAAAAACAAAAACGTCGTACACGTTGAATGATGTCCTGTCTCAAGAATTGTGCCAAGATACCACAGATTGACGTTCAAATTTCATGCGCGAAAAGTCTGAAATTTATATAAAGAACCCATCAAAGGCACATCGAGACCAAAATGACAAGAATTCGCTTAAACTCAGCGCCACGAGTTTGTCATGTACACTTCCAATGTGTTCATACATCAGCAGTTCACAAGTAATCATGAATGTCTAATTATAACTTCACGTTACCATTATCCAGTCTTTATTTCTCTCGTTTTCTGAAAATGAAAAGGAGTTTACCATTTGAAACGACGTTATCATCAGAAAATTGTGATGAGATCCAAACAGAGAACAATGGGATTGAAAAACTGATCATGATCGTTAATGCTCGTTAATGCTCGTTGATGCTATTGATACTGGGGAAAGTTAATTTTGTTTCTCTGGGTTATGGGTCATAGCCCGATCCTGCGGAACTTGGATGCTGAATTCTAAATTCGGTTTATTCCCGAAACAGCTTACAGAGAAACAACCGTTGGAAGTCTTTACTTTTCTTACAGCTGTAGGTTTGACTAATTTGTCAAACCTGTTGATTTTTAATAAATTCGCTCATCATATTACGGTGAACTTGTAAGGATCACATTACGCAAGAACGTTTATGCATTTTTTTTTTTTTGTGAAACGTTTTCAACCATTAAAGCTGTCATCTTGTTTAGAGGGTGAAGAAATCGATTTTCTTTTCCGCTTCAACCGATAGCTCAAGTATCGAAGAACATGTTCTTCAAGTTCTCAAAATCAGTGGAACGTATTTCAGGGATTAGAGAATTGAGAACAGACGCGTATCGTGGAAAATTATTCATAGAATGAAGATCCCAGTAATTATCATATCAAAATGGCGATTCCCTGCCCATTACACTAGCTGATGCAAAAAAAAACAATGATGCCTTTAATAAGGGATTCGATAATCATTTTTTCACCACATTATTCAGAGAATTCCATTTTTTGGTGCTTCTAGTTCGGGATAGATAAACACTGTCTCTTTTAATACAAACAATTACAAAAATTTCATAAGTTTTCATTATTTTCCACTAACTCGAAGTGAATTAAAATATTTTTGATTGATGTATCATTATGAGGAGGAGGAATGTCGGATTGAGGAAAAAACTTGAATGTCAAAATTGAGATGAAAAAAAAAAAAAAAAACAAATCTATCGATCACGAGAATGTTAAAACAGCGAGATAAAGTCTTCACGTTGGTCGGACCAAAGCTTTGGAACAGAGTTTGGATCTTCGCTCTTGTGTCTCTAAGGTATCCGTGAGTACTTCAACATTTCTTTGTGAACGAAAAAACAGAAGAGCTGCGCATGGAAAAATATCAAGCGAGCACGCAAGGATGCACGTTTTCCTCGTTGTCTTATTCTTTTTTTTTTTGCCTCACTTTTATCCAGATAAATTCGTGTCTCACCGAGTTCCCGTGGGTTAACCGTACGTAAAGTAAAAGATATTAAAAAAAAAAGAAGACGAAAGAGAAATTATAGTGATGCAGAACTAAGAGGGCCAGCTGTTAAAAAACAAATACAAAGTACGTGCGACAGTGCGCAGAGATACGACGGAGCTCGACACCCATAAACGTAGTGGAGCATGCAATTTCCTTTAATTACAAAACATGAACTCAAAAGCACCTGTGGTTTGTACTTTCAACAGGAGAATTCATATAAAAATAGCTTTTTAGCCATTTCAAGATTTCACTATCTCGCTTGCTGCCAGTTCGCTCACTGAGTAAAACAACAGAAAGTCCTTCGTCTCACGTATGAAAACGACGAGTTCCCTCTCGGACAAAATCAATTCGAACATGGCGATGAACTAGACAAAAACCTGCTTACACTGGCACACTTGCTTATCGTAGAGTGATGAGTCCACATACTCAGGGGAATTCAAAAGTGATTGGCCAGGAAAGAGGGGAGGAAAGGAAGACTTCGGGGATAACGATATAACGAATACTTATGTAGCAACTCGACGACGTTGACGTCAACCTAACGCTTAGAAATCTAGCGAGGAGTTCATAATACCTTCGGGAATTTTATCGGACCGGACAACGAACATGCATTCATACATAGATACACGCGCTGACTTAAGTTGAGTAATCGATACTATGAGCTTCAGTTCTAAGCTGAATTTCGAGCTGAGAAAGTTAGTATCTTTTTTGTCCAGGCTCCCTTCTGATGAATTAGACGTAGACGTGTCAGAAACTAAAACAATTTGTGATACCAGCGAAAGTCGTCCTCGATTATATAAACTTTCTTAAGAAATACACTCTCGTACCACCTTTTTCAATGTATTTCAAAGCCTTTTTTTCAACTTGGAAATCCTGTATTATAAAAATTATTATCGTCCATTAATACAAGTTCCTTATCGCACATAATTCTGAAACAAATAAAGGTAGAGCGAAAGTGCACGGGACCAGTCTTCTACGGCATGAAATTTCATACCAAGAAGAACTTAACGACATTTTTCCATCTCTCGTTGTTTAGTCCGGAATGCTGTTCGAAAAACAGCCTGATTTCCAGAAATTGTCAGTAAGGCAATACTCTTGAAATGTTTTTGTTCAATTTAGGCAGTTTTTCTTATCCACTCCAAGGACTAAACTATTACTAGCGATAGGAAAACACGGTCGAAGACATATTTTGTCGAGGGTTTTATGCTTCACAACTTTCGTCTCGTATTCTTAGCTTCATAATTACTTCGACAATGTCTCTATCAATTGAATACTCTCCGACCTTTCGGCTTGAAAAATAAATAACAGATTGAATTTACCTGAATAACAGTTACAAGTTTGTGAAAAGCTAAATCGATTACTCTTAAGAATCTTTTTTCTGGTTCGAAACTCAATTGGTGTAGACAATTTAAACCGTATTATCTCTTTCCGTTTCTCATCTTGGCGACTTTGACCTGTTTTTTTTTTCCACGTAAAATAAAAATGAAATTTGCTACAAAAGTCTGACAAATTCATTTGAATTTGTCAGACTTTTGTAGCAAATTTCAACTGAAAATGTACCCTCTGCTCATTTTAGTCGATTAATCCTTCGGTATTTTAGCTGATATTTTCTTGTGTACTGTTGTAACCCGTACGTTTTTCGCGCTAACAAAATTAGATTCAGTTGCGCAGTCTCGTCTGAGACATGCACGCGAGTGCGAACTATTTGATTCACGATTTATATACACGAAGACTCGAAACTTTACAGCTACGTCGATCAAATGACCGCTAAAGTTTCTTCTGAAAGTCGTAATATAAATGGAAAATCCCACGAACCCGAAAGTTTGAGCTTGTTCACGCTGGCTCTTTATTTTCTCTTTTCATTCGAGGTATTGGATCGCTCGGTTTGCCTGTAATTAACTTCAGCTGTAAATAAAAATAAAAATAAAATAAAAACAAGAAGGAAACGAAACCAAGTCATCGAACTAAACTTTGGTCTTGAAACCGAAATTCGAATAACCGATCTGATTCTGCGCTTGTGTAACTCACGAAGACATAATCTCGTCATGGAATAAAATACCTGCAGAGTAAATACCGAAATAATATTTATTTCGCCAGAAATTTTTTTCGAATGAAATTAAACTGTTCGAAAAATGATCGAGTAGGAGAAAAATGCACCCACTGATATAGAGATTCGCGTCAAGTTTACATTAGAATTCTATTGAAGGACATTGAAGTCTTCGCGGTATAAAGTAGTTTTACATTGTTCGAACGTATTATTCGCGTTGAGCCGGTTCGAAGCAGTTGGGGATATCGAATTTGCTGTATACGATTGTATATAACACAAAAGAACGCATGCCGGGAAGAAAAACGTTAAGGAGGTTGGCTACACACAACAATGTTGCCATGTTAAAAGCATAGGAAAATTCGAAATGATTAGAATTTAATTAAATTTGGTAAATATTCTTTTGGATTAAATACGAATATACAAATTTTTTAAGATTTTTCTTCTACATAGTTTTCGAGTAATTTAACACTAGAGTTTACATCCGTAAGCATAGGATTCTGATATATATAGGTCTATCTTTTGCATATTGTAAACTCCAATTATTCGACAATTATGTAGACGAAAAATTTGAAAAAATTTGTGTCATTGCATTTGATGCTAAAGAATGTTATCACTAAATTTTATTAAATTCTTATCACATTGTCGTATGTAGCCACCCTCCTTAATTAGAGAAAGCTTGAGGGCGACACAAATACTTGGAACAGCACATTGTCGACGATAGCGTAACGAAACAGTTACGTTTCTTTTTTAATCAATCAGTCTCCGATAGACCAACAATGTAAAATCATACTAAATGAATTTTCTGTTTTCCTCCAAAATTTATATTTTCATATGCTAGAAAAAATGAATTACATCTTTCTACATTTCTTTCCATCTGTCTCTTTTTCTACCGATATTATGAATCACGAGAGCTGGCTTCGGCAGAAGATTGGGTGAGAGTACAAAAGGCTGGAGTAAAAAAGCGATACTGGCTTCGGAAAAAAGGAAACGGAGGTAGAGTTTATCGCTTATATCATTACGAAAAGAATACACGAGAAGAAAATTAAGAAAATAAAAGATCAAAAATGGTAACTGTATCAAATCAGAGAGTTTCCACAGGAGCATCGATGTTTATATCAACTCTAGGCAAAACTGATGGAAACCATACACACACATATCCAATTTACATAAAGTAAATGTAAATATGTTACGTGGATATCCAAGCTCCAGGCGAAAACGCAGCTCAACCGTGAAGAAAGATAGAAAAAAATTGCTTCGAGAAGCAACTTAAGAGGCTTTCGTCGAAACCTCTTTCAGAAACGTTCAGACTCGGCAACACAATGCTTCAGATCAAATAGCTTAAACTGAGAAAAAAAAACGTCAGGCGGATGAATATGGAAAAAGCGATATTGAGAATATTCAAACAATTTGTCAAGTTTCAAGAAATCGAAAATCTACGAAATAAATTCAATTAAATTTGATCGATAACAATGGTAGCACGAGTTCGTTGAAAAAATATGGAAAGCCCTGAATGCCAGATGTATGATAATGTAATTACATACCGAGATTGGTTTAAACCCCAATCCTCTACTTCACCGTTCGCCCATCATAAAAGACCACCGAAGCCACATGGGATATACGAAGAAACTGTCTCAGAAATCCTTGAAAATTTTGCGTCCACGTCACGAAAGAAAATGGAATAATAGTGACGAACGGGGATTGAGAGGATGACATGGGGTATCCACGATGCAGGAAAAGTCGTAGCTTACTGTATGTATTACATACTATATATAGATATATATACATCACGACATATACGGTTGGTGAACAGAGGCTAATACCGAAGTTCTTTATACAGAACGCTTCAACGCGGTTAGCCATTATGGACCATCATGAATACGAGACCAAGGGATATGGCAAAAGATACCGATAAGAAACAAAAAATCAACTTCATTTAGAATGAGAACGAAGTAGATCAAAGGACAATAAAAAATTTTTAAAAATGTTTAGAATTTATTCTTTTCAATGAAAGCAAAGGTCTGCCTTAGATCCATTTTTCCAGAGATCATACGAACTCGACGTAGATTCTAAAAATGCAACGAAAATACCTAGAATACGACTTTCCAATAATAAGAATGAATATAACTTGATGACAAAAGGACACAGAGTAGAAGGTCACTGACTTAACCATGTTCGTAATTGAAAGTGATGTTAGGCAGAGACACACACCAAATCAGTATATAGTTGAGACATGAGCATGCTTAATTAAAGGATGGAACAGTGCTTCAGTTCAATCGATTTCCTTTGTGGCCGACTGCATACGTATATGTGTCAGTATCCGCTTACGAGCAACGAAGGTAAACGTATCGTCGTCGCCAGATCATTCGACTGGAGTGTTCTCGATGAGGATCAATCTAGGGAACCGTATGAAGGTGATATACGCGACACATAATCTTGTCACGCTAATCAGCCGGTGATATAACATTGATTTAGATAAGACAGCGAGTTACGTAAGGATGTATTATAATTTAGTGGTTAAGTGGCTATGTACACCTGGAAATATGAGGAAATCACTTTACAGTTGTGCATCGGACAGCTGATCGAATGTTACAATCAGTATGGTTCAGACGCAGGAATTAAATTTCCATATCGATAAGTGTCAGTATCTTATGCGTGAAAAAAGTTGTTATCGTAGCCGACGTAGTTCTGAAATTTCTGAAACTTTATATCATGAGATATGTCAGGATTGATTTCGAGAATTAAAATGAAACGCACTCTTTTTGAACTTATGATCAATCTTATTATGAGCCCATCAAAGTCCCATAGCAATCAAGGGAAGTTATCCCTACGAATTCTATTCGTATTTCAGATTTATTCGAGCACCGTTTATGAGAATGGTTCCTCCATAAAGATTCACGAAAACGAACCTTTCATTTTTCACATCACCTCTCATGAAATATCACTCTCATTCTAGCCAGCGTAGTATTTGACCTTCATGATGAATTTGATTTTCTTGATGAGTTATAATCCTAATACGAAACTAGTATTTTCCATTAACGTTACACCATTATATCGTTTTGATGTATACCAATGTCTACACTCATAATCATGTCCGAATATAAATTTTCGGCATATTAGATCCCTACCCATGGATGATTATATGAATTATAGAGGGCAAAGCAAGCCCCATAACAATTACGGAATTTCTCACCAAACTCCTTCTACCCCCCGACCTTGTGTAGCGTAATTTGAATAATAGGTAAACTCTCGACGTTCGTGTATCCAAATTGCGTATAAAAAGCTTGTGATGATAGATATATTACGTGGGATCCTCGATTAAGCTCCTAAATTATTGCGCACCCACGTAATTTGTACAAGGAATGTGACCATCCGACTGTCTCGTTGTTACGGTTGAACAATTTTCGATCAAGAATTTTCTTGATGCGATTACGAAAGTTTTATTTTATTGAAATACATGGTCTTCTGAAAAACGAAAAGTTGGAAAGTTTCGTCGAAAATGGCTCAAGTACAAAGTCATCAAAAATTGGTATTGTGTAAATTTTTATTCAACAAGAAATATCAAAATGTTCTTTGTCTCAGAAATGTTTTTGAGGGTTAAGAAAATATGATATTAATAGCAAATCTTTATCTTCATATCAAATAATCGGCACTCAAAAACTACTGACATGTTCACAACAAATTTCAGAAATAAAAAAAGCCAAAAGATATATATTTTGTAAATTACACGTAGATGTTTTTTATACATTTATGATCCATCGGATCCAGAGTAAGTTCGAGTTTGAAATTTTTCGCACCCCACGGTGACTACCTCTGCTGGAGATTTTCACTTTTATCAGGATGCTGATCTCTTATGCCCTATTCGATCAGCCACGTTAACACGATACGACAAAATTTGCGCGCTTCGATTGAAATTGATTGAAACGTAAAATGAAAAAGAATTTTCGTGATATCGGAAATGCCAAGAGGCTTTAAAGTGTACAGAACTTGAGACGAAGATTTAATATTTAATGGTTACACATAAAAGAACTCTATTTTTTCTTACCTCAAGAAACGAAAGATATTGGAAGAAAAACAAAGAGATATTGGAATCGATCATTTTATCCACGTGAAATTTATTTTTTCCAAGAAGAAAGAGACCGAGTCCTAGTCGTATCAAATATATTCATGCGTGTAACGTTTACAAAAACCACGAGAAATAGAAGAGTACAAAAAATAAATATATTCACAGAAATATGACTAACCGAAATTTACATCGAGCCGCGAGTTTAACAAAATGATTTCATTTTCTTTAGCTATGATTGACCAACAGCGATGGGTGTGCGGCCGGTGTATGGCTTCGGCGATTTCCCAAGTCAAACAGCCTCGGGCGAGATCAATAATTGCATAGGTGATCGCTTACCCATGCCCTGGTCTGCACATCGATCACTGAGCGGGAGACAGTTTTTCTGAGTTTCTGATGGTCCCAACCAACGAAAACTCAGTAAAAATATAGCCACCTGTATCAGCCGGGTTTTCCACAGTTTCCCCTGGCCATCGTCCAAATGCGATACAGCATTAGAAAAGAGCGGCTGTGGACAACGCTCTGAGGGGTCTCGCAGAAATAGAAATAGGAATGGTAAAGTGGGGGAAAAGTGATAGAAAGGACTCGTAAAATTTAAAAAAGCTACGCAGGAACAATAAAACTATAATTATTCTGACACAGTAATTTATTTGCTCGAGTGAAAAACATAAAAACATCATAAACCAGTTTCAGATAAAGTTTGCAGGAAAAAAAGAAAAAGGGAGCACACTAAAGACTTGAAAAAGTTGAACCAACGACTTTTCTTGAACGTAAAACCTCGAAATAGGATCCAACGAGGCATGATGATATTCTCAACTTTATTCATTAAATTTTACCTTAAAAATTATGATGAAAGTGAGAATCGTTCAATTACAATATTTTTAATTTTTTCACAACAATCCAAGACATAATGTATCTATACTAGAGGTATATTATCGTATGATATGAGAGGTATGTTATCGATTTGTAACTCAAGACAAACCTCAAAGTGGACAGAGGAGAAAAGAGGAACTAGACGTACGTCGATATGTTCCGAAAGCACCGAGCGATGAGGAAAGGTGACAATAATTAAAGGCAACTTTGTGCAGCTTGTTTCTGCGTTGTTATGAAACACGGATTTTCATCAAAGCGATAGAGAAACCGGAGGAATATCTATGTACATCAGACTATACCGTCATGCCGAAGATAAAGTCATCACCTTGGTGAAAAACGAGAAAAATGTGAAGTAGTAAGTGCTCCGAAACAGTTCGCAGTAAAAACTTGAAGTAACGAGTCAAATGCTGTGTGCAAACTAGAGGTTAAAACAGAAACGAAACGTAATTGAAGAGGACAGACTCAAGGAACCTGTCATGTGATCAAAAGTGCATTTGATCTACCCTTTTACTCAATCAAAAGTGTTTTGATGAACAAAGTCATTTCCAGAGACCTCGATAGCTAATTGCCTCGCCTTTCAATTGCTTGCCGTTACCATTTTTGGTATAATCGTAAGTGAACTACAAAACTCTCCGTGCCATTTCTGGAAAATTTGTTGTGTCAAAATCGACCATTTTTGCAGTGAGGCTTTGCTTATACTATACTAGGAACGATCGCGGAAGATGGGATTACGAAAAAAAAACCACATAATTTATAAATCTGATTAATCAAAATCTGTAGTCAAACTGTGGTGATAAAAAGGATGGTGGTCGGAACCACTTAATCTCAAGATTCCATGTTTGAGAGCGTTTTGAATGAATCCAAACGTGATGAAACCGTGGCAATAAACGTTGAAGAGATCAGGGATTCGGGAGAGACTCGATTGAGCTGGATAACTGGTTAAGTAGGGGATTTTCTCTCCTGCGATTGCAGGCTTTTATTCAAGCCCAATAGGCACGTTCGAATGTTATTGCGTGATAGCTCGATCATCACTAGAGAACCACTGATTCCCATGGAGTAGCAGAGTAAGGTTGATTGTGCGAATCCTCCGACAGTACTCTAACCGATTTCCATGAGCATGACACTGGCAAAATGTAATATTACATTCTATTAAAGTTCTTAGGAATAGTAAAAAATTTATAAACATAGCTGGTAAACATTAGTGTCGTTTCAAATGCAGCATTCAAACCTATTTATGGGCCTAGTCCTGAAATATCTAAGGATAATTCTTGAAGATGAATATTTCAAGGTTGAAATTCGTATAATAATCAGTAAATATTGTGAAACCCTTTTTTTCTGACGGAATCATCTCCCTTGGTTCTCGAGACCCCTTTTGTCAGGAATAGAGAGAAGAAGCTTGTTTCTTGTAGAAAATCAAGAAATTGCGTCTAACAACTGAACAAATCATCCCACATCAATTTACCCTCGTTTGGCAAACCATACGAAGTTCGAAGCATTATCTTGATGAGCGTCATCTTCCATTTGCTTTACGATCGTTCAATGTGACCTTTGGATCTAACAATTGCCTCGAGCAACATATGTTCGAAGCTCACAAAAAAACAACCAGAAGGCTAGACTTTCGTGAAAAACCAAGTTTCACCAACAACATTAAAAATCGTAATATTTATTCTTGTACCAAAAAGGATTAACCAAAAAAATTGTGTACATCGCTCTGATGACGAGGAATATGACGAGATTTATAAAAAAAAAAAAAACATAAACGAAATTAAATTGTGTACTTTGCGATAGTGCAGAAGTCAAAAACCCTGTGTGAAATTACGAGTTACGTTTTTGAACCATGTATTTCGTGAAGATGTATTTCAACATATATTTCATTAATTCGCAAACCCGTCGATGGTGCTTCATGTTCCAATGCAGGCATTCAATCGTGACAAACGTAAAATTGAAATGATATAGCTTGTTCGGGTGGATTCTATCCGCATCGGTATGCTGCGAAGACATAAAATATGATATTCACTCGATGCATACTCTGAATTGTAAATACATTGCTCCAAATATGAAAAATATTCAGGAAGCTAGAAAAGTTGAAGGTCTATTCGATGCTGCGAAATCATGAAAAAAAAAGCTATATATACGTGTATCGCGTCAATAGTCAAGAGACTCGGTAGAGTCTCGGGACAAGTACATTGACAGCCCTGTCGTCTGCTGGCCCGAGGCTCGCCGAGACTATACTTTCTCGAAACAAAACTTTTCGCGGTGGTGGGGGTAAAATTGGCATGTCATTTTATTGAATTACGAAGCACAGAAGCAATTGAGGAACTCAAAAATTGAACTTTTAGCTAATTAAGAAATTCTCTTTCGATTGCGCCCAAAATCAGCATGATCGGTCGCGTAATTGCTGAGAAAAAACTTTGCACGGGCTCAAGATTATGCAAAAGTTACCAACACATTCAAGAATTTGACGTGTCTGTATACAACACCATGATAGGCCTCATCGCACGCCTCAAGACACATTTTCATCAAAGTCAGTCTCCAGTGACAGCTGGAGAGAGAAAGAGAGAGAGAGAGAGAGAGCAATGACTACTACGTTCACACGGAACACTTATTCCGGATTAATTAATCGGGTTTATTATGCCCGATATATATGTATATACACCACATTATAACCAAATCGGAATAAGAGTGCCGTGTAAGCGTAGTGTATGACGTATACACAGTGAAACGGTTATTAACGGAGTTTTGACATAATCAAGTGCAGGACGTCCGAAAAATTTCGATTAATGGATTTAATAAAAATATTCAACGGAGATTCTGAGTGAAGTTCTGTAATGATAAAGTGCGAGATTAGCGAGTAAATTGGATAAATTGTGAAAAATAATGATCTCAGTATAAACTTTTGAACAGACTGGTAAGCATTTTTTTTTGTGATCCTGTGTATTCAAATCTCGCAGTGAACATATTCATCTACAAAATATAAAAATGCAAAATAAAATCAACAGTTATGGGTTATATTCACAAGCTAAAAGTGCGGATTGTAATTATATACAGTCTCCATAGGAGTTTATGTGAACCAAAATATTTAAGAATTTTAGAAAAAAGAAGTGATATAATCGCAAAAATCCCCTCACGGGGAAAAAAACGTGGACAAGTACATTGGTGGTCCCTTGTTTCCCTATGATATTAAAAAAATCCAAAACGCCGCTTAGAAGAATTCAAAAAAAGTTACAAAATAAGTTGAGATCTGTTGAAATATACGTGGCCAAATACGGGAAGCTTTACTGCGTTTCAATAAATTTCCAAAGACGGTTTGATGTTTATAGAAAAAATAATCAAGTTTGGAAATTCAACTATGTCACCAACCAAATTGCAAACGTAAAAAAATAAGATCGTAAAAAAATTGTGAACGAAGTACTTGGCGAATTCTTGATCATGATCTATACACTACGCTTATTTCATGGAAAAATCCTCGCCAAGTACTTCGTTCAGAATTTTTTTACGATCTTATTTTTTTACGTTTGCAATTTGGTTGGTGACATAGTTGAATTTCCAAACTTGATTATTTTTTCTATAAACATCAAACCGTCTTTGGAAATTTATTGAAACGCAGTAAAGCTTCCCGTATTTGGCCACGTATATTTCAACAGATCTCAACTTATTTTGTAACTTTTTTTGAATTCTTCTAAGCGGCGTTTTGGATTTTTTTAATATCATAGGGAAACAAGGGACCACCAATGTACTTGTCCACGTTTTTTTCCCCGTGAGGGGATTTTTGCGATTTATAAAGTCTGAACAATAGATGTGAGAAAAAGTGTGACATTTGCGAATGGCTTTGGCCGGAGCATTTTTGTAGACTCTTGGATACGAAATGAAGCGAAGAGAAACGTGACGAGTAATGTTGGGAGTAACTCTATATTTCAGGCAATTTTCATGGTCTATGAATTCATCGTTAATTTTGGCCGATCGTTATTTCACGACGTGAATCGTTCAGTTCGATTATTATGTTCATATCCACCTATGTATTGGTGAATACACTTTTTAACGTTCTGAAAGTCTGACGCGACTCGACATGAAAAAAATAGTAATAAAGTATGATATGCCCGTTAAACTTTTTGTAGTAAAAAGGCGTATCATAATGGGAGCATTTGCCGTAATATTGCGATGGCGTCGCAGAGATATAAAAATGAGAATAAGAATCCTAGTCGGTGGATAAAAAGGGGTTCGAAAAAAGAAAAAAGCGATCATTGCAAAAATGAGAATTTTCACAATGCGTGGATCGAGTAACTGGACCATAAATGATACTAGAAATTAAATTTTCATCGAAAAAAAAAATACTACCTTTTCCATTCAACTATACTGAGAAAGAAAATTTATTGGAACAACAAAATCTCTCATTACGGAGTGCCAATGAAATATATGATCATCATTTTTGATCGAACTGCGCGTTCATTCTGACAAAGAACCACGTATTTCAATTGACAAAACTCTTCCAATAACATCAATTTCTTTTGAATCAACTTTTTTTTTTCTCAGTGTAGGAAAATAAGTGAAAACATAACAAAAAATTTCAAACATTGATTGAGTTTACAACTGATACGTTTCAGCAATGGTATATGCTTTTAGACTTTTGCAAAATAATCCACACACAGACAACCCCGCCTATAGGTTATGCCTGTATAAGGCCTGATAGGGTATGCCTGTATAAGGCGTGATTGGGTCAAGCCTCAATAGGGCCTGAATAAAGTACTCATAGGTAGGGCCTTCAGGCGAACCCGATCAGAACCATTTTAGATTTGCCCGATTTCAAAGTTATTATGGAAAAAAACCTTATAATGACCATATCAGGAATTCAATGACAGGGTTGCTCGTTGCATGACCTGATTATGACCTCATCATAAATAGGCAAACCCTAACAAATTCTGGCAGGACGTGGGGTTTAAAAAAAAGGTCGCATTCTCTTAGCGATTTTTTCCCAAACGTTCACTAATTAACTCTCTGGCGGTCGCACCGGTTCGAAAATACTTGAGCTCCATAATTTTCCAAGTTCCTAATTAGTACTGTCGAATAAACGACTGTCGAACCAAGCAGGAATACGTAGTACGATAACCTACTCTTTCGGTCGAAATTCTAGTCAGGGCAGATACTTTTTCTTCAAGGACGTTGATGTTTCTAGAATGAAAAAACGATACGCAATCTGTTTGCACAGGGTATAGTTATTATATTGACTTTTTTCTTTTCTCAAACTATTAACCTTCGACCAAAATTGCTTTGAACTTTTTCTCCATAGCAGCTTTGCTTTTCCCAGTGCTCATGCTTTCCCTTTTCGCTTAACTTCTCGGGCTGAATAAAGGCTGTTTATTGAGTTTCGCATGCCAAACTTAACACCTTGAAATCACCATACACAATGGTACGTGCGGAAAGCTATTCTATATTCGTTCTCCTCGAGAACAACAAGACTGGATGAAACAGGCGAAAGTTCGTGAACACCGGTTGAGCACTTTGACGATAAAGCGGATAATCGCAACGTGGAAAAGTCGAAATGAAAATTCTTTAGGGTAATAATAGAAATTAAGTGAAATTAAGAGGTAAAAAATATATAAAAAAAAAGCTCATTGGAAAAGAAAATATTAGTGATCGTGACTGTGATCGAAACAAATCGGATGCTTCCAACTTTTGTGAAATGTTTCAGGAAATGTGATATAAAATTAAGAATATTGATTGAAAATAAACACGTTCGTTTTATGTTCAATATTCGTTTATCCTCTGAAGAGTAAAGGCAAGACATCCGCTTAAACATTTTTCGAATGCTTACAAATACAAACGACAATGGATCAACTATGAGTCATCGATGTCGCGTTAGTATCAGCGTATCAAGTTCGAAGATTCCAATACCATAAAGAATTGAAAAAATAAGAGAAAAGCATGTAACAATGAGAATAGTGAAATAAAAGGAAAGAAACGTCAAGGTGAAGGATTAAACGATAGAAGCCAAACAAGGTTGTTAATACAGTCTTGACTGAAAGTATAAAGCAACCTCCCAAAAATCGAAGATTTTTCGTTTCCAACAGGGCAAAGTCCTGACCAATATTCGGAACAAAATCGTCATAAACCCAACGATAAAAACCGCCGTTATTAGAACAAATGAAAATGGCGAAACTGATCATCGCGTTAAATAAAAAAGTTCAAGACATACAAGCAGAAACGAAAAAATCTTCCTCCACATTTCATGGCCCTCAAAAAAGTCAAATATTTTGAATACATTCGTGTGATTAAAAAGATGCCAACGTAATAAGACAAAAAGCACCAGGTGCCTAATACTTTTGGCCAGGGCTGTAGTGTTGCCGTGTGTTTCTCGGCTTTTCATCTCCGAAATTTGCATGACAAAAGGTCGACCCACCGGTAGCTCTCCGATAAACCAGAAGGAAGGGACAACCTAGTTGCGATAAGGTATACGAAGCAAGCAGTGAATCCAACACGAGACAAAAGCTGAAGAATAAAAAAATCCGGCGTAATATAACTAAGCAACTCCCAAATACGTCAATACAGCTTTAGCCTGGAAATAAACTTTATTTGAGATCCACCTATGTCGGCATCAGTATTAGAAACAAGCGTTCAGCAAATTAGACCCTGTGGTCGGTAGGTTGTAGTTTTACTATAATGAATGATTCAGTTGAAGAATTTTGACGATGAATCATATTTCTGGTTCCAGACAAACGAGCTATCAGCATAGGAAGTACAGTGTATGACATCAATTCTTGCAGATTTTTTTATGAGAAAATACCGCAATGCATCCCCGCACATAAATGCGATAGTATCTGGGGTATCAACCACGTAATTTGTAACGAATCCAGCTTTAATATCGATAACATCGAGTGTGGTAATTTTGGAGATCACATTTATAGTTATTATGATGTGCGGGGAGCATGGTAACGACCAATTTCAACAATTGGATTTTTCCTAAGCGTAGAATCCGATACTACTCCTTACGGTTTTGGATCCTACGAAATTACAACGAATGGTGGAATAATAACGACAGAAAAAATAGCCAATATGGCAGTGGAGCAGAGGTCGAATGAAAGTGGTCGTAAGCACCCCTATAGGTAACATATGATAGCAGTATCCGCCCTTAAATGTTCACGATCCAGTGGCCCTGGAATAGCATTCTAATATATAAACTCTCAATCTAGAGATACCCATCCCATAGCTAGGAATATGGATTACCAATTAATAATTATTGGATCAGATCACGCATAATAGTTGTCATCAATCTGCAGTATCTATAACAATAAGCCTACAATTGGTCTTCCCCTTGCAAAAAGACATAACATGGCAAGAATTTAGACGATGATAAATTGGAGAAACGATGGTCACAGATGATTCCAGATCGAACAACTCCCCTTATCCATTTCAGCACGAACTCTTCGAATAAAAGAGACGAAAAAATATGATGCATCCCTACTTCTCGGCGAGAAACTTTTATAATGACCGCAATACAAAGATATTTGCTTATGTACGAAATATTTTGCCACCCTGTGGCCCATTAGTTCCTGAAATATTAACTTCGACTTCAATGTAGTTTACAGTTTTATCGTTCGAGCAACACCTGCCTATGGAAAAAGAGCCAAAAGTTGTCGCAATACCGATTGAATGTAAAGCGGGAGGTTTACCCTCTAGGCTCTTAGTAATGGCCCGGAGGCAGAACCAAGATTCATTAATATAAAAAGTTTTACTTCACCCTATGACCCAGGCCTTGGTTGTTTTGGCTGTACTGACAATTAAACCAAAGAAAAATATCTTAGAATAGAACTTCAATGAAGAATGACAAAATTATATAGGGGATGATCATTTGGGATGGTTGACATGCTTATGGAATATTTTTTCGAAAGAGACAATCGGAAAAACATGACAAGAATCCTGAATAGGATAAAAAGTCGATCAAGAGAATAAAGATATCGCAAAAGTATGAATATGTGCCGTACAATATTTATCATCAATCAGCAAGTAGTTCTGAAGCTCTAGGGAAATTGTAAAAATCAAGTACGTTCGTAGTAAAAAAGTAATCCAACAGTCAAAAACAAATCATTGCGAATAATATCAAGGAATTTTGGAGAACAAATGGAGGATGATATTAGTTGTTTTTTTTTTTTGCAGACCCATGAGAATTTTGGACTCCAAGAATTCAGGCTAACTTCTACCGTGAATTCCCTGAACGCTGGTCGAAAGTTCCCTTCTGAATAAAGTTTTTTGCGTGCTTCCTCCTCCTTCGGGAAATCAGAAAAGCTCGTTCAAGACGGAGGAACATTTTGTTTTTTTATTTCGTTAACCCGTATGCAACGTGAAATGTTGGTTCTGTTGAAAAACGCTCTTTATAAAAACGACCATTCTGAGCAGTCAGAAATTTGGACAAGTGAAACTAGGGCTGCTTTAAAATGTAGAACCAGTGTACACCGCACATGAGTCAGAGCAATAATGATATTCACAGATGAATAGAGACAACTCAGTGCATCCCAAAAATACAAGAGAAGCGAAAAAAGAACGTCGCGTGATTCTAATTAACAGCAGTGCTAAAAAAAATAGAGCTCTGTGAATGTCCTTCACTAATTCATCATTCGACTGAATCAATGGTTCTTTTCCTCACGAACTTCAAATTATTAAAAAATGACTTCATGTCCAAACAAATTTGACCAACAATTAATAAATTAGAGCTGAAATGAGACTTAAAAATTGAATTTCAAACGATGAATCTGCAAACACATTTTCAATGAAAACATTTTTCATCTAAAAATAGCGTTCTCGCTACTTCTACATGTTATACATTGTTTAGGCAGAATGAATTCGAATGCAATAATAATATAAACAAATGAGACTTGCTAGCCTAAAAAAAATAACAATAAGAATAGAAATAACGTCAATATGAAGGATTTTTATGAAAAAAAGAGGTCACGTGACGTATTTACGAAAGTAAAGACAAACGTTGCACTACTCTCGTCATCATTTGTGTCTCCGAAAAGACTCGCTTCTCACACATGCTACAATGACACGCACCACTGCAGTGCAGAGATTACAATAGATCTTTCCACCGAAAGTATATCTATGAAACAATGAAAAAGAAAAGCCTGTTTACAGACTTTCAAAACTGAATACGAAAAAAATGAGCTTCATTTTTCGTCAACAATAGATTGAATCTCATTATTGTGTATCTCGTTGAGACGCCTTATCGATCGTCGCTGTATAACTACCAATAGGCACGGGTTGACTGGTTTACAAGGTTCACCGGATCGACCAGAACTGCGAAAATTAATTAACAGTAGACGGAAAATAGAGAGGCAGCGAGAGTGCCGAAAACACTGGTTTTCTTTTTTTTTTTTTTTGTATTCTGTTTTTATAGTGTTGTCCACCGGAAAAAGCGCTACGGAAAAGGGCAATTAAAATCGTAGTAACATTTATTTTCGTCTGCATCTCGTTCGCAAATCACGAAATAGAAAAAACGAAACGAAAAGTGTTGAGCAATCCAGTGATATTTTTTACCTCAAGTAAAGGAATGCGAAGAAGAATGCATTTGCAGAGTGAACAATATATAATAAATGAATTGACAAAGAGAATACGTATTATAATATCACTGCTGAAGCTTGCATTGTAATTCAATATTGAACCACGGTGATAATAGAAATGAGAGAATCATTTTTTTCGAACCCAGAAACTCAGTTTTACATTTATGATTGGACCCCTAACGTATTAAAAAAAGAAAATCTCTGTCTACACTGAAAACAAAATTTTGTTGAAACCTTAAAATATTTTGTACGTTCAACAAAATATTTCAACGACACCACAAAATGTTTTATCCTCTCAACAAAGTTTTGTTTCGGTATAGACGGTCATAGCATTGTGTAGCGGACTCATAACTATCGGATGAAATTTGCCCGGAAACAAGAAAGCCGGGCCTCGAAGCCTCTGTTTTCGAAACCTCAAGGAAAGAAGGAAATTGGCCAGATGTACTCTTTGCAGTCCGAGACCGATTTCTTCGCATAGTAATATGTTACATGTGTGGTATAAATGAGATACGCGCGATTCGTGTGAATGGTTGGAGCAAGGCTGAGTCATGTTCGTCTCGATCGTGGATGATTATTCGCTCTGGTACAAACGATAAATTGAGCTCGTATGTCTTGCCAGGATTCAGTTTCTGCCTCAAGAGAGTGGAGGAAAAGTGGGGTGATGAAGAGGGGTGGGGGGGGGGGACTAAGGGGAAAAGAATGAACTTGTACGGAAAAAGGAAACCCATGGTTGGAATATATATCTATCTGTTCATACGGAGATGGATCTCTCGACTCAAATGCATCTCTCACTGCATTTGCACTGATCCACCTCGGTATAAGACAGCTTCCATCTCCGACCGACAGAATGATCTCGTGCTATACGAGGCCATCCAACTCTATTACTACGTGAATAATGATCGCGCTTAATTGGTTAGAGTCTCGGTACGTGCATCCATATCGAGGAACGAAGCATCGGCATCATAGGTACTTCCTTCTTAATTACATTTCCGAAACTTTTATTTACAATTCCTAATATGTATACATAACGTAACATATTTCAGAGTTTTTACTTTTTCACTTCAATTAAATTTTTGTTTTCCTAAAAATAGTAAATCGACAAAACATATAAAAAATCTAATATTTCGTCCAAGACTCCACCTTTCGCTACGATCTCCTTTAAACCCCGCTTAATACTAGATAGCTAAAGCATGTTAGACTTTATGAAAATAATCGATAGTTTAGTTCTCGACTTAGGGTAAATATAAATAACAAAAATTCATCCATGAGGTTTTTGATTTTTTGGGAATTTGTATTCCAAGTCGAGTGGAGAGCGATGGGTGCAGATACCAATTCCAATCCGTTGAACGTATAGAATCTTTCAACTAAATTATGTACGGAAATCTGTAGAGCGAAAGCTCGGGATGAAAATTGTTCACGACAAGATTGGGTAGATCTTCGAATGAGAATTTCATCGGAACGAGAATTGAGATGATAAATTATTAGTTCTAAAATAACAAGCTTAAATATCCTGACGACCTTCCTTGAATGATATATTATTATTTGAATTTGCAACCCAAAATTTTACGACGTTGATAAATGAAAAAAAAAAAAAAGAAAAAGAAATCAAAATAGAATTACATAACATCTACAACTATCGTATTTATTGTGCTTCATCAAAAGACTCGCCCCAAAATAAATTCATCAACTGATAACTACCAAAAGTGATCGTTTGCTCCAGAAATTCTGCTAAATTACAATAAATTTTCTTGCTTCGTTCGGCAATTCTATCGAACACGAAATATCAGTGTGTCAACCATAATCATATTCAAAAGACACAAAGTGTAAAATCTGTAAGCCCTCAAACACCCTTGCAATATAATATTTATACGATACCATGGGGTGGCATTTGCCGAACCTCACTTTTCCGCTATTCGGAGTGATCATTGTTCCCAGATAATGGCCTTTTTTTTATCGACATAGCAAAGCTTCCCGTGTGGAGGAGGTAAAACGAAACTATGGAAAATATCGAGCGAGAAAAAAAATCAGAAGGCAAGTCCATATGAAAGGTCGTTGGCCCGTTATAGTAAATGTGGAGCACGTGTAATTGTAAGCGATTTATTAGTTAGCGTTTCAGCATTAAGGGTGTGTGAAGTAAGCGCGAGATCGAAGTAAAACGGTTCTGCGATGTTCCTTGATGAAGTAACGTCAGTACGGAAATGAGGATGGAGGAATAAAGGATAAGAAGTTTGTGGTAAAGTTACGACCAGCCAATCGAGAAACGGTTCTCGAACACGCAATTTACTCGCTAATGTAAAGTACGTGCTAACGAACGAAGAATACGAATGACCGACGTCCGGTAATGGCGAAACGTGGGATAAAAACATTCGTAATAAATGCACAGAAACATTACGAGACTGTGCTGCGGTGAGCATCGTGTTATTCGAGATGCACTCCATTAGATAAGGAAATATTCCCTTTATCTCATTCATATTTAATGGCATTACCGTAAATAATGCGAAAGAGAAAACGTCAACCAGTTATAAGAATGAATCATAATGAATTTTTGTATAAAAAAATATCGTAGTGATCGTGTATGAAATAAATTCAGTTGATTATACGCAATCTTACATTTACGATCCCATCAATCGAACGATTCATGACAGTAGATCAAATTTGAGCAATTTTGTTTAGTCATATTAGAATTGAAAAGTGGATCAACGAGTGAATGTATAAACGTAATCTTCGTTGAGTAACAACGGTTTTAATTTATAGCAGCTCAAGTGGCTTCCACCAGCGGCCATTCGTGCCATGCTTACTCTGTTGGAAATGAAAATTAAATTAATTGATACACGATAATGATTCGCGCTTTTTATTTGGCTGCTATATAAAGTGAATCATTCAAATCGTACAATTGTCGTACAACCTGTCGTACAATTGTAAGTGTTGTTTCTTACTTTTGTTCAAATTTCCATTCAAACAAATTAATCTAACGCTTCTCAACTTGGAACAACTTCTACAATGAGAATACGAAATTCCTCACAGCTATCGAGCATATGATATTTAAAAAAAGCGCGGTTTTCAAAAAGTACTGGTTTCTCCGTGACCGTCCGAATAATTCTATTCATTTTTCTTAATTCACGAAAACAAAGCACTGTTCTTTATGGAAAAAGCCTTAAGAAATACGAAAGAGTAAACGAAAAATGAGACGCATTTTATAGTCAACAGAGAAAAAGATTTACAAACGTCTATTACTAATCTCGTTAAAAGTTGGAGCGAAAAGATAAAATAAGAAATACCAACACCAACGTTTTTCGCAAAGTCCAAAATTAATGAAAACATTAGAAATATGAAAAACTTGTCTCTTTACATGAAAGGAGTGTGGCTCCATAATGAAAAGGACTTAACAAAGCTTCTCTAACCCTAAAATTGAGCGCTTATCAAACGGTCAACGAGGATTGGACGTCTACAAAGTAAAATCAACGGGAGGCCTGACCTATGAGTATAAATGAATATCGGTCGATATGTTCTCGGGTGTGGGAATCGAAAAACCGGAGGTTAAAAGTTTATTGAAAATTCGTGCGATTGCGGCTCGGTGACAGAATTTGTTATTCGCACCCCCTGAAATTTCCACCGTTTCGAGCATTCGACTGCATTTGTCACATGTGAAATTCTATTGAATGGATAAAGTATGAACAAACTAAAATCGCACCTCAATTTTCGTAGCTGTTCCAAAACGAAAATCATGCTCGACGTATGTATCGATCGTATCGAAAGAAATACGTACAGCGAAAAAAATTGGGTTTACTGGACAATGTGAAGAGCCGTAATTTATCATATATTTTATTGCATAATTATTGAAATGACACTGCCGAGCGTGGGTTGTTTATCGTTCTTCATACAGCTAGTCAACGAAATAATCCAATATTACCGCAGACCCGAGGTATGTAAATTTTTGTTTATAATGACAATATTTACGCAAATTCTGACTGAATGCCGAAACGGATTTATAGTAAAACGCTATAAATTTCCATTAAAAGCGAATGGGATTAATGTGAAAAAAATAATAATAGTAAATTCAATATTAAAATTTTACTAAAGTGATCGAAAACTGTGTTCGTTGATAAAAATGAAAAAAAAAAAGAAAAAAAAACAATTTTTCTGTTAAAATATCTGATAAGCTCAGCACAAAAGAACCAAATTTAGCACAAGCATTGGGTACGCTTATCATCATAAGCATGTTGAACGGTACAAAAGAAATGGCAAAACTGCTATTGGAAAAAGGATAATTCAGGGAGCATGAGATTGAGGGTTATGGAGAGATGAGAGCAATTAATGTTCAATTAATGTACAGGAGTGACAAGCTATTAATGGAAATTCCACCGGCACAAGGAACAAAGAGTAAAAAATGATAGTGAGAGAGAAAAAGAGAGGATGACTACGAGGAGGAAAAAAAACGAGTATTTTCTTTATCAATTTAAGTATGATTGGAAGTTGATGAAAACAATGAGCCCTCGTCGTAGGACGGAAAAACATGGTAATTTCAAAAAGTCTAATTCATACGTCAGTCTCGTGAAAATGTTCAAGTAAAATTCGTTTTAAAAATTAAGCCCAGAAACACTGGTTCGGAATAACCAGCTAAAGTAATTATTCATGCTATCGACTGAATAAAAACTGTTGAAGTGTGAATTTGACTACGAAGAATATGAAAAAATATGAATGAAAGGCGCCCCTTACGTTTGGGAAATGGCTTTGTAGAACTCGACGTAAAAAAAAACACGATAGAAGAAGTAGCGAGCTCTTCGTTATTATTTCTTGGTACAGCCGGGTCAGACACTTCAATAAATAATTAAAACTACGATAATTAGACATCTCCAGTAGTTCTCAAAAATGCAATGTTTCTTCAGCGATTCATGGAAGATGAAGCAAGATTTATATATGCAAAAATCCTTTGGTTTCATTGAAAATAGATTGATCTCAACGAGCTTGTATCCCGGCAAATTCACCATCTAATTTCATACCGAATATCCGTGCAAACATGAAAATAATTTTTTTTAGACTCACAACTAAAAAACGAAAACCTAAATCCAATTAGTGATATGAAAACCCGATTTAAGACAACTTAATTTATTTTTTCTTCCTTTCAAAATCGTAGCAAACTAATTGAAATCAACGTATTAAAATGAAACAAAAAAGTAGCAGTAAGAAAAACTCCTTTTCGTTTACGACATTCGAATTGAGATTCAAAGGAGATGTGAAGAACTATGGAAATCGCGTGTTTTATTGGCAAAGCCCTTGACTTGGGAGTCAAGAAAAAAGATGGCGAAAGTTCGACTTTTTTGTTGCGAGAGTGATCGCGCCATCAAATCCGAGGCCATGCAAGACGAGCGAATGAGCTGTCTTTTTCGAAAAAGTATTAAAATTTTGCGTTTTACTGTGAGCAAAAAATATAAAGCCGGTAAACATGATGAGACGCGTCGTCGGAGTTGTGCAAGTTTGACAAAAAAAGGAGCGATTGAAAAAGGGCTCAGCACGCCACCACAGTTTGTATCGATTTTCACAACTAATGCATGCAAGAATTTACAGAGTAAAACAAAAAAGAAAGACAAAAAGATAAAGAGATAAAAGTGTGGGCAGACAAACGAATCTTCAGACATGAGGGGGAATGAGCGATGACTCAAAATGAAAAACAAAGATAAGGGTGAGCTTTAAGGGATGAGCTAAGAACTCGACCTGGGTGCATTCAACCGCTAAGTGAAACTTGAGTGAACCGAAAATTTCAGCGAAACCCAAAATTACTCGAGACTGTTTGAGCTCTTTTGTATTTGCGTCACGTCTGCCTTCGAAAGTGCAATAATTCACCCTATTCAAAATTCACTCTTTACAAAAAAAAAAGTTTATCAGAGCAACAGGGAAATTGATGATTTCGCATAAATCAACTTTCCAAACTGCTCCACAACAACTCGTTGTAATTTCGATCTTATCGTTCTCGTTTTTTGCTGAGATACGAAATATTCGTAATCTAATCAGAACAAGCAACGTGGATTAAAGAAATTGAATGTACTATCGGCTTTTCAACGAAATATGTTCGTCTCGTCTCAGTACAGGGTGTCCCAGCCGTTTCAGAACGAAGCACGAAAGCTAAGAGGATTTTAACCCCTGCGTACTCGCTCCCATTTCTGCAAGCGATAAATAGTTAAACAATATAAAAAGATGAGTAGCTTCGAAATGATTACAAATCGGAGCTCATATTCGTTGCGATCATTTTGGAAGGATTTGAAGCTGGTCCATCACCCTGCAATTGCTAATGCAGACCGACTGGGACACCCTCTACTATCATATATTGTATGCATATATATAGAGGAATGACAGAATATCCGAAAAACTTGTATACGCCCAAGGGACATACGTGCCGAATCTAAAGCCGCGAACGATCGACCCAGACTTTATAGAATTTTTTTTATCGCTCCCTTTCACACGTGTATAAATTTGTAGCAAAATCGCACTGAAGTGTGCAAACCGTATGACGTATTTCACAAAGATTTACAGGCCTTCGAAGGTGAAAAAGCCTTATGGGTGAAGTCCTCGCATAAAGTACATTGTATGTATGAGCAAAACTGTCGAGTCGGGAAGCAGTTCCTCGAATTTTCCAAATCACTATTAGTTAGTATTCTGACTGACAGCGAGGGTGTCTGGTCGGTGTATGGCTTTGGCCATCCCTCGAGTTAAGGAGGGTGGCTACAGACGACAATATGATAAGAATTTAATAAAATTTAGTGATAACATTCTTTAGCATCAAATGCAATGACACAAATTTTTTCAAATTTTTCGTCTACATACTTGTCGAATAATTGGAGTTTACAATATGCAAAAGATATACCTATATATATCAGAATCCTATGCTTACGGATGTAAACTCTAGTGTTAAATTACTCGAAAACTATGTAGAAGAAAAATCTTAAAAAATTTGTATATTCATATTTAATCCAAAAGAATATGCTCACCAAATTTCATTAAATTCTAATCATTTCGAATTTTCCTGTGCTTTTAACGTGGCAACATTGTTGTGTATAGCCAACCTCCTTAAGCAGCCTCCGGAGGAAGTCAATATTTGGATGGGTGACCGCTTAGTCATGCACTAGCTTGCGCATTAATCACTGACATGAGAGAGAGACAATTTTTCTGAGTTTCTAATGACCCCAACCAGCTGAAACTCGATAAAAATTTATCGACCGGGTTTTCTACAGTTTCCCTTGGCCTTCGTGCAAATGCGATGCAGTAACGTAGAAAAAATCAAAATAAAATCAATTAATAATCCACAAATAAACTAAAAGTTTAATAAACTATAAATGTATACTGAGACCGAGGAAAACTAGGTGTTCGTGGTTATTTCCTCGTAGATGATTACTCGTATCTTCGTGATAGAACAACTCACGTCGTATCATTCCGTCAATTCGCTTCAATTTACTGTTCTACGCGTATTTAAATGAGGTTGTACTTGATTCTATAAAAAATGACAAATTCCGGACGACGTTTGTATGATAAATGTGAAAATTATGATAGTTTTGTTTTTAACGAATTCAAGATCAGATAAACTTTGAAAATAAATTTTCTAGGTTCATTGTTCTCTGTTTGGTTTTACTCGACATGTTCCAGCTATTTTTCAAGCTTGATGACATCGATGGTGGGATACAATCGAATTCGTTGGCTCTTCCTCGTGCAAATCGAAAACTCTTGGATTTCAATACCCGGAGAGATTGCAAAATTATCGACTATTTTGATATGAGCAAAGTTCGAACTCAGAACGAAATTGCTGGATTATTCATGCGTTTACTCGCTTTTTATCATTTAGACAAAATTTGAATCCCCAATTTTACATGACTTCAGTGTTTTCATTTTTTCTAGGCACTCATTCGATCGCTACGCGAAAACACATGAAAACATTCAACTTTCAAATGACTTTCGAGTTGGAGAACTCGATAAAATTTACATCACTACGGTATTCATCAACAAGTTCATAAATAGCGTCAATTTCGTTATAAATTCATTCGTAATCGATCGCGATTAAAAAGGAATGAATGAGAATGAAAGGGAGAGAAAGAGTGAGGGGGAGCGAGCGATATATTCTTGAAAGCCGCTCAAAGTTACAGGTTTTCTTGTGTTGACACATGGCTTCTGCGCGTCCCTAAGCGTAAAAAAGCACTTTGTGATTGGCTGTCGAAAGGACGCTGTACGGACGATAATGTCGGTACAATGACCTCGCGACTGGATCTCAAAACTTTGATACTTCAAAACTTTATCAAAACGAAAAATCAATGTTTGAACTAAAAAGAGCTTCTTTGATAAATATTCGATAAAAACGGAAAAGTCTATTTTGATTAAAAAAACAGCTTTAAATGAGCAACAACCTGAATTTCGAAGTCACAAAAATGCGTTGAATGCTCTCTTACGCAAGAAATTACAAGCATATAGATGTTACACCGATAAAAAAATCATTGAAGATGTTCACATCTTTCTCACGTAATCGATGTCATTAACTACAAATGTATTACCTGAACGCTTTTTTTTCGAGCCGGAATTGAATGAAATTTTTACACGAAAAAAAAAGCACTATCACATGAATATTTATTCCTACAAACTATGATCGCATTATGCCTGGACAAAAATTTTTATTCCACCAGAAAAGTTTCACTACTTTACGCCTCGTTGTCACATTTCACTTTCCATCTTCACAGCCCACTCTTAGATCCCAACGATATATATTATCACCCATAAAAATACACCTGCCGTTTATCGTCGACAACACCTCATTTATTTTTCAAACGAGTGGAATATTTTTCATCATATTCGAAAACAAAATTTATTAATTCTTCACGATCATTCGATATTTCATGTCCACAAAATTACCTCCATCGGGAGAAAAATACTATCGAAAAATTTCCCAATAGAACGAATAGATAAACATCGATTGGAAGCGAAAATAAATGAATCGAGAATAAACGAGCAAAATTTGGGATTAAAATAACTTTTTAACGTCAGGCTTTACACACACACCTACACACCTAAACATATACAAATTCTTCGTCGGAATACGACAGCACAAGTATACGAATAAAAGCACAAAAAGCTTTTTTCGTATCTGTATTTCGTTTGTTCGTAAACATATTCTGGGGAATTCACGTTATTAAAAAGTTCTCATCTCTGATAGTTGTCGAAGCGAACAATATGATATAACGCGAATTCCACTAGTCTTTGCATCGTCAACTATTATTATTATTATTATTATTATTATTATTATTATTATTATTATTATACAAGATTTTTTTATTATTATTATGCGAATGGTATAATAGTGATTATTAATAAATTTACTGACTACTAAAGAAACCAGTCGTTGATCACTGTCACATTAATTTTCTATATTTTTCTTTTTAATTAAACACTTTAACGGATCCATGGAAAAAAGTTTTATAATTCGCTGAATTCCGCACTCTCAACAATTCATCTCTCTGTCGGGAGAGAGCTTCAAAAACAATGGGTACAACACTCGAAGAATAACGACGAGTATGAGAGCTGCGTCTTTGCGAAAAAAAAAAACGAAGATTCCGTAATAACTTGGTTTGTACAAATTAAATGCAAAGTCGATATTGTTCCTCAAATAAATACGTGATAAAAGAAATAATCCTTCCCATATTTATATATCCGAATGGAATCCACGAGATGTATGTACTCTCGGTGTAGTGAAGTGAAACTTTAAAACGCACGTGCCACAACTCGATAGTCTAGATTTATATCTGAAGCTACAACTATCCAGTACAGATATGAGGCGCGCTTCGCGACCGAATGTTATGCCGCTATCTTGCACAACAAACGAACCCTCACTATGAGCCACGAGGGATGTTTTCAATTCCCCCACCGCGAAACATTCACGAGCGACGTGACATCTATGCGTAGAATATTCAAACGACTCGCTCCCTAGCAGCTCGATAGTCATTGTTAGAATTTCAATTTTTTCATTCGATACTTAACGCAATATTGTATGAGTCAAAACTAACAATAATAATCGTATCATCGAATTTTTCATCAGTTATGAACCAAGGAAAAGAATAAAGAGTCAAAACATCGCTAGAAATGGGATGATTGACACGATTCATGTGACGCTACAGAGAGACCAAGCTTTTTCAGTAAATAATAGAAAAACAATATCGTGCGAAACAGATGAAAATTTGCAGCGATCTTTCTTCTTGACATTAACACTTTTTGGGAGTAGAAACGGAATGTGTAAGGTTCCGAATACTTCTGGTTATTGAATTTCCTTATTAGACTCTATTTAACTCAGATTTTGGGAATTAATTGAAAGATGACAGCAGCAAATGGAAAATTTGAAAAAAAATTTAATAGTTACTGTAATTTCAGAAATTTAATGATTTTCTTGACTACACGAATTTCTATCTGGATTATTTCTTATAATAAACTAGTGAAAAAGATCGTTTCAATATCGTTTACTCGATGTTAGAGATACGAAAGGAACAAGCTTCGATATTAAACATCCACAAAAGTCATTGTTACAACAGCTCTTTTCAGTTGTACGATTTTTGGACGTAACAAAAATCAGTTAATGATCACGTGAAGGAAGAATAGAAGCCCGATTCCGATATGCACTGTAAGTTACTGTGAGTCCTACATAGAGGTACAATCTACTCGTATAATCGCATGTACCAGCAGTAGCAAAATCCATGATAACTTTACCGTTGAATAATAAATATCGACGGTCGATGAAAAAAGCTCGTTGGGTCGGTAATGGTGGGAGCTTCCAGCGTGTGATGTGCAAGCTTTCAGCTACGCCTTTCGTGGGTAAAAGATCATGAGTTGATAAAGTGGGTTCAATCATTCGCCATTTATCGTTATGCGAAAAAATCGAACCCAAGGGAAGCATTTTCAGCGTTATAATTCAAGAGGATCGATCAGTTATCTAACCCCACCTCGAATTTTTGAAGTTGAAACTCTTCGACACAGTTTGATTGATTACAGAAAAGCTCTGAATGGCAAAAATCTGCTGAAAGAGTGTTTTTTTTATCGGTCAAACCGTGTCGAAAAATTTCACTTTTGAAATATGCAGCTATCTTTTTGGCACTCACGGTAGCGAGATACCGACGACTGAATCATGCTCTTCAAAGGATCTATCAGTCGTACAGTCGGTAAAAATTCTGGTTCACGTTTTATTCAAAGATTTGTTTTTAAACAAATATATGAGTTAAACATTGTTCTCCTTTCATCAGAGAAGATCCAACTTTTGTTTTTTCTCGATGTATAAAGGATGTCCGGGAAAAACGTTTATCTACTTCTCAGTGACGAATGATCAAATTCATTTCTTTCTTCTTGCGACATGAAAATGATAGAAATCTTAATAAATGTTTTGAAAAAAAAAGAAAAAAAAAACTTTTTTGTTTTGATAAAAGAGTCGACCTTGAAAAAATTATCGCGTCTATCCATTAGCAATCCGGTGTTAATCAACAAAATACTGTAAATAACCGCAGAATCGGGAAAAAAAACCAAAAGACCCTTTGAGTCGTAAGTGACATAATAACAAACAAAATATAAACGTGCAGCCTGAGAAATTCTGCGCAGATTTCCGACGAAAAAAGTCGCTCGAATCCTATTGGAAAAATGCGAGAGCGTGCACTACGACCCGGTCGGATCGCAGAAAGCGTTTTTCTATAAAAATTTTCAAAATTCCGGCAACTCATCCAGGGTACCATTATGTGATAATTTGAAAAGAATAGACCGTTTTATACTCAAGATGTTGAAAATCAAAAATTGTACAGTTTTACCGGTATTCTCACGGGTAAATGTGGAAGATTTCACATTTCATGTAACGACTCCGCAAGTTTTCTACAGATTTTTTTTTTCGACTGTCATTTACAGAAATGTAGGTAATGGAGTTGTTAAAAAAATTATGAAATCTTTGACCTCCGAGCTTCAGATATTTATTGATTATATGTTTTGTGTATTGTATACGAAAATGTGGTTATTTCTAAAACTCTGAATTTTATATTAGACAGTTTTCTCGAAAACTCATATGTTTTCTGAGCTCCTCTCTGGTGTAACAATTGCCATTGGCCCCTTCGCTGGTAACCGGTTGAAGTGTGAAGTGGACATTCCTGGTATACAAAAATATCGCGAAAGGAAATATTTCAATTCGTAAAAGATATTCGTACTTTTGAGTACACTACTCTTAAAGACCAAATAAAAAAACATTTTTCCGAAATTAAAGAGCGGAAACTACTGAGAACGCTAAAAAACGCGTTTGTCATAAAAACTATTTTTCTGGGTAATGGATATAGGTACAAAGATGATTCCATCCTGAGTTCCAACCGTTTTTCTCGATTTTAACTTGAAACAAGTGTTGAAACCAACGAAATGTCAAAAATTAAAAAAGAATTTAAATAAATAATGAACAATGGAATAAATTAGAACAAAAAATAAAAGTGTAAAACCTTATTTTTTCGTTAAAATCTTTATTGATGATGTTAAAAACCCAAGGATACCATTGTTATCAATTTCATATGATTGGAAACCTATTCTTAGACAGTCCACCATATGGCGGATCCACCACTTATGGCCAGGTCAATTCTGTCCGCAATACGACGGGCCCACCAGTGAGAGAGTTAATGGATTATTTCGCAAGTAATATCCAAGTTTTCGAATTTCGACTAGAGAAATTAACTTTTGAACATGACTGTGGCAGGACTCTTATCAAGAGTCCGATACAAGATTTTCTCGAAATACAAGCTTGTCCGAGTAAAGCGATTTTTGCAGTTCGATGTTTGAGTAAACTTTAACGTGAAATCAACTTTACGATAAAATAAACGATCAGTTGATTAAACGATTTATCTTCATCATGAATCCGACAATATAACGCTGAATATATCCTAAGTGAACTCTCGATAGTTCAAAATTCCGTGAAATTAAGATAAAGCTCTTCGAGGGGTAATGGAGTGTACAAGCGTGCGTAGTCGTACAATTTGTACGGAATCAGAATATTTTAGGATCTAGGAAGCGAATCGTCTTTAATCGCCAAATAATGACTTCCTTGTTTAAGAACGTGGAAACGCACAATCGTACTTAAATCTCAAAATCAACCCTTCTCTGGCTTTAAATAATCGTTCGATAATTTTCATCTTTACATCAAACAAAAATATGATTACTCCTTATATCAGGCGAGTCTTGGCACCAGAGATTGCGAAAAAAAATTATTCAAATATCTAATATTCAATTATTGTTAAGTTAAATTTCTATAAATAGAAATTACCAAACGATCAAAAATTAATTATTAGATCCATAATCAATCGATTTTCCGAAAAATTAGTGTTCGATGTGAGATATAAGACCAATTACTAAAGCAATCGATATTTCACCGGTGAATATTCTCAATTATTCAAATAATTTGTATTTAATAGAGAAAATGTTACCAATTACTGAAACCATTGGTATTGTGCCGGCGAATATCCTTCGATATCCAGGTCATCTGTGTTTCGTAGAGAAAATATCACTCACTATCCACTCCATTCTGTCCTATTCAAATAAATTGTCATTCATAAAATATATATTTGCGGTTACCCAAATACAGGAGCAAAATAAAACATGGCAGGCCAAACAGAGTTTGAAATAGAGTGTTCGAGGAAGTGCAAGACAGACGGTCCAGACAGCAAATATGAGGCAGAGCATGCGAAACAGAAAAGTGAGAAGAGACAATGGAAAGAGGAACTCTTATGCCGATTCCCTCCCTCCCCCCCCCCCTGCTAGTTCCACCCTTCGTAACTAATGCCAGTTATCTCTCTCTCTCGCTTTTTCTGCAACTTTCGCTTTACAATGGTCCAGACACCTTTTCCATTCCTAATCACCATAAAACGACCTAATGCAACTCATTCCATCTTTCCTGCATCTACTTTTGGCATTCCTTACGTTAAGACATTAGAAAAGTTCCCACTCTTTCGATTTTTAACTCCCGACTGCCCGGAGCCAAGACTCGACTGTTTACCTACTCATTTGAAAATGAGATTACTAACTGAGATCTACAATATTATTTTGAGCATAGAGGTTTCACGCTCGATGTTGGTTGGTATTCAGTGTTATTGTATCATATCATCATTGGTGGTGTTACGGTGCTACTGAATCATTGAGGATTTACTGTTCTCCGAGTGAAAGTTGTAAATGCACTGTGTTTTATATACCGAATATTTTTTTATTGTTAATCACTACTGTATAATTATCCATGAATGTAATTTCGGGTCTGTAATGGCAGTAAGTTGTGTACGCCATGCAATCAATACTATAATTCAATGAGTTGTAGTTTAGGTTTTAAGAAATGGGCTGTCAAGATTGATTTTAAATTAGCTCGTCTCACATCATCACAGTGTTACTATACTTTGTATTATTACTTTTTCACATTTATTATGATTTCATAGTAAGCAAAGAAATCAAATCGTGCCTGGGGGTACGTTTTTTTAAACGTCAAGAAAAAGTCGAAAGGAGCTGATACAAAAAAGGTAATAAACCGAGCAGGATGGCAGGGATAAAAGTGTGTTCAAATGGAGACGAGTAAATACATCATGGCCATGAGTATTCTCGGTGTTTTTTTTTTTCTCAATCGATACTTCGAACGTGTTTCTACTCCTGTTGAAAAGTCTTCTTGTCTGTAGCTCTACTATTGCCTGCCTCTTCTAGAATTTCTCTTTTCGTAGCTATATAATCACTAAAATTCTTTTTACCAAGATTTGTCCCTTGTGAAATTTTGGGGAAGCTTCGGAAGTTTCCTATGTCCTTTAGATCTTGCAGCGTTCTCAAGCAAAACCGAATAAAATCTCTTGAATATTATACATCGTCATTGCAATGAATACACCAAGCACCAAGCATTCTGGCTCTTTATGGTCGTCGATATAAGAACAAAAATCGTAGAACTCTCGAATTAAAAAGTATGGGCCCTTTTTTTTCCATACTCTGTCCGCACGATCTATTAATCAATGTCATCGACAACGAGGCATGTGCGATCGATGTATGGCTTCATGATCTCCAAAGTTAAGGAGCTTCAGCCAGAGCCGATACTTGGGTGGGTGACCACTTAGTCATACACCGGCTCGAATAAGAACAGGAAAGGAAACAGTGAAGCGAGGGGAGAAATGGGGTCTGAGTGTTGAGAAGAGGCTCGTAAAAACCCGAAAGGATATACGCAGGAATGATGAAAATAAAAAAATTTAAAAAAAAACATAAAATTATTAATGGCAATGAGTTTGAGTCCGCTTTTATCGCTCATATCACGTTCACGTCACGTTCTAAAGTTGACTCTCCGGTTCAAATCCGTAAACTTGGATATAACTTCCGGAATGACCTCTTATAGTCCGGGAGCCGATTAATATTTCTGGGAGTTATTTTCGCACGCAGTAACCAAAGTTTTTTCGGTGCATTTAATCATGTTTTTCAACGAATCAACCGTCTAGCCATTGAGTTCAGATGGATTCAGCTAGGGTAGGCTTTCGGAGAGCTGAAAAAAACTTAATCGCATTGAACTTATTTTCGCAGAAATTCTGCTTATTGCACCCATTAAGGTGATCGTAAAACTTAGTTGAAGGTGAGTCTGGCCAATTTCTCAAGATGGAAAATGAGTCTTGCACACGAATAACTGCAGAAAAAACTTGTGGAACTTATTTTCACATGTTTAAACACTTGACAGATGGTCAAATGCTTTATACAATAATTGAAGAAAGCAGTCTGGCTATCATTTAAGATCATTAACGCCTAGACAGACTATCCGGAAGATGCGTTAGTCGGCGATTCACAAGCGATCGTTACACTAACGTTTGTACTTAAACCGTGATTACAGCCTTAATTTTGCACATCTGAATTTTCTTCTGATAATAGATTACACTATGATGTGAATAAAAAAAAAACAGTCTGGCTATTATTTTGAATTGTCTTAACGTCGCCAGACTCATTAAATGTTAGTTATTAACGTCGTTTTAGACGTCTCCTGCATCTCTCGTGCACAGCATCCCCTAAATTCCATATCAGCTGTCATAATTATCGTTCAATTATTCATTAAAAAATATTTTCAGATCAGAAAAAAAAGATTTTAGATAAAATTTCACGAGTTATCACATAATATGGTCCTGAATGAAATCCCGGAATTTCGAGAAAAAAAATATGCTTTGGTGAGATCCTTAATAATAAGAAAATGTCTGAGAACATTTTGTAAAAAATAAACGTGGCTCGCAATATTGTTCGGTTCTATATTCGCTCCATCTCCAAGCCCTTTTGGAGAAGTATACGTGATCAAATACGTGATAGAGAAACTCTCTTTGACTCGAAATTTGGACTAGAACTCCAGTTCACAAGAGTCGCAGTAGCAACTCGGAGACAAGTACATTTACAAACGAGTTTGTTCCCAGACTCTTTACCGGACTGACCGCGTTTCCCAACTCTTTTCGAAAACTTTGAAAATTTGTTTCTGTATATTAAGATAAAATAATTATAGCAGTTTAGACGATGTTTAGGTATTTTTCATTTTTGTTTCATCTGATACAGAACGGCTACATTGATTATACGTTGCTCAATAATATTATTGACGAGAGAATGAAATAGTGTTCGAGTGATCGCATTGCATAATTAATCGATCAAGTCATTGAAACCATTTCGCTATTGAATTACCAGAACTTCGAAACGGGACGTAACACACTTTCGTCAACATATTCATCCAATCCCATAACGAGCTCTCTGCCCTATTCATTTTTCTATTTCACTTCGTCGTTTGGTAGAATAAAATATAAACAGCAGCTCGATCAATTTTGTGTCGAACCGTGTTTGTTTTTTTTTACTGGATTAGAGAAGGCATGTCATTGTTCTGAAATAATTCGATTTCTATAACAGCCTTGTCTCATTTTTTTGTATAAAATTCATCTATAATCCATCCGTTGTAAACTTTTTCGAGTAAATTCTATTTTCAAATTATCTCTTCTTGTCCCAAAACTTTTCTTTACAGCGATAGCACGCGTTTTGACGCTTAACGGGTGATCGAGATGTGACAAAATATTTACAAAGCGAGAACACGCACTCGTATGAAAAATATGCGGAAGTCTTCATTTTGAAACGTTGCTTGGACCAATGTGATCAAATTTTTAATACGTTTCAACCACCTGTATACTTTGAATTGTGGAAGGAATACGTGTCACGCAGAATCGCTGACGAAATAATGGTCAGAAGATAACTCATTAAGGCAATCATCCAGTAGTAGCCATAGCATTATATCATTTATAGACTTTAAGGAGTAGATAAAAAAAAAGATTGTCAATTATTGAACGTAATTTGTTTTAATAAGATGAGAGAAAACCTGTGCAACGCACCTACTGAAACGAAAGTAAATCTGATCACTTTTCTTTGGCGTAAGAATACCAATTAGCCCAAGAAATACTATAAATTCTGTTTGCAAGATAAATCAACCCCTATAATTGATAAACATATTTCCTGGATAACGAGTATTCTCTTTTCTCCTGCTAACCCAGGATAGTACATAAAATCGTGGATATGAATTTCTGGAACACTGTAATTTATCATAGAGTGAAAAATATAAAATGGTATAAAACGGTTATGAGAGCGTAGAAACATGAAGATCCGAGACAAAAAAAAAAGTGTTTTTCTCTTGCCAGGCTCTGGCGATAAAAAATAAATTCTTCGGGATCCCACATTCGTATCCATCGGAACTTTGGTCCACGTATACATACACATAATACACAAAATCGATGAAAATAATACAGAGCGAAGGATGAAAGAAATCTTCAAGGAGAAAAACTTACCTGTGAGCTGGCCATTCTCCATCAACGGTGGTTGTTGGTGCGGACGTGCTTCGATTTGGTAGGCTCAATCGTGGACCAATTCTTAGGGTCATGGGACGTCTTCGTCGTAGCGTGTAGTCTGGAATTCGAAATAAAAAAAACGTTGTTGTTTAATTCTGCTAGAAAAAACCGGATTGATAGTTGAAAATTAAATTAGTAATTGGGAAAGGAAGCTCGAGTAGAAAAAGAGATTTATTTGACGTACACTGGTTCCCGCTCGAAAGCTCAAGGCCTTTTTTTAACCTTACGAAAACCCTGATCACGTTTAAGTGCAGATCGTCTGCGTCACGTGCGCCTTTATCGTTCATTCGCAGGGTCTGTCTGTCGACCAAGAAACAAGACCCGAACCTTTTGTAAAGCCGCGTCTCTACCACGTTTTACGTACTTCGAATGGCGACTGACGTAAAGGATCTACATCTCGACTTCTCGCCAGGGCCAGAATATTCATGCTTTCAACGTTAACAACTATTGTTCCGTTCGTTTCTCGCTTTTATTTTGTCGAATATTTCATTTTTTTTCTTGCATCTTTGACATGAAATAAAATTGCGTATAATGGATCATTAAAATTCGATGAATCTATGCATCTAGGAGATAAATCATTGCCATAATGGATGCACTGACTGATCGAGTACAAACCATTCGGATCGATATGAAAATTTTCATCCGCACGTGATCAAAATAATACAACATCTTTTTTCTTGTATTTACGAAGGAGCCTGATCGCCAAGTTTCCCTCGCTATGGATAACTCGATAAATAAAAATATTGGTGGGACCAAAGATTCAGTTTTCATCTTTTTCCATCTTTTCACTTTCTGAAGTTCAATTTATATAGATATTTTCCTGACAATAGATAGATAACACGATGAAATATAAAAGCAGTTCGAACGGGAAACTCGTCTCGGGGGAGACCATGCCGTCTAGAATTACCGCGTCGCCACCTCGAGTATTGCTCACTGAGCGAAAAGAGCATCTTCTTTACACCACGTTGATCAAATAATCTACTCGGTTGAGGGGGAAAGAATGAAAAAAAAAAAAAAAAAAAAACGTATCGCGAGAAATCTTATACACGCAAACTTGAGATTCTATCGATGCAGTGATGCCGCATAAGTTTTATCCACCTCAGGTTCGCTGTGCGTAATGTCATTTGAATCTCACAATAATCCAGGGAATCTTCCATTTTCACGTTTCAATGAGAATAATTTGGTGGAATTTCGACTCTATCTCTTCTCGGAATCCCTTGTCATCGTATAAATTACCTGTGACATCATTACACCTATATTTGTACTCGCGAGCTCGATCGCACAGACAACAAGAAAAAAAAATAAATGTTCAAAATACTGAAATTCTACCAGCCGTGCGAACTTGCATCGTCACATGACACGGAAAATTCTTCAACCTTACAACTCGTATCCCATTTTGTTTTTTAGCTTTTAGTACAATACCGTTAGTCGATATCGACCCCATTTTTGTTGTCCTGAAATCGTCTTAACGGAGATAAATTATAGACATGAGTGCAGAAAAACTTTCATTCTTTAATAATAATAAAACAATAACGTTTACGAGAAATCCATTTTCATCAAAATTAAGATTTCGAAGAAACCCTTCGAATACTGAACAATGATGGAATTTAACAAAAACGTCTTTTATCGAGATTCGTAGAATGTTGAAATCGATCACGATCACGTATACACCCTTAGAAATTTAATCAGCTCTATCTTTAATTCGTTTGAGCACAATCTAAAGGGGAGACAGCACAAAAGACAGCGACGGATCCACTTTAATCGGTGAAACTTCTATTGTTCATATAGAACCGTTGAAGCGATCGATTTACTAGCATTCGTATATCGGATGAATAGCTGAACTTTTCCATGGATTAGCAACGGTTAATGCACATGGAATCGATTATGTGCACAGAAATCGATCGAATCACTTTCCGTTGAAAATTCGTCGAGTAAATTTTGGTCGGTATTCCTGCTGGGTGGTTTAGACGAAAGACATTCTGTGGTTCTGTGCAGTAATTACAATCCATGGAAAAAGTCATGGTTATTGCCACAGCTTTGGATATGTCGAACATTGCATAATCACCAGTTCCTTTATTGTTTAATAATATATTTATTAATGAAATCGTCTAATGAATGCTGAGCTCAAATTGAAGCAGAATTTCGTTGCATTTTCAGGTTGAAAATGTGAAAATTAATCGTCCGTCTTCCGAGTCACCTCAATTCTCAATTTAATCTGGAATCATGTCAATGAATTACATCGAATCAAGTACACCAAAAGAACTGTCATTTACAGAGAAAAATTACTTGGGAAATTGAAACGCCGAGCAATTCGATTTTTCAAGCTATGTCAATAGAAGAAAAAAAAAAGGGAACGGCCATAAGGAAAAATACGTTTTTTTTTTCAATCGAATTGATGTGATCTCTCGAAATGATAAACGAGACATTTTTTTTTTTTTACCACTCCCAGCGAAGCGTATCATTCGAAAGAGTGTGCGTATGTTTGTGTTGACAAAAGGGTGGACAGTGGGATTGGAGTTTGTGAGGTGTAAGCTCAAGGATTAAAGGAAAGCTCTGTCTCTCATCCAGTTGCTACATTGTTGGAGGTTCGAGAAAACATCAAGATAATTGCGAGAGTAGTATTAAAAAGCTTCACAGCGAATTTTCTCACGTTTCTTTCTTCTCTCTGTTGCAAGCGTTTTTATTTCATTCTCAACGGCTCGACGATTCGATTACGAGGCAAGACAGTTCACGATGGCCAGCAGAGATCGCTTTGCCCGGTGAGTTACGAGAGTGCTCGGTAAAATAAATAAATAAATAAAAAAGGGAGAAAAGATACGAAAAAAAAAACGGACCCAGCTCAGGGAAAATCTCTTTGGATTTTCTTTTCACACAATCGTACCTTACCCTCCCCCCCTCTTCCTTCTCCTCCTCCCCCGCTTACGTGTTTCCTCTCAGTTTACGCGTTCTCTGACCTCTGTTCCGATCGCACAAGATACCCTCTACAGATTTTACTTATTTCTTCGTGGCTCTGGACGCATTTGGACTTTGGACTCGAAGTTTTTGACTAAAACTCATCTTAATACCTTTATGCATGGGAAATTCCATGGATATTTTGTTCGATTTCGTTAACGGTGGTTATGAGATGCAGGTTTGTTCATTAGTATACCAATTCTAAGTAATTCCTGTATAAAAAAATATCTCATCTGTTATTCTCCTGAATAATAATAATAATAATAACGATAAAACAAATGATAAAAGTAATAATAACGGAACAAAGGTCTTGCTAATCTTAAAACGATTTTTTCAATTTTTAATACCTAAAGAATACAAAAAAATACAGGCGAGAGACAAAAAAAAAGAATGACCTAACTGGCGGAATTATTTGATGCGTCTGTTTTTGATACACGGAACAAGATCGATGAATTTTGTAAAATTATAAGAACAAGCTATCATTGTCGGAAGGACTCGTGTCAACTTCAGGCTTGAGAACAGAAGGTTTGTCCGAATCAGCAAAAGATCCGTGTCAATCTGCCGCTATATAGTGAGAAAAGGTTAGAAGACTGAAATCCTCAGAGGTTATCTAAACGCGTCGGGATTTCGGTATAAAATGAGAAAGCGGTATGAAAATAGAGTGGAAAAACGAGTGGATTAATGTAATTATCAGGAAGCAGATGACAGGTTGAAATCCTTCGCCTTAAACACAACAAAACATCAGCAATGAAAAGATAAAAAATTCAAAGAATATATTATTTTGAAAGACGCAACGATGAAAAGCTTGAACCCTCGCAACCCGACACGCTGCATTGAAACGGAAGAAAGTTCATTTTTTTTTTCGAATTACTCCCTCTCTAGTCAAAATAAACAGCTTATATAGTTCGATCCATCGACTTTATATTCTCTGCATATTTTTTCTGTTTTGAATATAGAACTACTTGTTTTCTTCTTTCATCAATACTGAATTAGGAATGAAATGAAAATTAAACAAAAAAACCAATGATGAAGAAAGAACGCTATTCTTTTGTCAGTAATTGATCGATCGTAATCGATCCGTAATATAGCATGTACTACTTTTACGTGGTGCTGGGACACACCTAATTGGAAGGAATACGGTAACAAAGGAAGATCCACCTGCGACGCAAGGCCATCTGGTGTCGCAGGCTCACGTTTTGTTTCTTTTTTTTTTTTTTTTCGAACTCTCGCTCCTTTTGCCTGCTTTCTTTCTTTCATTCTTTCTTCTTCTTTTCTCTACTCATTCACTCTTTTTTCACTATCAAACTTTTCATCTTTCTTTCTCTCCCTTTTTCTCTATTTTTTTCATTACACCCTTTTGGTAGGCTGTGACGTTGATGCGATTATAGGAAAAAAAAAGAAATAAACTTACCGTTTGCCGAGCAGAGAGAATTGCGCCCGTGAAATACATGAGGCGACAAATACTGATGGTGAGGATTGGTCGGAGTTGGTGGATTCGTACGACTCGGCGCTGATGTTGTAATCCACGAGGGTGTAGCTTCCCTTTTGTTATCGACATGTTCCTCCGACGAGGACACGGGGATTTCGTTGGTCACCCGTACCTCGATTCCCACAGTCTGCGCAGTTCAATTATTCGACAAAACAAAAAATCAAGAATTAGCTGAGCATTACGATAGATCCAGAAACAGAAAACATGAGTTTTCATTTTTCAAGCTCCCAATAATTTTCACAAGCTTTCAACAAAACTTTATAATTTATTATTTTCAAATATCCATCGACATTACTGTTAAAAAATACTTGTGAAGAAAATAATAATTAATCTTTGGGGGTTCTAATACACGAAGTCTAAGATAACCGGAACGGGCTTGATGCGGGAACTTTATGAACTTTCTCTCGCCAATTCAACATCTGTTCTCCAAAAATATGGTATGATGAGATTCCCCAAAAACTTTCTTCTCAAGTTTTTTTTTTTTTTTCATAAATTGCGACGAAATCATCATTGGGCTACTTTTTTAATAAATTTTCCAACAACGATTTTCGTTTCTACATAATGTTTCATATAAGACGTTCATTATTTTATCTCTGTATACGTCAGTATAAGACAAAGATAAACAGACTCGAAAGAGAAATTATTTAATTCGTGGCATTACATTTTTTTTCGTCATTTATAATGTCAACGTATCAAATTTGTTTAAATTTTTTTTTTAATATTTGCAAACCCCATGGAGCACCGTAAATTACTATACTGCCGAGTTCTCTCAAGTTATTAATTGGAAGCTTCAAAGACGAATCAATGTACGGTAAAAAATTCTGGATTGAAAAAACATTTGCATGAAAATACTTTTGAAATGTAAATCAAAATATTCCAGGGATCTTCGGAACCGTCTACTCTATTCGATTGAAATAAAGTGAACAGATTTTGGACAGTGATATTTAAACAAGAAGAATTGAATGGGGAAACAAAATTAAAAAAACACGTTTTTGACAGATGAATTGATTAATGATAAAACAAAAGGTTTGTCAAAAAGTTTTTTACTTCGACAAATGATGTAGAAATAAAAATCCCATTATTATTTATTTCTCATTAATCCGGTGATGCATCGGATACAAATCAAGTTCTAAGTTTTCAATAACTCCCTTGAGGGTTTCAATATCAGCATTCAACTGAAACCATCGATAGAACTGGGAAAGCTTCAATTTCATTTCAATTGTACACAGACAGAGGCCAGGGAGAAATGCTCATATCGAAGCGAATGCCTCTTGCACGATACAAAACGGCAGGCTTTGATGTTTAAACTACTGCACATATGTATTTCCATTAAAAACAACCAATCGATGGTCGGAGGGCGAAAAATAAATTGGAAAAAGATTTAACCTAGAATTTCCATCTAGTCTTTTTCCTTCAATTTTTGGTTCTCTGCTTTTATATCAGCATCCATTCGTTGCAATGTGATTATTTATCGCTCTATTGATATATATATATGTACATATAAGGTATTCCACGCCAACTCAGCCAACTTTTTCCCTGACCCCTGCTATATAATTTCGTTCAATTTTTTGTCTGAGTGCATGTCAAAAAGACACTCTGATATTTTTTTACATTTTTATAAACAGCCCTTATTGGAGGGTGGAGGGGGGAAGAAACACTCCGTCCTAAAAATCTGAAAGAATTCCAGAAAATCCGTGATTGTATGTAGAACATTTTACGCTGTTATCCATAGTGGTAGTATGATTTTTTCTGTATTTTACGAGCTATTAACGTTGACGAAATACCGAAATATTTGCGAACCACTCACTCAGGGCTGATTGATTATTCAAAAATTGGCAAAAAAGATCTCATTCGAATCCACAATATTTAAATATCTGCCCGAAGTATAAGCGGTTCTCAAATTTTTCAGAATTTTTCTTTCCCGATAGCGTAGGATGTTCTATATACAATCACAGATTTTTACAATTTATTCAGATTTTCAAAACAGGGCGTTCCTTTTTTCAATTTTTTTTTTACAATAAGAGCTGTTTATAAAACTATTTAAAAAAAACTCAGGGTTTCTTCTAGACTCAATGTACTCATATAAAAAAATGAATGAACTTGGCAAAGGTCAGGGAAAAAGTTGGCCAGGCCTCACATACTCTACCGTAACTTGATTAATCCTCTAACATGTCGGTATAGATCTCAATGTGCAATTTATTTGTTGATATCCCGAACATTATTTAGTCAAGTCTAAAAAAAAGTGATAAAATTACGAGAACCCTTACTGTGCACGCCTCTATTGGATAATTAAAAATGGCGCCATCGTCCCCAATGAAGAAAGGCAGTATACACGCAATGATCGTAAAAAAGTGATTTTAACAAAAAAAAAAAAAAAACGCGCACTCCAGTGGCGTTATTTTATTTCAAGTCTCACAATTGAATTTTTTCGACTTGGAAGAGTAAATATATGTTTCCAAGATTTTCAAAATGGAATTGCATGGCTAAGAGGGTTAAGTGTGTCATTTTTTAGCAGATTACATATAAGATAATAGAAATGATCTGCTAGAGAGGCTTAAGACATCATACGTTCCATTGTTTTTGGAAAGCTTCCTGTATTTTTTGAACGAAGCAAAAATTTCAAGAGTGCTCACGGCATAATATTCGGGCTATTTTTATTATTTTTTATTTCCCTACTATTACTGCAGATAGGAGAGCATGACAAATGTATCTGAAGATTTGAGAGAGGGATCAAAAAAGAAAAAAAAATACAGTTATACGAATATCTCTACGTATATATTTATATTTGATACGGAGTATTATACAGTCTGCAGGTTGAAGAATGGAGAGAAAAAAAATGAGGCAAAAAGATTTTCGTCGAGGGTAGACATTTTGTACAGGTTTATGTGAAAAGTTTAACGAGGCCATAAATATTGCTTAAACAAAATAACAATATCTATTCCTCAAGCAGCGTTCGAGAAATTTTACACTGTCTGAAATGATTGAATTTCAAGAAAAAAAAAATTGTTACTGAATCAAGATTTCAAGATATTATACTGGTGCAATACTAAACTTTTGTAAAAAGAACTGAAGAAAATAGCACAATTCTACCTTCGTATTTATACCTCAAATTTATTCATTAAAAAGAAAAGTTCTGGGCGATTGAGCTCTCCCACATCGGTGGCAAAGTATGAGATATAACCACGTGGATAAGAATAGAAGAAGAAATATTAGCATTGAGTTAAAGTAAGTGTCTGTTCTTTATGACCTCATGGGGCAAGAACCCTTTTCTATTTGTCAATGTCCACACGGGGATCTCTTGGAGAGAAAAAGAAAAAAAGAAAAAATAGTGAAAAGAAAAAGAAAGGTGAGAGTCAAAAAGCAAGAGCACAGACCAATTTATTCTACACTTCGGTCTTACTGAAATCGAAAGTCCCCCGAATCACCGGCAATCCGAATTGGGGATCTTTCAAGGCCACGAAATGATCCTCAGGAGGCTCGTGATACACCCTCATCGGAAAAGACTACCGCGAACGTACCTTGTATTTCAAGCCGGAGATAAGCATTATTATGGTGATCCTTATTTCATTGTTCTTTTATTTCTTCATCTTAGCACGATGTGTATAGGAATGCTATGAAGGCGTGCTAATGAGTTAAATTTCTGATTCAATCAATATTTTTTATGAGCGATGATTACATCATTTATTCTCTCTGTTGGTGCCCATCAAGCACGATCTACTACCACCTGAATTTGGCCATGAATTACATGCAACATTTTTCTTATTAAAGATCCACATTAAAAATGGATTTTAAACGTATCAAAAGACAAAAAAAAATCAAAACACGTATGTTTCAGCTATCAGAAACGACTTCTGTTTCTTTTTATTGTCTCTCGTCGTTTGATAACCTTAATCGCCCCCATACGGTTATGGAGGGTCTACGCGATAAATCAAGTAACTTCGCTATCTCTCGATATACCGCACGATATGATCATATAACCGTAGCGAATTTTCGCGTCAATAGCTCGCTTCGTTGGCAATCAATTCAATCGTTATTGATAGGGAGGATCGAGGAGTGAGTACGAGAACCGATAAAAAAAAAAGAACCCCCTTCTCGTATAAATATTCGTTTCCCGGATTTCTTTCCTAAATTCTTATATCTAAATATATTATGATATAATTCGTGATGAATGAACAAAAAATCTTCAACGATGTTATGGAAAATAAAAAAAATTAATTTAAAAAAGAATTGTTCGTGAAAACAACAACGCAAAATAAATAAATGATTACGTTCAAAAGTCTATCAGATATTCGAAACATTCGAGGAGACATCTACGAATTATCGAAACATTCCCAACCACCAAATTTTGATCGAATTTTCACGCTATCGATCCTCGCGATTCAATTTGAAATCACAAGGAATTAAAATCATGAGTCTGACCTTCGAAAGTGCAGAAAAAAGGTAGGACTCGGTAGATCCACAAAGAAGACACGCTACTTTTTCCCATTCATATACAATACCCGAGTACACGAGTCAACGTATATAGGTAACGATGTATACACAGCTTGTCTAAAAATCGATGAACTAATAACGCGAAGCGCAGCCTATGCATACATTGCTTATCTACGTGTACTATATTCACCCCTATAACTATGTCGGTATGCGATAATACTGTCTCCCAGTGGCTTGGACCCTCTCGAAGCTCCTGAGAGTTTCACACACTGAATAATTCAATTTGTCAACGTGTATTACGGTCTCGGCATTTTCGCAAAAAAAAATTTTTCGTCGTGGGAAGCTCATACGAATATTCTCTAAACTCGCGTATACTATTATATTACGCAACAGAGTTCTTCTTATTTTTTTTCAATATTTTTCAAAGTAAGACATCAGTTGTTGACAAGAGAATGACTCGCAGCTTGTTGGATTTTATCAATGGGAGAAGCATCATAAACAAATTTAAGTTACGAGGAAGTGATGCGAGCATTTTCAGTATGCAAGTATTCTTTGCATTGAGCTAAAAAATCGTTGCTCGACATTCCTGTTATGCGCTCATTAATAAACAAACATTTATTTGGCCATTAAACTCGGTTAGCATGCTACGAAAAAGAAATATAAAGAGAAAAATAAATATTCCATCGAATAGCAGAATAATCACCATTGATCTATGTCGAACATGCTTTTCTCGGTTCAGTGTGTCGCAGCGTCAGAAAGTGTATTTTTCTTTTTATTCCACACACACATACTGATCGATCCTCAACTTTTATTCTAAATGAAATTTTGTTACATGCCTGAACATGGGATACTCGCCAAAAAAAAAAACAAAAAATAAAGTTCACCGAAACCAATACTTTGGATATAAGGAAGCGAAACGAATAAAAAGTTTTCCTATCGATCCTTGTCTCGGCAAGAATGATTGTTTGTCGTAGGTTTATCGCCTCCGCACACAATACAAACTGCTTGAACTCGATTTGAAAGTTTCAGTAATACGAACACAACGAATAAGTGATCAATTTTCTATTGTCAATCTATATACTTTCATAATAATTCATTAAATCATATAACAATTCATATTTTCCATAAAGAAGATTCAGTGAAATCATTTTTTTTTTTCTTCGTTATTCTCAAACAACTTGTATGAGCCAATGATTTCGCTCGAAATAAAACGATTTCAAGCTTTCGGAATAGATGAATATCTACGAGTAATTTGCCTTGAACGAAAGCTAAAGAAAATCGATTCCGACAAATTTTATATAATCGAACCGTCTAAACGGATTTTTAATGAACGTTGTGTTCTCCAATATTTCGAGTTACAGGAACATTCAATTAAAAGTACTAACTGTTCCACAATTACGGAGCCTATATGTTCACGTCTGATGTATCAGCCTTGGCACAGAAGAATACTGAGAAAGTATATATTTTTTATCGAACTCGAACGAATCTTGAGAGGGACCTACTATTTCAACGAATTTTCCCAAAGGGGACTACAACCCAGCCCAGTAACAGCATCGCCACGTGCGTTCTCTTCAGAATTTCTTGATCTACTTCTGTATAGCCATATTACTAAAAATATGGAGGAACGAAATAAAATTTAGCATGAAAATCCTTCAAGAGAGAAAGGTAAGCCAATCAGCATCGAATTTACTCGATTCAAGGCTCGTCTTAAATAAAGTACGATTTGGAAATGTATCGGAAAAAAAGAACCATTTCAAAAATATACTCATCGATACTCGAGATCTTATACTATTGGAGCGCTCTTTTGCCCTTTTCCATGAAAAAACCTTTCATTGCAGCTGTATAGAAGATGCAGTTCAATGATAGATATAACAGAATTTTAAAATGCGTGGTAAAACGCATGCCGGCAATCGCTGACCACCAATCGTATGAGATGCTACACTGAGAAAAAAAAGTGGTAAAATTTTTCTAATACTTGGCGTCGAGTCGCTACCGCATCTCTTGATTCGTAAGAACAAATTATAATAACGATTCGATTTTGACCACCTATGCTGGCTGGTGAGTTTACGCTAACAGCTACCGGCAGAGATCGGACCGCTTGGCTTCTTCACCTTCAAGCAGCTCTACATTCGCGTCATTTCGCAACGATTCTGACAATTCGTCCATTTTCCCGCCTCTCACCAGGCACACAAGACCAATCTCGTTGGAATGACGTTTACGTGAAGTAGACAATTAAACTGCCACTTAGCCTTTCGACAGGGCGCGGACTAAACAAGAGGCAAAAAAGTAACAACTCTGAAGTTTCTCTATTCTAGTCATTTCCATGTTATGATTGAAATGTAACATCAGGGAACTCTCATCAGACGAAATAATAACGATTCTGACAAGTTTTATATACTCCATCTTTTGGATAAACAAAATTCAGTCTTTACGTACCGGAAACATTGTTCGAGATAAGCGAATATTACGAGTGGGTACCGAGCCCAATTCATATGAATTTCCAATCTTTTCCAAATATAGAAACCGAATGCATCAGAATTCGTTCGTCGTAGAAATCAAAAGGCGCGGTGGCGGCTCAACACCACCAATATATTAAAAAAGAAAGCTTGCGCAAAAGCCCTGCCGCACTCTTATATACGCGAATATGCCGGTTTTATGACATCATAACGTAGAGATATTCTTCGATTCATTTTTCTCGAAAAAAGAAAAAAAAAATGTTGAATTTCGAAGCTTACCTAAGGAAAGCCTTATTAATGACGCTGAAGTTTGCAACGTTGGAGTCCAACGAAATGATCTAAAAAAATTCTCCAGTAATTTCAGTAATTATCCAATTTTGTTCCCTGCCGAATTTGCAATTCGTAGTTTTTTAAATCTACACCAATGATTCGTGAAATGAAAAATGATTGCATTACAAACGATTTTTTTCGTTCATTTCGTTGGACTCCAACGTTGCAAACTTCAGCGTCGTCCTTATTAGAGAAAATCTCAGTGAAGACGAACGCTGAAAATATAGAATAAGGTGACATAATTTCTAAACTCAGCGGTTTCCTGATAAAGATATTCCACGACTTTATCCTATATCAAACTCCCTTCGCTGAATCAGCATATTCAATATTTCATTCGGAATATTTCGCGACAATCTCCGGAAGGCAAATATTTATCCTCTTCTAGTTGAAAATATGTTTCCTTAGCCATAATGATGATAAAATATAAGGTCAAGTTCAAATACGGTTTTTCCGTGGCAAAAGATTGCGGTTCATTTACCGATTCTTGGATATTGCAAAGTTAAAGTATCGATGTGGACTGTGCAACATTGATGAAAAAAAAACGAATAAAAATTTTTCGTTTCTGAAATGGCGAACGTAATTCTCCAATGACACGCGAAGGTAAGGTTTCGCACAAGAGTGAAATCTGAGATCGTCCAATTTTTTGCGGAGCGTAATGAGGGCCAAAACGTAGTTGTCTAATTATAGACAAGACCACAGGGCAAAGGAGGAGTTTTAATAACGATATTTCAGTGAGCCCCGTATCAATTTATTCCTGTAAAATATATGCATACATGTTTATAAAACCGAGGAGACTGTAGAGCGACGAAAAGGAGAAGGAAAAGGGAAAGATGAAGAAGTTGTGTAACTTGATACAGGAGGATACGAGCAGAATTTATAGGGGTGTTTGGGGCTGCGGAAAGGTTCTAGCTGGAATTCGAGTAGGATGCGATGTGAGTAAATACGCAGCAATCGATGAGTGCGGAATATTTAAAGGAAAAAGATGGAGGTTAGGGAAAGTGGCCGTGGCTCGGAAGGGCAACGTTTGCCACAAGTTTTCCAACAATATAAGTTGAGTTTGTTTGAGTTGAGAGCTGAACTAATATATTTAGTCTGTAAAGCTGTGCCATCACCGTACCAACTTTACCATAAGCTGTACCTTTTGCTTTTGCTTTGGTACTGATTGCACTAACTCGTGTATATAAGTTCGATCCTTTCGTCCCTTTGATTCAACAGTAAATTACAATGAAAATATGCGTTTGAGCCAGTAGTTTGGTCAATCTCTGGTCAGCCAGTGGTTGCGCATATTATTCATATATAATGTACGGAAGTACGCATACAATTCGAACGAGTTGTAAGTCCCCATAATTTGTGGACTATTAAGAAGATGTCAATTTCGCAGCAGTCAATCGATGATCAACCGACGGGAGTATATTCTGTTATGCCAGTGTTCGCAGCAACTGGATTTCATCTACATCCATTCTGTTTGATAAGAATTAGATTAGAAAAACGTTTTCATGCTCTTTTCTCACTGTTTCAGAAAAAGTGACGGTGAAAAATCGATCGTGCTACGCTCGACCGACGCGCGTAACTCGAGCGGAATAATACATCTCAGCACTAAGGTAGATTTTTTTAAGCGTGCAAATTTTAGTTCAAAATCGGTACGGTTTCGACGGACGTTGCCCAGAAAAGTCGAAGTACGAACTGCAAAGAAATTTTTTAATCTTTTATAAATTGTAAAAGTAATCATGATTTGAATTTAATTCGATTAATCTTCAAATAGGATCAAATAAATTTTTCATTTCGCGTATAACACGCTACCCAACACCTTATACCGTTGAAAATGTAATAAATTTCCTGACTGTTACTTATATTTTGTATTTGTAATTGATGTTGTAAATATACGCTCTTCTTCTATTGCTAGACGTTGCTATATTTTTTCAAGTTTCCCAACAGTCTTAATTTTGATATCGAAATTAAGTGAAGAGTGCTAAATTGTTGATTGGATTCAGAATACAAATATACAAAATTCGTTTCAACGTGGATATCATTAACGTCACTTTCATACAACCTTTACGAATTTATTCATTTGTAGCTTCAGACAACGGATCAAATAGAGTTCTTTCATATAGAAAACTAACTGTTTTGTTGACGTCTCGATTGTTCGACCAGATGTCGTACTTCTAATCCGTTAAGTACAAAAAAGCGATGTGTGGGATTGACAAGGAAAAAAAGGAGCGAGCAATAGTTGTATATCTATAGAAAAACTTTCGGAAAGACGAAAAATAAAAGCGCGAACTATGCGATAGAAAGGGACAAGAGCGGCAGCATGGCAAGACAAATTGCAAACTATCATGATCTATGAGACCTATACGCGGTCTCAATAATAGAGAAAATTTGTTTTTCCAATTATTTTTGTACTATGAACGTTTTAAATCGTATGAAGTTTCTACAGGCTTCAAGTTTCATCGATGTTTGTGAAGATTTTCGTGATAAGCAAGACGAGAAATGGTTGGGAGAGGATTTTATTAAGTCGCTGTAAGTAAAGCTTCACTAAAAAAATGCCTTTCGAAAAAAATAACAAAAGGTTTATCTGTGAATTTTTCAAACTGATTTATCCCGCAACACACCACCGGAGCGACAGAATTTTTGTTTCAACAGTTATTCCATGGACAAGGGTTTACGTGTAATAAGATAGTTAATTGGGGTATTTCATTGTTTACCAAAAAAAAATACCAGAAACGCCTGTTTTTCAGCCCTTTGCCCAGGTGAAATCCTTTAATGACTGAAAAATATACAAGCGAGAGAAACCAAAAGTCTATTGTAACAAGCAAGATTCGTTGAAACCGCTTCAACACTTTCCTAACACCAGGTCGAAAAAAAAAAACCGAAAAAATCACAGATTGTCCGAGTCAGGGAGCCATTAAACGAGTTTCGTGTGGTCGATAGCAAGGCTACGGTGGTACAAAGAGCTACTGAGGGAACGTGACACGTTTCAACAGATGGAAGTAATGACGGACTCAGGCGTTGTGACCCGAGGTGAGTAGGGCGGGGAAAAAAAATCTCTAATTTAAGAGTCTCGTCGAGAGGTAATAAAGTGTCAAACCGCGAAATAGTAAAAGTAGCTCACGAAATATTTGTGCGGTATCAAATACGTAGTCTTCTTTATATTATCACGTATCGAGATAATTATCTAGAGACGCAGCAGCGTCTTGACGCCAATTAGATAATGAAAGAAGACGAAAGACCGTAGTTTTAGAAGACTATGAACTTGAATCTGATTCGTTTGAAATTGAAAGAAAAACGCTATTCCAGCTTTAGAGAATTCAGCAGTTTCCAAAGCCCTCTTCGAATGAAGCCTACTGAGTTATCAGAAAACAACTATGGAGATATTATTTCCGATAAGCATGGCATCTGGGAAGAGAAGGACGCCGGTCTGGAAGCCTGTGAAGCTGGATATCAAATAACACGATCCCAAACAAGCGAACCCGAACCAACTCAAACTGACCCAAAGGATTCCAATCAAAGAACAAAGTTTTTCACTGAAAACTAACGCTCGGTGTACGGTATCGTAAATTGAAGTAGCTCATGCACAATCAAAAAGTTAGAAGCGAAAAATAGGTTTTTGCGAATTTGCATGGATACTCATTCCATTATTTTTGCTCCAAACGTTTCCAACCAACGCACTTTAAACGAGCAACGATTTTAATCGATAAAACGACGGTTCAAAAAGATACTTCTACGAGAAATTCACAGTTTAATGAAATTGACGGCGCATATGAACGGAATTCCTAACAGTTTTATATTAAGTTCACATTTGCGCTGTTCAATATGTAAAAATGATAAAGCCTCGAGAAGCCAAAGTGTAACTCTAATCATAATCATTTTTCTTTTATGAATGGAGAAAAGCTCACTACAATGAACTTCTCGTAAGCCGTTGGATATATTAGCCGTATATGCATCGGATGCTATAACTGTCTACCAATCGCCGCATCTATGCAATACACCCCTGGATATCTTTTTACATGATACGGGGATACAGCATACGTGCCGTATACGTATATACCTATAAACGAGCATTCATGAGCTGGATGCACTTTGACATATTATCGGTTAAAGGTTGCTCTCCCAGTCTCATTTCCCGGCTAGTATGCTACACGTGTGTCTGGATTATATTTAACGATAAAATGGTTCCAAGTTCGAGCTACTGAGAAAGTGATCACAACCCCACGAGCCGGCTGCTCGATAGACGGGAACGTAAAAATTCACCTAAACAAAGTCAGTCGTATATGAGCTAATTTAGGATGATCCCGCGTTCACAATGACACCTCACCATCCCATATAACGATCAAGAAAAAGTTTACGGGGAAAAAAAAACCTCTATGGTAAAATATGTACAACCCTTACGACAGGTAAGTGAATAACAGTGTAAATATATGAAATTTTCGTCATCATCTTTCAGCGCGAGACACCAGATAGTTGATCCAGAGTCGCGGTAGCGAACGATTTTCGAAAATTGTTTCGATGAATTAATTGCAGCGTTTTGAGCAATGCTCCAAGTTCACAACACGTCTTCGTTGTTGCCGGGCAAAAATGTTGGCTTTCGCGTCGTTTCGCGTTTTCGGTTCGGGATCGGGATAAAATGTCAGGAGTGAGTACTTATATCGTTTCAATGAAGATATAAAAAAGTACATCACGCGCGAAAACAAGCATCATGTGCAGCGGGCTTCAGCCACCATTTGCTTTGTCATCAAATTTTCTCTTCTTATAATCTGTTTCTAGGGCTTCGAGTTAACGTTTAGTTGGTTCAGTTGTTTTCTTCTGATGAAACTACCTAAAGAAGCGCATCGTAATAGAATCATCGTATGGCAACACTTCGAGTTTGTATTTATATTCCCACAGGTCGACAAAACTATTACTGCGTGAGTCAGAAAAATTTCTCATTTAGATTATCCATAAATAAAGTTATACACGAATTTATAAATCTTGCCTTCAATGAAAATGGTCTTTAAAATCAATTTTTTAATTGAATCGTCCATTTTAAATTTGAAAAATAAACTACAATTAGACTTGGCCAAACACTAGTGAAAGAAAATTGGGAGTTGAGAGACAATATCAACACTGTTCTCCATGTTTTTGGATTAAAATGCACGAAAATTAAAGGCTTACAAAAGTATGGAAAAATATTTTAAAAATCGTTGTTCAGCCATTTCACAAACGTGGTGTCATTAGGTGGTTTCTGCTCGTAGTAAATACTCGGCCGGGTGTCTCTTCAGTGTGAATTCAAAACCTCTGTAAAACGGCTTTTCGTTCACTTTCGATATTATGCGAATATTCCAAATCTCATTTTAACAACAATTTTTTGCCTATAGAAGATGTATTCAAATATTTTTGTATTTAGCATTGAGTACGATAAAAATGACATACATGCGGCTTTTGATGCAACACGTATGAAAACCTTCTATTGGGATTCGAGAGACAACCAAACGCCCAACTGCATAATCAACTATATAGACACATGGATGACAAACAGAGTATGCCCACGTAGAAATGTAGTCCATCAACGCAAGCTGCAGTCCATTATGGGCGGAATCAGCAAGTTTGTAACGCAGCGCGTGTCCAAGCTTCTAGTCCTACTCCTCTTCATCCCCTTCTTTTGCTATGGCTCTCTATCTCTCTTTACCAATCAATCTATATTTCTCTACTATCTCTGGTATCGTACGTAGGTATATCGTCCCATGAATTGAAATTAGGTAACCTTCGCAAACACCAATATCCGGTTTTCGACTTGCAAAGCGTCACTCCTCTGGTGTGTGCGCTGGCGACAGAGTATAAAAAAACACCGGAGTTTCCCCTTAAATTAATGCATACACAGAACTGAATTAAAATACCCGGAATATGAGAAAAAATGTTCTTACGCAGAATAAATATATGAAAAAATCAATAATTTGAAAACTTGGCAATCAAAATATACACCGAATGAAAATCAGAATCCGATGCTCCTATATATAAAAAATGAAATATAAATTTATAGAAAGTGACTTGAAAAAAAAAAACAAAAGTGTGAAAGTTGGAAGAACGGTTATAAAACAATCATAAAGCAACCATAACTTAAGTATCGGCTTGTATATCGTAAATCTTCAAGGGTCGATATCTTGTGAAATCAATTCAATGGCAAAAATTCAATCTCACCGAGATAGCAGAGTCTGAACCTCGTTTAAAGCTGATAGCAAGTGACAAAAACTGTGACTGCGCTGAAAAATCTATTAAATACCCAATGAATAAGCACCTTCTGGGTACCTGTGAAACTGAAAGGATCACGCTCAGGACTTTATTCATGACCATTATAAATATGTGGCAGTAGGTAATAACCCATTCAATCCAATGTCGAAAGCTAGTTAGCCACGTAACGATTGAATGTTCTCATATTTCTATCGATTTAACCGAGATTAAAATCGAGATGAATTTCATGGATAACTACCACCGAATATCCGTGCTGTAGAAAAATTGAGACAAGTACGTTTTCATAGCTCTTGAAAAAAAAAAAAAAAAAAAAAAAAAAAAAAAAAAAAAAAAAAAAAATCTCATTCACTTATTTAATCCACCCAAAAATATTTAAGCCTGCAAAAAGTTCCAAAACGATTATTTTCCCTTAGAAAAATAATTGAGCTCTCAAGAACTGTTGAAATCCTTTGAACGAAATCATCAACTGAATTCGAATCAAGCTAAATTTCTTTAACAGTACAACCCTCGCAAAAAATAAAGTTCCAGCTTTACAAAAAGTTACTAAATAAACAGCGATCTACTGAAGCATAACATGGCCAAGTATACAAAGCTTATGAATATTTTATAAAAGCCATATATTCAATAGAGAGAAAAGTTAGCATCGTATATTTAGCGGATAAATTCATGACACAAATTAGTCGTATCAAATCGAGGTATCCCGCGCACATCCGTAACCCTTTTTCGATACAGAAAATAATGCTTTAAACATTACAAAATCAAATATTGAATGCACAATGTTTTACGTGAGAATACATTCATCGAGGGTGGCTAGTTAACGATGAATTTTGAAAAAAAAAAAAAAAAAAACAGCACAAAAAATGTCTTCCAAACTTTTAATACTTCCGAAAATTGAGGCGTTTATAATTCAGAAAAAAGTCAGTTCGTTTATAACATTGGTCGTAATAACTCACCTTCATAATCAGTCCATGTTTTTTGGCACGATTACGAAAGAAATTTAGAATGAGAGATAGAGAGCTATTCAGATTGACTGGTAGGAACCATGGGATTTATGGATTTATTCCGAGGGTGTGCATGGTGATTGTTCCAGTCCTGGTTTCGTAACCAAGCATAGACAACCATCGACAACACTGGCATAGGTTCAATAAGAGGTTACTACTGATCGTCGAGAGAGACTTTCAGTTATACGAGAAAACTTTTTGTAATAAGAGGGTGAACACAGAGAGGGGAAAAAAATAAATTTTATAACGCACCGAAGTAGAGGTCTCGAAATATTGAGGGTGAAATTGGCGAATATTCATAAGAGTAAGAAAAAGAAACCGGAGGAAACAGATTCAGTATGTATCGTGCTTATCAAGAATTAAATTGGAAAAATTCATCTGTTAGGTATCCTATGAATAAAAATACATTTTTTAAACACCTATTACTAATAGTTCTGATCTTCTCATCTCCATGACATCAATCAACAAGGTGGTCAATGCAGCTCAACAATACGCATCCACTAGAGGATTCTTGCGTAGTGTTTTAGGCCGGGTGACGTTTTGACCTTGATCAGAAAAACTAGCTATTTATTGGCAACTTTTTATTGTGTGTGTTCCTTGGATAAATAGAAGCGTGTTAGGGAAAAAATTGGCGATGAAGTTGCATCCCCGGAACGCACTGTTTAAGAGATTCCAAGTGTCCAAAAAAAAGTCTAGAGCGTGCTGTATAGAAAATGGCAACTTTTTTATCGCGTGTACCACTTGATTGGATAGTGAGGTAGTGAGGAAAAATTTGGTAAAAATATCTAGCCCCAAAAAGCACCGTTCAAAGGGTTTGAAGTCCCTAAATGAATCCGCAGCTTTCTCTATGGTTATTAGCAACTTTTTTATTGCATTGATTCCTTGGATAGGCAGAAACGTGACTGCGGGGACAGAAATTGATGAAATAGTCGCATCCCTTGGAAAACACCGTTTAAGGGGTTCGAAGTTTCTAAAAAAAAATCCATAGCATGTTGTTTATTAATGCTTCTGAAATTTTTATTCATTCCACGACTTTTTGTTAAGTTTAGACTTGATTTTTGATCACGCGAAACTGTTTGTGAAGAGTATATGAAATTGTCTCAACTTTTTTAACATGCAGCTTTACTGTTTTTCATCTTACCTCGAATACTAAACATCGATGGGACTATCGAATGAGTTCAGACGCATGAAACTGGGGGTATCAAAGTTGATCAATGCATGAAAGTTCCTATCAATAAATTTGTAGCGAATGATTTTCTATTTCCAGTAGCTCCATTTGCGACATTGATCTTATTTATCGTGCTTCGAAGTTTCAGAACTGTGCGCAATAAAATAAACTGTACTAGACATCATTAACGATTGATAAACGATCAGGTAAGTAATTAAAGAACGATATTAGACTCTGTGACTGGGAACTAGATCTACAAATTATGGCCACAATTTGACAAATGAACCGGAGTCAATCTATCTGAGCTTCACACAATCCCCTTCAGTTAATTTCAGTTATTTTCTTCTCCTTGTGTCTGTATACAGCAAACTTCGAAACGTTAAGAGTAACAAAAATATCAACACGTTACGGACAGAAGTCGAAGGTCGAGATCAACAAGTAAAACAATGTGAAAAAAATATGACTGGAGGTTCACGTGCAAGATGATGTGTAATCTCTTACAGTCTCATCTCCAATAATGACTATAACACAGATATATATGTGTGCAAGAGCTAATGAAGTTCGATGTTGGGTTCATCGGCTAACAGGATTAAGCTACATTGGATAAGGGTGGTGGTGTGCTTGACGCGGCGACGCTCTCGGGGATCACAAGAATTTCGCCTTCGCAATCAATCAACTTAAAGTCGTGTATATACAGAGCTACAGGACACGTATTTCCCTCGAGTGCTGTTTTATCAGAAAACCTTTAAATTTTTCACATTTAAGAAACAATGAAAATACTACACGCAATGCCATTAACAAGTTGCGAGGCTTTGCGCCACTCGATTTGCTCTTCGCGAGAATCAACACAATTTTCAATATCAATAATTCAAGTGAAAAAATAATTTCGAAAGTTTTTAAAACTAAGTAGTGGATCAAATCGCCAACATGGCGAATGGACGTATGAAAATCAAGAGATGTGATGTCCTTGATTATATCTAGAGATGCGGCAGCGTCTTGACGCCAAGTATTAAAAAGAAAATGTTCGAACAGGCAAGGCAAGACGTGCAGCGTATCTATACACTCGAGATTCCACATAACATTACTGCGACAGAGTTCATTTGTTACTCTAGACTACTAAATTATCCCGAGTCGAGGATCATAACACTCTAAAACTGAAGATAAAGCGGATCGGTTGTCGTCGATTTCAAGATTATTCGAGCAAACGATTGTACGAGGAATCGTAGCCCTCCAAATCAGCATACCAAACGTCGTTCACATCGGCCATGGGAGTAAGACTTTTGGCGAGGGATAGAACTAGCACTATCAGAGATTATAGGTATTTCGATAACAATAATGTCGATGAATACGCACAATGCAAGAAAATTGGAAGTTTTGGATCGTTTAGTTTCGTACAGTGAAACAGATACAAGTATGTAAATCGGTGCATGAATGAATGGTTATTGTAACGACAGTGAAAAGTTCCATCAATGAAATTAACTGGCTCCAATTCCTTCATCGATATTCGGAGCTTCGAAGGATTAAGTCTTATCGAGCAAAATATATAATTAGTTTTACGTTTAACTGCAAATCAGTGAAATTAACATGACCTTCGTGCAGCTGTTTCATAGTCGCAAGAATAGTGTTGGCAGTGGGAAGATTTTAACGTGGAATTCATCAATCCCTTTGTCTAGCGATATATCGTCAATGAATCCCTTTGAAAGCATCAACCACGTACAGACGAGGAAGGGCAATTAAGATTCATCATGTATCATCTCTGACTGTAGATATTGTTGCACATGCATGCACTCATCAGAGTTCTATACTTATTGATGAATACGAGGAACATGAACAGCAATTTAATGGGTTGAAGGGAAACTGCAAGGGCATTCGACTTTCGATAGCAAAATGCAATCTGATAGCCAATACTAGTTCACAACGACTGCACGAAACAATCATTTCACTTCAAACCTATCCCATTTTTCGTGGGCTTTTCCAAATGGCATACCATGAAATAGCCTCAATCGTTTTCTAGATGTTAATACCATGAAAAATATTTCATCAATAATAATTATAATTGGGAAAGAGTAGAAAAAGAATACCTGACAAAAAAATTTGCATAAATGTAAGCGCTGCAGAGTGCTGATGAGCAAAGCTCTGCATGAAAAATTAATTCCTGCACTGATTCGATGAAGCCTTTAAAGGTTCGTAAATCTGCACAGCGTTGAAAATTCATCATAAGATTCGACCAAATTATTCCCTTTGATGTTTTAACAGTGACTTCAGTGAGGTCGAGACTATGTAATTTTGATTTCCAATTATCGAACTGTAGTGTCACGACGACAATTTCATTTCAAAGTTATATTCACGAGATTTCTAACAGACGATGGAGAATGGATGGAGTTTTAGTTGGGGAGAGTAGTGATTCAAATGAAATACCCTCGTAATTAATGGACTAAGCTCTCAATCCTCTTCACTCTGGTCGGCTCAAACATCGTCAAATTTTATTGTATCGCATCCTTATTCCTAAGGGTTTGCTCTCTTTCTCTCTTCGATTATCCTCGCATTTAGCTATCTATTTTTTTGCAAATGTTTCCACCGTTCAGACAGCCAATGAATTTCGTAACATTCTCCAGACACACACACACACGCACACACACACACACACACACACACACATACACACAAATCTCGAGTCGACCGAAATGCCCATATTTTGATACTGCGAGAGAATAGCGACTGCACCTATAAATATCGAGTGAGAGAAGAAAGTTAAAAAATATATTAAAAAAACTAGAGGCATTGGAGTAAATTTAAGCGATATTCCAGTATACCGTTAGAGTAAATTGGGTTGGGAGGAATGTCCCTTCGCTCATATATAATTAAGCGTAACTTGGATGGCCAATGATGCCCTGCTCGTGTCACGGGAAAGTGAGTTAGATAATCAGATTGTTTACCGTAATAGGGGAAAATGGCACATGCAAATAACCGTGTTTAGCAAAATATGACCGAGAGAAAACGTACTGTACAAGATTGAGGTAGAGAGGGTGCGAAGGGGAAAAAGTAGATGGAGAGGGTCAGGGAGGAAACGAGCGGGATGCTGTAACTGTATAGACGGGAATGGACGACACTTTTAGCTCCTATGAACCAGCCACGAAACGATACACATCAGGTGGCAAGGCCGCCGGCGGAGACGAGAAAATTTCTTTTCCCTTAATTCCAACGAACTAAGCCTGACTCCCCGTGGGCGTTACTTTACGAACCATTACGTTCCTGATATTGACCCATTTTCCTCGAATCCACTTTTTTTTTCCTCTCTGCGTGTCTTTACTCAAGTTTTAACATTATACATGTTCTTCGAATAACACCCACCGCCTCGATACAGTCTTATTAGTAAATTCTATCAAATTCTCAACGCTAAAACGTAAATTATCATTTTTCTATATTTTCACCAACTTCTGAAAAAATAAAGCACATAGCACTTTTTTGAAATCTCTACACGATGCTAATCAAGCTTTAGAAGTTTCCATCTAACCTGAATGTTGAATGTCGTGAAAAAAAGGTTTTGTATTTATTTTTTCATTGATTGATCATAAAAAATGGTCAAGAAAGACTCATTTCTTGATGTGTTTCGATTTCTTGAAAATTCCAGTCCCATTGGAACCGCTTGCGGTTGGCGGTTAAGCAAAACCAACCGATATCGACAGGTACACTGCAAAGTATGAATTGCCTCATCTGTATTTTCATCCGGTTTTGCATTTTGCTCGAACAACAATATTCGAGACAGATCCAAATTGCTTAAAATGAATATTCATTACACGGACAGAGCAATAGACGACAAAAATGGAAAAAAAAAAAACCGAAAATGATTATGGAGAGGAAATGGAGAGCACAAAAAATGCACGAGGCACTTTTGAGAGAGTTCGTTATTATAACGGAAGCCTCTCCTTTCGCTGCTTTAATCAAAATTCTTTTGCATATCCTCCTCCTCCTCTTCCATGTATTTTCTTTTACTCTCTGGTTCTTCTCTCCTTCTTTTACATTTTTCTTTTTCTCCTATCTTCAGTCTTTTGTGTCTCAATCAATCGACAGTCTGAAAAACACTTGAATTATTTAGCTTTGACACGCAGAAAATGTCAAGTGACGCCGGGGAATAATGGACTCTTCGTATCCTATGTATTCTATATTAACCATGGCATGTGGATATTTTTTTCTATCTCAACTCGAACGTGCAACTGTACACAGAATTATCGATAATAATGTTTTTTACCTCTTATTGCCATTGCGCTTTTCCATAACATTTTATTCTACTTTTCAAATGAAAAAGTTCGTTTCTGATTCCCCTCTAAACTTCCAACGAGCGGGAATACATTCGGATTGAATTTTTCTCGCCGGATTTCACGTGAGCAATGGTTATTGATTTTCACAATACCTTCAAAGAGATTTCGAAATATATGGAAAAAAAAAACAACACGAAAAAAATGTTTGAAATCATTTCCCGAAATGAAAAAAAAAACAAGAATTTTCTTTCATTTTTTTATCGATTCTCATCAATCCTATCGATTGTTATGAAAAGAATAATCATTTTTAACTCCCTACTATACTCGCACGGGCAAAAAGACGAGAGTTATGCGTTTGACAGCGGTCAGCTGATTTTTACGAATTTTTTGTGCAAAATGTTTGCCAAAACGGCAAATAATTACTTGACCAAATTTGAGGAACAAGTTCTATTACCAGTGGATATGGTTCATAACCGTAATTTGATACGATTGCTTGTATGTTCCAAGAGTCATCAAGCGATGGCAAACACAGCGCCAGACGCCAAAGAAGCGAACTAAAATTTAAGAATACATAGAAAAACCAAAAAATCACCGTTCAAATCGACACAACGATAGGTAATGCCGCCATAACTACGTTCACTCGCGCAACATCTGCGCCGTGCTTCACTCGGTTGGTTGGGACAGATTGATTGATTGTGTATTTATTGTTTTTTTTTTTTTTTTTTTCCTATTCTCTTCAGGAACACAAAATCTAATGATTATTTGAATAATAAAGGAAATGATTTCTATTGAAAGAATAAAATAGATAATTAAAAAAGTGTAAAATAAAAATTGTTTAAAAAAAACGACAAACTTAAAAATTAAAAAATAATAATAAAGAACTTTTGCAGGATTTCGTTTTCCCGATCTGAAAATATTTATCAACGAATAATTGAACGATAATTATGGCGGCTGATATGGAATTTAGGGGATGTTGGGAGTCGTTTTCTAGACTGTGCACGAGAGATGAATGAGATGTCTCCCGGCATTTTCTGAATTCCTGAAGGGTTCTCGATGATTATTTTCTAGTTTTTTTTCTTCAAGTTTTTCTTTTTTTCAAATATGCCATTTCAACGTCAGGAATTTTTTTTTAAACAATTTTAGTTTCGACAAAAAAATATCCAAAATTCGACACTCGTAATTTCGCAACGAGAGTTTTACAAAAGAAGGACAATTTTTGTTGAGCGATCTCTATATTGTGTCAAAGTGAGAACCAATTTGAGGGCAGATTTTTCGAAAATTTAACACGCTACTTATTTTTTCCACAAGAAAGTGTGCGACGTGAAAAAAAAAAAAAAAAAAAAAAAAATGCTTCATCGTTCCTCAAAGTCGAAAAATCAGAAGCAGCTATATAAATGGAGCCATCCAAGACTCAAAGTTTCCATGAAAAGTTAACAAAGGGGGAAAAACGTTCAGCTATTTTCGTAGCCTTTCATAAAAAAACCCAAATATTGTCGAAGTTCACGAATTTTCTAACCCTTGCTCGACTGGAGTCATCGAATGATGAAAATTTGAACACCGCGTTAAAGTAGTCGCGTGGATAATGATCCATAATCCACCCTTAGCTCAGATAGAACACGTTCGTATAGTCCACACAATTTTGTATAGAATAGAATGCCACGGTGGTGGGTAAATAGTCAACGAAAGAGAACCAACAGTCACAGCAAATAACAAGTATTGCGTATATGATACGAAACGATTCTAATCCCTGCTATAAAGCGCCAGTACAAATAAAAAATGACGTACAAAACATCTTGTCGTGGTAAATGTGTACCGTGTATATTACACATATGTAATTAAAAAAATATAAAAACGAGGTAGACAAAGTAATCAAAATCAAAGGAGAAAATATGACACTGAATTTTGATCTCGAGCTTTTAAAATTATTCTGCATGGAAAGAATTGAGCATGAAAAATTATGACGTTTCTATAGTGACCGAGAGCATTTCGTCACTGTGTGAAGTAATTTCGACGCAGGTTAATTAACTTTCGTGCTTTTGTATTAAATTTTAAGGAAAATAATTAATTGGATTCAAATTATTCTGTCGAATCATTTTCCAATGATAAATGATTTTTTTTTTTTTCGTTCTGTACCTCTGTTTGTACTTTTTTTGTTTATAAATAAAATTAGAAATTCTCGAATCCGTGTATTCATAAGTTAATAAAAATATATATTTTTTTAATTATAATTGAAACCGTTTTTTAATCGATATACGTACTGCAGAAAACGCTCCAATTGATACACAAACACATTTCGATAGTACTCACGTGTTGCATCGGATATGCTGCGCTACCGACCAAGAAATCCCATGCCCACGAGAAAATCCGTGCGCAAATGTGCATTGACGTCACACCACCACGGGTATATACATATACATGAATATTTGTATGTAATGTAACAACGTAAACACTCTAGTCGAGAATCTATTCGTATGACGATACGAACTAGCCGAAACGTCAACTCTTAATTTCACTTTCGCGAAAGAAGTATATCTCTAGAGTCGCGTCGTCAGCGTACATTTACGTTACTAATGTTATATTTTACTGGTCGATGTAAAAACTGCAGCATTCGCTTCACTATTCACCTTTTTATTTTATTTTTTTAATTGTCGATCGACACAGAACTAAATCACTTGATACACGTCACTGCACTTAATAGCCACTGAATAGGATGAAAAATGTTAAATTGGAATGAAAATTAATTTGAGAAAAAACGCAAGACTTTCTTTCTTTCCCGGTCATGAATTTATTTAGTTAATTTTTAGAGCTTTTTAAATTCTTCTAATATTATTTATTCATTGGAAAATTAAGCCAAACGGTATATTTTTTGTTCGTACAAAACGATGTCAGAGATATTATAAAAATACTTTATCGTATTATTTCGCTCGGAATACGATGAAGAATCATGAAGACAGTAAAATAAAAATTTATAGAAAAGAAAAAGGGCGAATACGTTCAATCTTAATTTACTCGTTTTTTCACTGACTCGTTGCACGTAAGTATACAAAAATTGGCTATAAATCCACATGCAAGAAATTTATTTGCGAATTTTTTATTTTTCTAAATCAAATCAATGACAGACAAAATGATGAATCGATTTCAGATTTTATTTCCGAATCAACGTGTAGTTTGCCACTGTTATATTATCGAATCTTTGTATTCAACGAAAATCTTGAAATCGAATTTTCGATATTAACATTTGTTTTCACGAGACCCATGTAAAAGAGCGTGTTCTATTCTAATTGAAATATCCAACAAAAATGTGCAACGTGTCTGATTTGTGGTCAACTGTACCTTCGAAAACTTTCGGTTTTCCAACGTGAAAACGCGAAAAAAAATCAACACTTACTTTTGTTTTGAACGTACAAACACTCACCGAGACCCCTGTACCCGTATTAATTAACATTCGATGTAAAGCAAATAGGAAAACTTTGTCAAATCAGAAATTGCACGGAACGAAATAAATTGCATCCCGTTGCGTGTGAGAACGCCGACGATATATAAGCGACTGAAAACATGTAACCGGCACGCTCGACACGAACTACTTGTTGAACGAACAAAAGGACGGGCGCGCGTCAACCGACGAAAAAGGGGGCTTTTTCGCGAAATAAACTGACTGTGCTTCGAGACGTACGTAGCGTACAGAATTTTTTTTTGCATTAACAAATATATCCACAGCAGCAACCAATGAATTATATATCACATATACGACGGCCGTCTGTAATTTTTCTTGTCGAACAATAACACAAAGTTCCAGAAAACTCTTCGCAATTTAACACCAATGAGAAACTAAATCTTTCTTTATTCGCAGCACATAACTCCTTTTGTCTTCGTATACTAATCGAAAACAAAGAATTTTTCAATCACATGGTCGTTTTTTTTTTTTATTTTATCATAGTAACACCGCAGGATCAATCGCGATAACAAAAAATACCCGTAGAAAAGTGGCGCATCAAAACGACGATGATACACTGATGACAGACTGCGCGACACTGAAGGACTGAAGGAGACTAAGGAGAGCGGAAAGCGTTTGGCTTTGGCTGGGTTCTGTTCTCAACGCGTAGGAAAAGCACGCGCGACGTTAAGAGGAAAGAGAGGGGGGGGGGGAGAAGCTTTTGATGTATCCCCAACGCGGGGTAGGCAAAATAAAAACAGATCGTGAAAGGTCGTATGTGTTCAGTAAACTCTCAGAATATACGTATATCGTATCGTATGAAAGCTGTTCGGGAGTTTGTATTGAATTTCTCAAAGATTTGCACTTTCGCGATTCATTTTATTGTGAATCGATCTGATGATAATCGTTCAGATCGATACCACATCGAAGCATTTTATTCTATCGTTTTTGTTTCAATTCGCAGGCTGTATTTTCACGATAATTCATTTTCTACGTGCAACATAGAAATTATTCCGAAAATATTTGCTACTCGAATAGAGAAAACGCGTTGGTCATAAATATTTATCGCGCAGTATAGAAAAAAAAGTTGATCGTCCAATGAGTGTTTTCGTAAGTCAATTGCGTATAGTGGCGAGATCTATGCAGACAAAGGTATACTAAACAAATATATATAATCATACTTCAGTTGTTAACCGAAGAGGCCGACCGAGAGACGTAACTAACCTTGCATATCTATTATAAATTCGTTACTTTTGGTCCAGCTTACCGTTTGTCAGTCTTTGTCTTTAGTATATTTAAAGCCAGTTATATATGTGACTTCTCGAACTATGTTTTGAATCCTGAATTTCTACCAGGGCTCGTAATAATATACCAAAAAAAAAACAACAAACAAAGAACTAAAAACTCAAAAAAAGTACAGCACCAAAAAACGTTAGGATTTTTTTTTTTTTTTCATTTTTTAATTGAATAATTAATTAATTAATCAGTAAACACAGAATGTTTTTGAAAAATGATTCTCGCTCCATTGAGAGGTTGGGAGAATGGCTCAGAAAATACCTAATTGATTATTCACCAGTCCACGATATGCTGATGCTACAAGAAGAATCGATTCCAAAATCAAATACTATGGATATTGAGCTATTAATTATTAACCATACATTTAATTTTCTCGAAGAGATTGAGTGACACCATTTACTACCAATTTTTTTTTTTTTTACGCAACGTCTCACGAACTAACGGACTCGGTAAACGTAGAAAAATTCAAATACAAGCCGAGGGATAGAATTTGTTCAGTACTCTAACAAATTTATGGTCGTCAGAACCTTTTCGAACTTTATTTAGCAAATTACAACAAAATATTGCTTACACATTATATCATTCTTCAGGATTCTTCAAGTTTGAGCAATTATAAATTCAATTTTTATTCTTCAAACACAATGAGATATTCGATGTAGGATACATCAGTAAAAAAACAACCTCACAGTGCTTGTTATAAATCATTTAGGGATGAATGAATCAGTCAATTTTTTAAATCATAAAAAAATGAGCGATTCGTGATGCTTTAAAAACGAATTTACCTTATTTATGAGAAATTTTATCCTTCAATTATTTTGACCACATTCGATGAAGAATGCTATGAATCTGTATATTGATTTTATTCTTTCCTGAGGAAATAAAAAAATGGATTGAATTCCTGCTGGTGTTACTACTTCGAAGGTCGGCAAGTTATCCTTGATTTGACATCCATACATGTATAATAACAAAATGACAGGTTATGTTTTTTCATTATAAATCAGTGCCTTGAAAATTATTAGCTCGTTATTGGTTAAACAATTTCAATACTTTTCAGTATTCGTACTGCACGATTGTTTTTTAAACAAAATGCTGCAAACGAAAATGATTGAATCATCAACGTATTCCTAAATATCGTCTGCAATTATTTTTTTCGGTGTAGGGGATGATCATCATCTGTAAAAGATTACATCGTAAATAAAAGTATTATGTTGGAACAGTTTCTAGTTGGTGCTGCCACCTGTCCAGTTATATCCAAAACTGCGAGCCCCTCAAGAACACTGATTTAAATATCATGTTATGTGATTGTGATTAAGCGAAAAGAAAACAATACACAACAAATAAACAGCATGACTTCGACGAAAGATCTGAACGTCGCGAGAAAAAGTCTCATTGCGTCTCTTGGTGAAAATTCGAAAATGTAAGTGCAATGTGTACGTTAGCTTAGTGCTGTAGAAATGTCAACAATTGAGCGCGATAGGTTAGCTGCCACAACAAATGATCATTTGACAAGTAAATTCGAAGAGTATTTCAAGGAAGAATCTCGTTTTTAATTGCATTTCGAAAATCTATATCGGCTCGTAAATTGTGCGTATTTTCTTTTTTTCCAGATACTTTGAGAAGATGAAATTATGGTTCCAAATGAAGGTAAAGTTTACACGTGCTTGATAGAATACAAATATTGAACTTTTTTTAAAGATTCTGTACTAGTTCTTAACGCTGACATGTGTAGTGATAAAAATCTAAAAATAAAAAATCCAAAGAACATAAGTGAAATAAAATTTTGAACAAAAATTTGAAAATCAGTTATTTGCAACCTTTAAAATGATTCATATCTGTTTCAGTTGGGTACAATAATAAAACGAATTAATGATAACATGTCTCTAAACCAGAAATATACTTTTTTTATCAGACAACAAAGGAAGAATTTGATGCAGAAGCCAGAGCAATCATATCGAAGGAGCAGGTTCACCTGCACAATGAATTTCTCCTCTGCTTGTTCAACAAAGTTCAGGGGCTCGCAGAAGCTTCCACTCCACGTCCAGTAAAAGTAAACAATGCCCATGTTGACAGAGACAAATCATTGAAAGAGAAGAAAATCAGAATGAAACGAAAGTACAAAACGGACAAGTCCAACTTTGAAGTGAGTATATGAGCGATGAAAAACTTATTTTTTAATTCTTCGTAACACATGACAATTTATTTTGACACCAAGATAATTGCTTTACCACCGTCATGGTGGAGAACTCTTTCCTCAATGCCACAACGACCAAATAACTTATGAAATAAGATAAACTGGGGATGAAAGAGTTTGTAGAGTAATGTCAAAAATGTATAGCTTGTATTAGAACAATTCGTTTCAGAAATTGAATAACACATTTATTCAACATTAGCATATATTCAAAATAATTACTCGATCAGAGTATAACGATATATTTTCTTACTCCAGCCTGCAGACATGTACGTTGAAGTTTTGGGTCAAACATCATCACCTGTCGGCGATGAACCCATAGGTGCAAATCGCTCAAGTGCCCAAGATCTGGTTTTACCAGATCGTACTTTTGTACTGGCCAGATTGATGCTCGCTGCTTGGGAAAACAACATGGATGGTGCGGAAGAAAATACAGCTCATATTATCATAGCGGCGATGCAAGGTTTCCTAAAAAATCTGTTGACGGCTATTCTCACCAGACGCAAAGGTTACGCAGTGCGGGATGGTAGCTTTATCTACAACATAGGCGAACCTGTACCAAGTTCGTGGAAAAGGAATACAATGTACATACCAAGAGGTCCTGAGTATTGGTACGTTTTTTTAAATACATGAAATTTGTAGTACTGACGTATTGAATAAACCGTTTTTGTAAAAAATGATCAGAGAACATAGACATAAAAAATTTTAACGTCCGATTTGTCGGTGTTAAAATTTCACATAATTGGAATGACTGGAAAATTTGTTTGTTAAATTCATCACGCAATTCTCAATATTCTCAAAACTTTGAGGTCGCCGACTAATACGACCGATGAAAATAATTTTGAAAAATTCATGTAATCTGATAGGCCAAAATCAACTTTATGATATCAGAAAAATAAAATTTTATTGCACTTGACCATGCAAACTTCACAGTTGTTTTATTTCAATTGAATTTCCCGTTGGTTCAGTGGAGTTGGTAAAAGACGTCAATTCACTTTTTTTTTTTCTAACTGAAAGACTTCCTTATCTCTATTTAAACTACCATAGTTGCGGTTTTATTTTTCAGCGCACCTACTAAGGTGATCGATCCCACAGGTCAAGTGCCTGTAATAAAGCAAAATATTGAAGAAGCCGAGCAAGCTACAGCTTACGCGATGGCATGTGCATCTCAAACAACCATGCCCACTAAAGCACCAGTAAACGTGAGCGATTTACTCCAAACGTTAAAGGTCAGTCGAAAGAAAAAAAAATGTTCCATACGAATGAATGTCAGAGGAAATTTCAATCGCATGGGTCGATGACCCAAAACGTCTCTATAAGTTATATCAACGATTATTCTCGATCATTATCCTATTTATATTTTTCGTTTTCATCTCAGGTGTACAAAAATCTGGTGAGCAACCACACAATATACGCGACAAACATGGAACGCTTGCACACGTACGCAACCCATCCGACGTGGGAAGATCTGGATGCGAGAAAATTATTGTGCCAAAGCTCAGGTACCTGAAAATCAGTGTGGGTAGGAACGTAAACGTAATCGAACGTTTGACGTGATAAAAAAAATGGTCGTACGAAGATCGTTGATAGTTGAAGAAAAAAAACGATTCCACGTTCAAAAACGAAGTATAATCATCAGTTTGCTATATAAATGACTTCATTTCAAAGAGTTTTCATTGTACAATGATTAATCGATAAACCATCTCAAAATCGTAATAATTATAATTATATAATAAGAGCGAAAAAATATAATCCGGAATCAGAATTAGGATAGATTTTCCGCTCTTTCATATAAAAAAAAAAAAAAAAAATCCCTGTACTTCATTTTTCATACCAATCGATGATAAAAATAAAGATTTTAATCTCTTCAATGTAGCATTGCACTCTCCGGCTAAACTCCGTATGTTAAAATGCTCTTGTTCCTTGGCTTCAGTTGATCTCACATTCTTATTTGAAATCTTCCGGCTTTAGTGATGTATTTTACACCTTTGAATGGCTTATATTTTTCGCCATACATGTCCAATCCGTTCACTTTTAAACCGGAAACTGCGAGTTGATTTATAGTGAAATGTACCTGAAACAAAACATATTAGTGCGTTACTGGCGTTGGTGACTGAGGAAACGATTTAATCGTCAAGATCGTATGAATCTACCATCTGTTTTTATACATTAGTATAAAATTATGTGACAACAAATATTGAAATTAAGCGATCGAGTCAGTCGACGTCAAGCGATTCTTAAATTTTTTCAGTTTAAAAAATGTAGCAATTTTTAACAAATAAAGAAAAAATCGAATTGGCATTTAGACTAACATTTATCGCAGGATTTGATTCCACCACGGTAGCCGCATTTTGCACGCTTATCTGTTACAAACAAAAGACATTAATTAATTAACTTTATGCGTTATAATGAATAACATATATGGAACGAAGAAGAATTTATTTTCTTACCGAACCCCGAAGGTTTGGGAGCTTTGAAAAATCTATTCTTCCGACATCCCAAAAAAGTACTTTGCTCACGGGATCAAAGGAATATTTTCCTTGATTGGGCACGAGGCTACAGTTCAAAACTACTTTGGGCATTGGAATTTCCAACGTTACGTTTTCCAGCTGAAAAATTTCTGTTCATTAGAAGATATCGACAATTTAACGAGTGCCCATTTGATCTTTAAATATTCAACCAGGATAATCATAAGATAAACAAATATAAAAACTCACAGTTCTTCCCACTGTTTGTTTTGGTCCCACCGTTATATCTAATCTCCCGCCACCAGCTTCCTTCAGACTGATGTTGTGTCTAACGTAAATTGGAATTGCTACGACACTTTGTGAGCCTATGTGATACGACAGCAAACGAAAATTTCCATCGGGAGGAATAAACGACAATATTCTTTCCGACTTGAATTTCAAAAGAAAATAACTCCATTATAGATCATTCCATAATTATATTGCAACATTACATTTAAAAATATACAAACCAATACTTTTAGGATAATTCAACACAAACAACGTACCTCCCATCTCTTGAATCGAACACACGGATGAAAGCTAACGTCATCGAATAATCGTGGATTCATGAAGGAAAGAGTGAGATCAGGCATTCCACTGAGTTTTATACAACAATCGATCTGCAATTTTTTAAAACAAAACCTATAATTGTAGACAATATACACTTTTGTTCCCAATAACAATTGTTTTCAATCAAATTGTAAAGATCATCGATTTTAAGTTCAGAATTAATGACACTTGTTTATCAGCCGCGAATTATATTTTACACCAGAATTTCGAAATTCCCAAGTTGAATTATAATCTTAACAAATTCAAAGATCTTCTAAACTTAACAAACATTGATTTTTATAAATGACAAGTCAAAAAAATTGCTTTAAAAAATATTGGGATAATTTTCTATTTCATTGCGTGTGAATTAGGTGATTTATCTCTATAAATTATTTTCCTAGAAAATCGATTTTTCTACATTTATCCAAAAACTTATGGAAAATTCAAAAAAATCCTGAATCTTCCAGATGTTCTTGTAAAAAGATACACCTCACCGTGAAATTTCTGAGACTTTCGTCAAACAGTTTTTCAAATACCACATTCAAATTAATGAAAAAAGAACTTACAGCATCATAAATTGAAAAAAAAATTGAATAATAATTCAAAAAATCGTAATTAATCTTTAATAAAGAATGAACTAATTTCCGGATGATTTAGGAACTTACATATCCCTGAATCTCAGCAAAAACAGTAGCGCCTGATCTATCTATGATAGCATCCACTTCCTCAACAACATCGAAATATGCTTCGTTATTTGTATATTTTACACCTGTCCTTCTCCAGGGAACGTTTGAGAGCTGTCCACTCGGTAAAGTTGCGCTGACACTGAGCAACATCAAAATTTTTTATTTAAACTTAGATATCTCTGATCAAATGTCGACATAATTATATCAAAATTCGGATTGTAACTGTAATAAATGTTAATATGAAAATTTAGATTTGAAGCTTTGTTTTGGAAGAAAATTTCACTTGATTCATTTCACTTCAATGCAAATAATTATAGTATTAATTATTAAATTGCATATTTAGGAGTACGCTTTACTAATCAAATATTAATTTAATATTAATGCAATTAATAATATAAATATAATTAATTATCTATATATATAAATTATTTGCTGAAATATGTTTGTCTGTTTTTCAATCGAAAACCACTGAACCGATTACGATAAATTTTTCACGACATTAAAGATCATGATTCAAATTGTGTTTGTGGTTTGAAGGAATTTTGATAGTTTGATTTTTACAGAAATGCGAAAAAAAAAGATTTAACGATTTCGTTCAATCTCCAAATTTAAAAACTCATCAGTAATTAAACACTTTCGATAAATGAGAAAATCGAATTACCGATTCAAAGAAAATTAAAAAAGGAACCAAATAAGCAGTGGCTGAATGGATCAATTTGGTAGAGAAAAAAAGTTACAGCATTTTTAATGAAACAATGAGAAATTGAAAAAGTGAAAATCTTTCGTTTGATTGGTTTATTCGGAAGACAATTATGTCTGAAATTAATAAAGAATCGCAAAAAAATTGTATGAGTCAAAATTTGTACAAGTGAAAAAAAATATGAGTGAAAACATTATAAGGTGAAAAGGCTAGAAAGAATATAAACTCACTTTGATTTGCCAGTCACTGTATTAGCTATAGTTCGCAATATATTTGGAGGCTTGATGAGTTCCTTGAGAATGTTGGATTCAGTGGCAAGTGGAAAGCCGTTGTCTAACATTTCATCTAATAATTCATAGACAACTACATAATTTTCCTTTATTGTAGTTTCGGTGCATTCATTGAAATAATCCTCAAAAGTATCCACGACTCTGTGCAGGAATTCAATGACGAATAGTGGAGGAACTGTAGATGGGAAAAGATTATAAAACATGATATCGGAACAATAATTTCTTAAGATTCATATTAAATTCGTCATCAGCTCAAGTTCCATTCAAAATTGTTGAAAGTCCATTAAGCTTACAACTTTGAATAATTTTTTTTCAAAAATTGGACACAGGTAAATATTTTACAAGGCTTAATACGGACACGAGTGACCCATGAGTGGAGATCTCGGATATCAAATTAATAACTGAGTAATGAAGTAATTCATTTTGAGTTTAAAGTGAAAAATTGCAATATAAACGGTTGTATTATAGCAAATAATAAAATGCACAGATTATAAATTAACCTTCTGTAGTGCATACAGCCACAAAGAACATGCTGCATCTGTATACGCTAATGAGATAATGATGAGGCGTTGCAATAACCGGTGGTGTATCTTCCGGAGACAGAACACGTCTTTGCTGATCGAAAAAATAATCGCACAAGGACCGAGCCACTGCGCTCTTCCAATGTTTCTCCATGAAAACATCGCTGAAAAATAGTTGAAATTACAAACTAAGCGTTTTCAACCACTCCGACAAAAAACATTTATCGAAACGGCTGTAAACTTGAAGGAGTTTATATTTTAGCAACACAAATGTAATTTAATGAAACGAAGTAACCTTTCGTTCTGCCAAAACACGAAGGAAAAAGCAAGTAAAAAATGCTCAACTCACCCGGAAGAATTAATGATAAAAAGGCTGTTGATCATGATTTTTAATGGAGCAGATTAACCGTTAAATAAAGATTTAAAAAATCAACAATTAGTTCGATATCGTTCGACAGATTTTATAGTCCTGCATGGGCACTTTTGACACCTCTTCCGAATACAAACGATAAAAACTACCTCAAACTACGTGCAACGTGCAACGAGCACTAGATGAAGTTTGAAGCAAAATCATGAAATGTCAGAAAATCTTGATTAATATAAGCGAAGAGATGTATATGCTTACTTTTCGTCTAGAGATGGCGTAACAGGCTTTTTCTGGTTTGCCAGAAGAAACCCGCGAAAATCGAAGCTACGAAAATGGACAATGTGATATTATATTACTCAAAAAGAAAAATTAAAAGGGATCATTAAAAACATCGATTTTTAACGAGTCGGAACTTTATTTCATTCATATGTTTCTACACACAGAGAAAGAGACAACGACATTGAATGCATCCTGAGCATGTACATTTTACAACACTGACAACGATAATGGAATTCAAGCATAACTTCGTAGACATAATTTGTAATGGAGTATTTAACTTTTCTGTATCGTCGATAATGAAACTTCTTAGATAACAAATCCCGAAACCGTGATATGCCCGGTTACAGGATGCCAGCACCAATCGCAATTGCAGCTGACATTTAAAATAAATTTTACGAGAACAAAGTCGTCATCGATATCATTAAATTTCAACACATTGAATTTTTACAACTCAAAATAATCTATCAACAAATGGATATACAAATATTAAACGCAACTATTTGACCAATGACACGAGTATAGAAGTTTACATTATTTGGAGCGATAACGCGTTAGCGTACGAGACAACGTTTGGAATTGTCAAAAAATATAAATAAAATTAATTAGCAAAACAATAGCCGACATGCCTAACGACTGGAATGACGAATGGATTAATCAACCATCGCTATAAGCACAATTGACACGTTGATTAACGCACTCGTCTCATTATCATAATTTTCTTATTTATTTTCTCACGCAAGGAATGTAATTACATCATTCTGCAAATTCAGGTGATCCCGCTTAAGCGAATATTATTTTAAATCACGTACACTCGGTCTACGATTTGAGTAAATAATCGACTACATATTTTCTAATCTGACGAGAAATCTTGTCAATTTATATATATATCCATATAAACTCTGAATATATATATATCTATATATACAAGATTTCATAAATTATTGCTATTCAGTATGAAAGTTTCAGAACTGAGAAACTTGATCTATTCATCGATTGTAAATAAATATGTCAGATTCGTTTATACAGCTGAGAGAAGATGGTGCTTCATCGCTCAACACCATCCGGCAAATCTGATAGATTTTCGTGACATTTTTTGGAGAAAAAAGAAAATAGTAATACAAAACTTAAAATAGATCATGTTGATTCTCGTGGAATAACCTGGACATTATCTAACGGCGCGTCGGGACATTGATATTGCACGTTTTTAGGTATCGAACGTTAAGTACCGATTTCACAAAAATTATGCTTTCTCGAAGGACATATTATGTACGTTATTCATTTCTTATGTTTCTCATTTACAGGCTTTTTGATAAATGTAATAAAATAGTGAATGCTCTGCTACCAAATATCCCGTAAACATCGTTTTTTTTTCTTCTTCAGTTCGTTTTCTAAGATCGAGATATTTTATCGTTATTGACGTTACGATGTTACTGCGTTACTATTTTCATCGTCATTGTTGATCTCGAATTTTCAATAATCGATTTACCGTTTTAACAATAATTGTATTTCCTTTCTTTTCTTACATCAGATCTTTCAGATCCAATAATCCATCAATCTGTAACTCTTTTTTCAATAGGACTGTTATTAAATAATATAATTCATTTGAGGATAAAGATTATTAAAAACGCAATATCCGCGGACTGATTCATTTTACCAATTGCTGTAAACGTTCCAATGATAAATTTTCTTGAATAATCGACTAGTCGTTATGGCTCTTGATACAATCGATTCAAAGAACATCCGGTCAATCACGAATGAAGAAAAAAAAATGATATACTAACAAAAATAAATTATGAAAAGTATACAAATCGTTACAGTTCGGCAACAATACTGGTGTCGTTTAAGCGACATTTGCGCTTATTCTCACGTTATTCGAATCGACCATCAGATAACCCGTTGCTCGTTCATTGTTGATTTACTCAACCAAAATTAAACAAGATGATTAACTACCAACTTTTTCTTGGCTTTTCACTTGTTTAACGGTGCTCTAACTTGACTATGGAGATCGCATTCAATACTCCTTTTCGGTGTTATTGACTCTATAAATATACTACATAAATTAATTACAATAAATTGTACAATTTTCGTGTATTACGTGCTTCTCTTATTCAAGAGCGCCTTCATCTTCGAGCTTGGAAAGGAATTTCGGCACTCGATAACTCGGCTCCACCTGTCGTGCCATGTCGATCAAACAGAGCAGTTTCTTGATTCCGATGAATACCCTGAATAACAAAAAATTATTTGGTGTTCAGAATTGATTGTTCACAAATTTCGTATATATTTACCGAATTGGTCCCTTGGGCTGACGTTCACGCTTCACCCAAGATACAATCCTATTAATGTTCGGATCACTACGTTTAGAGGCAACAAAACAATCTTATTATTCCTAAAAGTCTGTATTGATAGAAAAATCTTTTGAGTCGAAATTCTTAATCGGTTAGTTTATACAATAAACGAAATTTAACCAGTTTCAAGCAATATCCCCAAATTGCTGCAAGATAAAATCACAGGAGAATGAACCGAGCCACAATGTTGCACGAGATTCTCAGATCAGAACACACGAAAAAAAGAAAGAAGTTTGATATACCGTTTTCCTTGTAACCGAGCGTGGAGAGATACCAATTCGTCTTTCGAAAACAAATCAACTTCTTCAAGCACCGCCAGAAGATTATCCGCTGTTGACAGATTAGGCACATGAAGAATTGTACTGAATGCCGATAGAAGCTCCATATCTTCCAGAACTTGGCTGAAATAAAGAAAAAATAGTTCAAATAATTCAGTGAACATGATAAATGTGAATACTCCGAAAAAATGATAATTGCAATATTTGTGTTATTTCTTTCTTACCGACGACTTGTTGTACAAAGGATCAATAATTTGCGTCCACGAGGTGGTTGTTTCTTCAATAAAACCAATAGGGCTTGCAATGTCAAGTTGGAATAACGTGGACCGATTGGACCATAATCCAAGAGACGTTCGATATTGTCGACAAGGATGCAGCTGAGTTGTGAACGATACGCATCGTCGAATACCTGAATATTATTACAATTCCGATGGATATGAGTTTTATTAAAATTGTTATTGTGATTGAAAAAATGGGATAATAATTCAGAAATATTGAATCTGTGCCGGCTAAGACAAAATTTGACAATTCTTGCAGCTATTTAATAGATTTATATTGTTATTACTTTAAGAATTTTATGTATTTTAGGATAAACGTGTACCAAAAATAAATTTCTTACCTTGCGTATCGATAAGCATTTTGCAAACTCCGTGAAACCAACCATGTCTTCGGGTGTGCAGACCTTGATGAACGGGAAGTCGGAATTCTTGGCAATTTGGGCTGCGAGAGCTGTTTTACCACTGTTCGGTGGACCCTCGAGAAGAACGGATACCAGGCCTGAGCTTTCGGCAGCTCGAGCTTCCTGGATATACAAATTACCATCGGCAAGAATATCTGCCACTGGTTTTCCCCAATTGAGAATACCACGAGTCAAAAGATGTTCAAGGGCGTCGGCACTGGTACCAAAAGCCTAATAACACGTGAATCAATTAACGTTTGATATTATGCCGCAGTGATACTTTGCAGATCAAGAGACGCGTATAGTATATGCAGGAAAAATTACACAATTATGATATTTTCGATGAACGATGAAGAAATGAATTTAACAACATAAACAAAGATAAAATTGTCGCAAAAATCTATAACGTAAATAGAATCGTTTTAAAATGAGGAGTGAATAAAATTCAATAAAATCAACTGAAACAAATAAAAAAAGAAACATTGTAGATAAAAGTACGTCGAACTTACAGGCTTGACATCGTTTTCCAAAGCGTGAAGGAAATCAGTTCTCGACACCATGAGTTTTTCCATTGCAGAAGGATCAACTTCGACTTTGCTTGATGCCTTAATCAATTTATTCATAGCCGTACTCTGCGCGGCCCTCACAAGACCCTCCAATTCAGCACCACTGAAGTTTTTCGTAAGCATAGCAAGCTCCTTCAAATCCACGTCCGGCGCGATTTTTTTGTGATCTCTCATACGAGATGTATGAATATTCAGAATCTGATGTCTTCCAAACTCATCGGGAAGACTGATTTCCATTTGCACCTGTCATCCATAAAATTAAGAGGTTTTATACTTCATTGAGCAAAACTTTCAAATGTAAGGGGCCAACTAAATCATCGCGCAATATGGTGACTATCAATATTAAATCAAACTCTTACAAGTTGACCATTAAATATTAATTTAATTTATTAAAAGTAAATATACTGAAGTATTAACTCAAATCAACAACGATTGTTCATTTTTACCGGCACTTTAATAATGTGAATTGAATCATAAGCTTGCTCAATTTGTACAGCTAAACTTTCTTATAGCGAAATAAAGTCTGTATTTATTGAATTGGAAAAAACGAGCATTGATCGTTGAGAAAACTTCCATAACAAGATCGAAAAGCTTTGAATCACAGAGAATGTAACATATTTAAAAAAAACGATGAAGTCCCATATTCAAGTCACTGTCAAGTTTCGAAATGAACTATAAACTCTAATACTTTGAAATACAGACCTCCAATCTACCAGGTCGCAGTAAAGCCTCATCAATCATATCCCTTCGATTGGTCATACCAATAACGAGGATATTATTCAGTTGTTCAACACCGTCAATTTTGGCCAACAGCTGATTGACGACCGTGTCATGAACTCCGGTATTACCGGCAACACTACCACGAGATTTACATATTGCATCAATTTCGTCGAATATAATGATATGAAGACCGCTGTTGGGGCCCAGTTTTTTCTCTTCCTCTTCAGCATCCGCGAATAATCTTCGTATGTTCGCTTCGCTCTCGCCCACGTATTTATCAAGGACTTGAGGTCCGTTTACAATTTTTGGCTCACGCGCATTCAACATATTGCCAATCTGTCGTGCCATCAGGGTTTTTCCAGTACCCGGTGGTCCGTACAATAAAATACCCTTGACGTGTTTGCAGCCCAACTGCAGAACTACTTCGGTCGGGAAAACTCGCGAGGCGAATGCACGTCGGAAAATAGCACTGAATTCCTTGTCCAAACCGCCAATTCCCATTTTCGCGAAATCCCAATCGGGATTTATAATCGATTGGCGGACGACTTTACCCTTTGCTTTGCCAATTAAATTCAAACTCGAGTTGTCAGCTTTCTCAAATTGTATCGTTGTATCACCCAGACAACGTCCCATACGTGTTTTCTTTGGTTTTGTGTTCTCCTGGCCTGCTTTAATTGCCGATATGTCCGCAGCCTCTAAACTCTTCACCACTAGACCCAACATTTTCTTATCACCAAATTGAAATGCTAATTGTTGACCAACTGTAAATGCCTGGCCAGAGAACTGGAGAAGAAACTCTTTGGCCATGAGCTCTGTGTCGTAAGGTTCCAGAGTAGTCCTGGAAATTCATTTTTGCCTATTAACAATCTACACTCATTAATGAATAGTAATTTCGTTAGATTGCCCTCAACTAAGTTGATTCTATCTGGTGCGTTAAAACTTTCCTGGTCAATTATATGGTAGAGTGATTTTACAAAAAATTATTTCTTATCACCGTTGATCTACTCAAAGACAGTTCAGCGTGAATGATAAACAAAGCTGTAAAATTCTTTATCACATCATGCAAATCAACAAATTTTCCATTTTATGATGTATGAGATCAGTAATACCCGTAACTCGATTTAAATTTTCGTTTTGAATTAGTTTCAATGATCGAATCATCGTGAAACACAATTCATGTCAATCGAAAAACTCTATTACTTTGTCATGGTGCCGATCTTCATCAACCATAACTAAAATTAGGTCACTATTCACCCTTTCACCCATTTTTTAATAACGTCTTATCCTGAGTGTGAAAAAACAAAATCGTATTAGAGGATGGAACCAGCAAAAAATATGTATTTTTCTCATCCATTGTTCTCTTAACTTATGATGAACGGTGTGTAAATGAAAATAGTTTTCATAGCCCTACATCAAAACATCATTTCATTTTGAAAATTCTTTATAGTGGAAAAAATTAAAAAAACGTTCTTACTTTGTTTTTTGAAGAAAGTCAGCCTCGAGGGAAATGGTACAGAGAAATTCAGAACTGGAAGTTGGATCGAAATGATAAGGCCTGACGTCGATGTCCTGATTGAGGGAAAGTGTGGCCCACTTACGTTGCGGCAGACTGAATCCCACTGCACCGCGTGGTATGTCATGGTGAGTTCTGACCGTAAATACAAAGTGTTGATTCGGTCCAGTGGTGACTTCAACATGCCTAGACAATTCGATAATTATGCAAACATTTTTTTTTCCTCAAAATATGGAAGTAACGATTTATATATATTAGAATAAAACATGACGCACTTGACATTATCTGGAAAGTCATCAGGATTGATGACAGCACAATTGGAAATGCTGAGCTCATCGGTAGGACACCTCGTTGCTTTCATCCTCTGAAAAAGTGTCATAGAGAAAATGTCAATAATAAAAATGAATCATGTTGATAAACAAATACGACGGAGAACAGATGAAAATCAATTATTGGTAAAAGTGTACTGTCAGGACGAAAGTATTGATGTTGTGTGGCGACTCTATAGTCAATGTGGGAATGAGGGGACAGGGGGTGAAATAGAGGTCGAGATTGAACTACAAACGTCGCGAGAATCCGACGAATTTGCAATTCTTTATTCATGAAAGAAAAAAAAATACGACGAAATTATATACAGGTACAGTCAATAATTATAGCATAAGAAACATCGTCCAATTATTGGACGTGTCAATAAAAACTCACCATTGCTGCCATTTTATTTTCTTTTTTATTTCACGGAATAATCCGCCGGAGAGCAATATCTCAAAAAACTCTTGCTGTCAAACACTCTGCAATGCAGGGTAACTGACGCAACTGACAAGAAAATCGACTCTCTGGTCGCGTTTCTCGCGAACGATTGAAGTATACGAGCGAGTTGCGCGTTGTGCTCTTACCCACTTCCACGTAGGCCGACCTTCCCCCGGGAGGTTTGAAACTCCAGTCGCCCTCTTTTCCACCAATCCAAGAGCTCGGGTTCGGCTAAGTTTATCAAGTCGTTACGTTGGCTAGATTGTAAGGGGTGGATAATATCGATTATTTCACCGCCCACATGAATAATCACGAAGACACAACAAAAAGGTTTTTTCCTTTTGTTATAACAATGAAGGATAATTTATTTTCGTATCACTGAAGTCATAAAAATATATAATTAATTCTGACTATCTATTTGCCCAAAAATTATACAAATTTTTTGGCACTGGGGTTTGTTCGAACGTTTTTTTCAAGTCATTTCGTAGCTATAACCATTGTTTTTGTTATAATCAGTCGGAACTGTACGACAACTGACGATCATACCCGAACACTCAAAGGATATATATGGATAGTTTAAATTAAAAAACATTATAATCAATTAATATTGTTTAAAATACCGGTTTTTTAACAACTTTTAATGAGGTACGTAACTTTTCAATATCCTCAAGTATCAAACTTCTTACGTAATGAATTTCTCGAGCCATGATGTGCTAGGCTACAGCATTGTAATCCTGCTGCCACAAACTACAATTCAAGCTGACATTTAAATTAAACTTCATCATAGCCAAGTCGTTAATTTTATATTACTTTTTCGAAACATCGAGTTCTGAAAACTCAAATTATCCTGGTGATGAATAGACGTGAAAATATTCAAGGCAAGAATTATATTTCATTAACAATGCGAGTATAAAATCAATTATGTTTCATTGATGGTAAAGAAAAAAAATTACTCGCAGCAAACAAATACTTTCCATGCCGAATGCCTGGAAAAACGAATGAATTTATCAGCCAATGTGATTACGTCGATCAACTTACTTGTTATATTATTATAACAATTTTTTTATTTATTCCTTTACGCAGTAACCGTGATCGAATAATTATTCTTTAGATTCAGGTGATCCCAATTAAGTGAATAATTATTATTACTTTAACGAGTCTCGATCTGTAATGTGACTAAATATTCTACGTATCTCCTGATCCTGACGAGAAATCTCGTTAATCTATATGGATGCATACAAAAACGTGGGTATATGGATATACAAATGTACAAGATTACAAGATTATGTATTATATTTTCGTACTTTTCGGTATTCAGTATTCGCTAGGTGCGCATACACGTACTACTTTTAAAATAAACGTGTATTGTGTATACGTTAAGCGTCCAAAAATGCGGAGCCTTCTTTTAGGTGGCGCTGACAGTATGCACGAATACGTAACACACTGATAATCGGAGTATTCGTGCACCTAGCGAATAAAAGTTTCAGTACTTAATCTATTTTTACATCATTAATAAATATATCAAATTTTTTTATACAGTCGAGAGAAAATGGTACTTGAACTTTTGTCACGATCTAATAAATCTGAAGAATTTTCGTAGCAGGTATCCTTGCGAGAGCAAAGAAAAAACACAACACGAAACTTAAAATATATGCCATGTCGATTCTCGTGGAATAATCAGGCATCGAATAAAAGCATTGGAAAATTGGCTCAATTCGTAATTTGAGACATTAATATTGCACTTTTTTCAGACGTTGAGTGTTTTAAGTACGAGAAGGTTCATCGATTTCCACATAAACGACGCTTTCTTGATAGATTTACATTCATTAGTGTAATGAAATGATGAATACTGTGCTACCAAACCTCTCGTAAACATTATCGTTTTTCGTTTTTTTTTTAAATTATTTTTCTACTAAGATCGAGATATCTTATCGTTATTAACTTACAGTATTTTCGTGCCGCTATTATTTTTCACAATTGTTAATCTCAAGTCACATATTAAACTATCAATGTACCACTCTTATAACATTTTTTTTCTTTTCTCGTTTATTGGATCTGGCAGATCTATAATCAGTTCAGTTTGTAACTCTTTTTTGTCGTTCGAACTGTTAAATAATATGATCTTTTTGAGGTGATTTATTAACCGTACGATCGGTAAAAATCCTGATGTCCGTTTTTTGTTGGAAAGGCTTGATATTTCGACGGGAAGAAAAGTGACAGATTGTTCACCGTCTGTTAGAAAATAAGGTGAAACTTTTCATTTGTTCCAAATGTCAAATATGTTTGAAAAAAATGTGTATCTATTTTTTCAGTTATATCTCCCACACTTAGGCAACTGATAGAGCGCATAAAATATAAAGATTATAAACTTAATATCCGTTAATTTATTGATTATACCAATTACTGCAAACACACATTTTTTTTGTAATCAAATCACCGTTATGGCTCCCAATATGATCGAAGGATACTCGGCGGTATTTTAGCAAGAATACTGAAATTTTTTGGGTGATATCTTTTTCTTTTTTCACGCTGTTCGAATTGATCCATACTAGAAGTCGTTTCTCGTCTCTCGCTTATTTACTCGATGGAATTTGAACGACCTTTCAGGTGTTGTTAACTGTATAAATATACTATATAAATCAATAAAAATTGTACAATTTTTCGTGTATCGCGCGATTCTCTTACTAAAGACCACTTTCCTCTTCAAGCTTGTAGAGAAATTTTGGCACTCGATAACTCGGCTCCACCTGTCGTGTCATGTCAATAAGACATAACAGTTTCTTGATTCCAATGAATATCCTGGATTAAAAAAAAAAATCATTCAGTGTTGATGAATATGCACGAATTTCGTATACGTTCATCGAATTATTCACTTGGACGACGATCATGTTTCACCCAATATACAATCCGATTGCTGTTCGAATCATCAAGCATTACGATAAAAATGGAATGATCCAATTTACAGGTTTGCACTGTTAATGGAATCCATTCGAACAAACTTCTTAATAAACTTTGAGGCATTTTCTATTTTGAGCATTCCCAAGCAATATATCACAGGATGAAATCACAGGAAAATGAACCAAGCCACAGTGCTGCCTGAAATTTTTTAGAACACATGAAAAATGAACAGAAAATTTGATGTACCGTTTTCCTTGTAGCCGGGCGTGGAGAGATACTAGTTCGTCTTTCGAAAACAAATCAACTTCTTCAAGCACCGCCAGAAGATTGTCTACTGTTGTTAGATTAGGCACATGGAGAATTGTACTGAACGCCGATAGAAGCTCCATATCTTCCAAAACTTGACTAAAGGATAGAAAAATAATTTCGACAATGAAAATAAAACTTCATAGAAAGTGTGAATACTTCACGAAAATAACAATCGCGAATTCTTGTTATGCGTTCCTTACCGACGACTTGTTGTGCAGAGGATCAACAATTTGCGACCACGAGGTGGTTGTTTTTTTAGTAATACCAATAGGGCTTGCAACATCGTGTTGGAATAACGGGGACCAATTGGACCATAATCCAAGAGACGCTCGATATTGTCTACCAAGATGCAACTGAGTTGTGAACGATACGCATCGTCAAATACCTGAAAATTATTAAAATTTCAATAAGATGTTTGGTGGATACTTTTATCAGTATTCAAAATATTCTAACCTAGCTGCATACAAAAAAATGTTTTTTTACCTTTCGTATCGATGAGCATTTGGCGAATTCTGTAAAGCCGACCATGTCTTCGGGTGTGCAAACTTTGACGAACGGGAAATCAGAATTCTTGGCAATTTGGGCTGCGAGAGCTGTTTTACCGCTGTTCGGTGGTCCTTCGAGAAGAACGGATACCAGGCCTGAGCTTTCGGCAGCTCGAGCTTCCTGGATATACAAATTACCATCGGCAAGAATATCCGCCACTGGTTTTCCCCAATTGAGAACACCACGAGTCAAAAGATGTTCAAGGGCGTCGGCGCTGGTACCGAAAGCCTAGCATCAAACGAATGATTTAATTAATAAATGTTTTTACGCCGTAGTAATTTTACAAGGATTTTCCTAAGGACAAAACGTAAAGAAAAAAATAAAATGATTCTTTCAAATCATAATAATCGATAATCAAGAAAAAAAAACAAAAAAATCTTACAATATGAACGAAAACGACAAAATGGAAATGAATTTAAAAGAACAGCTGTATATCAACAGTTAATAAAATTATATAAAGGACGAATCTCAAAATGAATCACTGTAAATCAAAGTTTGTTGAGCTTACAGGCTTTACGTCATTTTCCAAGGCGTGAAGAAAATCAGTTCTTGACACCATGAGTTTTTCCATTGCAGATGCATCAACTTCGACTTTGGTCGAAGCCTTGATCAATTTATTCATAGCCGTACTCTGCGCAGCCCTTACAAGACCCTCTAACTCAGCACCGCTGAAATTTTTCGTGACCGCAGCAAGTTCCTTCAAATCCACATCTTCCGCCATTTTTTTGTGATCTTTCATACGAGATGTGTGAATATTCAGGATCTGATGTCTTCCAAACTCGTCTGGCAGACTGATCTCCATTTGTACCTGTGATCGTCAAGATTGAGAGATTTTCTATAACATTCGACAAAATTTTCAAACGTATGGAAGATAAAAATGACTTTTTTCAACAATGAAAGAAAAAGATTTTTGGACTAGCGACTCTGTCATCAAGCAATTTAGGGTATGTGCGTTCGACTTGGGCACTATAAACTTTGAAAGTGCGCGATATAGTGGTATTCGGAGTATGGCAGAGAAACGCTTTGAACCTTTACAGCGCCCAAGTCGAACGCACTCTCAGTGATCCTGCTGATAACTATCGACAACTCACCATTCAACCATTAAATGTTAACTAAATTTAATGACCACAGTTAAGCTAATAAGTTAGTTTCACTAATGACGAACTTGTTTAATCCTTACGGCTCAACTTCCTTACAGTAAAATAAAAGTGCATGGGGTCTAGCTGGTTCCAGCATCTTTGAACTATTGTCACGTTCAAAGTTCGATTAGATTTCTAGCAAATGTGACATTAAAAATCTATCAACTTTCGAAATTAGCTATAGAATCTACATTGAAATACAGACCTCCAATCTACCAGGTCGTAGTAAAGCCTCATCAATCATATCCCTTCGATTGGTCATGCCGATGACGAGAATATTATTCAGTTGTTCAACACCGTCAATTTTGGCCAACAGCTGATTGACGACCGTGTCATGAACTCCGGTATTACCGGCAACACTACCACGAGATTTACATATTGCATCAATTTCGTCGAATATAATGATATGAAGACCGCTGTTGGGACCCAGTTTTTTCTCTTCCTCTTCAGCATCCGCGAATAATCTTCGTATGTTCGCTTCGCTCTCGCCCACGTATTTATCAAGGACTTGAGGTCCGTTTACAATTTTTGGCTCACGCGCATTCAACATATTGCCAATCTGTCGTGCCATGAGGGTTTTTCCAGTACCCGGTGGCCCGTACAACAAAATACCCTTGACGTGTTTGCAGCCCAGTTGCTCAACTACTTCGGGAGGAAAAACTCGCGAGGCAAATGCACGTCGGAAAATAGCACTGAATTCCTTGTCCAAACCGCCAATTCCCATTTTCGCGAAATCCCAATCGGGATTTATAATCGATTGGCGGACGACTTTACCCTTTGCTTTGCCAATTAAATTCAAACTCGAATTGTCAGCTTTCTCAAATTGTATCGTTGTATCACCCAGACAACGTCCCATACGTGTTTTCTTTGGTTTTGTGTTCTCCTGGCCTGCTTTGATTGCCGATATGTCCGCAGCCTCTAAACTCTTCACCACCAGTCCCAACATTTTCTTGTCACCAAATGGAAACGCCAACTGTTGACCAACTGTGAATGCCTGGCCAGAGAACTGGAGAAGAAACTCTTTGGCCATGAGCTCTGTGTCGTAAGGTTCCAGAGTTGTTCTGAAATATTTTTTTCACTTTTAACAATCTGTATTCATTAAAGAATGATCATCTTCTATTACTGTTCTTATCTCCATTCATTTTATTTTATGCGTTAAATCTCTTATGTCAATTTGTAACGAAAAAAAAAAAACAATTTTTAAGAATTAATTTTTCATCACCCTGATTCATAATATTCCACATCATAATAATGATATTTAACTTGTCATAATTGATTTTGAAATTAACATTTGATACAGCTGATCATCTATTGGAGAATGGTTTTAGTGCCAATAACAATACTACCCATAACTAAAACTTAGTTCACCTTTGCTCTTATTTTCAAATTACTTACACAAGGCAATTCCATTCACCTTATCACGGAGGAAAACTACTAGGATAGATAGTGTGTTCTTTATAACTATGTAAATGTTTGAGGAGAACACGAAAAGCGTCTATATACCCCTATATTCAGCCGCACTATTAAAAAAATATTTTCTATTTCATCTTCCACAGATTTTGTAGATAAAAATACAAAAAAAAGCATTACCAATTTCTTTACAAAGTTTAATGAGTAGTCACGTGACAGAGATGCAAGTATAATGGGCATATTCAATGTTTGGGCTTTGAATAGAGATTTTTAAAATGTTATAACCAAACGCTTAATTCAAACTTTTGTCTACATCAGAAAAATAAGACAACTTCCCTACAGTTCAACAATGTCCCACTTCAATATATCAAAATAAGTAGTGACTAGAACACAAATACTTTTCATTGCGTTATTTCGAAACGTCATCTTATTCTAAAGAATGTTAATGATGGAAAAATTAAAAAAAAGTTCCTACTTCGTTTTGTGAAAAAAATCAGCCTCAAGGGAAATGGTACAGAGAAATTCGGAGCTGGAAGTTGGATCGAAATGATGAGGCCTGACATCAATGTCCTGATTGAGGGAAAGAGTGGCCCACTTACGTTGCGGATGATTGAATCCCACCGCGCCGCGTGGTATGTCATGATGGGTTTTGACGGTAAACACAAAATGTTGATTCGGTCCAGTGGTGACTTCGATGTGCCTGAACAATTCAAGAATATTTTCAGAATTTTTCTCTTCACAAAATATGAAAACAACGGAAGTATATTTCAAAAATATGACATACTTGACGCTATCTGGGAAGTCATCAGGATTGATGACAGCACAGTTCGAAATGCTGAGTTCTTCCGTAGGACACTTGACTACCTTCATCCTCTAAAAAAGGTCATCATATACATGTGAGTGTCAATGATAAAAACGAGGTTACGTCGATAATTAACAAATACAACGGAGAAAACATAAGTATTCGTTATTGCCAAAACTGTTCCATCAGAAAGTATCATTTATGCTGCCTGGTGAATCTATAGAGAATGTAAACATGTAGGAACGTAAGGAACTTTATTTAACCTGGAGGTATGTGTCAACAAAAACTCACCATTGCTGCCATTTGATATTCTTTATTTCTTGGAATAATCTGTCGAGGAATAATGTCTCAGAAGACTCGTCGTAAAACTTTCTGCACTGCAGAAACGTTACGAATGCAATTGATTGTGTTTTTTTACGAGCAGTTGAAGAATACAAAATACAAGCAAGTTGCCAAGTTGCGCGGTCGTGTTGTTACAGTTCCACGTAGGCCGACAATTTTCCCGGGAAATTTGAAACTCCAGTCGCTCCCTTTTATTTAACCAACCCAAGAGCTTGGGTCTTTAGAACAGCTGTTCGCTGAATTGTCCACTGGGTCCACTGTACCCGGTGAGAAAAATATCGATATCACCACACGCACACACGAATAATATACACTCGACCGCAGCGTTGTAAATTTGGAACTTTTCGAAAATTTTCTGATTTCAATCGTTTGTGTGTCGTTTGTAGATTATTGTGAGAACAAAATAAACGTTTGTGAGATGAATTTATTTCGAAAAAATAAAAACTAGCGTGAAGTTAGCCCGCCCATTTTATTTTTTAAACTTTATGAGTCTAATTGTACGTAAATCAATGCAAAATCGTTTGTAGAATACTAATATTACAATAAAAATGTTTGTAGGACGCATATTTTTATGAAAAAGCAGGAACAAAATTTGCATAAATTTTTCCGAACATATTTAACGATCACATTTTTGTGACCGTATGAATAATATTCGTTCAGGAATATTTTATAAAAATTCAACAACAACGTTTGATTCTTTCGTTTTCCTAACACAAGAAAATCCCCTTTAAAAGTTCCGGTGAGGACTTTTCTGGGGACGAATCTTCCTAGATTCAAAAAAACGAATGACATTCGATTGAAGGTCTTTTTTATTGCTACCGGGATTTTTTTGTGTTGGGAAAACGAAAGAATCAAACGTTGTTGTTGAATTTTTATAAAATATTCCTGAACGAATATTATTCATACGGTGCACAAAAATGTGAACGATAAATATTGGCGAACGAATGTCCCTAGCTTGTTTGGTTTGTTTACATTCGTGGAGCCCTCGACTGTGTTTACGTTTACGCGCTTGGCCCGCTAAGCCGTTCCGTAGCGGGTATGGTGGGGAGCTAGGAGAGAGCGAGTGAGAGTTCACGCCGGGGCGACTGGAAGGGGCAGGCGTGAGAATGGGGGAGCGAGCGAACATTTACGTAGTCGTCGTAGTCGCCCGCGGGACGCGGGGCCCGCGGGGCGGTGCGGAAAGAGTAGCATGAATGTCGGTCGGCTAGTGCAATACTGCGCATTATCGTTCGTTGATTACAACGAAATTGATAAAATAGAGTGCGGAATTCTATTTAATCGTCAGTTAATGACGAAAATCTTTATTTAAAATACCTTGAAACGGTCTGAATCATCGTTAAATCAAATAAAAATACAATGATGGATAATAAAGAAACGGAAAATCATGATAAAATTCTTTTTTTTTTTACTATTAAAACCATCCAAATCTATAAATTTCACATAATTTATTATCACGATTTCCGTTAATTAAAGCTTGAAAATATGCGCGGTTTTTCGAAAATAAACAATACACTAAAATTAGAGCTTAATAATATGCGTGATTTCTCGAAAACGAACAATGCACGAAAATGCTATGAAAGTCATAAAACACAATTCTCTCGTTTGTCAATCGTAATGAATTTTCAATTATTTCTCTTTCGTCAACGAATTTTTTCTCGCAAGTGATAAGCGAGAAGCCTCTTGCCCATGATATTATTTTTCGAGCTAAATTAGAGGACAAATTACTTTGAATATTTGACCGAATCACGATAAATGGCAGCGTGAGCAAGGGTCTTGAGTGACAGACAGTCTAGTGACGGCTGTGTTACAGTTTCGAAAATTGTGCGTATGCTCGCACGCACGCGTGTTCGCAAGCGGAGCTAAGATGCAACCATACATTCGAGTCGCGCAACGCAACGCAAAGAACCAAATGCACGCAAGCCGTAAAGCCATGGGATTGTCGGCAAGAATGACGGAACGAAAGCTATAAATCTACTCTGTAGTTTGCTGATTCCGAACGCGATACAGTTTCTGTATCGCATATCGAAGTCGCGCAGGCAAGGTCCATGCATATAACCCGGATGCTGCAAACGGTGCAACGCAACGCAATGCACGCAAGGCTTGTATAACCGCAGCTATTGTACAGCCCTGCGAATAGTTTTTACTATCGCAAGTGCTAGAGTACAATAGAACGCAAGCGCCCGTGCACGCGTGCACCCACGTGAGCACGCACGATTTTCCACGAAACTGTGGCACAAGTTGCCATTACACTTTCTGTCACTCGTCATCGACCTTATTCAATTGCGAAAAGACGGTTTATTGACACAAGAGAAATACATTTTTCGAGTCAGCAGAACAAAGAAATATTGAATAGATTTTTTTATTTCGTGCATAAGTTCGTTGACGCGGAAACAAAATAAATCTTGACGTCTTAATCACTCGCGTTTAATATCTCGGAAGTATAAAAAGTTAATATTCGTTTTGAATGAGTGGATTTGAATTTTGAATTACGATGAACTATCGTTTTCAACGTCGGAAAAACGACGCTGCTGCTGCTCGTCTGAATTGAAAACCATGAATCTGGGAAAAATTGAGTGGAAAGTAATCAACTGCAATGAGTGTCCTGTAACTGAAGTGGATCTCAACTGTGTTTACTATTTCGGAAATGTGAAAAATAATATTGATTTCAAATCAGTGCTATTGAATTCTGAATAGTGGTGCGAGTCGCGAGTGCAAAATGTATTTAAACTCATTTGACCGAAAAAAATCTAGTGTTAATCTACATCGTAAATGGATCTCGGCTGCCAAATTCTCGAACGGTTTTGCCAGCACGGGTAAAAAATAGACGATTCATTATTGAGGAGGGGAACAAGACATCGAAGAGTGAGTACATAATTCCATCATTTTTATTGTTTCCATTTCTGTGCGTAGCAATTTTCAGTATCAAAATGCTGGGCCTTCGTTGATTTTCACTATCATTTTTGAAAGAATTCGATTTTAATTTCAATCGTTAATTCTTGAAGGAAAAAACGTTCATTGTTATTTCATAGATTCCGGAAATTCAATTTTCCGAACCTAGCGCCACTAGAGCAAGTGATTGTGAACGAAGTACAGGTATCCAATAAATTTTTTCTCTTACCGACCATATGGATGGATTGATCAAATGAGGAATGAATCCGTCACTATTTTTTTGGTTGGTAGAATTTTTTAATTTTAACATTATATCAACTATTAGTAGTGTAGGTTAGTTAGGTACGGTATTAGTTAGGAACGGTAGAACTAACAGTTCGACCGTACCTAAGACCACTCCTACAGCGTATTCTTTTTCTGATGGCAGATCTAAGAACTAATTCAAGACGGGATTTTCAGGATTCCGACTATTTGTTTTCCTGTGTCCACTCCTTCTCTCCAGTCTTCCTGACTGGTTCGGAAAAATTTATGCAAATTTTGTTCCTGCTTTTTCATAAAAATATGCGTCCTACAAACATTTTTATTGTAATATTCGTATTCTACAAACGATTTTGCATTGATTTACGTACAATTAGACTCATAAAGTTTAAAAAATAAAATGGGCGGGCTAACTTCACGCTCATTTTTATTTTTGATTTTTTCGCGACAAACTCATCTCACAAACGTTTATTTTGTTCTCACAATATTCTACAAACGACACGAAAACGATTGAAATCAGAAAACTTTCAAAAAGTTCATGTCGGGGGGGCCAAGTTCATATCCATCTTGACCGCGTCTCTTTTGATTCAAATCTTGCAGGGATCTGTTAGTCTCGTGGACGGTAATACAGTAGATACACGATTTTCTCGGAATATCAATTTTCTTTGAATGAAATTTTTTTTCGTCAGTGGATTCTATGGCTACAGATCCAAAATAAAATAAAATGTTTTGAAAACTTCTAACTATAGTTTTTTTTATATTTTTCTCTTGCAATTCATTTAAGGTAAACCTATCGACTTTGCTGGTCATACTAATCACTAAATTCAAAACTTTTGCTTAACCCAATTTTCGATACTTGTAAAAATAATAGTTTTTAACAAAGGAATTCGTCCCAATCGAAGATCGGTTGTAACAATTTGTATGTAATTACAAAATTGAAATAATAGTTATTTCAGTGACTGGTATAGTACTCGTCCGAGCCGATACGCGCGGGTTTAACCTCTTCATCTCTAAAGTATCAAAACACTCTCCGATGCCAGAAGCTCCATTTCAGCTCAATATTCCATAAAAATTAGGTCGACAATCGTTTGTTTTCTGAAACCATTTTATTGCTACGAGCTTGAAGTACTTAAATCTGGTTTTTGTAAAATATTTTATGGATTTTCACTAAGATATTTATTATATTTTTAGTGATCGGAAATCGGATTTTCCTATGTCATCATGGAAATCCGTCACGGAGTATACCTACTTTTAATAATTTCTTTCTCTCTTAATTGGGCAATAACCGACCCTGAATTTTCGTGAGAACATTATTTGATGTATGAAAAACGGTATTAAATTTTTTCACTCGAATCCTATGACCTGGGCACCGCGATACGATTATCTTAATAATAAAACAAATCACTTGATCAATTTTATTTTCAAACCAAATGATATCTAATATTTGTTTACTATAATTCGATAATTTAAATGACTGTACACCATATAATTATATCGATCTTTACCATGGCAATGCAATAATGTTCCTAATGAATGTTAATTGAAAAATCAAAGTTTGAAAAATAATATAAAATCCATTAATGTCCAAGAAATATATTTATTCCTTGACGACTAATGGTTACCGATATACAAACTTACTGCAGTCTTTTATTGTCGCAGTGAAAGGGTGATAAGTGAAGAAAATTGATTCAGGGTCAAACAAAGTTATTGTACTCGATATTATTGAACGGACTTGATCACTCTAATTCGCGTGCCTTTCATTATCGAGAAAATTGAAACAAATATTATTATCAAATCTTATTTTTCAATTTTTATTAAATCGTAATATTGGCAGAAATCATTTTTGTCAATCGTGAATATTCTCATTACTGTTATTGAAAAGAAAATGAGAATAAAAATAATAAAAAAAATTGTTTACGGTTTTTTTCTTTCTCTACAATGGAGCAATGCATTTTGAGGTAACTTTTGTTCAGCCGCACAAATTATAACGTGTGCCAGAAATACATGCCACATAACTCAAGAATGACTCCAACTGCTGACAGAAATTTGGCACTAAGTATGCAAGTATTTTCTATTGTTAGAAGAAAGTTTCGAATTGTATTCATAAAAAAATATTTGTTTTTGTTCCCGAAATGTTGTTAAATGATGATGAATTTGAAATTTCATTATTTCGTAGAACATTGCATAAATAAAAACATTGAAATAATGAGTGAAAACGTTTTTATTCGTCTTAATAAATCGGAATAAAGTTCTCTTTTTATCAAATACTCCATTGATTCAATAATTTCGAAACATAAACGATGCTAAATTTGTAAAGATTTATTTTTCATTGAATTGGAAAAAATGAATTGTTATAATACATAATGAAATCATGGATTCAACAAGTTTGCGTTTTACAAAATGAACTCCCAAAATAATGTAAATTCCTGAATCATTAATGCAAAGAAAATCAAATGAAATAAAATTCTTCACAATTCTTTTTCTTTTTAAATGTTATTGTTCTTTATTTTTTTATTTTTTCAATATTTTTTCAATAATCGAATATTTTACTTAATTACTTGTCTTGGTTTTAGAAATTGCTTTACAAACCTTTCCACAATTATATAAAATGTCCGCGAGCGATCGATAAAAGCGTGCTTGGTGTTTTCGCAACCCATATGTATTCTTCTATCGCAGGTCATACCCTGATGGTTATTGAACCGAAGTTGTGGCTCATACAAGCAGCAACTACTCGTTAAATCCTGAATTTTTAGCCTATTATCAAACGACAAAAACGAATCAACAAGAATATTTCTCGCCCTAACCAAAAGACTCAATCGCTTCTCAACCATAATTTTTAATGAGATATCTTCATTGATTTCAATCCTTGAGAATGAAATAATAATCCAAATGTAAACTTTGCATGTGTTCATCGGAGCACGTGTCAAGTTTCAGTACAACAATTGCACATCCACAGTGACATTGAAAAGCTCTGAAGATCGATCATCGAAGAAAAACAATGAGCAAGTTGGCTGCGTCAAATTTTCCCAATTTTTTTCTATCGAGTTATACGATGTACATTGAATTCTGGTCATTTTTCGAAATACTCGAATTATTGTTTTCTTCACGAGAATAAAATGATTGCAAATTTCAATTTGCCAGGAATAATTAAATATTGCCAAGCTTTGAATCGTTGAAAAACTGTTGGAGGAATTATCGAATAATAAAATTGATTTTCAATGTTCAACAGAATCCTGTATCGTTGCCATTTTTTTTCAACCAATACAGACTGATAAAAAAAAAACCTCTTTGTTTTTCAACTTTTTTTCCCTGACAGATGGTCACAGGTGAGTGACCAATCATATCATCCTTTCCTCAAACATTTTCTCGACTACGATTTTGTTCCATTTCTTTTTTTTTTTCTTTTTTTTTTTTTGCTACAAAAGCATTAAAGAGAAGAGCGCGATAAGAAGTTGAACAGCGTGTGACTCATATCACCTGACATTTTATTTATAGCAACAAAATTTCCTCCGTGTGAATTTGATAAAACTACACGTCGTTCGTCCACAATGTGTATGTCATCAACTCGTTGTTGTGCACATTTACATATATATTTATACGAGATAGACTCTCGGAAAGGGTGAGGGAAAGGAGAGGCGAGAGAAAGAGAGCTTCATCGCTCGTTTTCGTTTGCATAATGATTGCGCGAGTCTGTTAAATGAAATTCATTCTACTTCCAAAATGGAAAGCCGCACCAGACTGCAGTTTAATTAGAGCGATAAAGTTCCAGGCTTTTTGATCTCGGGTTTTACAAATCTCTATATTATGAAAATATTTTCTCGTTCCTACTCGCTTAAGCATAAACTCTAAAAATTAACTGATACGTTCAATTGTTCGAATAATATTCATGTTCAATGATTCATCGTTTATTTCATAGGATGACAATTATACTTTTTGCACGTTTTATGTACATTTTTGTTGCACGTAATCCTTGACGCCATTTGATTATTTTTATTTACAGAAAAATTATACAACGATTCAATAATCTGTGCTTTCAACAAAAATTACAATTCATTTTAATGTGCAGTGATATTATTTCAAACCGCAGTGAATTATATCAATTTTTTTTGAAAGTTACAAGAGTATTATAAAAGGTATAGATTGATCGTTTTCAAAAGAATTTTCGTAATGAAAAACTTACAATTCGCTGCTATTTTTTCTCACAATGATGGGCATTTCATTTTTTTTTAAATCGAGATTCTTAGCATTTTATTGTTTTCACTCAAAATTCGAGTTGAAACTCGATCGAATCATTTTCAATTGTATAAGAAATAAAATTATTACGATTATCATTGCTAGCTGCCATTTTAGGTATTTTAGGTAAGGGCATTTTAAAGTACCAAGAATGGCTCGAAAAAAAATCGTCTTAATTCGGTATTCAGTCAAGTTATTTGAAAAAAAAAAACAACCCGAAAAATTGCTACTTCCAAAATTTTTTCCCTATCGAAAGTAGAAAATGTACACAAATGTGACTTTTTAAAAATTTTGAATCCTGCCAATCGTTTTTGCAACAATGAAAAAAATTTTTGAGTGAAAAAAAAGAAAAACAACCTCCGTGGATCGGTAGTATTGCCTTTCAAAGGCAGCCATTTTTGGTCCGCGCGTACAGTAAAAATGAATGATAAGTAAGCATTGAACTAATTCAAAATATTGATATATTCCGATTTATTCCTTTATTTCTAGTAGTTACAGAAACCGACACCGAAGAGAAAGATTTAACATTGGAAACAAAAATATTCAGTTCAAAATACCAGAAAATCATCATTACAGAAATACACCCTCCATCGCGCGAACAATTACGTTTCGTAAACCGTTGAAATATTCTAAAAAATCAAAATGTATGGTAATTATCGTTCATTTATATAATGAATTATTGAGGATGTAAATATAAGGCTCGTCGACAATTCATTCGATGGATGAATAAAAAGTTAGCATTGACATTGATATCGAGAAGGTAGTTGTGAAAAACAAAAAAAAACCTCATGGTTTTCAATGAGGCCTCGGTTACGTGTGGATAACGCGAGTAGAATTATTGGCTGTCTCTTTTTTTTTTTTCAACGATTTAGCGTGGGCATAAAAAATATATAATTCGATGCATTCGTGGCTCGTTTAACAGGCGTCCTCTCTTCTCACTTTTTACGTTTAAGGAAGCACGAAGGTTGATTGTTGCTTCTTCGCTCGATTCGATTTATCGATTCGTCTTCAACATGTCTGCTGGAACGTCGAAATCAAAGGACTAGTAGTGCACTCTCTCGGATATGGAAAAGATAATAACGATCGTATAGACACAGAAAAAGGGTACACGAAAAATGTTCAATCAACCTCCAACCCTGCCACTTTCGAATTTTATTCACGAGTTTTAGTATCATTGTATGCTACTTAAAAAGAAGTTTACATTTATTTCAGATTTTTTTTAACGAGTCAAACTGCTTTCGAAACAATTTTCAAAGTTAAAGGCACAATCATTTGATCTTTAAAAAATTTGACAACGTTTCTTCGGTGCATCAAAAAGTTTTCTGATAAATTCTTAAATTCTTCGGAACAGCGAGAGAGTGATAAAAAAGTTTAAACGGATCGAGAAAGGTCAGGGTCAATTTTAACTTTGGTTAGCCAAGAATTTTCGATTTGATATATATATATATATATACATATTCAAGTATAATATCTACAGATACTCATGTGTCGATGAGAGACAAATTTATATACGATGATGAAAGAGACTCCTGAACGGTTTAATATACAGGCAATCACAATCGGAAGTGGGACAAAAATCGAGAAAAAAATTTCATCACTCAACAGTGTGTCATAGAATTGAAATATATAAAATCGAGAATCATTCGCTGCATAAAAACTATAAACATATGAGCTATACATATGTATACGAATGTCCGCAGGAACGATGAAACAAATAAAAACGTGAGTTGGAAGCGTCATATATATATATATATATATATATATATATATATATATAAAATCGTGCGAATATAATAATTATGGCTCGTGTGGGTATCGGAATAATTTATCCCGAGACGTGACCATCGAGGTGATGACCTTAACCCTCCAGCGTAAATCAGACACGTGCTTTTAGCTGTCCAACTCGATTGCGGGGACGTTGAGGTCTTTCGCTTTGCCTTTCATATCAAATAGGTCACGTGTGCCTAAGAAATGTCTTTCTGTTTCCATAGATTACACGAAAAAAATAAAATCAACCGTAACATAGTTTTAACTGAGATTTTTACTTAAGAATTTTGCACATTAGCAGCGATTTTCAGACTATTAGTTAACATGGATTTTTCATAAAATTTCAAAGTTCTTGTCACGAAAGATTGAGTTTATGTCAGATTGCATAAGTACTCAAACCAAAACGAAATACACAGTTGTGACCTGTGAAATTCTCGTTTTATAGCGTGTTACATTACAAGATTGTGAATTTAATGTCTTTTTCAACTGCCAATTTATGATAAATGCTGATTCAAACTGTACAAAACGAAAAGTCTTGAGTAAAAAAAAAAAAAAAATTACTACAAAATTGACGAATAAAATCAAGGATCTCGCTGAATATAAAATGCGAAATAAATTCCACACTTTATATTCAATAGTTTTCGGTAAAATCGAAAAAAAGAAAAAATTCAATAGTGTCTCCAGAAAAATATTCAGTACGTATGGGAAAATAAACTGTCAATAAATTCTGTTCACTGGTCGTGAAAACTTTTCACACTGTTGAATGGTAAGGACGAAAAATGATAATTAAAGAATGTGAGAAATCTGTATTTTTTATGAAAAAAAAAAAAAAAAATGATTGTCCATATAAGTTAATTGAAAATTGGAGTGTATTAAGCAAAACTGAAAACTTGCCGCACAATTTTTTATGTTACTTTCAATTTTAACACTACAGACATTCAAATTCTTCGATCATAAATGCAAATGAGTCAAGATTTCTGGATGTTAATGAGGATAATATACTGACAGATGTGATATATAACGATATTTTGATCTGCTCAAAAAATTTTTTTTTTTATTATTTCATTTCGTTTTTATAAATTCTCTGTGTATCCGTTCAATTTCTATTGGTCAATAGTAAATGATAAATAACGAAAAATTTATTATTAAAAAATCTCTTATATAAAATCTCTATAAAAATCTATTAAATGATAAATAACGAAAAATAGTACTGCAACTTTCAAAATTTTACAAGTAAAGTCAATTCTAATGCTCACCATCGGGAAAAAAAATAATATTTTCATCAATAATAATTATATCGCTATAGTCAACCGTCTAAAAATAAATTTATCAAATGAGGAAACGTTTCGTGAAGTATGAAAAGTGTTTTCAAACACCATGCAGTCAAAAACAATTATTTTAAGCAAGATTATTGAAAGAGAAAGAAATAACAATGAAGCCAGACAAAGTAGAAAACCCGCTCACAATATTGGGACTTCGTTAAATCGGTGGGTCATCTTACAGCGACAAATTTTACACAAATGATTCACACATTGGGTCATCAGCATTTCCAGAGATAATTTTACGATGCTCCTTTTCTACTCGGTAATTCTGGAACGAATGATATTTATGTCTTAGCTGCACATACGAGCTCGTGATAGAAGTGAGTCACGCGTATAAGCTCGACATGTCGCGCGAAATTCAGGGAAACTATTATAAAACGTTGCAGTATGAAAATTAGGGAAAAAATGAGGGGAAATAAAAAAAAAGAAAATAAATAAACAAGAAATGATTATCGCTTCGAAGAAGCTGAGAACATCGTTTTAACGAGGTTAGCCAAAAACTACCGAGCTTCGAAAAAATTATACCAACGGAAGAGTCTCATATACAGAGTACGTGTGCATTCAGTGATGCGAGAGAAGACAAGAGCAGCTCCGTCAAGTCTCTCTTGCAACGCCAGCAAATTCACGAGATGAAGTCGAAAAAAAAAAAAAAAATCGATGATACACACGTCCTTTTGTGAAAAACTCGACTAACACGAGACTTTTTACAGCTACAATTCTTTTTTTAGATGCACAATGACACTCGAGCTGCTCATTTCACCGAGATAAAAGAGAAAAGAAATCTTCTATTCATAGAGCTGCATTAATTCACTTTTTGTCACGTATCGTTTCGTTCTAACTATAATAATATATATTCAGTATACCAAAAAATATTTCGTGGAATATACTTTCTCGAGGATTTCGTTTTGCTGTGTTAATTCAGTGGAAGTCTATTTTTGTTGATTTCTTGTAATATTTAATAAATATCATTTTGAATCACTTACTCAAATTGATTAAATGAATTGATGGAAATGGCTCCTTTTTTCGTAAGAAATATCGGGGCTTTAATTCGGTTTGCATAAAATGCATGCGCGAGTCATCGAGCGTATCATTATTTCGAAATTTTTTCTCTAGATTATTTTTCTCTTTTAGAATCGAATTAACTGAACAAAGTTTTTCGGATATAATATTATCGAAAATTAAAATTTGACATTTCGTAAAGGTCGCTTTCTGGTTTTTTTTTTTTTTTCTGTTCGTGGCTTCAACAATAATTGATCGATCATTCGATTGTAGACACGCATATAGTATATAAATAAAACAATAACTTGTTGATCCCCGAAAGAAACAAAAATTGATTAGCACGAATCAAGTAATTGATAAAACTTCGTTTTTTTTTTTTTAATATTAATTGCATTCTACACGAACAAGGTCGAAATTATTTACCAAAATTGTCAAAACATTTATAACAAAAGGAAAAAAAACTTTTACACTCAATGTTTTCTCAAAAATACACAATTGAGAGGGTTTGAAATGTAAAAAAAAAAAAAATATTTTCCATTTGGCAGCGATGATGAATATGAAAAAATAAATGAACGAAACTAAAGTAAATAAATAAATAATCATAAATAAGAAATAATAAAAAATAGTAGAATGAGTATTCGTGGGCGAAATGTTTTTGAACAGCAGACAAATGATGATCAGTGATACGATAAAATTCGATAAAACACTCATCGAATCTTTTAATTAAGGCTCACGTGCCCCTTCTTCACGTGATTGATCGATTAACGAAACGCAGTTGCATAACGGAGCGGTTTAGTCACCTTCAGACATGACTATCGCACATACACGTAAACGGTCACGAGTTCCTTCCTCATATCACGAGACACTAAATTAAATTTTTCATGTTCAGGCTCTTTCGTATTGGAGAAAAATCATTTCATTTATATTTTTTCTGATCGAGTTCTACTCACGAAGCCATAAAGTCATTTATAACACATGTGACAAGGAAAAAAATATAAAAGAGGAAAAAATGACGTGGTCAATTTCTCGAAAGCGATACCAATGTCGATGAGACGATAGACTTTCTTCTGTCGTTTTCAAAATTCTCCTTTTACTACCTCTGACGTAATTTTCAATTTGCTGTCGATCATTTCTTTCAATACGACCGCTTAATGTCTTCCGCAGATTCGTCGAGTTACAGACGTTCCGGAACGTCGAAACTTCCTCACGTAATTCGAGCGTTACGTTCGCTCGACGAACCCCTCTGCTCTACATTCTATTTATTTATATCGGAAGTTTTATGCTTAATTTTCTTTTTTTGCCATTTGTCGTTGATTACAACTCGAAAAAAAGAAGTCATCGTTGTTTCGAAACTATTAAATATTCATCATTGTTTAAGGACATTTTTAATTAAATGTACGTAAATAGAAGAAAAAAGAACGAGTTTTTTTGGTTAATATCACAATAAGACCTTTTGTTATTTCACGATTCTATTTGAGTTGAACCAAAAATTCTCTCCAAAATACTGTGTTATTTTTCATCTGAATAAACGATCATTTTTCAATAATTCAACGATTATGAACTCGTACGTTGAAGATACAAAATTACATGTTTTTCAGCAAAAGCTCATTAACATATTTCAGATCATATAAAATCCAATCCGTTCAAATTTAAGTCATTTTTTACCAATTCAAATGTAATTATGAGCAACAACAATATAAATGAATGTATAAAACAACAATGAATGGTTAATTAACCCGTGGTTACCGGACTAGTGCAAATTCGCAACACCAAAATCATATTTTTTTAAAATATGTCTTAATTATGACGTGATTTGATTACAGAAATATCATTTTTTGCCTTTGAAACTATTACCATTCGATTCCTGAGGATTTTTCCTTCAAGATACTCTTATTATGAAATATTTTTTGAATTATTTATACAAGAATTTTACAATGCCAGATCCCCAAATCGCACTAGTATGGTTGGTGTGTATTCTCAATAGAAGTGTACGATTACTACGGGTTAAAAAATCCATCTGAATATGGTTTCTACAAGTTCTGCAATAAATGTACACTTTTTTTTTTGGATTTGCAATCTCTTTTCATAAATGATCGATTTGACATGGAATGTCCCATACAAATGTTGACTATCGCGTACGCACATGCCTCATTACCCGATTTTTATGTAACGTCCGGAATATTTTCCGATAACTTTTCCAAGATCGACACTGCGTGCTAGAAATTTCATGCAAATGTAATTTTATACGAAAGAAAAGTGAAAAAAAAAAATCACTTGGAAGTGGCAGGATAGATAATGAAGTCTCTTAGATGTAACGACTGCGAGAGTCTCTCTCAGCCAAGTGGCTAGCGTGCTCGGCTCGCAGCCGCGACGGCGAGGGTTCGATTCCCAGCTCGAGCGGAATTGTTTGTCACCATCTTTCTTTTTCCTCGCCTCAAACTAGTCCTTGTGTTTCTTGCGCGCGATTTGAAATAACGCGTGAGTGTCTAACAGGACTTAAATTAAGATTCCTAACGGATCAGACCAAATCATAGCCAATATGCCAGCTCGAAAACGCTGGGGTATATGATTAGTTGGTTACAATACTTTTTTTTTCGTTTAAATATCCCTCGTTTTTAAATATCCAATCGACTTGAAATCAGGCATAAAAAATTTGTAAACGTATCTTCATTCGTATTTATTTGATTTTTTTTTTCTCTATTTCGACTCTTATTATAAAATTCACAGCTTTCAATTCAGTTTTCAATCATGTTTATTTGTACTCAGCACCTGACTTTTAAAAAAATCTGAATAAAAAATTCAGAAATAGACACCCCAAAACAGATAATAGTTGGTTGAAGACAGCACACTTTAGATTGTCTTTCTTCTTAGCCAAGCTGCCAGCGTGCTGGGCTCAGGGCTGAACGACTCGGGTTCGATTCCCCGACGAAAAATATAACAGTATATATATGTATATACGGATACGAATAAAGAGTTAATTATTTTTCCGCAATCGAATTAGTCTCATACCTCTTACGCACGTTGGTCATGTACCCTGCGTGAGAATCTAAAGAGACTTATATCAAGATTCTTTAATGAATCTGACCAGAGTTTTGAGCCATGACAGCTATTCGATAGATGAAATGACTAGGTACTTTGGTTACAATTTTTTATTTTTCCATTTTTTCACACTTTGTTCATAAATTCCTTAACAAGTTTGAAATTCGAAATAACGAACGAATCAATGAACAATTGGATGAATTGATTTTTAATCGACTTTCTACCTCCAAAGTTTTTATTTATTTAGTTTTTTTTTTCGGCATGAATTTATTTTTATTTATTATTTTAGTATTTTAATATACTATGGAATTAATTATAGAATATTTATGTATTTAGTACGATGTTTAGATGTTATTCGAATGAAAGATTATTCGATATTGATAGAAACATCATTTTCTCAATATTTTCATTTTTTTTTTTTTTTTCAAACGAGATTCCTCGATTCAAATTTGCTTCGGAGATATTTTCATGCTATGTTGATCAAAATATATAGTCATGATCAATAAATGGAATAAATAAGAATAATGTTATTGATCGAAAATTGACAAAATAGCTCGAGGGTCTCGTCAAGACCGACAAGTTTTCTAAATGCTCAAACACTTTTCACGTCTCGTTTAGCCTAGTGGACTGCGTCCCGGAGCTAGAAACGAGACTCCCCGAGTTCGATCCTCGGCTGGATATTAATGTGGCCTACAAACGATGAATGAAAATCATTAATCGTTGCCTAGATCGAAACTAGTCCTTACTAGCGTTCTTCTCTCCTGTTCTAATAATTGCAGGAGAGATTCAAACAAGGACTTATATCAGGTCCTTCAATGGATCGGACCAAATAATTGGCTAGACGTGACAGCTATTCAATGCTGCCAAGTTCTCCTCATTTGGTTACATTTTTTTAATGTTATTTTCATACTAGTTGTTTTATTCCTGCAGATGAATTTACAAATTGATGAATGAATAAAGAAAAAAAAAAAAGTATTTATTAGTTGATCATCATTTGGTTCGTTAAATTCGGTTAAATTTCAGAATAATTATACAAATTCAGAATTTTCTATTCGCGATCATTACTCCATGAAATTTTTTAATCGAATTTCATTTGTAGAGAAAAATACGTGGCTCGTGATCACTCGAACGGAGCATTATAAGTCCTCTTAACAATTTTCTATGTAATGTCTATTTTAGCCGAGTGAATAGCGTGCTTGGATCGGAAATGCGACTTCGCGAGAGTTCGATAGAAAATGAATTAAAATGATTAGGTAATTTTATGGATTCTATGTAGTCCTCATAGTGCCTTATACGCTTGTTGAAAAATGTGGGAGAAAAAGGCGAGACTCGTATCAGGTTCTCTGATGAATCGAATCAACTGGTGCTTGCAAGCCTGCTCTCCACGGATGGCATGTATAAGGAGAATACGTGGTTATAATTTTTTTTTTTTTCGTTTGCTACTCTCTCTAATCTAAATTCATAATAATCGATTGATTACTTGAAAATAAATTCGTTTTCAGGTAGATTTAATATCCGAATCAAGAGACGCGCTAGTGGCCCAACACCAAGAAGAAAAAGCCAGCGCGAGCCCTGGCGCACTCTTATATAAGCGAATATATCGATTTTGTGACGTCATAACTTTTTTGAACCATCCTGAAAGACGAAACATTTGAGTAAAAAAATCTGAATATTGGTGACGATTTTTTTTTTTTCGATTTTTCTCTTTCCAATTGGTCTTTGTTGCTGGTAAATCCGTCCAGCTAATTTTTAAATTACGATTCATTTTGTCCAACTTCTTGTGAAATTATTCTTTGCATTATTTTGACGTAATTTAAACAACAACAACAAAAAAAACAGAAAGTTATTGGACATTCATCGATACGTTTTTATCGGGACATTTTTTCTTTCTAAATCGATATTCCGGGCTTGAAAAATACGTTTGAACGTAATTACACTGAAAAAGATCATTACCAGAATGGCTCGTAAATATTGAAGCAGACAATTAAGTTCTCCGAATGCTAGTAGTACGTTGAAACTCAAGCGGATTGCGTGTTGCTCGCGAACTCATGTTCACAACAACAGACTACGAATACCGGAAAAAATGACAAAAAATTATTACCATCGTCCAAGGCCACAAGAACGTTTCAAGTCTTTATTCCTGAAAACGATATTAAATCGATAAAAAAATAACAAAATCGCACGACACAAAATGTCATCGACCAATCCAAAAATGATTTTGAGATCTCAGGCCATTCTGAAAAAAATATTATCTTCACTGCCATTCATTAAAAACTACTAATCAAACAACACTGTTGACGAGTCACTTGTGAACGCTCTCTAATAAGCCGACTTACAGCAAGGATCAACTTAATTTCAAAGTTATTCCCAGTATTGACTGAATTTTGTTTTTATTCAGTTTTATAGTTTCAATACAGTCGACACGCTTTCTTCTGGCAGTAGTTTTTTTTTTTCTGTTCCAAACGTTTCTCGTCTCATTCACGAGTCATATTGATGTACGCTCGAATATAACGTAATCCTTTTATATATATTGCCTTTTCTACACGAGCATCGCACCATTTTTCTCGTTTTACATGTGCGTTAAAACCGTGTATTCATGTCTAAACATCTAATTCTCAACGTCTGATTTGAACATCATATTTGGTCATAATGACTTTTTCTTTGGTTTGATCGGTTAATTTCTGATTCCAATTTCTCGAGGAATTCAGTTGATTTGTGTGTATTTTCTTCAAATTATTCGAATTAAAAATGGAGCGTTATTTCGATTTTCTGTGATGAATCAATTCTGCAAAGAAAATATTCTACAGAACCTCAAGTTTTATTCACATTCGAATATATACAAACTTCGTTCTTCCATTTTTTCTTAAGCCTCAAATGTTGATTTGTTATCTTGTCGCACTTACACAAATTGGTTACAATTACTTTCCTTAATTGATGTAAGAGTTTCACATTTTAATTGTCCTTACCATTATTCAACTTAATTGACTTTCGATTTTTATCTTATTCAATTTCTTCAATGGAACTTCATTTTTCTTTAAACTGTTAATTTTTTAAAGAATTTTACTCAGCGTGAAAATGCAGAGGAAATTGCACCGTTTGAATTTATTCCTTCATGTTTTTTTTTTTTCTTTCATAATTTTATAACGATGAACCTAAAAAAAAAATTTTTTTTTTTTTTTTTTTTTCACTCACCCACGAAAAGAAGATAACGGTGTAAGAGTTATTATACTTTCCCTTGAAATCAACGAAGAAAAAGTCGTGTCTCTTGCACGCTTTAGTTGCAAGATAAACAAAACCATAAAAACTTTCATATCGAATGCGAATCGTTGTTCCGTATCATCGAAACACCTCGCCCTTTTCTCATCATTTCCATTCAATATCTCGTCTTATAGTCATTGTAATTTAAAGAGCACTCAACCACGCCCGGTTATGCTTCATGGGCACCGACTTCGACGACTGTGACTAGATTTCCGTACATTTGATGAAATCGTTTCTTTCATTTCTATTTCATCTCTTTAGAGAGCATAAATCTCTTTGCTAAAATATGTTTGTTTGTTTTTTTAAATTGTGAATCACTGAACCGATTACGAGAAATCTTTCATGACATTAAAGATCACGATTCCAATTGTGTTTGTGGTTTAAAGAAATTTTGATATCTTGATTTTTACAAAAATTCAAAAAAAAAAAAGAAATTCAACGATTTCGTTGAATCTTCAAATTTAAAAATCGATCGGCAATAAAACACTATCGATAAATGAAAAAATAAAAAATCGAATTATCGATTCGAAGAAAATTGAAAAAGTAAACAAAACGATCGGTGGCTGAGTGCACCAATTTGATATAGAAAAAAAAGTTTCAACATCTTTAATGAAATGATGAAAAAGTGAAAAACTTTCGTTTCATTGGTTTATTCAGAAGACAAATGAAAAATTATATCCGAAATTGAAAAAGAATCGCAACAAGATTTGTATGAGTGAAAATTTGATGTGTCAAAATTTGTAGACGTGAAAAAAAAAGCATGAGTTAAACAGGCTAGATGCGCCTGCTAGATGCCGCGAGCAGAGCCCACGTAGGCACGGTTAGTTCAAAATAAAACATTCTTAACTAAAATAATAGCGACTTTTTAAAGTTTTCATTTAATTCAAATGTATTAAAAACTTCAAATGTTTAAAAAATATATTAGATACAATTTTATTGATAATTGTCTGTGTCTTGTTTGTTTCATACCGTTTTTTTCTTTTTTTTCATACTTAGCGAAAAATATGAGATTCTGCCTTACGTTTAATGTTTTTTTACGTAACGTGCGATCACCAAAAAAAATCAGACGCCATAAACATCAACCGCAAATAAATGCCAGTGAGAGCGCTTAAGAAATAATTTTTTTTTTTTGTTTGCCAGCGATAAGAGATTTTCGTCGGCCGCTACTGCATATTAACGATCGATATTTGGAGTGAGATTCTGTACATCTACAAAAAATCTATAACACTTGAGAAATAAAAAATAAAAAATGAAAAATTCGTATGGTGAGATATAATAACACGTTTGGGTTTGGCGTCATTGTCGACGGTTGACGTCACGCAGAAACGGGGTCACGTGGGCGCAATGGCCATGTCATAGAAGCATAATACCGAACCTCCGCTACTCCCAGATTCCCGCTAACTCATCTCTTCCTCGCTTTGTTCACCCTTTGTGTACTCCATCTATTCCCCCGTCATATACCTATTATAATTATAATTGAGTCTTCCGACAATGAGATCGACTGACGCACCGGCCAAAATATCATGTTTTATCATATTGACAGATCCTATAGGCGTATCCTGTCATATGAACGTCTTGAAACAGTCACCCATGTAGAAAAACAATCGAGTCTATTAATTATTCAGACGCTTTTTTCTAATCTCGAACGTCATCGCTCATAATAAAAAAAATATTATCTGTGATGACACTCGTTTCGATATGGAAAATTTAAAATCGGTTATTAGAGGATTTCAGTTTTTTGTTTTTTTTTTTTTTTTTTTTTTTTTTTTTCATTACTGTAACATTGGGAATTGGAAGATTTTCGTTTGCCATTACTTACTATCGATTGCCCGTTTCTCTCGTTATGATGAAATAGAGATTGGATTATCAGAAAAATAATTGAGGGAGCCAAATGGTGTTGTAAATAAAAATTAATGAGAGTTACATTTATGTTCGTAATTTTTCCACGGTTTCCAAAAAGTCTGTTGATCTTTCTTCCGTTGTAAAAAATTGTTGAGAAAATAATTTTGAACTAGGAAAAAATCATAAATTGTGTTTATATAGGCCACAAGTGATTATTCGCAGTAGTTCTAACGTGAATGAAAAATATGAATTATATTTGTATTTTATTATTTGCTTCATTGATTCAATAATGTCAATGCAAATCGCGAATAATAAACTAATTTGCCGCGCACAAACTCACCAACAGAGGAGTACGAGCGAGCGACGCATTCAATTTTCTATAAAATGCATGATAAATACGATTTAGGTCGACTCTGAAACCTCGGTTTTCTTGAGATTCGCCACCACGCGGTCTGCGATTGTTCGTTGCGTGTCTCACAGTCACCGCCGCATGTTGCCTCGGATAAAGAATAAAAAATAAAAGTATAAGAGGAGTACGAAGAAAAACATGGATGCAACAGCAACAGAAAACGGTGTAATCGAGTCAGAACGCAATCTTGGGTCATCCACAAGGCGAGTTGTGTGGTACATACGAAGTGAAAGTATCGAATCGTGTGCCTCAAAGACTCGTGCCAATCCTTATTCGAGCTCTGACTTCGAAGTAGTTTCGAGCGGTCACGAGAATATTTTTATCATATTCTCTCTCCCACTTAAAATTTATTTGTTTGTTTATTTTATCTGAGTTTTATTATAGACGATTCAGCATTAATTGTACTTAATTTAACGTATTTATTTATTTATTACCTCATTCAAATATTTACTCAATAATAAATAATAGATTCAACTATAGATCGCTTCATATTTTTTATTCATGCGGTTGTTCTCGTCTGTGCGTTTTGTGCAATTCACTTATTTGTTAATGTTCACTCAATACAATGATATTAATATTAAAAGACGTTATTTCGTTGCGTTTAATTTTTCCATTCAATCGCAGCTTTTTAACGAACTTAATCTTTCTTGAGGCCACTTTACTTTCGTAATCAATTTTTTTTTTTTTTTTCAACTCATCGTTGAATATGTTACTTGTTCAGTTATAACACGTATTATTGCTTGATCATTTTTTAACGTAAAACTTCACTAGCCAACCGGCCAGGAAAATTGTCGCTATGTTGAAGACCGATGAATCATCACTAATATTCCTGTCTTTCCCTTTTTCAATTGTATATAAATCGGGAATAAATGCATTATAATTACTTCGCGTTAATAAACAGAAAATGAGATACATGGAATAAGCAAAACAAAACAAAAACGATACCGACTATTCGAGTGAAAATGTTGTTATTTCGAAAAAAAATGTACAACGACAAATAATTTGAACGTTTTTTTTTTAATGAACTTACATACGTTGGAAAATACTCGGTGTATTATAGTCAGAATTTTATTGCCTTCAACGCATAAGTGAGAGTGTTTAAAAGCCATTTTTGAATAATTGAATATTCGTCTCGGTGTAGCAAAACATCGAAGGTTCGTGCAATATGCACCAAACGAGCTCGTCTTCCTCACGATCGTAAACGAGTGAAACTGCTGTCGACTTGGTATCTCGATCGCAGCGCAGGTGAGTTCTAACGCGAGTTAAGAATTATCCAGGCGAACGGCGAATATAAACGCAGGTGGCTGTTTTTTTTTTTTTTTTCTTTATTCCTGACGCTGACGAGGGTGAGGTATAAAATGAGTTGTTTTTTTTTTTTTTTTTTTTTTTTTTATCATTTTCATTTTTTTTAAGTCTGAGTTGACCTTGCCGTGCCATCGAGCTCGCGTGACCCAAGGACATTTGAGACTCCCTATACTCCTTCTCTTCATCTCTTTCTTTCTGAAACAGGCGATCTTCTCTAACCGGAAACCGTAAACATAATTAGTGAACGAGAGGTCTCTGTTATGCCGCGAGATATAATCAAATGACAGTTCATTCCAATATACCTTTTTTCACCTCCACTCCGCTCTTTCGTTTCTCTCATTTTTTCCAATTGTGCATCTTATCTTTAATTTTCGTTACTCACTGGCAGCCGAACGTTGGCACACGTTGAATACTGGCGTGTGATGAACCGAAGGAATCGCACTATCTTGAATCCCACTCTGTAGTTATCGCGAGACTATCATTTCGAAATTTGTTGCGGGCAATGCTGAGATATTTTATTTCTTAGCATTGCACGATCGCTTTATTCATTTCTGGGATTTATTTTAAAAAATTTTAACAATTTTAACGAACTTAGTTCTCGTAAAAAAAAAAAAACTCGTTGATACTGATAAAAATGAAATTACATTGAAAATTTATAATGCTATTTTGAACACGATAGAATGATAGCAATGACAAGAAATCTGCTAACCAATTCGCCAATTACAAAAGCTTTGCAGAGCATAAAGACACAAGGGCGATACTGAAACGAAAAAGAAATAAAGCGATGTTTGTCAGTATCGCGCTTATGTCTTTATCCTCTGTAAGCTTGTAATTGGCGAATTGGTTCGCAGATTTCTCGTCATTACAATCATTATATCGTGTTCAAAGTTGCATTATGGATTTTCAATGTAATTTCATTTTTATCGGTATATCAACGAGTTTTTTTTACGAGCTAAGCGAGCTGCGGAAGTACTGTCAGGTTAATATTTGCAGCGAAAAAAAACGTCCTTTTATCAACTCGATATTGCTCATTTTTCAATAGATTTTCTTTTTTTTTCATGTCGTTGAACATTTTTCTTTCGATTCGACGCAGACAATGGTAATGTCCAATGGAATAATTTTCGTTTAACATTGCCGAAATTTTTTATCTGACTCGTTAAAAAAATAACGATTTTTCCAGCATGTTAATCAGAAAACTATAAATTAGATTTCACGAAATTCTTAGATAATTTGTACAGATTAAGTGGATAAAAAATTTTTTTAAAATTTCGTCACATTCCAACGTTGTAAGCGGCGATACCGCATCAAATATTTCGAAAGAAGTGTTTTTCAATCAAACCACTTGATATGCGATAACACTTTTTTGGGCAATGCCTTAATCTCGTAATCAGTAGGATTTCGGTCAAAAGTACAACAGATGACATTCATATCTTTTTTATGAGTGCCTGTGTGTGTGTGTGTGTGTGTGTGTGTGTGTGTGTGTGTGTGTGTGTGTGTGTGTGTGTGTGTGTGTGTGTGTGTGCGTGTGGGTTTTCTGTGTAATGAGGGGCTATCTTATTTGCGGAGTTTCAGAAGCAATTTCCAACCACGTTAATGAATTATGATGACACGAAATGGAGTCTGCTTTCACGAGGAAATCCCAAATCTTCAAAAACATCATTGACTCATACTTGGCTCAGTGACTCATATTATTTTATGCTTTTATCTTTCAACATTATCCTTATCGATAAAAAGCAATATATGTAAGGATATTTTTTTTTTATCCGCATTTCAAACCTCGATTTTCGTCAAATCTTTATATATTGAAATACACTTTTTAAAGACTCACATGTTTCTGGCAATCTGCATAGTCGTAAATTATGATTCATTGGATAACGATTCGAATTTCTCTTCATTCAATGCCCAAAATAAAAAAGCTCTTATATTCTCGATCTCCTTCGTGGCTTCGAAACAATTATTTATATTAATTAAATCCTATTCGAATGCAAGCTATATATCATTTCGTTCTTCAATAAAAATTCGCATATACGAGGAAAATAAGAAATGCACCGAAACGAATTCAAAGAAAGATCGGCTATTAGAATAACACATTTATATTTTTGTATACATTGAAAAATTCACTGAAATAAAATAAATAACAGATTTTTAAGTGCGTGAATAAATTGATTTTTCGTCCGAAAGAACATCGATCGAAGGATTTGATAAAATAATCGATACAACGATATGTCGCGCGACTCGAACGATTCAGTTTGATATTGAAAATATTTGTTGTTCATCATGTCCGCACAATAGAAATTTGTATAAAACTTGATCTACATTTTGGCAAAAAGACAATTTTCAAGAAGCTCTTTTGGTCTTCCGCTAACGTGATTTTTGTGACGTTTCTCTTATAGCCTCGTTTCGTTTATGTATTCTTTTTTTTTTTTTTTTCTTTTTCACGGAATATTGCGAGAGATCTGCTCCTCTTGCTGATCTTCGTGACGTCAAGATTCAACGGTATAAATATTTATCAGACTCCCGAGATACTTCGGCGAAGGGCTGTCTGAGTGCGAAAAAAGAAATACATCATTCTTTAGGATCATTAATACGACTACCGCCTGAGATTCTATGTTTAGCAACCGTAATCCAATCATCAGGCATATGTGTGATGTGTAGGCATGAATATATTCGAATACATGAGACGTTTCGAGTGAAACTTTCATCCCGAAACCCTTACCGATTGCTACAGACTTTTCAAACGTTTTTCTATGCAAGAAAAATATATACATATTAGGGTGCTTCCTGCTTACGGTTTTTTTTCGAATATATAAAATGTTTACAGACCCTTATCACAAAAAATGTTATTAATGTGAGTAGGAATTGGAAAAAAAGTTGAAAAATCGATTTTTTTTCCTAAATCTACATAAAAAAATTTCGAAATGTGCCATCATTCACTTTTGACATGGTAATCACTGTTTGGTGTCACTGCAGTTTCATTCCAAAGAAATAAAAAGTTTCAAATTCGATTTTCGAAGATAATCCGAAAAACAGTGGAATAAAAAAAAAATTATAAAACGCGGCTTACTTTGTTCCATACATCGAAAATTATTTCAAAATCAGAACCATCGAAAAGCGGTTTGATTTTTGGGACGATAATTTAATTCGAAATGCCCATATTTAAATACATGATACCACGTAATTTGCTGCGGGCTAACCCGAAAACGTGACTCACAGAAATCCCTCGGCTGTTTCTCGAACGCTTGACCTGGTCACCACTGTGATATAATAGAGCCAATGCGTCACGAATAGAAACAACACGAAAATATCGTAGTGTGTTTGTGCGAGCACTAGAAAAAAACGTGTCCAAGTTTTTCATCGAATTACACAACATGTTCAATTTCATTTTTGGTTCATTTCAATTATTTTAACAGATATTTTCGTTTTTTTTTTTTCAACGAATCTAATTTCATTGCCCCGAATGTAGGTCAATGATGTAAATTTCGCGGTGAGATAAATCATTTGAAATTGAATCTGCAAACAACGCCGAATCGAGAGACGCGGTAGCGGCTCGACGCCAAGTATTAAAAGAAAAATTGTTGGAGAATTGAAAAAAATGTTGGAGAATTGGATTATTGAATTGCTGGTTCCAAAGTGAACGAATTCTGAAGAACTCTTGTAACAGCAGTTTTGTTATAGTGTGAATGATTTATTATTTTTTGGAGCTTGCGAAATCTCGATGATTATAATTATAAATCATGAATTCAATACGAGTAAGGTCTGTTTGTCTTCTAAACACTGAGTGACAGAATTTCACGCGGAGTTGGCATAATAATTTGATCGAATCTGCGTTTACGGATCGATAAGATCCAAAGAAACTTACAGGCACATGAGTCAACATCTCAAAACTAATGTTCGCTGCGGGACATTAAATTAATTGTGTTTTTCGCGTACCGACATTTGAAAACCGAGGACAACTCACCGCAATTGTCACTGAAAGTTTTTTTTTTTTTTTTCAAACCATTTTCTGCTCTAATTATACTCAAAATCTGTAATTCGTGTTTTTATTACCAATGTATCGAGTGTGATTACGTCATTACGAATAAAAAACAGATCGAGAAAATGGTTAAAAAATAACGGCTGCGAATAATAATTGGCATATTAGTTTTTCTCGTTAATGCATCATAAAACATTCATTTTCTGTTTCGAATATTAGAATATCGACGCTTATAATAGAGCAGAGCAATCGAGAGCACTATGCTTGTGGAATTAAGAGAAAATACAAATTATTATGAAAAAAAAAAAAAAAAAAAAAAAAAAAAAAAAAAAAAAAAAAAAAAAAAAAAACACCAATGAAAGAATGAGAAAGATCGTTTGACAAATTTACAAATATTGCAACACGATGTGCGTGAAAAATTGAATTCATATTCCATATTTTGTGCTGACATATTCATATACAGGGGCTCGATATTCGTGTTATTACGCACGATGCTCTGATATTTTTTCTAGCGAGAGCGACTTAGCGTTGCAGGAGCGTTAATTCACTTCAGCGAACTCGTGACCAAGCTCACTCATCAGGGACCGAGCGTATTTTACGTGACAGACAAATGACAAGAAATCTAACACAGGCGTTTTGTATCCATGACCCCTTGATAAGTATAGAGAGTGGCTCAAAAGTAACATTGAAACTGAACGAGAACAATGAGAATGTATAAAAAAATCGCCGAATCTCGAGTATAGATGCACTGCACACGTCTTGTCTCGGTGGTTCGAATTTTTTTTTTTTTTTTTTTTTTTTTTTTTTTTTTTTTTTTTTTTAATTCTTGACGTCAAGACGCTGCCACGTCTCCAGATTCTGCAGAGAAAAGTTCTCGTAAATTTTTTTCTCCGCCTCATCATTAATCAATTAATTTGTGGGAACCAATACTGTGCCTGAATACAAAGAAGTGGGAGGAGCAAGCGTATATACCGGGATTCCACGAGTCTTCTCCACTTTTCATTGCTTTTTATACCACTGCACCGCATTGGCTATATATCTCGAATTGATTGAATATTTCTTCAACGGTGAATCAGAAATAAAATGACCGAAGACTTTCTATTTCAGAATGTCGTGTTCTATTGATACGGCACATTTTCAAAGTCACTTTTCAGACCCTCTCTATACTTTATTCTATTCCCTGGAGCGAGCCAGACCAGACTGATTTTTCACTTAGAAAACTTATCATCTTTTCTACTTGTTTAACAAAATATTATTTGCTTGGTGCAAAAAAACAACATTGGCTCTTAAAATGTTGTACCAACGCTTGCTGCTTCATGTCAACCGCGATAGTTAGCAGTGGTTGTGAAGACTTTTTTTTCATTATTGGAAAATTCCATTGTTTTTTTTTTCAACAGTGGATTTGGTGAACCAAAAATATTCTTTTTTCATGGAAAAAATAACGATTGAAATGCAATATTCGTTTGTCTAATGAATCGTATTTTTCACATTTCAAAATGAAATATCTTGATAAAGATCTCGATCGTTTTTCAAATTGGACAAAAATTTTGAAATAATAGTAAACAGAAACATCGTGTTCTACTACATAGTTCTCTACTTTTTACGTTCCGACCTCCGATATTGCTATCTCGTCACGAGACATTGACGCATGTACAACAATTTACACGTTTTTCAGATTTTTTTTTTTTTTTTTCTCTCGACACATTCGAGGTATTTGCTTTCGTAATATACCAGAGTTTAAAAGAAAAACGACGATAAATTCAACGAACAAAATGAATTAACGACTATAACGCGTTGTAAAAACAAACTAAGCATGTAAGAAATTGCACGCACTTCACTGCTTCCATATTTCATGATTTATTATATTAGATAAAAAAAACAAGCTCGAAATATCTTCTCCGAAAAAAATCAGACAAAAAGTTTTTTACCCACAAATATATTGATAAAAGCGATGCTTTGCAAAATCCCTCAAAACTATTAATTGATTATCAATTAATATGGAGCAATATCGAATCATCGCTCAAATCTCGATAACTCGTACTTTCAATCTCTGAATCGTTGACAAATATTATATAAAAATATCGGTGATGAATATCTCTAGATTCGTTATTCTTAAAATCCACACACAATCGTTTTAAAAAATTACTACAACCGGGATTAAAAATCTGAAACGACTTTATGCAGTAACGTCATTAAATTGCATTGATAAACAACGCACGAGATGCAAGTAAACTAAGTGTATCAAAAAGATTAGATAATGCGTATGAGTCGAATAGCTTTTATACAGTATGAAGAAAAATTAATATATAAAGTCTAGTAGACATTGGCCAATTTTCTGCCAATGCGATGTTTCATTATCGCATTTCATTGGCGACCTGAATAAACATTATACACTGTTTTTGAGCGTGCTTTCTTCTCTTTTCATATTTCACTTTAGTCTAACGCGCGCATAGCCAACGAAGGAGTTTCTTGTTGGAATGTCCTTGAGAGAAGCCGAGATCCCGCGATGGTGATTCGCGATGATAATGCTTAAAAATGTATCAATGAGTGTGTGTTTGTGTGACTAGATTGAAAAACGTTATTTTATAACACGATAAAAATACGGTCGTAAAATCCTGAATAAGATGATCAAATTTCGTTTGATCTTTGAGGATATAAATTTTTTCAAATATTTTAATAGTGATATATTCAAGTTCACACCTACAAATGGCAGCAATGAAGTTTTTTATTTACCTTAACATACTTTTTTTTTTTTTATCGTATTCCATGATCGCGAACAAAAATTGGAGTAAAATCAAAAGTGGGGAAAAAATGCGCTTGCATCACAACGATAGAAATAATCAAGAATGATTTTAAAATCTATTTCATCGAATAGCTGAATGACTTCAAAATTGATTAAAACTCACATCTGAGCTCTGAAACGAAAGAACGTGCCAAATTCACGGTCAATCATAAAAGTTACCGGACACGTTGCGAGATATATAAATTCGCTCATTTCAATCATCAATCATTTCAGAAGAAAATCTGACTCTTCTTTCTCGTTAATGACGACGACGAGAATGAATTACATTACAATGATACACGCAATGATAAAAAAAAAAAAACCAGCTGCAAATCATTCGACTTGTTTTTTTTATTTTTTATTCTATTGCTGCTATCAACTGTTGAAAGAAAAATGGCGGAAGAATCTGATGCACAAAAGAAACAATTAGTAAAAGAGCAAAAGTTACGAGTCATTTTCACTGATCCGAGCATCTCTCTAACTCGTGATGAGATAAAGTTTCACGTGTGTTGTCAACAGGTGTGATATCATGAATTATACTTCATGATGTGAGAAAAAAACGGGAAGGAGAATGAGAAACATAAAGACGCAAAGACAGTAAGAACGAGATATAGAGACAGATATGAGAGAAGATGAAGTTCCTCATGTTGTCTCGTTGCGCGAACGCAGTCGTTGGACGCGTGCGAGCCTCGTGACTGCCATCGTGACGTCGTTCAATCGGTGATTAGACTCTTTCCAGTTTCCCATGATATATATATCGACTCTTTTTAATCGGGGTAAAATGAACCTTGCTTCAAATCGTATTTGAAATATTCTCGAATTTTCTTAAATCCATAAAATCTCAACCAATCAAAATGATCCCGAAAAACAATTGAATTGTCTTAAAAAAAACATTCCGTTGCGATCAAGAGTCGATAAATTCGAATCCATTAATACATTCTGCTAATTGGATTCGTTTGCTTAAATCGCTATTAGAAAATTCAAAAGCTTGATAGATTTATCCTATTATGTAAGCAGCTACTCAAATAAACCCTTAAAAACAAATTCCACTGTAAAATAAAACTTCTGACTGATTTTTGTCTACTTTCAATCTGAACGACATTAATTTAGTACGATAAAATGATTCAATTATTTCATAACACCATACTTTACTTGAATTTCTAACGACCTTACGAGAAAATAAACACAGACTCTACAGATTGTAATCAGCTATTTCACAACGGTGTCCCCATATCTCACCACAATTCTGCGACTGTGCAAACTGTATACGAACTCGAGAGATTCATCTTAAAAAGTTTAATTGACTCCATTGAATTCTGGATGAGATAACCGACGGATGGTATATCTGCATATATATTTACATATGTAAATGCTATAAATGCGAGTTTATCGCAATATTTATGTGTGTGCGTGTGTGTGTATTTGTTAGAACATTTGATCTCGAAGACGCGGGGGGCCTACCAAATAAGTCAAATAAATTAATCTTGTTCCAGTCTTCTTCTGACTATGCCTCCTCGTTTCATCTTGTTTCAAATATGCATGGTAAACGCGAATTCATGGATATATACGCGACAAAGTGAAGAATCCCTGCTTGAAGGGCGAATTTTTAATTTTTTTTTTTTTTTTACCAACAATGTTGATGGAATAAAATGTTATGAAAATTATTTTGAACAGTCGTTGTTTATTATTTTTTCGAACATTTTTTTTTACCTATCGAATTTCTCATTTTATTCTTTTATTTTCGTCAACGAGAATTTAGATACTCGTTTTATTATTTCAGGATGAAAAAAAAGCGGAGAGAGCAAAGCGAATACGAGACTTTTTATTATTTTGAGATGTCTGACAATTTCAGCGACAATAATATAAAAACGGGTTTGCGAGCAACCCAAATTATCAGTTCGTAATTTCTCTCTCTCTCTCTCTCTCTTTGTGATTGCTATCGCTGAATTCTGTGACACATTATAACTGGTTATGACTCGCTGTTATTTTTTAAAACACTTTTTTTAACGGACTTGCAAAAAAAGCGAATTATTGTTATGTTTTCATTTCAATAAAAGCGTATTAACATTGATGTTGATTGAGTTTTTCATTTAATGTTCTACTTTCTTAAATCTTTGTGAGTTTTTACAAAGCCAACCTCATCCGAGGTTGCTTGAGTTGAAAAATATTCATTGAACTCACATTAATCCGCTTTATTAAAATAACATCAATTTCATAATGGAAACGATAAATCGTTTATTAATATCGAATTACTTTTTATACAGAATTTTAAAAAATTCTTTATTCATATGACTAAAAGTAAAATATAGCGGGTGACGTTAGTATAATTTGATCACGCAAGCGAGACGGACTTTATACTCGACTTTGACAATGCAATTTTCTGTATTTGTATTTCCGGCGATAGGTCTCTAAGAAAAAATCTATTTATATGAATAGTAAGAAAGCAAAATATTCAGAAAAAGAGAGAAAAAGGAAAGGCAGACCAAAACACCTGGAAAAAAGATTTTTTTTCTCGCAGGAATATGAATTTCATTTTCGTAACTGCATGTGCGTTTTGAGAGAGAAACAAGTTGTGTCACCTTCACGTTCATCTCCGTTTTGCGGTTCAAAAGTTTCGTTTATATCTTACATTAGGGGCGCGGTCACATACATGTTCATCATTTTCTGAAGCTTCTTTTTATCTTCAAAAAATCCGAGCTCGGTGAGCCATATTCATTTTTTCCAATATTCCTTCCTTTTCTTCTCTTTTTTTTTTCGCTTTTTATGTCCATTGATGCACGAACCAAAACACGTTTTATCTTCCAACGAGTGATATAGAGTAATTCAGAGATTTGGAATGCCAATGGGGTTGCAAATCTTTCCGTTATGTCACCGAAACCACGAAGTAAAAAAAAAGACCCGAAAATTCCTGAATGTTCAATTTACACTCACGGGTGAATCATCCTACCGGCAAATGCCATTCTCAAGGCCGAACATTGACTCTCGAAATAAGGAGAAGCGCAATAAAAATCCTTCCGTGCTCCACGATTCACTTAAAATCCTCAAAAACATTGTATTAAATGATATTTTCTCAAAAACGAATTTCTTTGATGGAAGTAATAATATTTTTTATTGTTGACGAATTAGTCTCAATTTAATGTAATCAGCGATAGTTGTATAGAAACTCTGTGAAATTTGAAACATTGCCAGATGGGGCTTTATAATTATATTATTACTTCCCAAAATCAATACGAGGGCAAACTCCATGATTTTGGCATCGCATCAAAACTCACTTTCAGCTTATGAATGTTTTCATTCTCAGAGTCACGTCTCACCAACAAAATTATTCATTTAGAAATAATAATATTATTTCAATATGCATTCATCAATATCCAGTTTAAAATAAATTCGAACGAAAAAGGTAATGTTTCTCATTGTTCTCAATTCCATCACTATTTTTTTAATTATTTCTTATTGTTTATCAATTTTTTCTCTATTTTTCACTATTCAAATCTTTTTTTTTCAATTTTTTTTTATTTATTTTACTCATTTTTACAAGACTATCCTTTGAAGAGTCAGAGAAATAATTCGAGCAATCGATTTTTTTTCAAGAATTCTCTCATTTTCATTAAACCAAGGTATCGATTTGGAAACATGAAAAACTCGATGTAATTGATTTATTGAAAAGTTCGTTGGCATTTCATTCTATATATCTTCAGTCGAACACGATCTCTGCATGATTTTATTTACTACTATTTAAATTTTCATTGCACAATATGTGCTCCGTATATTTAAAAAAGAGGAACATAATAAAATGAGACGCGGTGGACAACAATCGATTAAAAAGTTATGATATATATTTTTGAAAAATCCCATTGAAAATGTGCCGTCATGAAAATTTGAATTTATAAATTGAAAGTTTTGCAAATATATTGCTTTTAACATTTGTTTCGCGTTATAATAAGACATGCTGAAAACAAAATATACTAAAACTACGTCTCAATGTCGCATTAAACTTGGCTTAAAACGATTGTAAAAATTCAGCCCTCATTTGACTGGCATGCAGTACACAGAGTCTACTTAAATACATTTCAATTGCGTATTAATGCTTGCAGTGTTAGAGGAATCGACATGAAGAATTCCTATAAACCATTCTTCGTGAATACATATAATTTTTATCAAATGAAGCAACGTTATCGAAAGATCTGAGAGAGTTTGATTACGAGCAGACATTTATCTCAAATAATCTATATGAGAATATACCGTGAGTTTCTTATCATCGAATGACCGGAAATTGTACTTTATTTTTATCTATTTCGATTGAGACAAGCAGTCTCGTTGAGCGCCATTGGAAGGCGTGAAATGATAAATGTGAAATGTATACCTTTGATCACGATACAAAGATAGATATTTGTTGCTTATTAACAGCAAAAAAAAAAGAACTGATCCTTGGGAAGGATCTGCGAATAATATCGCGTTGGCCATACCGAATAAAATGATCGAACAAAAAAGTTGCCACAAGACCATTTCTGTCAGAAATTGCTGACAGAAATGTCAGCAAGTAAAAAATGAACGTAGTCAAAAAAACTATTATCAAACCCATAAAAAACCATCAAGAAAACTGAAGTATCACACTTTGAATTGAAAAACTGATTTAAGTAAGCTTCTCTTAAATTGACGCGTATTATTTTCATTATTATGGATGATATATTACGTTTGATATTGAAAATGTTGAATTTTTCATACATTTGGTTCGCTCTGCTAGTTTCAAATTTCAAATAAAAGATCAGGCGATCTTTCCAATTGATCTTGTTTGACCAACGTGTTGCAATACATTTCTTTGAAACGTTCAGTAGTATCCTGTCAATCGTGGCGACCACTAGAAACGAATCAGTACACGAATCCGAAAGTCACTTGGCAGTGCACTTGGCATTGATTTGGCATGAAATCCACCATGCGCGTATATACATGCAATGCTGCTTTACTGTAAAGTAACGTTTTGGTACGTCCAGAAGAGATGAAACAGTCCAAAAGTACTGCTAACTTTATCGATCGAAAGGGATTCGTTGTTCCCTTTGCCAAAAGTTCAGGAATTGTTAAAAATCAGTGCCGACCAATAAGCTGCTATAGAAGACGTGAACCTCGTCGAATAAACTACATCTCCGTACTGCATTCGAGCACGACACCGTTTTTTTAAGGCGTGTCAAATTAATCATTCAATTTTCATCAGATTGCCTTGTAAATTTGCATAAAATCTTCTCCAGAGTATAATCCAAGAATGTACGTAAGATTTTTTCGGTAGAGTTGTTATTTTATATTTGGTGCTAATAATTCAAGCAACTTTTTTTACCCTGAAAAATTCACTTTTTTTTAATGACCACCATTTTTTTTTTTTTAAATCGAAATTTCGAATACTCTTGACAAGAAGACATTTTTATTTCTGTTCTAGGAACCGCCTACAAAGAGATTTTGACACGCAGACCAAGAGTGCTCCTCAAAAGCTTCATACTTTGGCAACTATTTTTTAGTTTTTCTATACATTCAACCTTTTTTTTCCAAGTCGAATGTTGTGGTAATAAATGCTTTGAACCGATTATGTTTCTGTCCATTTTGTTTTTTTTTTCTTTTGTAAAAAAAAATTCATTAATCTCTTTGAAATTGCAGCCAACGGTGGTATCCTGCCTTGAGACAAAAAAAAATCGCCACTATCATTGCATCTTTGCTGTATAAAGATCTCAATAGCTCCCATCATGTATTTGTTTTTATTTCGAACTTGAATGAAAATATCTCGATTTAGTCTCCTCAAAGATCTAAAATCATTGCTGCAGCAGAGAAAAGGAAGTTCTTTCGCGATAATCGGTTCGGAACCGTCGATATATTGACACCGCACGTGTGAAAAGTCGTAACACGTGTGCCCGAGATCGCACGTCACAGCGACTTTGAAATGGAAATTGAAAGAAAAAAAGAGAATAAAGAAAAAGGAACATTTATGGCAAAAATCGTGGAGCAAAGAACGCGAATGGATGAACGATAAAAACGTTTCCATTTTCGTTTGGTAAAGAGCGCGCACGTAGAACATTCTTGGAGTAAACTACGCACGTAGATGGGCATAAAATCCCATTGTGTGCGGTTTGCGATCGCATCGGAGGGTTATTTTCGTCATGACGCCCGAGATACATCTCAAAAAGACAGTCTAGACGAGCATATAAAATATTAAACTACTGACAACACAATCCTCTTGATGCGTTTCAACGAATATTTACAGTTCACCGAAGCATAACAATAAGAGGCGAAATATATCCCGAAGGCGTTCATTTTAGTTTGTACGTTTATCAGGAAATGACTCGAAGGACTTTTGTGGGATCGAAACAGGTTATGATATAATTGCTGGCCTCGGATCAATAAATTGTTAATGTTTGTACCTTTTGCCAATCATCCACGTTCCCCTTTTCTACATTATATATTAACGATTTTTACAGTTATGTATTTCAGTTGTACCACCCAACATTAATATATTTAATAATTATTGATATTGATAGCCGAATTCGAGATGAACTCATGAATGGACTGCTTTCAAAAAAAAATAGTTCACGAATATCACTTTTCTTAGAAATATTAACTTCGTGACAAGCCATCTTTATACATGAAATAAAATTTTTCATGAATTCAACGTTTCAAATATACAATCAGTTTTTCTCTCATTTTGCTCTGAGCAATTATTCCCTGGTTTGAGAAATCTCGTTAATACTATCCAATATTAATCTTACGAATTTGTGACATTAATATAACGTTAATGCACGTATAATGAAATGATAGACTGAGTATTTTTTTTAAATCGTTTATTTAAACCATGACTTTTGATACGATTGTACGTTCGAGATAAGAAAAAACAGCTTAAACAACTTCATGACTGAGATATTCGAACCAATATTTTATTGAAGCAGCTGAAAAAAAAAAAATATATATGCGAATTCAAATGAATGGGTGGCAGTATTTCGAACAAAATCATTTAGTCGTGGTCATTCGGTTGATCCGTCTACTATAAATATTTGTGATTTGATTCAGTGAATTCGTTTATCATTCAACAAAAAAATTGTTGGATCTGCCAATGTTTCGTCCAACGAAATAAATTTTGTAAAATACGTGGAATTCTAAAAGCGCTATTCCAACATAGTCTAAAGACCGATTCCCATCTTGTGTATCAGGTTTTCATCGCTCACTATCGTATACATCGCGGACTCGTTCTCGTTTTAATCTTCTCTCATTGATCCTGACAAATGAGTAACCATAAAATAAAAAGCCTATTTTCTCACATACATGAACGACCTGAGGAAGATCGAGCTTTATTCTTCTAGGGATAGAAGGTCAAGTTCATCGAGTCAATTCTTCATGGAATGATGAAAAATTCTTTGTCATTTAATTAGTTTTCGACATAATTCCTCGAGCCCTCAAAAAAATTGTCGTGAATTAATGAAAACAATGCGGCCGAGTATTCGCCTTTGTTCACCATTTCTGTAGAATCATTTTTTTTTTCTTCCTTTCTCGCGTAATAAGTCGTTTCGCAACGATATAATTAAATGTAAGGTTTGAAAAAAGGAAAAAAAAAATACAATGCACTGGAAGAATCTTCTGAGGAATATAGGCGAGTTCCACAATCGCAAAAAAATACTCTCGCGAGAGAAAAACTAAGCGAAACACACAATTCAGGGAATTAGTGTACATCGCGTGTTGCTATAATAACAATCGACCGTAATAAGCTCTACTCCATAGTGCCTAAATAAATTCTCGTGAAATGCGTTGAAATGGAATAAAAATGAAGTTCGAAATTCAGTGAGGAATATGAATGAAATTGATGTGTAACTTTCATACGTACAATTCCATTTAACTCTCTTTTTCCATTCGCTTTGATTCATAATTGAAGTTCGATTTTTATTCAACGAATCTATTTCAACCATCGAATTGGGTATTTGAATTAATGAAAAAAAAAAAAAAAACAAAAAAAAATTTCTCTGTCGAAATTCGCGTTATTGAAAATTTATTTAGAAACCTTTTTCTCCATGAAATCTCATTCGAGTGTTTTCCTTTGAATCTTAAACATATGTGACAAAATGTTCTTTTTTATAATAGCCATATTATCAATAAAAAGAATTCGACGAACTTTTTAAACATTCCCGTCTTCATACGTTCGAAAAGCCATATTTTAAATCGTGGTTATTCTTATCGTCCCTCAAGACGAGTCCCGGTGTTTTATCGCAATGAAAAACGACCGAGCGATCGCGATAAGTGCGTTATTACAATAATTGACCAGGAGAATACGTTAATATTATTATTTGTTTAATGGACTTTTTTCTACGCATGATCAACGTGTCCTACCAAAATCCCTGAATCCTGAGAGAGGTCTCCATTCTGGATTTTCGAAAATAACGCTACCCGATAATAATACCGCATTCGCGAAGTTTAAATATATATATGCGGCATCAAAGAAAATACGTCGCGGTCGAATCCTCTTATCGTAGTGGCATACAAACGTGTCAATGACCGCATTATATTAATCAGCCAGTCTCGACTATTACGCCTCGGCTCTTTTCCATCGATGCTAAACTTTCTCTCAATGCTTCAACGAACACTCACGTAATAAATTTAATTATTTACCTCGATTTTTGGCGAATTCTGATCTCGAAAAGTTTCGCGCTGAGTTCATTATTTTGTATCCGAATGAAGGCTGATTCAGTTCGATGGGAATACAAATTTTTATAATTTTATTGAAATCCATTTATTTATCAACCTTTATAAGAAGTTTGTCAAGCTTATTGACAAATAATTCAGTGAATTGTATATTTTTATTATAATAAACTACGATCTTCTGATTAGCTTTGATAGAAAAAATATTTCGTTATTTACACTTGAAGAATTTCACGAATAGAAAATCTTCATTTTAATGACTAAAAAAATTCAATACTGTTATCCAATAGATCAAAGTATACGAACAAATTACATATGCTACGAGAGAAAAATATTAATAGTTTTTTTAAATTAAGGTCGAATTTTATTGTTGGAATCACAAATGTTTAGATTCACGTACGTAGAGTTTTATTTTTCCCTGTAGAGATTCTCGAATAATAAAGTAAAAATTAATTTTTCTTTACTCAAACGACAAAAGGCCCAGAGAAGTAAATACAAAAGTTCAGAGGTTGCTTGAGCGCAAAGTTGTCCAATTACCAATTATCTCCGCGTATCAAAATTGAGTGGACAAAATTTTATCCGCGAATACGCGTAAAAGAAGAAAACAAAAACAGCTTTTGATACGGGCGTGGCGCATTGCACAAAGATCGATTCTCACGTCAATTCATCAATCAATCATATCGTGAGGTCAAACAGCAAAAAGAGCTTGTTTATAAGACTCGGCTTTCTAGCTCACGTCACACCAGACTTCGAAATTGGTTGAACGTTTAAAAAAAGAGAGCAAACGAAAATACATTTTTCCCCTAAATATAAAACAGCCACGGACTTTGTGGTCATCCTGTTACTTTATCCGTACTGCGCAGTATTTTTTTCTCCGAATATAATTCACAGCCGACAACCTCCACAAATGCTGCGTTGAAAAAACGATCATCAATTCATCAAATCTACTCGTTGACGGGAGATTCTTCTTATCAGTTTTCTTTCCACGGTTCTGCATTCAAGAAACGACGAAGCTCGAAATTATTCATATTCTTTACGTGATTTCCTTGAACAATTGAAACCTGATAATTCCATTTTATTTATGAAATAAATTCAACTGGAAAAAAATTTCACTCAACGAACGATGATGATTTTGCATGAAAACAGAATGTTGTAAATAATTCTTTAGCTGAAAACGAGAGTGAATTTTTATGAAATTCAGCTGCTGAAAAAAAAAAGATTATAGAATATAACGAGAGGGCGCTATTCCACGGTGGAAATTTTGTCAGGTTTTAAATTTCTATGAGAAAGATCTTCAATTGCAGCCAAAGTTTTTCGAGGCAGAACGGTGTGGAACAGATCACTTTTCAAGCTCTCCGAGAGAACAGCAGAGGAAACAAGTCTCTATCATCGTTCTTGTTTATTTTCCTCTTTCTTTCGCTACTAGTATGTTCTCTTACTATATCCGTTCTTTCTCATTTTTCAAATGTACACTTACTCTTAAGCCCACGACGAGTTTTAAAGATCTCTGTACGATTTTTACGTTAAACACTGTTTTGTAGTCTTCGTGTGTACATATACGTGATTACTCGAAACAGTTTTGCTCCATATGTCGGTGGTGTTAACACAATCGAAACATAAAAACCGAAACTTCAAATATAAAACCGTTTAAAGTCAATAACAATACGGCTGCTTACCAAATAAAAAATGCTACGATTTAACGTGTTTCGTTAAAAGCATGAATTATTTCAAATATTTCCAATTTCTCGAAATAATCATATTCGAGTTGATTCGTCGCCAAGCATTCGATATAACTACCAATTTTTCATCACAAAAAATTACCTTTCGTATTGCGATTCATAGATTCGACTTTTTTGTTAACATATAATTATACATTATTCACTTTTTAATTGAATCTTGCTTCGTAATTCACGTGTTGGATCTTGAATTAACGATCAACAGCTCCAATATAGAATTATAGTAAATTTAACGTTCTTTTTTTTTTTTTTTTACTGAATCTATATTTTTAAAAGTTTAAAATCTTCTGTTGGTTTAAATCGATTTGAAAGAAAATTCAGATGTAGAGCTTTGAACTGCAAAGGACTGAACAACTTTTGTGTTCTATCGCCTGTATATGCATGTCGGTTTGATGAAGAAAAAAAATAATGGCATACACAACGTCAAAAAACGAGCGGGTCTCGGATCGCAGTTAGTTGATATCGTTTGGAAGAAACTCGTTGACAAAAGGCCAAGAAACCAGGATGTCAGAGCCGCGAGGCACCCTTCCTAATAACCAAAGTTCGAGCAATCAGAAGGGCACATTGTAGCTTCCACGCTCGGTGGTAAAATATCGATTTGCGACCTTTTATTTGTTGCTTAGTCAAGAAGAATAAAAATGGCCACGAGACGAGGGTACAAAAGTGTAGTCGTCCAGAAAGATGTCTACAACGGAGAAGTGCAGATGCGTAAAAAAAAAAACCGTTGCTCAATTATAACCCACGGAATGAACACGAAGCAACGAAATCCAAGGAGAGAGAAAAATACATGCACTGCATATTGCCAAAATGAAGATACTGCAAGAGTTTCTTTTGAAATACTAAATAAATCAACGTAAATCGACGAAATGTGTTACTTTGATTGCATTAAAAAATGTGTTCCAATTTAAACAGCAGGGCAGATAGATAAGAGTCGTTGAACAAAATTGTTTATACAAATGAATCAAACAGAGACTCGTATATAATGACACGTATACATCTGAGGCATTCCACGCCAAACCGGTGGACTTTTTCCTTGGTCCCTGACAATTTGATTCATTTTTTAAAAATATCATTACATCGAATCTAAAAGACAAGGAAATTTTTTTTAAAGATTTTTATAAACAACCCTTATTGGAGAAAAATAAAACAATTTCTGAAAAAAAAACGCTTCGTTGTAAAAATCTGAAAAACTTCCAAAAAAATCCATGATTTAACAAATGGAACACCTCATATATTCTCGTTGCTTTTGAGATCAGCTGCAGCTTTATTTATGTTTTTTGAATTCATTCAATTCGATAATGTGCTGTTTCGAGGCAACTAAAAAGTATAAAAGATGGGGGTTTATCTTTTTCGTACACGGGCAGTTATATCAAATCCTTGAACGTCAAATTCGACAATATTTTTCGAATTATTTTTTATAGGCCCTGCTCTGATTAATAGCGGCTCATGAATACATGTTGTCATTTGAACATAATATTATTTGAATTACTTGACATTGATGAAATAATATTAAAATAAAATAAGTATGGAGCACCATTTTTTAACCAGTCAGTTAATTACAAATTGACGGTGAAAAGTTTGAAGACGTCCAATTGATGAATTATTTTTTATATTTTCAACCATTAAAAGCCACACTACACGTCATTAGGTAGAAACGACTATTTAATTTCATCATCAATTAAACTTGAGTGAATAGCAGACATTACTTTAACACGGTTCGACTGACGTAACGTTGATAAACAAAAAACAATTATAAAGCATAGCATTATTATAGCCGGTTATTCGACGTTCACTCGGAAGACTTTTTTTAATTCAACGTAATCGACGGAGTCTCGAGTTCTTTCGCCACTATTATGCCAGCGATGTACAAAGGTAAAAAACTGAACATTGACGTGATTATAGGCCTGCGTAGGTCCAATAACGGCTATGAATCTGTGAGATTTATTCCTTGGATGATTTTTCCACAGGGTGTTCTCATTGTTCGTCATACAATACGTCGGAGCAGAAGCGGCTTGAATCTTCAGTAAGCGGAGAGCGAATACACCACCGCCACCAGAAAGCTTGGAAACTCGATTATTCCGACGAACAAGAATTCATTGTTCACACACACCATATAAGTCTATATTTATTACAATGGAATACATGTTGACCATTGAAAAAAGTTGATGTCGGATAACTGCATGAAAATTTGAAAAATATAATCTTTCTATTTTTTTTTTTTTTTATTTCTAGAAAAACTGTTGAAAATTTTAACGAAAGATCCCGTGTTTAAATACATCTTCAGAATTTCACTCATTTATATCGACACATTTCATAAAAATTCTTAAGAAGGCGATCTAATCAAAATTCTTCATCGAAATGCATTAAATTTTTTTATTTTTCATAAAAGTTTGAATTCGCTCGATTGGTTCCACGTTAATTTTGTATTTTTTTTTTTTTTTTCCTATCAATCATTCTTGATGCCCAAAATTAATTTATTGGAACACAAAATCTAATTAAGTAGACTATAGTATAAATCGAGTCCACAGCAACACAATGGCTAGAAGTATCGTAACGTTACAACAGTCATGTCTTGGATATAAGATGAAAAGTCAAGAGAGGGAGAGAGAGAGAGAGAGAGCAAAGAAAATGAGAGGTGATGTGTACGCAAGATAGAAACTTCGTAGCAGTAAAGAGCCTGGCTACACAATCGCCATCGATTGCGCAAGTCGATTTGATCAAAGTTGTCGAGAGCGATACATTGGTAGAGAGACGTAGAATAGGCTTTTCAAGGATTACGTGACCAGGTACTTAGGTCAAAAAAGTAAGCAGACAACTCGACGTTTTGTATTCGTTTAAATCTTATTGATTTTTATTCGGTAATACGATAAGCGGATTTTAATTCAATCATTATCGTACACACACATATATATTTATGTACATTTGGGATACTAATTTTTTATAAATCCTCTTCCCATTCACGCAAACAACAAGTTTTTCGAGTTCCATAAGAACACACTTTCGATATATCGTACTTGTACGCTTGTATATACATTTTCTCGTGCATGCATGTTTAAAGGAAAGTTTAGGATCAAGTTACAGTCACGCTATTAAACACGTATCAAAATTACACTATGAACTTTATTCTTTTTACACACTACGGAGGAAGTGCTTAAGAGATTATATATAGTATCGTATGTACTGTAAGGAATTTCGATAAACAACGAAAAAGTTTGTGATTAACTAAATCCTTAAAATTTTCTTGTTCTTTTATAATCTGTCAAAAAATTGTTTCTTTTCATTGCTCAAATTATTCACTTTCAAAAGAATTCAATTTTTCAGGTTAATTAACAAAAGAAAGAAAGAAATTTTCATTGCCATCGAGCGATGAGGTTTTTAAAATGATTAATCAACAACGATAGCCATAAAAAATTTCCTAATTCGTGTTGCATCTCATTTAGAAAAGCACGCAGTCCCGTAAGTGATAATATTCGTAGGATACTAATAGTAACGAGCAAACGATTGAAAATTACAAATTTTCTAGATCGATAACGAAGAAATACGAGCTCAATCACCTTTGAATTAATAGAAAAGACGATTCACTTTTTTCCTTCATATTTTTCCTATTTTCTATCGCCTACGAATAATGTTGATCGATTGAATAAACGATAATCATTTATTCATGAATTGTGCAATTATTATTTGGTCGCACGAGTCAATCGTCGAAAGCAAAAAGCTCGTTTTCTCGCCTCATTCAACTCGTGTCATAAAATATCACAGACAATCTTATCCTAAGGTTTTTATATATACATCGCAAAAATGTAAGTTGACTGTTAAATCAGTGTTTACAATGACCGACTTGCCACGGTCGTTTGCTTAAATTCTTTGGAAATCTCTCATTAAGTTTGTCTTATTTTCATAACTCTGGGAATTTTATCGAATCGCTGATAACGTTGATGAATAAGAACCTGAAGAATTTGATAAAGAAATTTATTTTTGCGCTCGATAAGGTGATAAATGTATGCAGACCCGATGTTGATGTCTGTTTGATTTTTTGCAAAAATACTAATTGAGAACGATCATTCAGACATAATTAATTCAGGTAAAAAAAAAAGAAGATACGTCATTATTTCGAATTTATATACGTTATCAGAGATGGACCGAATGATACATGATTTCTTTGTAGCGCGTAGAAAAGTGTTAAAAATTTTTTCACAATCTTCGAGTGAATATTTATTTTCGCACTTACATAGAAATGCATCGAAGCGCAGAAATTCTGACTCTGCTTGTACACATACAAACATATATCTTTATACACACACATAGATGTATATAATACCTACACACTGAACAGGGTATTCACGTCCTTTCATTTCTTGTTCGTCATGTACTTCCTCCGTCGGTTGCCAGGCTAGAGTTAACGGTGCAACGTGCGAGAGAGATATTCCGCTGATATTTTGCTTCCTCTCATTCTCTCTTTACCGGCTGCTCATCCAGTTTGTTTCCTGCGAGTCTTAAATAGTCTCGTCGCGAACTCTCGTGTTCCTGTTTTTCTACGTGAGCTCCGCTCTTCTTAAGACTTCAGCTTTTTCGTTGTAACCATATGTGCGTGTCCTCTTTGTTCTACTTACTCCCTCCATCCAAACGTCGCTCCTTCTGATGTTTCTACTTTTTTCTTCTTTTCTCGTTATGGTGTATGCTTCTGGGATCAGATGTGTCTTCCCAGAAGTGGTTTGCGTTGTTCGATCTTTTCGCCCACGTAGCCAAAAATACTTTCACCCAGAGATAACCCCAATTCGCTTCAACCCTACGACAGGGAAGTAAAAGAGGCTCGAAGAAGGGAGGGCTGGTTCCTATTGGTTACAGCTGCTCTAGGATCGATGATGGTACCACGGCTCACTTTCGCATTTCTCTTTCGCTCCTTCATTCTTTCCCACTCCCTCTCAACCTCTTCATATACGACTGCTAGGGCTCAATGCCCAGATGAGAACACCGCGCCATCCCACCAACCGTCAGAAGCCACTGACATGCTCTTTTGTATACCGCTTTTGCACACTCTCGCACGGAGTATAGAGCCAAGGTGGGAATAAACTCGATGCCTCACACAACCGTATGTGTGATCTATGATAACTCAAACTTTTGCTACTGTTGCCAAGACGTCGGTTGCCAGAAAAATCCTTTCGAGAAATTCCACTCGAAAATATCCTTCAGCTGCTCAGGGCTAAAACCTTTTGACACGTTAGCCACGTCAAATGAACCAATGAATATCCGTACAAGCTATGCTGACGCTGGACCAATTCATGCTGGTGGATATAAGCGTATTAATAAATCATCAATTAAGACATCAATGAAATAGCTGACTGAAAGATATGCGGTTCAACTTCCAGAATTATCTCGTTTTGTTCATCTCTCCTCGACAATCAACGCACTTGCTTCTCATTGACGTTGATACGTAACAAAAGAAAGTATTCAATATTCTTGAATCCCGTACTTGAAAATTTCTTTACCTTCGTCTTTCGTTACACAAATTTCCAGAGCGACAGTTACGACGAAATGCTTGAAATTGGTAGTCACTGCTGCTGATCAACGAAACAGAGTGTAGCTGAGCACTTCCAGGTGCTGTTGAAGGTTCCTGAATTCCTCTTCCGTACTTATTTACACGAGTCATAGTAGAGTATACTGGAAGAGGCGTTGAGTCCCCTATCGCAATCCTGGATCACGATCGCCAAGTAAGATTTTTCGGGGATTACGATATTCAGTAACACAACGTATGACATCCATTAAGTGGGCGTCAGGTTTTGGTTTTATTAAATCTTTTGTAAAGGCGCGTATGGCTTTCGGCCATCGTCAAGGTCGACCACCGTCTCGCTCGATTGTTTCTCCTTTTCCTTTCTTGAACCTCTAGATCTCGAGTTCCTCTTCGACGATCGGTAAGCTGCTCTGATGCACGAGTGGACTCGATCTCGCGGTACAAGCCAAGATCCAATAATCCAATTCTTTTTTATTGCCAACGAGAAACGTTACTGATACTGTAGCATCGAAGCCTTTTTGTCTGACGACAAATCCTTCGTCTCTCATCCGCTCGATCGTCGTATTCTTTAAATTCAACACACCCAATGGTCGGCATACCTTCTTTTGAGGATAAATGACAGCAAAGTGTTCAACACTGGTGCGATATACCTTCACTTGAACACCTTGACTATGACCATTCGGTCCTACAAGATTCATGTAGCCGCTCATGTTTTCCGTATTCCAGCAGGAATCGACGTTTGTCTCTTTCAGACTAGACTGATTGAATTGCAAAAAATTCGTGTGAGTTGCCACGTCAGCCGGCATTTTTGAACTTTGCTTCTTTCGCAATAAAAACAAGACAAAAACAATGCTAATCGGTAGACGCAAAAGATTCGACTGTTTAAGTTTATTCAACACTTTCGTCGATAATAAAAAGACTCTTTTTCTTTAAACCGATGATCAAATAATTATATTAATCACTTCGGCGATTCAATTAATATTTAACAATGCAAGAAGTGTTCTGGAGAATCTCTCGGCACAATGAAATATCGCACGGATTTTTATTTTATTTTTACGATTTAATACGTGAGTTGCTCACTCGCGCTCGGTCAACTGACGAATACGGTAGGAGAATGGTGAGATCTGGACTTTATAGCGAAGCTCAGGCAGCGCATGCGTGATATTGAGGAGGAGTGAGAGGAGGATTGAGCGACTATGTAGAATCATATCCGTACTGTTGTGTCGGTCGAACGATCGTCGTGGTCGTTGTGCAAGTGAAGGACCTGGGAAGTTTTGCACACAAATGTATATGTTTTTCCATATATATACACTCATGAATTTGTACATGAGGCATTCCACGCCATTTCGCTCAGACGTCACCCCGACCATTCTTAATTTTACGGAAATTTTTGTTTATAGAATAGTACTTAACGAATGGAATATCCAAACCAATTTTTAGATTTTTATCTCATGTCTTTCAAAAGGGATAATTTTCTAGAAAACCCAGATTTCGCGAGATTCGGAAAAGTTGTATCTCTGAAAATTAGCTTCATATCGAAAAATGTCACTGTATCGATTCATTCCATTTTCGTTCGTACTTTGAGAATAAAAAAATATAAACATCATAATCAGCGTTGTCAACGTTTTTTTCGCACCCAAAGTAAAAAATATGGTTTTTCGAAATAATTGCCATTTTTTATTTTTCCGAAATAATTTCCATTTTTTATTTTTTCGAAATAATTTCCATTTTTTATTTTTTCTAAAAAATTCCCTAAAATAGTATGACCAATTTCACGACTTTGGACACTGGTCCGATCATGAGCCCATTTTCTTCTAATATGGAATTTTTTTTTTACGGAAAAATGAAGTTTTCAATTCGAATCATATCATAATCACAGATATATTAGTGATTCATATATAAATTAAATTTTAAAAAATTCAATAATTTTTTTTTTTTTTTTTCAATTAAAAAAAAACGATAATTCATATATAAAAAACTTCAATTTTTTGCAAAAATTTCAATATTTTTTTCGCACCATATTGAAGTTTTTTGTAAACCATATCATAATAATTACTAGTATAACCGTCTATATCGGAAAAAATAAATAAAAAAAACGTGAACCTTAAACTTTTTCAAAAGTTTCACTGTTTGAAACAAAGAAATGATTCGCTAGATCGAGATGCAGCTTCACAGGGTTTTTCTGGATAGATCGAGCTGCAAAAGTCACGCTTAACATTAGTCATTCCGTGGATATTCCTAATTTGGCTGTCAATTTTCTGAAAAATTATAAATTACTATTTTTCCCTATTTTTTGAAATTCATGCAAAAGATGAAAAAAAAAGTCCTTCCTAAAGGTCGTGGCGGCATTTTATGGGAAACTTATATTATTCCAGTTTTCAAAATTGCCCTTCAGTTTTCTGTACGATCAGTTGTCGCTGAGATATCGATGATTGAAGACAAAAGTCCGATATTTCGATGAAAAATGGTTGTATCGAGGTTTAAAAAAAGGGAATTGAAGCTGGATAAACAAGCTATTTGACCCAAGCAATGGATTAGCTAGAAAAAAATGCCAAGTCCGTGGACTCAGAAAAAAAATAAAAAATTTGGCAAATTTTTTTTTTGCGCTATCTCTCAGGATTGCAAAATAACCGTAGCTCCTGAAAATTTGTGACCAGAATATCTGAAAACTAAAATCTTAAAGCTTCAAAATGCTTTTCTTTAAATTCCCAATACGACCATTTTTCGCGTAAATACAGTCTGTCAAAAGTCACGGAAAACTTACTAAATTTTTTTTAACCATCTAATTTTTGTGTTCAGTGCATTAAATGTTTCCAGGAAAATATAAAATGGTCGGGGTCACGGGTGAGCGAAATGGCACATGTAATTGTGGAACATGAGATAGTGCGTACGACAGACGCGCTCGGTTAGACAGAACGTCGCGTCGAATCGCAGTCAACGTGCTCTTACATCCCGGGCAAACTACCAACTTCTGCCATATCTATACCAGAATATCAGTCATCAATTTGACTAACAGGAAAACAAAATACACTAGTCCATCAGCCCATACTCGCAGACAAATAAAAAGTCCGGAAATGATAATATACGGGTTTTTTTTTCATTTTCTTTTTCACCTTTGTTCAACTTATCAACAACATTATGTCATGATCACTCGCCGGATTTCAAATGAAAACAGTATGTCTGCTACGACGAAATGCATTCGATAAAACTACGAAAACACATCGATTGAACCTTCTTTATTTGACACCAAGGTAAACACACTTCGCTCGTGGGAATAGTGAGACTATTTGTTGAAAAACATCATTTATTATCGTTTTGTTGATACTGATAGGAATTCTACAAATTACATCATATCCATTTTTCTATCACAGGGTCATAACTTTGAAAGTTTTCAATCTATTGAGATTAAACTTAGTTTACAACTACACGTTATAAATATAATGGGAGACGTACAAGGAACAAAAATATTATTCCAAGATAACGACCTCGTTTTCATGAGAATAAAAAATTTTTTAGTTGGCACTTCCTCTTGTAATGGATGTCTTTGATTTTTAAAAGGGGAGTTCAAATCCCGCTTTAATATATTTGTTCAAAAATTTTCGATTGCATGAGCTTTATGAACTTTCAAGTATTAATTGACTCTCTTCGCGATCTCCATATTTTTTTAACCTAAAAATCTGAACGACTTCATGGGCATAGTTCTTTTAAGAATGAACATTGAAAAAATAAAAATTATTTCACAAAGGACACGGCATTGTTTACTATTCAAGTATTTTTTATGATATAACAGTTCATCCTCTGTGCTCCCCAGAATAAAATCATAATAACTGTGGAATCACAACTTTTGCATGATCCAGCAACCATTGATACGAGAAAACGATAACAAGGTCGGAATGAAATTGTTCTTAGAGTTTTAAATTTGGTTGCTTAACAGGGCCAATGCTTTTGAACTAAACCTTCCTATTCGACGAAAAAAGAAGAAGATATAAGAATCTGAGAATATTCTCGCCAATGTGCACAACCGGTTTTTCGAGTATAGTATGCATCAACGTTTTCACGACTACGATCCTCATCCAGCTTCAGTTCAATCCGGGAGTTTCTCGTCACTCCAGTTGTAACTGGCTACTGCGGTATCAGCTCTGTAAGAGGATTACGGAAATCACCTAACCAGAATCCACCATACCCAATCACTGAAAAATAACTGATGCCTTTTTAAATGAACCAAGATCACACAGCTCTTGAAACGTCTCATTGAAATAGATTAACGTAATGACGTGGGTACATAATTTGAGCTTGTTATAACCCCTCTCTAGAATCATTGCCAAATAGATATTATCATCGGTTATATCTGACGCGTGTTTTCTCAAAATTCTTAAACTTTTTTTTATTATTTATTGTTCTTGGTTTTTCCATGAAATAGCTCGAAGCAAATTTAGCGAATAAACTCGTTTTTCAGATAGTTACGCACAAGCTTTGAACTGGATGGTAGATCAAATTAGTTGGTGGACTAATATTATTTTTCAATTTCATTTCGGGACATTTGCGTAGTAAAAATGTTTTCTATGATTTGGATTTATCTCGAAATATCTGGGATTTTTAAATCGTTTCTTTTTTTTCACCTTTCGGACTAATCTGCGTCAAATTATTTATGAAGACTGTGTGACTTCTGTGTTTTTTTTCCATTGATTCATTATTTTAATTGATTCCGCTTGATGAAGAACATTGAAATGAATAATAATCCTGTCTTAAAATAATAATTTTGCAGAATTGTCGAAACGATTAGTGAGTCGATTAGACTCATGCTTTATAAATTAAAAACACCGAGTCTGATAAATCATTTGCAAGATGACGTGGCGTTAAACTCTTATGCGTTTCTCGCGAAAGTATTTCTCACTATTCGCTGCAATAATGACTTTCTCGAATACAAAGCTTGTCTATCGAATTTATATCATCATATTCTTGGCACGTTATCAGAAATTTTCATTTTGCTATATGCATTCTGCACTTTTGCCAAAATATATTTGAATGGAAATTTTTAACTTTTCATTGTCGTCATCGTTACTTTTTCAAAACTTAACCGACGAAACTTTCCATTATCTTTACACGCGCGATAAGTACTTGCATAATGAAAGGAAGAAAAAATTGTGAAAAAGCTTATGAGATATGTTAATCCAATTTTCCGACAGAACTTGACGGGAAAATATTGCTTCATTGAATATCTGATTCAATTCAAAATTCCATTGAATCAGATGAGTTTCAAGGATGCACTGCAATTTTAAATGGACAAAGCGCTTCTTGACTTCATGATAATTAGTCAATTTAATTTGGCATCTTGTCCTTTTTCCACTTTTCGAAACTCCTTGAAAAAATAGTTAAAACATATAATACATAAATGACGTAAAACATAAGTTTGTGAAAACAATAACATGAACGATTATTCGATAACACGTGGAATGGAACTTGAATTTTCTCTGATACTCATATTCTTCATTCCTCGACGTAGAATGTTATTGTGGCACAGACCACCAGTATAGTAGACGTTCGGAAAACGTGCATATTCACACGTGCCAAAGATTTCCGATCATTCCCTTGTATTTACTTTCGTCCTACCGAGAAAACGTGATCGATACGTTCATAACATGCGGACACATGTTTTTTATATTACACCGAACCAAAAAACATCTATTCCTGTCGTCGTTCGTAATCACGAAATGGTGCCAACTTTCGATGAATATTTTTTGGGGTAAAAAAAAAACCAAAGCGCTCTCGAAAAATCAATTATTACCGTTTACTCAAAACATTCGAATGAATTCTATGTAATGAGAAATGGTTTAACATACACTAACGTCAGAAAGTTTCCGGACGAAAGTCCGAAAAAGTTCGGGCACTCTTTTTCGTGTTATTCCGTCGATGATGTAGATAAATGAATTTAATAAACAGCATTTTATAGGAGAGGAATCCCATTTCATTTTACTTTTTTTGAAAAAATTTTGCGATTTTTGTTATGACATTTTGAAAACGACCATTTTTCGTCTTATTTTTCCCCTTTTACAGAGCGACCGCGTTTTCAGTAGAATTTCTTTTTTTCGAATTTCTTTGACCGGATCTTGAAAAGGCAAAGCTTGAGCTTTAATTTCATTTTTTTTTAAATGTGGTACGATTTTTTCGAAAAAAGTTATCATGTTTTTGGCGACAAAAGACGAAATTCAGAAATTCCTGCGTAACACGAAAACTATCACATTTTTAAAAAAATCTCAAAAGAGTGAAAAGTTGCCTCTGAGATTATTCTAGTCACTAGATTGATAAAAATATTATCAAGCAAGAATTAAAGTGAACTCGTATTTTCGACTTTTTCTAGATGTATGTCTGTGTGTGTGTTCATCACGGAGTACGTAATCATAAACGTCGGAGAAAAGAGTGATGTTAAAGACGCGCAACTTCACCGATTGAGTGGAACGTAAAAGCAGGAGTTGATCGTACTTAGCGTCAAGCGGTAAAGAAGAAGAAAAGAAAATCAAGAAAAAAGAGAAGACGAGGGGGATCATAAAAAAACGATTGATACGATGGAAAGACGTGTCCGTGATTACCACATTAATTTTTAATTGAAAGTCTAAAGAAAATGAAAATATTATTTCCGGACTTTCCTATTCCTTTTTCTCATCATATAAATGTATAAAAACGCCGACGATACTGAACGTTTCTGACGTAAACTGTTTTTTATCGCTGTGAAAAGCTCAAGGGATAAGTAAAATTCCTACGAATAAACAAAGCAGATTAATAAGTTAGTATCACATGAGTGTGCTAGAGCAAAAGCCTCGCTTTATCTAACTTGGCTCGCAGAGCCGCCATGTGTTCTATACGACCTCGAAAACATTGTACAGCGGGTGTCTCAAAAATCACATTAATTATTCAAAAACAGAGTATATTTCATAAATTCCATATTAAATATAAAGGAAAAGTATCAACGACGAACACGCGTTCGAAAAATAACTTCGACGACCTTCCAAGCTGAACATCTCCGGCAGAGACGAGAGTACCTGGATAAATAAGCTTTTGTGAAACAGTTTTTCTAAATTCGAAATGGTATCAACCAACTAAACCACGGAACAATTAATAACTTACTTACTATATCCGCAGAAAAGTTGCACATAGTTTTCTTGGGCTCTCGAGTAAAGACACTAATGGAGTTAAAAAAAAAATCAGAATAATAAATAAATTAGTTATAGTATGAATAGTAGTCACAGATGCAACGTTCTATTTTATTTGCTACACTAAATCAAATTATCTGATTTCATAAAAATTGCAAAATTGGTACAATCGATTTTTTTTTTTACGACTCCGACATTAATTTTTGGACACTCTGTATCAAATATGAACCTATTTTCAACTGCGGTAATATATATAGATGGAGCGAAAAAAGCGAATCATCTACTTTTCATTTTTTAATATGCTAACTATATCCAGCGCTGCTTAATCACTCTGCACTTCACTCAAACTTGATCGATATGTCAAATTATGTTGTAATATGAGTCCCGAAGAAAGATTATTTTCACGATGATGACGAAAGCAGCACAGGTGATGACCCCTCGATCGCTGTCTGACATTGCGCTTTCTGTCCTCGAATCCAACATGAAAAATTCTTGAGATCATGTACAGCCAGTATTTAAATATGCTAATTTTGACTCGTCAAAACATTTCTATATCAAATGCAACGAATCCAGTCTCTCCTCGCATCTAAAAATACGAATGGCAGTCTCTCAAACCCATGGTTGCAAAATACTCGCCTTTAGTTTCTCTTCTCATCTTTAAATTTTTCCTGGACATTTCTTTTATTTTCTACTGAAATGAAGATAATTCAATCATTTCAAAAAATTCTTTTCTACTCATCCTTATTATTTTGGAATATTTACTTAAAATATGAGGTTTCCAAATCTTTCAAGCGAAATAAAAAAAAAAAAAAAAAATTAAATATGAGATAAATGAGGTATAATCGTTTGTTTTTTAAATTCCATAACAAGCACACAAAATAAATATGTGCCACGTCAAACGTTACGTGTTCCCACCGTAGATAAACCGCGGGTTACGCCACAAAACATCGCTGCGCTCAATATTGTCTCGTGGATTATCGCTTCAAGAACTGTACGTTTTTTTTTTTTTCAGCACAGTAATGAACAAAAAAAACAGCCATTCGGAGAAAAACTATTTGAGAAATAATGTGAAGAAGAAATAAAATATCAATCATAAGAGTTGGTCTGAAAAGAAAATAATTCACTTTCGACTACATCATAATTCCGAAATCAGTCGCGAGATTTACATGATTAAAAAACTCGTTTTTGTAAGAACATGCCTCGGATAACATACGGAAATATTGTGTACAGCGCTGATGTGTTAAAAACAAATATAAAAAGGAGAAAAAAGAAGAAGGTTGGATGATACAGTACCAAGAAATAGGCTATAAATTTCCACTTATTTGCCACTCGAAATAATTTAATCGTGTGTGGCATAGAATCGAGCTACATAACAAACTCTTCGTCTCAACATTGCATAATATTTTAAAAATGATTTTATTGCTGATCTTCTCGAAAGTGTTTGTACAAACAAAAATTATATAAGAAAATATTATTATGTTATTGTTAAATAATAATAATGAAATTGTTGTTTTTTTTTTCTATCGATTTCCACAATCACATTTTTCCTATAATTCTGGACGATCATTTCCGTGATTGCTACTTTGCTTCATGTTGTTCTACTACTTTTATTTAAAGCGAATTGATAATAAATGAAAGTTTTTTTAAATTATTTTGTTAAGAATTGTTGCAATGCCTCGAAATGATGTCAATGTACCTCATCGTTTATTTAAACAATGTTGAAGCCTCATCGGGGTCAGTGATACGGATCACTAAGAAAGAATAATCGAGAAATCAGCTTCCTATCCCACGCGATTTAAGAACCGGATATGTTTTCGCGGTGTTTAAGCGTGTCCATATCTCATGAAAAACGGAGTCAGAGGTAACGAACGGAAGAAAATATGAAGACCTGCAGAATAACTTCTGATATATTCATACAGAGGAAACCAGAGCAAAGCATAATGCTTAATGAATTTAGAAAACAAAAAGGAAAAAAAAAAAATTTAATAGAGCTCAAGAATCATGTACGTACTCATCTGACCACCTTGTATGATAAATCTGAGATTTGGTTACTTTTAACAAGAACTTTGCACAAGATCGGCGTTTACATCCGGTCTTGAAATTTGGTCTTAAAATTATCGAAAATGTTCTTTCAGTTCATTAGTTCACTTAGATAGAACGCCGCGCGTCCTACAGCCGGAAAATGAAACTAACTTTTCTGTGCCAAAAGCTAACATGGACCCTGTTGTTTCATGTAAATCTACGTTCTCTGATTTTACGTTCACGCGTGGTTGAATTTCACTTTGGTCTGAAATTTATCAGGATCGAGTTCTGCGGTGTGAACTAACCTAATGAAGGAGTTTCATATTATCGAATACCCGTATTGCCAGCAATTCGGATGAACGAAAATTTGAAAGTGTATATTGACAAACGATCAAAGTGGCCCCTGGTTAACCATCAAAAGATATCAATGCAGATGTCTGGAAAAAAGTATTCCTCATTCCTCCAAGATTTTTTTCGTATCTCTACCGAGAAACGATGATAAACCTTTTTATTTATTGCTTTCGGAATTTTTGACACATTCTCAATCTCTTCGGATTCCATTTCTTCGATTACCCAGGTGGTGAGGATCACACCGGTGTCTAATAGATGTAACAATTTAGTTTTATTTTAGAAATCTGCTTCAATGCCTCATTCAAGTCAATAGATTTATGTTCTTTGTTCTCTACTGAAGATTTTATTTGCGCTGTAACAATGCTTTTCACTTGGTTCGGACAGGTGTAGGAGCTGTTCAATCTATGTACTACTTGTCTCGAGCATGAGCTTCTGAGAGATTTCTTCAAGTCTCGAGCTCGGAAATGAATCCAATTTTTTTAGCAATGTGCATCATTATTTCGGTTTCTACCAGTTCTAATTTCTACAGAGTATCACTTGTATTCTCTACAGTAATGATGATAACTTTGTTGCTATAAATCTCTGATAACAAATCGTAAAAAGGACACTTTCTGTGAGCAGCTTGCGTCCTTCCTTGCCTTTTGCAGCTCAAGTAACAGATCCGTGAATTCTTCAATTTGCTGGTTATTTGGAGAGCTGTTCTTGTAAAACCCATCAGTGGCTCAACCAGTTGGCTCAATCATTTACCAGATGGCGAGCCCTGCACTGAATTACTTTTTTTTATGGTATTCAGAAGAGCGATTACTTCTTTACCTTTTCAATTGTTACCTGTGTCAGTTTCCTCCGGTGAAATTCATACTCGATTCGCTATGTTTTTATTTTTCACACAGAAACTTTCTCGGGGTTATGAATGAGTTTCATTTATTTTATTGAACGATTACATTCTATCGGGAACGCGATTACAATATTATGGTTATTTGTTTACTATACCCTACGTCTATCGCGAAATATTCGGCTTATATTTGTCAATTTTTAAGACAAACTATATTATGGTTGAATCGTTTCATTTACGAGATAAAATGACTCTCATTTTCCACTTTTTTCCACAAAAATCGTATATTTTGATATTGAAAATAGCAACACCGACCATTGCAAAAGATAGTAATCGCGTATTTTATATCGGCTTTTTCTTATCTCGTCGGAATTTTATTGAAAAACAAAATGGCAGATCCAAAATGGCGCGTGAAAATCATAATTTATCATTTTCTTGCTAAAATATTGATTATTTTATCGTTGTTAACCATGGATGATATGATAAATTGAGATGACCACGTAATTATTATCAACTATGAATTCCTGACATCAAAATAATTAATTTCTAACCACCCCAATGGTCTTACTTTGCCTTGCCCCCCCCCCCCCCCTCCCCCCCCCCTCAATTTATGTTTGACACCCGGATTGAAGGCGTCGAAATCCAAATTTTTTTACGCGGGATTCCTCCGTGAGCACCTTAAGTAAGAGGGACCTTCAGTTTGAGTGTCGACACACAATTTGTGGCCTCAAATAAATAGGTGTCGAAACCCTCGATTCGGATGTCGACACGGATTCATTCAATTGTCGATACCGAATAGTTCCGTAACAACACCTGAGAACAAGCGGCCAAGATAGGTGTTAACACGAATATAAACTCGTTCTTTAATCGGATATTTGACACCGAAAAAACGACACCGAAGGAACACCAAAAATTTCGGTTTCGCGATTGATTGGAGCTACAAAAAGTTTTTTTAGAAAATTTTTTTTTTTATTTAAATTGGAAAAAAATGAACTTTTTTTCCATACAGAATAATGAATTCGATGAAGATTGAAAAAATTTCGCATGTTAATGGCAATCCAAATTTACAAGTAATCATCGTTTTAATAGCAGTCTGAGAAAAAGTCTTATAACACGTTTTTAAGGAAAACATTAAATTATCATCATACATGATAGTCTATTCAGCCAAATACACGGAGAAAACGGATTCGTTTTGGATAGTAAAAAATAAAAAAAATGTTAAGAATGTCAAAAGAATTTAGGCACCAATTGCAAAAGGCATAGCATTTTTTAGAACTTTCAATTTTTCTCCAACTGATTTATAAACAGTTCTACGTGGATAGGAAAAAGTAATGCGCGTGACAGCGATATTCCGTTTCACTTTCATGTGTTATTTTCCATGTCAGACTGGAACTTAGTAACATGTGGAAATGTATTAAAAATCGCAAATTTTGTATGTCAGCATAGTAAATTCTACAATAAGTATATGAATATACATCGAAAACGTATGAGGTTTTACGACACGTATAGTTTTGTTTCCATGGCTGTCGTACCATTCTTTACAATAAACATCTTTCACTATACTTATAGTGAAAGACACTTGCAAGTCCTGTGGATCAAAGGTCCAGGTATTAGTATTTTTACTATGGTGGCTAGAACAATTCTCAGTACTACTGTTCGAATTAATACTGTAATGCAGCAAGTATACTGTCCTCAAGATACTATATTCCTAGTAAATTCCTCTAGAATTTTAAGCCTCGTTTTCTCCGTGTACGCAATTTTATCGTATCACACATCTGTCATGCGTACGTATGAGCTATTTTTTTCCTTATTTGTTCTAGCTAAACTCTAGCCTTTTTATTTGTACAGCACTGTTTAAATTTTAGACTCCCACTGCGATACTTTTTTGAATAAAAAATTTCATATCTCGAAAACAGGGTCGAAAATGACCCTATTTTTTTCGACTCCGATCGTTTTTTATTTTATTCCAACATTGTTTACAACGGCGATGGATAATATTTTTTATACTTCCCTATAAATTGTGGCTCAAATAAAAATAATAATGTTGTATAGACATTTGTCCATATCTTAATTCTTTTAGGAGTTACGAACGAATAAACATTTCGAAAACTTTCGAAATCGACAATTTGCAGAAAAATTTTCTGGGATTAGGTGAAATGTCGTAATGCCTCATATAATTAATTGTTCTAATTTTTCGGATGGCCCTCAACACGATGATTTTAGCTGAAACTACCGAAAACACCGGAATATTTCAATTCTTTCGCCTATCTCCTAAACTAACTCAGTCATCGAATTCCCAATGCCATTCGAAATTTCATCAACACGAAACATTTAGTCGAGAGTGTGGTTAAAAATTGATGTTTCGAAAAAATATTTCTCATCGAATTGATCAGTCAATTTAACAAATTTTCATATCGGTCTGCGTCACTCAGTATGAGCAAATAATGTATACAAATAACACAATGAAAGAGGAAAAAAATTCTTACGAATTTTTTTTATCGCTCAGAACATAGTAGCATACTTATATCTGTTACGACTATTTAAAATAATGAGAGTATTGAGTAACAAAGCGACACAGATAACATCGAACGAGAAACTTCTACGTCGCAGTTGAAAAAAATATATTTCGATAGGTTGACACAACTGTATATGAGACACCAGGGCAAAACGAGGACATAAAAAATTACCATTTTTTTCGGATATTTTACATTTTTTTTTTAAATGAAAAAAAAATCAACATTCCTTTTTTTAAATTATTTCAAAAATGGGAAATTTGTTTGGTTTTTTTTTTTTGTTTTTATAACTTTTGATGACTGAAGTCAAATCATTATTAAGCTAATATCTGCGACGGTAATCGGAGACAAATTTCTGGAGACCATTATTTTTTACCTCACCTGCACAGGAATACGTGCCTACCTCGCTCAACTCTGATACTGAACCCACGATTCGGTGGATCCGGAATATAAATTTTTCCCTCAAACTAAATATCCACAATCTTCCTCCTGGTTTTTTTCTTTTTATTTTAATGTATTTTGCAGTTCTATTAATCCACGGTGATTAAGGGAGCTCGAAAGGATTGTAGTTTTGCCACATCCACGATTCTTTTAGGGAACATTCTCCTCAACTAACGGGAGTGGCTGGACGCTGTAAGGTATGAATTACCGAAAATTTCGTAAAAAAAAAAAAAAAAAAAAAATCTGTAAAAAAAATTATCCCAAATTTTTTGGAGTAATATCCCAATTTGACCCCATTTTTTCAAAGTTAAGAAAAAACGCGATGCATTTTTCGATTATGAGTGAAAAGAAACAGACAGGGTGCTTTAAACGTTAACTTAACACATTATGTCGTTAGCTACCTTCTTTTACCCCTGAACAAAACGATATCATAAGATAAAATGATCAATATTCTATGAATAAATTGAAATTGTGGTAAAAAAAAAAAAAAAAAAAAAAAAAATTCAAAATTGAAACAGTTTTAAACTGGAATAGCGGTTCGCAATGTTTTCCCGAAAAATTGAGGTTCAACCAACAAAAAATAAATTCAACGGTGTCCATTGCATTGTCTATTTCGAAATGAAAATTAATCAGATTTGAAAACATGGAAAATGTTTTTTTATTTATTTATTTTTTTCCATTTTTCGTCACCGGTGTTAGAGGTCATGCTTTTATTACAAGTAGTTATAATTTTTTGAAATGATAATAAACTAACGCGTTGAGTCTAGTGCGAAACTGTTCGGAATACACTGTAACCTTGGCATGACAATTCAGCAACATAGAAAAATTTCACTAATACAACAATAAATTGCAATACTTTTGAATTTCATAATATACTTTGAAATTAACATGAAGGCGTGATGATGAAACAGAGGAAAAAGTGCTTTTAATTGTGTTATTCAATTTGCCAACTCCACAACGCCCAATTAGGTTGAATATACATTTATTACAGGTCTCGTCTAAGATGGAATTATTTTTCTATCGACTCGTGGTGATGAAACTCCGGTTAATTTACACAAGTGCATTGACATTTGTTGAATTCTTTATCTATCCGTCGGGCCATCAAATTGCGAGTCACAAGACGTATAAATACAGGGGATTCACCAATTTCGATCATAAACGATCCAAAATGTCGAAAGAACTCATTTTTCTTGGCATAGTCTTCAGCGTCTTGGTAAGTAATTTCACTCGATTCATAAACGATTCGCTTTTAAATAAAATAAAAATATTTTTGTACTTGAAAATTCTGCACACTCATCTAACGAAATGTCTGAAGGATATTCATATAAAAATGCAATTCAATTCAACGGCTCGTTAGAGATAAATCTGCTCTTCATATTTGTGATTAATTTTATTTATTGAAAACATGTTTAAGGAGGTCGTTGCGAAAGATCAAGTTATTAAACAAAATATTAGACTTTTAACATGGATTGTCGATTTTTTTCTCACTATTTTTATTCGAATCAATCGAAATGAGAAATTAAATTCTAACATATGTTATGTTAAGCCAGAGCCCGATAAGATCATCCTCCGGATTTCATTTCGATCGTGTACGTTTAACTATTAAATAGCCATAAATTGTTGATTCTTAATTAGAAATCGATAACCAGGGATTGATATGGTAACATAGAAAAAAAAACGGTTTACCGAATCGGTTGTTGTAATTTTTTTAGTTACAGTCGGAGAAAACAAAATAACCTCATTCAGCCGTTTGATGAGTGATTAAAAATGTGGAATTGCTTAAAATGTTGCCTTATGGATCAAAAATTTTTACGTTTTATTAAATATGAACAAATATAAACATTTATTTCATACACTATGGGATTGTCGATTTGTGGTTTTATAAAAAAAAAAAATATTATGTACGGTAAAATTGACCACAAGGAACCGCTACGACCTCCTCAATAAGAATAAATTCGTTTGAAGATTAATCAGTTTACGCCGATGTACATATGATTGACTCGAAAACGAGTTTTTTTTCTCTAGAAGACACGGAATTCGATTTTTTATTTTCAATTTTTTTAAATTTCTATCATAGTAAAAAGTTGCACTTTCGTTCAAGTACCTCAAGCTCATGAAAATGTTGCGCGTTTCTGCTCTAGCATTTCTTTGTATGGATCTTTAAGGCAAAAAACGAGCAAGTTTGTAGCCGCAACTCTCACGCATAACTTAATATTATTGGAATGCCGTTAAACATGTTCATCTGTAAAAGTGTGTTTCTAGACTATTTCTCCAGTATAATAGCGAATAAACTCCATGAATATAGAGTTACATGTAATTATATGTTATTCAAATAAATTTCAGAGTGCCGGTGTGTGCCAGGACTACGACTTTGGAAATGCGTTTAATCTGCTGTACGAAGCGACATCGACCAGCCCGCCCCCACCGCCAACGGATTCTGAGTTTTTCTCAGTGGCCAATGTCGAAAATTTTTTTAAAACGGTATCAGCTGAGTCGAAGAACACTGCACAGACAGAATACGACACAGCTACGGCCAATGTCGTCGAAATGGTGAAAAATATCACTGCGACAGGGGCCGCCTGGCAAAAATTTAACCAGGAAAAGCTAATTAAAATTATGAGAAGTGTAAGTAAAATTATCCTTTTGTTGTACAGCAAGTACCGATCGAATGAATGCTCAGTAACAGCTACACTTGTGATTTTGGACACATTATGAAATTACATTCACCTCGAAACGGTAGACAGATTTTCGAATTTATATTATATTTACCAAATTGTATCATTCATCAAAATGAAGGCAGGGATATCTTGAAATGTGATAGACTGTCGATCGGCAAGTCGCACCGAAAATAGAAGATTGGAGAGGAGCCGGATAATCCCGGACAGCTCAACTTTTCCACCTTGCGCACGTTCATAAAAAAAAAAAAAAAAATACATTCCCGATAAAATAATGAATATACGTGTTGTTGAAATTTCGAGCCGTATTAAAAGTTTGACAAGACTGATCGACATTTTACGATTTTTTCTTGGACTAGATTTTGAACAAGGCCGTTGTTTGATTAAAAAAACTTTGTCAGTTTTTCCTATAAAAAATTTTATAGGGATGATAAAAGTTTTATTTTTGTTTTCTGTTTGCTCGTATATGATTTTTTTCGCAAACATATTTTTGGCCCGGAAAAAAAATTTTTACAAATAGCATCGTGACTAAAGACTGTAAACTTTCAAAGCAAATGTCAAGAAGATAAAAAGTTAAATGTATCCGTACTATCCATACTGGATTACCTAAAAGTTTTTCAGATTATGTATTTCTTTTAATTTTTTCACTTATCTCCGTCGTAATTGTGATAATTGAGATGGATCATCTCTTGATTTATACAGTTCAAAAAAAAATATCATGAGAAGAAGCTTCTCTACACTTTCATAAAAAATTCATTGGAATTTTTCAATTTTTTTTTTTTTTTTTTTTTTTTTTTTTTTTTTTTTTTTTCAAAATTGATTGAACAATTCTCCGGATTCCGACCGAAAATGGCCGGTGAATAATTCCACAAAAAAATTCTGAGAAAATTCAATCTAGTTTTGTTTCTCTTTTCTGATCTGTTATGTTTCTCTTTTTTTCCCATGAGAGTATGAACGAATATGAAATAAATGGATGCATTGAAATTTTTCGATACGTCGATAATTTCCAGAGATGCATGCGTTGGAACTTTTCCGAATCTCGTAAAATCAGAGTTTTTTGAGAAACTGTAACTCTTGAAGGACGTGAGATGAAAATCTAAAAATTAGTTTGGATATTTATTTCATTGTGTTGTATCCGCGAAGACCGTTACGCAGGGACGAGTTATCGAGGACGAGTATTTTGGGGATTAAGGCCAAATTGATTTAAATCCAACTCAATACTTTCAAAACAAGTTAACAATAAGTTTATTGTCATTGATAAAGGATTATAAAGTCGAGGTTTTTTGCCTCGAGTCCAATCTATCAGAATTTCGTCCAACACTGCCGATTTTTGATTATCACAACTTTTTATTCCTCGCATAATTTCTCTCACTACTTAACATATTCACCCCCAATAATTTATTATTTCGTTGTTCGAATATTCGATGGTGAGATGCCTATTTGGGGGGGGGGGGGGGGGGGGGGGGGGTATACTTTATGTCGATTTCTGAGTTGCTGAGAATTGCGAATTTTTTGTGTTTCGCAAATGGATTTCAACATACAGATTTCACTTATTGTTGCTAAATCGGGGCACAACAATTAACATAATGAAACACATGACAATGTTTTACGATTTATGTCTGAGAATATAAATAAAAATTTTATCATTACTTTTAGATCAACGAAAAATACAAAAACATCAAAGCACTCGCGTCCACCAAAGATTATACGAAGTGCGACAATTCCCTGAAAAAATTAACGACTCAATTGGACGTCTTGGGAAACGACTACTATATCTGTAATTACGAATATTCTCGAATGGCGAAAAGTTACATGATAGAATTTAATAAGGAGAAGAAGTCCTATCTACCGCAGTTCGATGCTCTTGAAAAAACTGACTGTGGTTCGAAGACCGCCACAACACCTGAAGCGAAGCACACATCTCTGACTTGCGCTGCAAAAGTAAGTACATGAAAAAGTCAAATTGTATTTGTTTCATGTTGTCACTTTTACATTTTATCTTGATTATTTTTTATCCTCTTGAATAACGTATGATGATTATTTTGACTTTCATTCATTTTTCCGTTCTTAAAAAAAAAAAAAAAAAAAAAAAAAAACATGCAAAATTTAGTTGATTCAACTATAGAAGCGATGGTGAAAAAAGCTAAAAATAATATTTAAACTGTTCAAGAACGTCAAATAGTTGCTCGAAACATTGGAACCAATTGTTTTAATGAGATTATATGTATAACATATATATAGATATCCGATGGATATCCAATATCTATCAGGCACTGGCACAGGGGATATGAATAATTTCGTTAAATGAATGAGTACATTTTTCTCGGAATATGCACATCGAATTAACATTCTGGAATTTCCTTTTTGGGCTCACGCCAAAATCTAGTGTCCCTCATTAAAGTAACTCGTGGTATCAAAATAGCCATCGTACTCTCTCAATTTTATCTCAATTTAAAAAACTACAGAAAGTTTTTCTATTCTAGTTTTTGAAACCATGATGTAGCGTAACGAATTTTCGCAGTTGAAGATAGTAAATAAACTTTGGATAACAAAATGATGATGATGATTATGATAGTCTTCCACATCGTAATAACTTTAGGATGAAACTATTTAATTCTCATTTTCTTTACCAGGCTCTGAAAAAATTGTACTTGGAGTTGAATCAGTATCGCCCCTCGAAATTCTTCTACACTGAGAATTTGAAAGCAATGAAGATTTCTCAACAACAATATCTCAACAGATGTCCAGCAATCATGAAAATGACCATATTTTCTATGCTAAGTGATACGTTGATTAATACAGTGTTCAAGTGTGCTTGCACTGCAGCAGAATCAAGTAAGTAAACAGAAGTAACAAATAATTCTCTCGACAAATGAAACGGCATTAAATTTGAAAAAATGCAATTCGAATATTCTATTCACCAAGAGAGACAAAATAATTCCTCAGTGACAAAACAAATGTAATTAATTTAACTCACTGAGAGAAAGAGATATATCCAAGTATAAATTTATATTTTATTTACTCGTGGTCCGTTTCGTGATTCACATAACCTGTATAGGAGAGTTTTAATCTTCATACCTCCGTTCACTTACTCGCCGCGCTTTCATGATATTTTATCAACAGAATCACTTTGGAAGCCAGTCCATTTTGTAGCAGAATCGACGAACTACTCCGCGAAATTATCAACTCATTTGCCAAGAAATCAAGATGAATGTCTAATTTTTTTATTCCGAAAGAAAAAAGAACAAATTTCATCAAAATCGGTTGAAAAGTTTTTCCGTGAAAGTGTACACTAGTTTGAAAACCCTTGTTTGGAGAAAAACGCGTTCAAAATTTTGACATGAAGAAAATCGATGATAACAAACACTCACTGGTTGATCGACAATTTCAGCGCCATATAATAAGCCAGGGAGATTTGAGAGATAATAAGCCTTCAGCTTCTTTAAAAAAAAACCAACCATCTTCAGCCAACTGTTCTGTTCGCGCTTTTTGGGGCTCTTTTGTTGATAAACAGCTACATTACTCCTTAGGCCAGGAAACGAAGCTACAAAATCATCAGATTTTGACAAAATTTATTACAGGTAACCGCGAGTGCCATCACACGCGGAAAGGTCCCCTGAAGTTTTGGACACGAGACTTCATTGGTTTTCATTTTACAAGCAAAAAACGAAAAAAAAAAAAGTGCGTTTTTTTCACTAATTTTTTAATAACAAACCAGGTACTCGGAATCACGTGTCCAAAACTATTCAATTAACATCAGAGGACCTTTCCGCGTGTCATGGGACTCGCGGTTACCTGTAATAAATTTTGTCAAAATCAAACCCTTTACGAAAGCGTTTGATTTTGACAAAATTTATGACGGAAATAGCTCACCGTACCAGATGGCGCCACAAAACTTACTAGAATTTGAAACTTCGTATCAAAACCCAATTTCAACAAAAAGTACTAGAATCAAACATCTCGTAATAGAAATTAAATTCACAAAAAAAAATTGAAGATAAGACTTCGTACAAAAAATAATATTTCAACCGGTAAATCAAGCCAACGTGGTTAATGCAAATCACTGAAATATGTAATACGGCAAACTCAAATGTTTTATTCATAGACTTAACAAAAATCAGGTTCAAATTAAAGCAATTATTTCTTTAATTTTTTTTAATAACAATATTTCATGTCTATATAAGATTTTTTCAAAGAGGGTACATGATTTACGGGAAAAGTAGGGTATATTAAATAAATGAGTACACAAAATCCAATCTTTTCGATTACATATGTTCATGAAATTTATTTTATAAAATTTATGAATTAACAAATCATAAATCAAGTGAAGATCAACATGAGTTTTAACTATATCGATTTGACATTCACATCTTTTGTTCACTTTTTTTCTAGCATAAGAGTACAACGTAGTTTTTATAAGTAATTCCCATTACAATTATATCACAGCCTCTTATAGGAACTGTATTTATCCTGCTTTAAAAAATTAAAAATTAAAAAATTAAAAAAAAATGAATAACGATAGTCGCCATTTTTTCAATTTTTTAATCGTATTTAGGCTTACGCTTCAATAATGATTCGGTGGGCTACCATGTATGACATGTATTTTTTCAATACATAGCGGAAAGACGCTGCCTCGTCTCTGAATAAAAAGCCATAACGGACATGCAGAGCCATCAAAGAATCTATGATATTCATATGCAAATGATTTATTGAATAATGCTTAAGCTCAAAATCTCAACGAATTTCCTATTATTCTATAGCAAATGAAAATTTCAGTCCAAGCCGTTATTTAAAGAGATAAGGGTTGTCAAAGTTCTTTTATAAAAATATAAAAACTATTGAAATCGATTTTATAGTCAGCGGGTTTGAAACATATTTGAACAAATACTTTTATACATACGTTTTTCCAGGTGACCCGAAACTTTGTCCTTCTTGATCTGTAACGAGTACAGTTTTACTGCATGTGGCTGCTGATGGTAACGAATGCGATGAACATGATGCGGAAACAGAAGTGTCGACAAGTTCTTTCGGTGCCGAGAATATCTATAATAGTATGTATCTGTAGTAAAATACAACAAACAGTGGGATTGAAAAAATTATAATAAAATAAATCAGGACTGAGAGACGAAAAAAAAAATACTATTTTTTTAATACTTGGCGGAAAGACGCTGCCTTGTCTCTTAATTGAACGCCATAACGAGCATGCAGAGCCATTAAATGAATATATGATATTCATATGTGATTATTATTAATTAATGATTAAATTAATTATATTAATAATGTGATGGGCCGAAAGGGGGTTTGATAAAAGAATGTTAACGGGGTTGAAGTTGAACGGAAGTTTTACTAGAGACTGAATCGGTATACTGAGAGAGAGTGCAAGTTAATGAGTCCGGAGATGGAGATGAACTGTCAGAGTTGGGACGCACGTCAGGACGGTTGGAAGTAGGGCCCATTGTTCCTACGCTAATTGATAGGCGATCGTGCGGGCTGGAGTCATCAAGCCCCCTGAGTTGAATTTTTTTTTTAGATTATGTAATACAATTATTTCGTTGTTAATATAGTTTTTGAGGTTGAAATACGGTAACTCGAAAATTTACACTGAAAATTCGTGACTATTTCGATTCTACGGCATAACGAAATTGTTTAAAAACAAAACGGCTTTCAACATAAATATCACTTCAGCGAATATGAAATGAATTGTTTGTTGAGCTATATGGATACTGCCTTGGGATGTTGACGATAAGGTCGAGAGTTCGATTCTTTCCTAAGGTTACTTTTTTTTTAAATTTATGTATTACAATTATTTTATTGCTACTAGTTTTTGAGGTTTAATTACCGTAACTCGAAAACTAACGGGTTCTTGATAACATTTCACGAAAGAAAAATTGTTTATGTTTTTATTTGCTATGTATTAAAATTTTTTCAGATTTTTTTTACAAATTTCTTTTCCCTTAGATTTCGATTGAACATCAGAAAACATTTCGAGAAAAGTTTACAAAATTAATAACCATAATGAATTTTAAAAAATTTCTACCATGGGGATTTATTCTGATCTCTCTGGAACTGCGAGGAAAGAAAAGTATAGTATACAATCCCCACTCCGTGTGAATCGAAGGGAAATTTTTTTTTTTTTTTTTTTTAATGCATCGCCATCGATCGGTCAATAGTAGCGTCATCTGTCGGCAGCGCCAGCCACTAAAAAAGTGGGGTCAAACGATCCGTAAACACAAAAGTAACAAAATCCACAGACCATGATCTCTGCCGATTTCAGTAGGGCAAGAATCTGCAGGCTTGGCTGAGTTCCGTAGGATAAACTTTTAGTTTGCGAGTTGACCGCAACGAAAAAGCGCCCTAACTACTATCACCCCAAAAATCCCGTCTTCGGACTTCGAATATCTTCATAACATTCACTGTTTTGGATATTTACGCTAAATGTTGTGTCGCGACAGTTGGATTTTCAAACATAAAAAAGCCGCACGGCTATATCAATAAATTTACATTTTCATAGTGACCACCTCGTTAGTATCAAGAGTTATATTTTTGAAAAAAACAATTACTTATTAATCGATGATCGACGATTTCACGTTAAAAATTGAACAATCCTTACAGTGGGTAACGAATTCTTGCCAAAAAAAACCGTTACAACTTTGAAACAGCAGTAGCAAACTTTCGTCCCTTTAATCAGCGTATTGAATAAGTCGTTTGAACTGCACTGTGCCTAGTATGGGTAACTACACGAGTAAACTGTTTTCACAAAATGAACACGATCCAAAAACCAAATCCAACCAAACAAGCCCTAACAGTGTACATAAAACCCGAATGTGCACTCCTGTTACTAAACGAAAACTTGCCAGCGATCCAAGATCCGCGACCATGGGCATTATCAGGACTCCGATCGAGGTGAGAATCTTACATTTATCGAACATCTACACGAATATATAAATAACTGATGATTATTAACAATATTTGATTTATTAACAATAAGTTTAATCTCTTTATTCCGCTTCACGTGAATTTGACGTCGCTACGCAACTTAGAAAAAAGTTTCAAAATCTACAGACATACAAATATTCATATTTTGTTTACATCATTTTGTTAAAAAAAAGTGACGAATGTTTGAATTCACAAAATACTAATCAGAATAGAAATGTTCTTTCCGAAATAAAATATTTCAAATACAGACAAATTATGATTATCGTCTGAAAGACCACAATAATAAATGAGGCTATACCAAAGACTGAGTCATCATGAGTTGAAAAAAAATAAATGCTTTTATTGTTGGTTTTCATATAGAGCGTAAAGTTTGCATCTATAACTACATTTACACTCTAACACCAGATTTCATTACATCAAATTTTACAAAACTGGAAAAAGCATACCGTGTAAGCGTAGTTGTTGTGATATAACGAACTTGCTTTTTGCCTTCAACAGTATCTGAATTTTATGTAGTGCTAACGAAATGAGATGAACTTGTTTAGGGATCCTGAAACGAAATCTGTGAAAAAAAATTCATAAATTCAGAACATGATGGATGAAAAACAGGATATATCTCTTGGAGTTTCAATAATAGAAAGTTTTAACTCTAGAGTTGTGAACATGGGTCGTTTGTGTCCGTACATTACAGTGTAAACAGCCTAAATGCCTCAAAATATTCTATCGTATAGTTAAGAGTCCAAAAAAGGCCCATGAATTTTTTCAGATTTTTTCTTACATAATAACTGAGTCAAATAAATGGGAAAGTAGCGACTCATGTTCATAACGCGAGGGTGCTGAAAACAATGTCATAACTCTAGGGTTAAGAGTATCGGAGTTTTATACATTCTGTCTTTGACTCTCAAAAAGCAATTACCAAAAATTTTTGTATTTTAGATTCATAGTGGAAGATGATTATTCTTTTTGGAACAATAATGAAAACTATGACTTTTTCTTTTAATTATAATTTTGAATTAAGAATAAAAGTTGGTGAAATCATAATCTTTTATCTGTTTAAAAGAATTTCTTAATTATACTGCATGAATTAAGAATAGGAGTGAGAGTATGTAAGAGAGACTTAAACAATAGAGCTTTATAACATGATTAGAAGCAAGACAATCTCAAAAACTAAATAATTTTTTATTTATATTTTTGAAATTTTCAAAATCGTTCGAATATTTCTCACAGTTTTAGTAATTGAGGCTCATAAAAAAGACATTCTAATTTTTTCAACCCAACCTTGTAGATAGATGACACTGAGCAAAATACAAAAAATGATTTCATTGCATGGTCACTATACAAATTTTATTATACTGTTTTCACCGATTGAACAATTTCCACATGCCTAAATTGAAATATTTGATTTCATACAGGTGACATGTACTCCTCCAGGTCTAAGTCAACGAGTTGCCAGTGCCTTGCCAAAATATTTGCAGGGCAAATATTACTTGGAAACAGATTTTGACACCGTCATGCCTGTCACAACACCAGAAAAATACATATCCGATCCTCGTTCACCGAACGTTTGTCAACAACGAACTCCAATCATGGTATAACATTATTCTCAACAATTACATGAATTACTATCTAACGACGATAGTACTACAGAGACTTAATCGTTTGTTTGTTGAAAAGTAAAATAAAATGACAAAGTGAATAAAAAATAGTTTCATCAGATTTTGTCTTAAAATTTTGACTTTTGGCAACAGTGTATATCTCAGGCTTTCTGGATCAAAATACCTCACAATGCTTTAGACTTTATTAAAAGGATTTTATTAAAGGATTTGTTGAAATGCAAAAAAAAAAAATTTATGTGAGAAATATGTTAACGAATTTTACTGTTTGCACAGGTAAAATCAACAGATAATTACGTATCCCCGGTGGTGACGGTTCATGAAGCTCCTGAGATGGAAACACCGGTAGGAATTGGAACAATCCAGTCAACATTAGATCCAAGATCGCCAGCCACGGACTTTGATAGAACTCCGATTCTCAAACCAAGATTGACCGAGCACACATTGACAAAAATTTTAAAAGATTCGATGCTAACTTCAACGGATAATAAAAATGCAAATAGTATTTTGTCGTATTGCGAGACAACGACGGATTCCAATATTCCAGAAATACAAACGATTTCTGAGACAGTTTTGGTATGTGACGAATCACTGAGCTTGGAAAATCGTTTCGAAGTGGGCGAGGCACTAAAAGATTCGTCGTCAAGACGTGGCAGTTCGGAGGAAATGTCAGATTGTAGCGAGAATGAAGAACAAATAACGGTAATACGTAATCCAAATATTTTATCATTCCATCCTGATCCCTCTTCTACATGGGCAGAGGACGAAGCGTTCAAAACCGATGATATAGTTGACGAAAAAGCCGAACAAATCGATGAACCCTCGGGCAAAACGTTGGACCACAGCATCGGCGAGATTATAAAAGCGGTCATTAAAAATACAATTGAAGAGCCAAGAAGTAATGACAAAATCAAAGTTTGGAGAGATTCCATATCGCCTAATATCAACGAGGAGACTAAAAACGTTGTTAACAAGGCAGCTACAGAGGAGATTATTATCGAGTTTGATGACGAAACCGTTGCAAAAAATTCAATATCCATTAATACGGCCGTTAAGCTTACCGGTAAAGTTGATGACGACAAATCGAGGAATCAAATGAAAAAGAAAAAACCTCAACAGATTATCAAAGTCGAAAATAAACCTTCGATCGAAGAACGGAAAATTATTAACGAATATAAGAACACTGTCGAACCAAGTTTGGTAAGCTGATTTTCCCATTACATTTGCGTTCTCTGAGACATTTAACTTCGAAAATATATTGAATAATTTGAGTTTCAACTAAAATTTATGTACAATTTTTTACTTATAGAATCGTACACCGTTAGGCAATCGATCAAATAATCACAAACAACGATCAAGGATACCAGCAAAATCACCGCAACAATTATTACGCAACAAAGGACTTTCAGCGATATCGATTCAACAAGAAAATACTCCGCCCACCGAAAGATTTATCTCGAAGACGAAGTCTAATGGGATTCAGTGGGATCCTGACTCCACGGTAATCATTTAAATAATCGGGCGTGAACAGGTGGTCAAACCCATCGAAGACCAAGATCGGTCCCTTAGACCCCTTTAAGACTCCAATATGGTTAATTTTAGTTATAATTTTTGGAAGCTATGATAACTTACGAATTGTCAATTTATAGATATAAATGGAAAACTCAAAATCATCGATAGAATGGAATAATTAGTTCCCTCGCGTCTCGATAAGTTTAATTTTAGTTACAATTTTTTTGAAACCTCGACAGTTTATTGACTATATTTTAGAACAACTGGACGTTTCGTAACGATCGAAATCATCGATTGATGAAAATATATAAATTTCTTCGGTCCTGATATGTTTGATTATGAGTAGAAATTGAATAAATTGGGAAATTTATTGTAAACAATGATAGAAACGTATAAATTTGCGGATGGAAATCAACGATGGACCAAAATAATTAATCTGTGTCAGCCTCGATACGTTCAAGTTTGCTAAAAATTTGCTATGACTAGAATAAACTCGCGATTTATGGTAACGGGAATGATTGAAATATTATTCCCTGCGTAATAAAGGAGTTTTTTCCGCGTATTTTTTCACTTATGAATTAATAATCGACTGATTGTAGTATCACTTCACGTTATTTATTGGACTTCTTATTGCGAAAAAGCCAACATGCCTTAGGATAATTTATATTACATTTAAAGAAAAAGAAACTGTACAAGTGGGCCTTATCGAATAATAAGACGTTCTATTTTTGTCAGGCCATTTCAATTATTTTTCATAGCTTCCCGAATATTTGATTTGACCGTTTTGATGGATTCTCGTAAGTCGTTGCTGGGTCGAACCAGCAGAGAAGCACTGAAAAAATACATGTTTATAAAAAGGATTCATCCATTTTATCTGATTTGAAATAATGAATAAAATACTATTTTAATTACCTCGGATCTTTCATAACTATTCGTTTTTTTCCATCATCAATTCTTTGTAAAACCTTAATCTTTATTCCACTCTCAATTTTTTTAACAACTGGAAATATCTTTTTTTCTGCTTGCTTCGTGAAAACTGCAAATTTTGTCGTGTCTACGATTTGTGGTTGAACTACCAATACTTTGACTCTTTCATTTACGGATCGACCACGATAATTCTTTTTCTTTCGCGTGTCAACGACCGAACGTCCTAAAACATCAGTTTTATCGTAATAAGTTTTGGGGCCATTCAAACTTGGCTCTGTACTCGACTGTTGCTTTCTTGTTTCGTCCCAATTTTGTGGAAGCGAGGGTTCGCTTATAGGCCGTGGATCTATACTCCGTGGGATACCTTCGTAGATAGTGCTCAACGATTCACTAGGATAATGTTGCACCAGCCTTTCTTTCGTTAACGGCAATGTTGGATATTTTTTTTTCCGGTGATATTGCTCCCTGAATAAAGTAGATATTTTTCTTAAATATGCAGTGATTCAAAAAAGTCGTAATGGACAATCTATTATTAACAAGTTGTATTTATTATTCAATTGAATATTATGTATTATTATTGTTGTGAGAAAATTATACATTTGGAAAATGGTACAACGAATTTCAGGTGTAAAATTCCACTCATAAAAAACTGAGTCATCGCTAGTGTTCTGTACAGAAAAGTGGAGAAACAAAAATCAAATATGTTCATGGACTCTTCTTTCATTGTATGCAACTTTCAACCCTGAGTTATCACAGTTTTTCAAAGTTTTGGATATAATTAGCATGAGACAACTTCACGCCTTCAAAACTCTCGATGAATGTAGGATTTTTTGACAAATTTTATTAGTTATATTTACCTCGGTTCGAATTTGTCAGTATCTAAATTTGTTGGATCCTCTTTGTGCTTTCTGATTCTAATTGCTATGTCTCTTCGTCTTTGCACAAGCTTTTTCCTCGTTTCCGCTACAGTCTCCAGTTCAGGTGCATAAAACACATGTAACAGGCCACCAAAGAAATTTTTGCCATCTATGAAGCGTTTAGCTATTCTGTAAAGAAAATAGTATTCAAATAAAATAAATGAAAGAGAGTCCTCTCTTCGTAGCCATGATTACACACCTTGCACTTTGAATACGCTCAAAATTGACATGAAATGCTTCGGTAAACTCCTCAACTGGATAGCCTAGAATTGACTCAATTTTTTTCACAGAACCATACGGCGATACCATTTTTCTGACATCATCCAACAATTGCAACTTTGGCACACCATTTATCATTATATGCGAAGATTCGTCATTCACTGTGTATACCTGTTGATGAGAGCTATCTTGTTAAGGAAATATGAAATTAATATTCAATCGTTGACATTCACAAAATATCCTCCAATAAAACTATTGCTAATAAATTTTTTTTTCAATTCCGATAAAGACCATCTTATCCGTGCAATGATTATAAAATTATTGGAATTGTGTACTTCTTTTTCTTTTTCCATCCTCCCGTTATCTTCCAGCAGGAAAAAGATGTAGCAGTTTCAAAAATTTTATTCTTTTGGAAGTTCAAAATTCACAAATTATATTCGAAATTTTTATTGATTAATTGATTCATAGTAACACGATTTTGTCGACTTGACGATCGAAATAATTAGCTTTACAGTAATTTTAAAATTCATTAATTCACGTAAATACACAGCCGGTATTTCTTTTTTTTTTTCATATATAATAGTAGCACCAAAATATTTTACTAACAGTTATAGTGATCGTACTTAAAAAAAAAAAACGAATTGTTATACTACAGGATTTTTTGATAAACAATACTTCGAATCCACGTAAAAAAGTCGAAGTTTTTGAACGTTAAACATGCCATTTTTTCATCATTGCAATGTCAATTCTAATGTACTGAAACTTTTAATACGTCAGATACTCAATTCGTAATTGTGCCCTAACCTCAATGAGGAACGTTCACAAAAATATAAATGACAGAAAGCGTTACGAAAATCCGAGATAACCGTATATTCGAGGATACAATCCGTCCACGCTACCTTGACAGCAGTTAATTTTCGACCCTGTCTGTAAGGTGCTCTTGTTTGGCACAATTCTTGTTGCTCGTGATGTTCCATTCTAACAATGCCACATTTAGCCGTCATGATATGCCCTTAAATTAAATTTATAATAGAAATAAAAGACAAAATAAATATTGTAACAGTTTTCGCACGAGACTCAACAATTCAAGCGGAATTTTGTGTTTTTTATGGCAACTTTAGGAAGTAACATCTTGTACCGAGCAAGTCAAAACAAAAAACTGTCATTGTACAGAGCGGCGTGGTTTTCTTATTGTCCGGGTTTTAAGTGTTTAAAATAGCCATGACGCGGCGCTGCTATGTAAGGATGAAAATGTGGGATAAAATGTGGAAAAACTATATTGTGTTCGCCACTTTATAGTCCTTCTTATTCTTCTCGTTTGATTTGGGCTGGCTCCGGTCCTCGCTCGCTCTACCTACCCGCTCTACTTCCTACTTCGCCACTATATGCGAGTGACGCAGTCAGTCACGATGGGGGTGGTCGCGTTAGCGTCAGGTTTTTTTTGACAGTCCCATGAAGTGCATACACTTCACAGACACATTTGACACCATCAAACGATTCCACGTTGATTATTGAACCTTATGCTAGCATGAAAATAAAGAAAAATGGAGCTAACTTTGATGAATTTTTTAATTTCAATTTTGATTGTTAATATTATCAAACAAACACCGTCAAAAGATTGGCGTTGAAAAAAATTGAAAAAGTCGAAACGGGAAGCTAATAAGTTTTTCTTGCTGGCGACCATAAAAGAAAAAGAAGAAGACAATAGAACGTACAGTATTACTGTACATTGCGCTAAGCGCCTAAGTCGAACGCACTTCATAAATAAAAAATAGTGTGGTAGAAAATTGTTGATGGAAAATTTCAAAGATAAAAGCTATAAAAATATAGCATGCAATTGAAATGTAAAAATAAATTTCCAACCCTCAAAAAGCACGTCTCTAAGAATCTCTAAAATCACTTGTTCAATTAATTTCGCGTTGGAAAACGCTGATTCATAGAATAATATATAGTTAACACATATTCGGGTGCAAAACATTTGAAAATACAGGAAATTCGTCAATATTATTTCAAACTTTTCATTCTACGACGCACATTCATTCGTAGCCAAGTAAAATCAGCCAATCACGTGTGTGGCCCATTTCTCGTTCGTAATACTTTTTTTCTTTCTTCCAATCGCACTCTCTCTATTTTTCTCTCTCTCTCTCTCTCTCTCTCTTCGCTACAACACGAAACTACGATACATTTACTACTTTTGGCGTATCGTAACAACGTAGAAACGCGTAGAACGACTGTATGAACTGCATCATTCATATACACGGATAGCATACGTATCAAAAGCGCCACCGAGAGTTTAACGTGTGTGACACTTTTCCGCTAGAGGCTTTAGGATTATCGTTGACTTAATTTTTCGGTTCTTCGTCGGTATTTCAACATTTTATCAATAACACGAATGCTATATCAGAGCACTTGTGGTGCTTCGTCACACGAGGATGGAATATTCGATGATAATAAAGTCCGTCAAACGGACGAGACGCAATAATTGTGAGCGAGGATAGCGACCGGCACACGATCATGGCAATATCCAGTTGGATGATTTGGGGCAGAAGCCTCCGCACGAACAGACCTCATCGCAGTACGTTCAACCCTATCTCATCAATCTCTCTTTCGTATATATTGACTATCTCTTGAATCGTATTTCATTTTCGACCTCGTCACTTTTTTTAGGCCGACAAGATCACGAGAGCAGTTGTGTACAGCTCGATGTGTCAAAAGGTTCGTAACATAACCTACATCTCACTCTCGATCCTTCCTTTCAATTAATTATCTTTTCTTTCCCATTATAATTAACAAATTTTTCTTTCAAGGTATATATAATTCAACAATCCTCAATTTGTCAATTCAACATTATCCAAGTCTCAAAATTGCTGTGTGGGAATTTCAGCTTGTTATAGATGGCTTGTGCCGATGCAATTTACAAAAATGAAATTTTTTTTTGCATTTTTCAAAATCATACATTTATGTACTATTATTATACCTGCCAAAAATTTTCTTCTTCTCACACAATAGTCGAAAAAATTATCATCCTCAAAGAAAAGTATCGTTTGATTATCTTGCAACTAGTAGAATCTTTCGAATAGATCAGTTGAAACCAGTGTGAAAAGATATGGGATTGACTCATGGAAACTTTGGATATCTTTAAATTTTTAGAACTGAAAGAAAATATCAGGGATGTCTTGACACATGTCTGTCAACGTCAGGGAATTACAAGTGTCAAGAAATTGGCTTACTTGAATGCGGTAATAAGACTCATAAGCGAAAACGACGCGCCGAATTATGGGTACTGTACGGAAGAAGTTTTTTGCTGGTAAGATTTTTTTTCATATGCTATTGTAAGCAATATAGTTCTTAACAGGATGCTATTGTCAAAGATATTTTAACTCTTGGCAAACAGAGGAACTGCTTCATCGATAATAACAAATCAAATATTTTTTATTTTTGATAGAACTTTGAAAAGTTTGATGCAAAAGTACAAAAAAAAAGTATGGAAATTTTTTTATTTCGTTTTTTATTTTAAATGACGGTTATAATGCTTTTTTTTGTCAGCTTGCGAGTGGCGCTCGTACACGAGGCGACGCAGGTACGGGCAGCAGCATTGAGAGCAGTGCGTTACATGCTGAAGAGCGATAACGATGTAATGACGATAAACAAGCTGCATTATCCGTATTTCGTAGCTCGTAGCATGGACATAAATCTTCGAAACGATATGGAGAGGATGCAAGCGTTGAGGCTAGTTCGTAGAATATTGGTGATAGCTCCACGACAGTTCAGCCCGGTACTGGCGAGATCATTGATAAGTTTAACGAACGGTGGTATAGAGGAGCGTGAACGAACGTTTCGTGTTTTTTTAGCGACAGTCTGTGAGTTGGGAGTGTTGAATTCGAGTTTGTTAATAAGTTGCGGAGGCGTAGGAGCACTAGCGAGATCAGCAATGACGGTACAGAGTCCAGCGATAATCGAATCGGTGGTTGGTGTGTTATTGCATCTTTTGGATAATCCAGAGACACGTGGTAGCGTATCGCTGTTGTGTTTGGCATCGCCATACTGCGAATTGCATTCGTTGGGGCAAGAGCGTACGAAGGAAACTCGTGAAATGAGATTTGCTGCGAGTAAGCAGGCTCTTTTGAGTGTTTTACGTTCTTATTCGGGTGTTATACATTTTTGTAATCCGAACAACAATTCAGGACTGAAGGCAATCGTGGAAATACTGTACGTCGATCAGCTTGAAGTGCGAGGAGCTGTGTTGGAATTTTTATACGAATTGTTGGGATTACCACTGCCAATGTGGACGGATGAACCGGATGTTGCATTGGCTGCCGTCGATCCAAGTCGTCCGCGCGAAACATGGAAATTATCAGAAGGTTTCGTAGCCGCCGAGGGTAAATCAATATTACCAGCTCTGACATCTCGATGTCCAAACATAATGGAAGTTCATCTGGCACTTTTAGTATACGTTTTATTACAATGCGGACTTCATCATGCTCTCACCGAGACCGTATTGTCTTCCGACACTTTTATCTCCGTAAGAGCTGCCGTACTCCTTGGAATAATTATACACCTGGCGCATTCGCTCTTACCTCCGGATGTCTGCGACCTCACTCCGCCGTTGCCGAATTTATTGGAACAGGCGAGCACGGGACGTCATCAGGCCCTCGCTGCCGTCGCTATTCTTGGACGTATACACGCGATTATGCGACGCAGATTAACGCCGGCGAGCCTTTTCCTCGATCGTATACTTCAAGCCGGTACTTGGCTTCGTCCGACTTTGCCAAGGCGCGTAAGAACATCCTCGAGAACTTGGCTACGAAGAGAATCACCAACGACACCTCTACTCAAAGATGCTCAAGTTTTAAGCTCCAAAGATGCTCTAGCTTGGAATTGGCCCGTAATACGCTCGATATTACGCTCCCGAGAGGATTCTCTCCGTATACTCCACGATTCGGATCATCGAGTATTTATAAAACGTCTAGTACGGTATTTCAAACCATCATCGAATCGTTACAGTCGCGTTGAATTAGGAACCAACGCGACACTCGCCCGAGAAGCTACGCTCGCTGGCTGCGACTTGGTCAATTGTTTACTCGAAATGAATGAGCCCGAAGGGGCGAGACTGCTTAACGAATTAATCGGTGATATCGCTGAACAGATCGCTGCGATTAGAAGTTTTCCATCCGCTCACGACTGTCTATTCTCACCCCGTCACATGACTACGACCTGTTGCCAAAAATACTTTTTGTTCCTCGGTCAATTGAGCCATTCGGCCAAAGGTACCGTTATCCTTAAAGGCTTCAATCTTCTTGACAAACTTCAAGACTTGGCCCTCGCAACCAATCACGATTGTTACGTTAAATTAATAGTCTCTAGTCTTGATTATACGAGGGACGGACCAAACCGTAAAGTCATGAGTACTATTATAAGCGAGGCGACTATCGAGAACACGAGACTTTACGCGACACAATTTTTGCGTCTTATACTCGGTGCAAAAATGATTGATGCTCATCAATGGGCGATCGCGCTTTTGTCCTCGCGATTAACCGACAACAGTAAATTAGTTGCGACCGCTGCACTTAATATTCTTCACGATGCTTGTAACGAGCCCGAATATCTTCAAGTCCTGTTTCATCAGGCCGGACGTGCCAGAGATTGGAACAATTGGTTGAGACATTTGGGCGACAGCGGTTATTTGCTCAAAATACGAATGTACGCTCTGCGAACCGCATTCACGAGTCTTTCCTCTCCCACCGAAGAACTCGAGAGATGGATCAAACCGGATGGTTTCGCCGAACGTTACGTTGGCCTCGTCGAGGGACAAATTCATGATTCAATGACCAGGCGTCAGAGAGACGAGAACGGAACGTATTTAAGAAGATCGACCAATATGCTAGTTCAACCGAAAGATATATTTCTTCCTCCTCATTTAATTGGCCAGCTTGTTCAACACGAATTGGGTATACAACTTATATTAAGACGCAACGTGTTGCAACGTTTCGCTCGAGTTATACAACGCTTCAAGCTGGAATCAACCGGTTGCAGCGATGGACTTGCCGAGATTAATCCACGTGGAGGGTCGAGAAGTACGCGTTCTGCTTTCGACGAAGGCCACATTACATCGGAAGGCTCGGCTGCTACTGCTGCTACTGCTGCTGTTGAGGACAATACCAATGAGCCAAATCGTTTGGAAACTATAATCGATGCCGAAATTATGGAAACCATTGAAATTCGTACACCAAGAAAAACTGAATCGATGATCGAAATTTCACGGAAATTGAGTATCGATGATTCTCAACGTACCACACCCGAAAAATTTCTAAGGGACAAACAAAACGTTGCCCTAGAAGATCGAATTTCAAAGGTCAAAGCTGCTTTATGGGCTCTTGGACACGCTGGAACTTCCTCCTCAGGTGTCGAACAATTGAATCATTTAGGTGTTATTGAAATGATCACGTGCATTGCAGAAACATGCCAATATTATACAGTCAGAGCTACCGCTCTCTACACACTTAGTCTCATCGGTACGACACGCGCTGGCGCGGATTCACTGATGAACTTTGATTGGCCATGCGTCAGATACAAACGCGGTGATCAATGGCCCGTCGTAAAGCCTACAAATCCTTATCCTCCACCGAGTCCTCTTCCCGTTCAGAGGCATCATCGTAGTCTCAGTGACGGTAAACCCGAAATACCCGAACCCATTGCACGTAGAACCAGAAATCGTTCTGAGAGCGCAGCTACGGATATTGAAGCGAAACGTTACGCACTTCCGTGAGTTTTCTTCTTATTATATTCATTACGACTTGTCATTTTTTCTTATCGCACTCGTGTTCACATCCGACAAATTTTATTTTACCATCCTTTACTTATCCTTATTTTTTACTACCCTTTTTTCCGCAATGTCAAACACTTCTAATTTTAACTGCCATGTTAAACTCTTTTCAAAATATTTTCAATACTTTTGCCCATTGTTTTCAATCCAAAACAATTCTCTTCATATTTTTATGAAATAATAACGATCTGAAAAGAAAATTGCCATTGAAGAGCCAAACTTCAGCCAACACTGAGAAAAAATATGAATTCTGCACTTTTTTAACCCAATTAAAAAGTTTTTTCTGCTTACAAGCTTCCTTTTTTATGAGCAGTTTTCATGCTTATTTTGTGTGTCAATTTTAAAAAACCGACTAAAATATTGATTAATTTTGCATAGTTGAAATATTTACAATATATTCAGACAATATTTCGTTGCAATCGAACCATACATATGGCAACATCATACAAAAATCTTATGTAATTTTTTTTTTTTTTCTAATAACAGTGAAAGAGGAGAAACTCCGAGTCCCGTGTCGAGTGTACAAAGACTCAGTCAGCAAGATGCTGATGGATATGCTCGTCTTCGAAGCTTGCAAAGACATCGACGACCAAGTTATTCGCATAGTAGTTTGGAGGTGAATAATTAATTTGCGTATTTTAACGTTAAGCCTTGAAACAAGCGTGAAAGAAAAAGACTATTTCATCCTCGCGGTTCTCATCATATTCCAGGGACATGACCATCAGAAAATTACAAAAACACTTTAGACTTATAATTTTATCGTTTGCTCAATCATAACAATATTTTTCAATACTAATTACCACGTTTACTATCGAAACTCGACCTTGTATAGTTCTATCGATATAACGCTGCATTCGAAGCAAGTAGAGAAAAATGACAAATTTGTTTAAAGGAGTAGAGATCAACGAAGCAAGGGCAAAATTCTATCACGATCGATAAAATCAATTGGAAGAAGAAAACAATTGAAAGTGTTCGCGTTTGTGATTCGGGTCCACCGACTTAATGAACTGAATTGGCCATTCGGTACCATTCTATTGTTTTCAAGCAAAGCGCAAACTTTACCTAGTCCATAATATTTTTTTCGAAAACGAAGGAAAAAAAGCTTGTACGCTCGGTGGATGAGGCAAAAACTCGCTGTTTTCGTTGACGAATAATCAATAAATAACATAGATGATTTATTTAATTTTTGGACACCGGAATCGCAATATTATACTTTTAGTATTTTGGCAGTTTTTCAACAAGTTTTCAACGCTTCTTCTCACTATTCTAATACACTAATTTGAAGCAGTGGTAGTAGAAACTCTTTAAAATGTCATCAAAATTCACCATATTTCAACGAATATCGATTAAACAAAAAGAGATCAGAAGTAAAGAATTGTTTGTCCAACAATATTGTAAATTTTCGCATAGTAAATTCACTGCTGAAAAGTATTATTTTATTATTATTATTATTTAAGTTGAATATAAAGTCTTTGATTGTAAAAAAAATCTGTTATCGATTTTGGGAATGATTTGAATTTTGCAATTATAACATTGTTCATTATTTTCCTCGAAAGATGTATAGTTCGGACGGACGACTCTCGCTGCAGAGTTTATCGGAATTCGAGTCCTCCCGGAGTTGGACTACGGATAATGGGCCAACCTTGACTCCGCCGCCACCACGATCTACGGAAGAGGACACGCATGGCTCACAATACATGGGAATTTGTTTACCAAGAAAATTGACAATGATATTTCCTGATCCGCCTCGCGTACCGCCGACTCACCTGATAGACGATACTGAAAAAAGTAGTGCTACTGATCCAACGAATCAGGACGAAGAATCTGGCTCGGAATGTGACGCCGATAGTGAGCACAGCCGCGTTTGTCTAGTCTGCTATCAGGGAAAATCCGGACCAAAAGAAGAGTCTATTGACGAAAGCGAAAAAAAACTGCGCAGGTACAAATTTAACCAAAATTGTTAGGTTCTTTTTCAATTTTCAAAACAGACAAAGTTTTCTTCCTCCGATAATGATTATATGGGAAAGAATGTAATTGAATTACTCTTTAGAAATATTTTCGAAAATGGTTTTTCTAGAATTTTCAAAAAATTTTGTTCAATTGCAAGTTCTGCGATTTTGATTTTTTTAGCTGAGAAACACGTGTAATTATTGTTATCTCAATTTTCACTGTTTTTGTACTCATCCTTCCTCTGGAATACTAAAAGAATTCGAAACAATCTCGCAAAAAATATTGGTCCATTTTCGTAATCCAAATATCTATACACGTAAGAGAAAAAAAAGTGAGAAACTGCCAAGTTAAATTTTGATTCTATAAAAATCAATGATTCAACGATATTCGATGTTTATCTTTTTTTTTCTTTTAATTACAGAGAAATTTTGAGGCACACTCAACGTCTTTCGAATCCTGTTTGGTACCGATATAGTCGTCAACCCTTGCTGAGGTTACGTCAACGATATCCAGAAAAATTTCAGGCAAATTTCCGACAATTAATATTTCTCCACTCATTTTCACGACAAATCTCACAACTCAATCAGTTTCTATATTATTACGTTTTTTTTTCTCTTGTCATACAGGATACATGTCTATTTTCCGAAGTTGCGGCTCGTTTAGGTTGTGGGACTTATAGACTACCAGCACGACGATTTCTTCAAGAATTATTTCTCGATTCTCCATTCGATGCTGTGAGTTTCCTCGTTTTTATTCCTATCTCAAATACAGAGATATTTAAACATTAAAGAGCATCACAACCATTGATTCTTGTTGAACGAATCTTGCTTCTTAGATGTCATTTATTCTATTAATGAACTTAATAGAGTCTTTCAAATTCCGGGTGTCGTAATTTTATTTTTCGTTCTTGTCCATTCTTTTTCTATTTTTCCATTTGTGTGGATATAAAAAATATTTTTGTCTTCCTTTCCAGTTGTATAAAGAGCCGATGATAATACTAAAGATGCCAATTGGTACGGAAGAGAACCCAGCTCAAATGGTAGCACCGTTTCGATATGGGGAATCCTATAGATTATCGGGATTAAGTCCTTCGGTACGAAAATTAAACGGAAGATTGACGATCGCGGAAACGGGAATGGAACAACAGCAAGAGATGGCATTCGAGTCAACGAGAAACAAAGAAGATTCGAGTGAGGGTGAAAAGGGGAAAGCTTCGCGTCTCGAGACCGGCGAAGTTGTGGAAAAGAAAGAGAGGCTAAGCGACGAAAAAATAATAGCTGAAATATTGAAACCAGCCGAGATGTTACAAATATCCAAGAGTTCCGCCAAGTTATTAAAAGCAACAGGTACAAACACTGCCATCAGCCTTGATTAATTTACTCCTCGACTCTTAATTACTTGTACATATTTTACATTAAAGTAATTATACAATAGAAACAAAATGAAAATATTAAAAATAATTATAATTATAACAATAAAAAGAGACACTGCCAGAAACGGGACGTCGTTATTCGATGAAAAAAATCAAACAAAAAGAAACAATGTGTTTTTCATTTTACCAAAAGTCCTGTCACTACCATATGTATTGCTAATTCTATTCTGAGATTGAACTTAAATAGATATTTATTCGGTTTATAAATCTACTTTAGATATGAATGATTTATGTGTGCTTCCGAAAATTTTTACTATTTTTAATGTCTACATGAACATAAATTTTTGTAATTTGCACATAAACAAATGACCACAAACTACTCTCGTACAGCCAGCTTTCATTTCGAAGCGATTGAAGGTGAAAGGATTTGTCGCGCACCAATGGTTCCAGCGAATTTTATGAGAACTTGAAGAGGCTTGAATTCCGGAACGACTATTGTCGAAATCGTCTTAGGAATAAATTAAAAGTTTACTATCTTTGCTCAGTTTTTCTTAAAATTTTGCTTTACTTGCACTTTTTGTCAATTTTTCTGTTCATCTCCACAAATTCTTGCCTCATTTTTTTTTTAAGTAACGGTCAATTACGAGGTTCATGTCGACGGTGTTGTTTGCCACGTCATGCTAGAATGTTGGGTCATCACGACCAGTCTCGTCCCCACCCACTTTAATTACTTGCATTATGCCTTTCAGAACAAAAAAGTGCGTTATTGGAAATAAGATTGCCAAGTTCTTCGATGGTGAAAAAAAATAGACTTAAGACAGTCGATTCTTGAATTCGTCATTCCTTGCGACGACAAAAAGCGAATCGTTTTTTCTACAAGCAACAGATCTTTATGTTTTTTCTTTCAACTTGCTTATACTATTGTAGTTTTTTTGTTTGTTATTATTGTTGTTGCTGTTATTATCAAAGATGGTCAAATTCAAACGATGGATTGTTGTTAAGCACTTCGAAGGAGAACCAAAGAAATCGGATCTTAAGCTGGTCGAGGAAGAACTTCCACCCATTCAGGATGGAGGTAATACTTCAATTTTTTTAATCATTTTTTTTTTTCGAAATTCATTACGCTAAGAATCAATTTTATTAGTCGATGATAATTCTTTGTAAATAATGATTTTGTTCAATGTTTTTCGTGCTGTAGTATTTATTCAAGGAGCGTACATTTAAAAAATCGGTCAGAAAAAAAATCATTATTTTAAAATTAATTTGAGCCTCAAGTCTGACGAGTTGATAATCCAGAAAGTTTTTCATCGGACACAACACAACACTCAAAATTGTACTGAGTTTTTGAATGAAGAGTTAATACTTCTGAAGCAACGAATTTAAAAAGAAGAAAAATTGTTTGGAAGTCTATTCATTTTCGGAGAATATTCTCATACTCGCTTTGTAGAGGTTTAAAAAAAAGGACATTTGAGAAATTTTTGTCATTTAAAATCGATATTGAGCCGAATTTTTATTTTTTCATTAAAAAGCATTTTATTTTATCTACTATTCCATTCATCTTGGTTGAAACATTTTCTTGTTTTGCAGAATTTGCGACCCAAGCGGAATATCTCTCTGTCGACCCTTATATGAGAGCATACATTCAAAATTTTCCAATCGGAATCACTATGATTGGCGCCCAAGTAGCTAAAATAACAGAATCCAGAAATGCAGACTATCCAGTTGGCAAACGGGTTTTTGGATTCATGGGATGGAGGACTCACAGCGTCATTAATTTAAACAAAGTTGATGAACTTTTACCTGTACAGGAAAAACCCTACATTTTACAAGCCTTTGATGATTTACCAGTTTCACTCTCTCTCGGAATTCTAGGACTTGTGGGGTAATCATTGAAACAGAAAATATTAAAAAATGTTCAACTGCAGTTAAAGAACTTCATTTTCAAAAAATTAATTTTAATCTACGAAATCATCACAATAATATCGTTTTTATTATATACAGTTTTGCATTTTTTATAGACCATAAGTATATGCAATATCATTCTTTGAGTCGAAGAATATAGTCAATGCACTGAAATTGAGACTGAATTTTCAGAAATCATCATCGATATTTTATAAAAAATAGTTTTTTGAGTATAAAAATAATGATTTCTCAGAAGTACCGCATATTTCGGATTTTTGGAAATTTGCACTCCAAAAAGAGGAGAAACTCTGGTGGTCAGCGGAGCTGCCGGAGCTGTGGGCTCTCATGTGGGACAAATTGGAAAGAATTTGGGATTGAAAGTCATTGGTATAGCCGGAACTGATTCAAAATGCAATTGGTTGACAAAAGAATTGGGGTTTGATTTTGCGATTAATTACAAAACTCAAGATGTTAATTCAGAGCTGTCAAAAGCTGCTCCAGCTGGTGTCGACTGTTATTTCGATAATGTAAGCAAAAATTGCAGCCACAAAAAATACTACATTTGTTTTTCCTATACATGTTTTGCCTTTGATATTTACATTTTAAAAAATGAGTTGATGTAACTAAGCTTGTGCAACAGGTTGGCGGGGATATTTCGAGTACGGTAATGAATCACATGAACTTATACGGAAGAGTATCAGTGTGCGGTAGTATTTCATCCTACAACGCGAAGGAAATGCCAAAAAGTCCTATTCTGCAACCGGCAATTGTTTTTAAACAACTGAAAATAGAAGGTTTCATTGGTACACGCTGGTCAGACCGTATGTCGGAGGGAATCAAGAAAAATTATCAAATGATGTGTGACGGAAAGCTGAAATATAGAGAAACTGTGACAGAAGGTTTTGACAAAATGTTTGAAGCTTTTGCCGGTATGTTGCGTGGCGAAAATACGGGTAAAGCTATTGTCAAAGTTTGATGAATAAAAATACCCATATTATCCATGTAGTTCGTCTATGAAATCATGGAATTTTGTAATATTTATCTAATTAATAATGCTATTTTCATATTTTTTGTAAGTCCATGTTTTTATTATGAGAACCTTCGTAAATTTTGCAACAAATCTTACAACGAGAGCGAAACCGTAAATAAACATAAAACTGACATGACTTTCTTGGTAATGCCTATTTTTTTAAATTTATTTTCCTCGCGACTTTAGAATTGTTTTTTCCTTCAAACGTTCAACGAGATAGTTTTCCAGTTTTTTCTTTACAGTTGGCATTCGTAAGTAGTGATTAATTACTTACTTTTTTCCGACAACAAAACGTTTGAGCGCTCCGAATTGTGCGAATAGCGCTCAAACGCACCCAATATATATATACTGGCCGGGTTACACTATATACGCTTCGAGAACAATTCGGTCCGCCACATATACATCATCGCCCCCCAGCAACGAGAGCCGAGAGCCGCGACTTATGAATTATCGACATGGCGGATTACAGTGAGAATTGTACAACCCAATGTTCTTCAGATTACAGTGAAGATAAACAAAAAGGAATATGTAGAATAAAACCTGAGTTAGTACTGTTCGCATATTTTCTATCACTGAAAATTACTAACTAATCTTACCGGGATTTCGACAAGAACATTCTTAAAAAGTGCGACGTTATAACCTCAAAATTCGTTCAATCTAGTACGGGTAAAATTACGAATAATGTTTTGAATTGCCGTCATTTATGTTGACTAACGTCTTGATGATTCCATAACAAACTCAGCTCTTATTAATTTCTCATAATATCTACAAATATCAATTATCTATAAAGAACAATTAACCAATCAATTGCATGGCACATATATTTCCAGCCGAATATTTTATTTAATCTGTATTGTGAAACTCACATTTAGAAAAAGCATTGAAAATGCTCTCATGCAGACTTGGACATGCATGAAATTTTAAGGAGTGTGGCATTAAACTATTGATAGCATTTTCATCAACGTTGCTAATGAATTTATTGGCAATTTATCAATTTTTTATATTTTTAAAATAAAATCGGACAAAAAACGATTAAAACTAAAACAAATTCTTGTTTATCAATTGATTTATGAAAAAAATTTGAAAATCTATATGTTTTGTAAACTTCAAATGTATTCGCTTTAATTTCTTCTTATTTTGGCAAAATTATACCAAATTCATGTCTCTCATTTCACAGATTCATAATAACTGACCATGTGAGGCAACTGACAGAAGAATGTTTGACACAAGATGACAAATCAAAAGTTTTAGATCAAACGGAAGGAACAAAAGAAGTTAAGACATTGGACGAGCCACCGTTGAAAAAGAAGAAATATGAAGAAAAAAAAGATAAATTACGAGGTCAGAACAAAGCTCGTCCACCGCCTTTCAAAGCTCCGAGGGAAGAGAATTTGTGCCCATGGATCGTGGACCAAGCAAAAGACGAACCAGAGAAAAAGTGTCAAAACCCTCGTTGTACATTCATGCACGACAGAGCAGCATATTTGAAGATAAAAGCAGAGGATATTGGATCAGAATGTTGTCTATTCAATTTATCTGGCAGATGTCCGAGAGGTGTTGCCTGCAGGGTTGGTACGAAACATTTGACCAAAGATGGTTACAACATTGTAGACAGGGAAAAATATTTGGAATATGAGAAAAAGCCTGCATCAACAAAGAATCAAATATCAAAGGAACTACAAAACAGGCTACGCAAACACAAATACAATTTCACTAGAGCTGAAAAAATCGTGAAAACGAATGATGCGTCAAGGAAAAAAACTCAAGCGACAAATCAAAAAGGATCAACTGCTGCAAATGGGAGTAAACAGATGGAGGAGAAGGAACCGATCACTAAAGATGGAAGTTCAAGTAACGGTGTTCAGCTAGTTGCAAAAACTAATGATATTATTTCAAGCAACGGAAATAGTATTAAAAAAGGATCATCAAATGATATTCCAGATGTTGAAAAACCGAACAACGGTATTGATCAATTTTCAGAAAGTGCTGTTGTTGATACTGTTTCAAACAATGAAAATAGTACAACAACTGAATTACTGGATGTATTGAATGTGGAAAAAGAAGCGAGGATAGGTTCAGTGCCTGATCACGATCTGATTCGTTTGAGGTCTTGCGAAAAAAAAAAGATTGAATGGAGAGACAAAATTTTGTTGAGTCCTTTGACAACCGTTGGGAATCTTCCGTTTCGAAGAATTTGCAAAGAGTATGGAGCCGATATTACGTGTGGAGAAATGGCCCTTGCACCAAAAATTCTTAAAGGAGCCCACGAAGAATGGGCTCTTGTAAAAAGACACGAATCCGAAGATATCTTTGGTGTTCAAGTTTGCGGTAATAATCCTGGAGTTTTGGCAAGATGCGCGCAGCTCTTGAATGACGAAGCTGATATCGATTATATCGATCTCAATCTCGGGTGTCCTATCGATTTGATTTATCGGCAAGGTGGTGGCAGTGGAATGCTCAATCGTTTGAACATACTCGAAAATGTTGTTAAATCGATGAGTGACATCATCGATATACCCCTCACAATTAAAACGCGCATGGGCGTTTATATGGACAAACCTGTTGCTCATAACTTGGTTCCGAAATTCCGAGATTGGGGAGCTTCCATGATAACCGTGAGCCAATAAATATTGTTTTTAAAAATTCTCAAAATTTTCAAAAAAAAATTCTATTCCCGAAGAAATAATCTCAAGGTGCGTTCAGATCAATAAAAAATTGTAGAAAAAAACAAAAATTGATCGTTATTGGTCGTTAGTAACACACTCTACTCTTGTATAAGTGTTCGCAGAACACCGCAATTTTTCTATCCAGGACGGACTTTTAAATGCTCGATCTTGGTGAATGAATCGATAGAGAAATTTCAAAAAAATTAATCGTTCCGTATCTTATTTGTACAGGTACACGGCCGATCTCGCGAGCAAAGGTATACAAAATCTGCAGACTGGGAATACATCGAAAAATGTGCGAAAGCAGCGAGCCCGATACCGGTATTTGGAAACGGCGATATTCTGTCATACGACGATTACGCGAATCTCCGAGACACATACAAAACGATTCAGAGTGTAACGATTGGACGTGGTGCTCTGATAAAACCCTGGCTATTCACTGAGATCAAAGAGAAGAAACTTATGGATGTGAGAAGTAATGAGCGATTCGATATATTGAAAAAATATGCGAACTACGGTCTCGAACACTGGGGCTCGGATACACGCGGTGTCGAAACAACTCGACGGTTTATGCTCGAATGGATATCTTTTTTGCATCGATACATACCTGTTGGGATTTTGGAAAATCCACCTCAAAGGATTAATGAGAGGCCACCATATTACGTTGGTCGTGATGACATGGAAACATTAATGGCCAGTTCCAATTGTGCTGATTGGATAAAAATATCGTAAGAAGATCAAATTAATTTTTTTTCCATCCTGGACATTTTTCTTAAAATAATGAGTAATTTATGCTCGATTCAACTTACAAAGCTAAAACAAACTAGCATTCTCTCATGCGAATTATTTTTTCATAACAATTATTAAACCATAAAATTCAATTCATTATTTGAATAATAATAATAATGTAAAATTCATTTTCCTTCCGTTTTTATATTTTTCCAAGAAATATAAGATGATGTTATAGGCAAGGATAGCTTTTCGGAATTTGTGCAGTTTTTTAACATGACTGAAGTTAATTGACACAGCGATTAACAAATGTTTTTTTTTGTTTCTTTCCAGTGAAATGTTACTCGGAAAAGTTCCGGACGGTTTTCACTTTTTGCCGAAGCACAAAGCAAATTCCTGGAAGTAATGCACCGAGTCTCAGGTGTAATTAATTTTATTCCAGCTATTTTTTTACAAGTGCGAAAGGCAATGCAAATATATATATTCGATCAACCCTGATTGGCTGCATCCAAAAGTGTCTTTTAACAGGATTGAAGAGATTTAATAAAGAAACGTTACGAATAATCATTTTTATTTCATTATTAAATACAAATTTTTCTTTTAGAATTAATTCGTTTTTTTTTTTACCGAAGATCACGGTAAACATGTCGAATTTTTCGAAGCTCAAAGAAATTTTTTTACGCACGCATTTTCTTCGTTGTTGCTTCAGCTTTCCGTTGTCAAGAGTTTAATAATGCGCTGAAATTTCGCCCAGGCTCGAAACCGGCCACATACAATCGCAACCACTGGCTATTTCTTTTGTGAATGGTTCCCAGCAATCTCCTTCCCAAGCTCGACGTACCATGAAGAGGGTCCTGCTTCGCTGAACGCAATGGAAGCCGGGATGGGCACATCTCTAGAATATTTTTTTGCGGTGAAAAAAAAAAACAGAAAACTCTTCGAGATAAGGCCGTTATCTAGTTTAGAGGTTGAAAAATATTGATTTTTCTAAACTTTCATCGATAGGTTGGTATTGAAAAATTTGTTTTTAAAACCAATAATAAATATTTTAGAAGTTACAGCGTTGAGAACAGGCAAGCATGGCGCAAGTTGAAAAATGCTGTCTGTAAGTCGATACAGCCCGTATTATAAAATTCAATTTCGCGATTTTTCACTGGTATCATAAACTGTTAACTTTTTGTTGAAAAATAATTGTAATTTCTCCAATTTGTCAATATTCGTAGAAAAAGAACTATTCTCCAGAAACCTATTAACTCAATACAAGGCTCGTCCTTCACCAGCTATCCATAATGAACTAAGAAAATCGTACAGAGCTTCATTTTTAACAATTTTTATTACAGAAAAGGAATAAAGTTTCGAGTCTTTTTTTCGAGAATTTTTTTTGTTCATCGTCTATACCAAAAAGTGTTCAAATATTTTATTGTTTTTTTTTTTTTTTTTGTTAAATTCAGGTAAAATTGGCAGACTCCACAGATTTTGTTAGTGTAAGCACTCTGTCGCGAGAACTCCGTTCATGCAGCTTTAACAATATCGTCGCTCCGTTACATTTCGTAAAAAATTTTTCATATATTAATATGTAATTAGATATATGCAAATGTTCACGAGTATGAATTTTTGAGTTTTTGAGTTCAACGATTTTTTTTTTGTCCGGGTCTTCTAAATGGTTTTCACGATTATTTATCAAGCGGGGAGTTATTTCAGATTGGTTTTCTTTTTCCTTCAATTTGACAAATTGCTTCCACCATTCGGTGAATTATTTTTGCTGGTTTTGTTCAATTCAGGCTTGACATATTTTCAAAAAATCATTATCACACAAAAAAAAAGGAAATATTTCAAAGATTTAAACTTTTCTAATTTTTTGGTTTCCATCATCTTACCTGCTTCGCAGGTTTCACAGGATTCCTCTGCACCTGATCGAAGTTTGAGTAACTTTTGCAAAATACCTCATAATAATAGGGGGGTTGATATTCGTACTTCGTGTCGCTCATTTGAACCTTGCGAGTCACAATTTCGCAGAGACTTCGATATTCCTAGTAGAAAAAAGGATTTTCAACGCATTACATTTCATTTTACAATTAGGTCCCTTCAGAGCAACGATTTTTTAAAAATAATTACTGCTCCCGCGAATGATGACTCTGGTACGTGTGCATTCAAAAAAATGACTATCATTGTTTTTTGTTTTACCATAATTAACAAATGCATGAAGATCCTTATTCAATTGCTCATTCATTTAACATCCTGATATTTATTGATAATTTATTTGATTCATTATTATTATTATTTTATTTATCATTTATTGCTTATATATAGGGGAGTATGCAAGTTTTAACGATGTACGTCGGGCTCTTTCAACTAGATTTAAGCCCCAAAATTGATTCTCAGTCCTTGTTTCCCGAATTTCGTGAAAAAAATTTTTTGGGGTAAAATGAACACAGCCTCTCGAAAGCATAATCTTCCGAGAGGCTGTGTTTCCAGAAATCTGGAAAACGAACAGAATGAGCGGTGGCTGAGTGCACGAATTTGGTTATAAAATAAAGTTACAGCATTTTCAATGAAACGATGAAAAATTGAAAAAAGTGCAAACGTTTCATTTGATTGATTTATTCAGAAGGCAAGTGAAAAATTATGTCTGAAATTGAAAAAAAAAAAAAAAAAAAAAAAAAAAAAAAAAAAAAAAATTACAAAAACATTGTACGAGTGAAAATTTGGTGAGTCAAAATTTGTATGACTGATAAAGGTCGGATGCACCTGTCGGATGCCGCGGGTAAAGCCCGCAGGCACAGCTAGTTACTAATAAATTTCTATTATTAATGATAAGTCACTTGTGCGTGTGATGAGCAACGAATTACTTGATTTTAATTCATTCGATAGAGCTGTAATCCATCTTTTCACGCTGTTCGACAACAAAGGCGAGAACTTTATTAGGATTTTCGGTATATATGGTAAAAGTTCACTAGATTTAAAAAAAAATCTCGCGTATTCACTGACCGGTAACAAATTTCTATCGGGTCTGTCGACGTTCGTAAACTGTTGATCAATTTGTTCAATCTCGTAGTCCTCCAAGTAGTCTGTCTCGGGTAGATACGAAGTGTCACGTGTTATCATCATCGATGAATCGCCATTCCTACTTGTTTTTCGACTATTTTCAGGACTCCCAAAAATTTCCTCGAGCAGTTTCGTCGCGTTGAGCCTCTTGGCAAAAGAATGATGAGGAAATTTGCACGATATTACGAGCAAAGAAAATCCCACGCTTATCTGTTGATCAGAACTAATTATTCATTTGCAAATCACGCATACGTCGACTCATTTTCGTAATTTTTATTTTCAACCTATTTATTATTAATTAATATGGGAACCATCGAATTAATGAAATCGTCTGCACCAAAATAGCTTTATAAAAACCTTGAAACGAATCAATATATATATATATATATATATTTTTTTTTTTTTATTTCGAATATTTTCAAAATTCTTCAAGACCTGGCACGTTGGTAAATTTATTTGTTGACTCTTTTGTGTACGCATCGGTTTTGGAACGAACTTTCGTATCACAATTTGAATAAAAAATTATGAAATAAATGAATAATGAAAAAAAAAAAAAACTGAAATATTTTTTCTTGGAAAACACGTAAAAAACGTTACAAAATGATCCGTTACGAGTTTACCTTTACGAACGTGTGTAATTAAATTTCGATTTTTTGAATGCCCACTCGAAAAATATTGATCTACAGTGTCCAATATGACATTGAGTTTTACAAAATACTTGGGAGCTCGAAAAAAAGAAATGCGACAACATTTTCCCTCTTCGTACATAGGTATTTTGATTTCGAGTAAATTTTCAGAAATTTCCGTAAAATCAAACATGGAATTTCGATAGCGCATCGAACCTCTAATGCGCTTAATCTCGAAATATTGAAGAATTTTTCATCTCCCGATGGTATCTCTGATAAATAAAAGTATCGTGTTAAGTCAAGTACGAAAAGATTATTTGTGATTGTACGTTTCAAGTGAGTTAAACGTCAATGAAGGCGACACGATTCTTGACAGAGCTTTATAAATCAATGAAACGAAGAGAGTACTTTCTTATGTTTGTTGTTAATGTTTTTTTTTTTTTTTTTCCAATTTTTCATGTTTATCACACCGATCGAAAAAATCAGTTCGATATCGAGAGAATCGTTTGGATTGGAAATAAAGAGAGATGATGATGAATCGAGTGGGGACGGTCACAACTTTTGATATACGTATATATGAAATTGAACGTATATATAGAGCAATACGAGCGCGTGTCAGGAGTCAATGAGTTAGACAGAACAACTCTGAGAAGCTGCTCGAGAGTTTCCCGTGAAAATCAGTGTCAGCCGGCTCACAAGGTCACAGTTGATTAGGCCTTTCGGTGGAAGATGTAATAGTGCACGATATAAATATGTATATACATGTCTATGCTCTCTCATGTTTTTGTGTGTGCTGCGTATATCTCGGTCTCGTATTCGTACCGTACTGCGTGTATAGCTCGGATATATAGCAGTCAAATTATGTAGTACTATCTCTTCAACAATGCCCTACGTCTCTACTGGCACAGCTTCAATTCATTTACTGGATAATCTTCGTACATACCTATCGTGACTCCAGCTTTTCGGGCAAAACAATGTACAATTTCGATCTTTCATTTATTTATAATTTCTTTTATTTTTTCTAAAAACTATTGATTGTATTTTCGTAAAAAAAGTTTTGTCAGCTGAAAAAATTTAGCAAAATTTGTTTCTATTTAACCTGATATATCGACTCATCACAAGACAGAGTGCTTTTTTTATTTGAGAAAAAAATATGCAAAACTGGACTAAATGTGTTTATTTCATTTCAACGATTTTTAATTGTTCGATTCATCAATTCGATTGGGCACGAATGACGAAGTGACTGATTGGCAATTATAATTGAACTGCTTTGATTTTTCTGTAAAGATCAATTTCGGAGAATTTTCAATCTTAGTTTGATGATTTTATTGAACGATTTCTTATAACTTATCGAAAAATGTCAATTAGAAGGATAAAAATAAAAAACTTTTCTTTTTTTTTTCTAATGATGCTTTTGTTTTCGAGAATCTGTCGAAGCGCGTTTCATTCTATAAAAATGAATACTTCGTTTACACAAGTAGCCCAAAGTCATCGAGCATAAGGTTTTAAAAAAGCCTTGCGCACGTTTTTATTTACAGCGCAGTAATTGACTGAAACGTCAAAGAGACACCGGAAGTCATACATATTTCTCGGTACAATTGGAAAGAAACGTCATGCACCGACTGAAAATTCCAAGTCCTGAGTCATTTGAATAAAATACTGTAAACATCGTCCGCATTAATCATCCAATTACTTTCGAAGAGAAGAAAAATACAAATAAAAAATAGCGAGTGATTCGCCAATTAGGAAAATGATCACTAAATATTATCGCAAGACTTCCATCCAGAAGTAAGTACAAACGCATAAAGAACATCCTTTCTTTGACACATATTTTTATTCTCGTTAAGGAGTTTCGGTACAAAAGGCAAAATGTTAAGAAATTAATGAAATTTGGTGATAATGTTCTTCAATATCAAGTACAAAAACACAAATTTTTTCAAAATTTTCTTCCACTTAGTTATCGAGTAATTATGCATTAAAGCAGATTTCTTATGCCCGAAGTGTATACCTATATATATGGAAACGCTATGCTTATGCACGTGAACTTTAGTCTTCAATTACTCGATAACTGTGTAGAAGAAAAATCTGAAAAAATTTGTATTGTCAAATTTGACACTAAAGAATATGTTGACCAAATTTTATAAAATTCTTAACTTTTTGATAATTTTTTGTGTTTTTAACATGGTTTAGCATGGCAACATTGTATCACCTGTACCGAAACTCCTTAAACCGGTAAATAATTGAATGAAAAGAATATAAAATAAAAAGGGGAACGTTTTTCAGTGAAAAGGGCGAGAGCATCAGTTGTTGTGGCTCAACTATCAATACTTATACCGCCTCTTTTGACTATAACTTGGGGATAACAATAACGATTGAGTTGAGCGTGTCCCATAGACAAAACATATATATGTAACATTGATAATGCACGTGCGTAGTGACTACCGGTTTTACCTCGATGTTATCGCTCTCGTTTCAATGTCGCATCGATTTATCGGACTTTATCGTATTATTATGTCATCATGTAGCGATGCGAAACGCTTCAACTTTATCAAATACGTAGGAGACCAAAAGAAAAAATTTCGTAATTTTTGTTTCACGTTGAAGAATTCGTACTTATCGTTTTTTTTTTTGTTTTCTTAAATGACAGTTGTGATCGAATAAATTTCAAGCCGCACAAATTTTTGAACTTTCATGCGTTGAAACGATTGCAGATTTATATATGAAATCAATAACATTGTTTTGTCTTCCGATCGCTCTGTTATCGTATCAAGTATTTTGAACTCTTTGACCTCTGTTTTCAATTCAGTCATATTTCATAGTGTTTACATATTTATTAGCAATTTTTTGAGGTTATTTACCGGGTATGTATGAGAAAGAAAAGACGCTCTATAAATATTGTTGTTATTTAGCACGAGCTGTTATGAAAACAACATCGAATCCTCGTGTTGGTGATTTTTTTTTTTTTTTCCCCATTTTTGAATCAATATTGAAAGATTTTATAAAATTATCGTATGCTCGCTAGACAACGCGAACGGTGTCTGATAAAAATAAATTACGAAAACACTCGTAGGTGTCAAACCGTTGAAGGAACTCGAAAAATCGAATCAACGACCATTCAATAATGTTACGCCCTCCCCAGATATAGGGATTCGTGCGGTCGGCATTAAAAATACCATGGCATGCAGCCACTGTGCCGCAAACTGTATATCAGAGTCAATCATGCTTAAGGGTCGCATAAACATCTGGAAATTGTAGAATAAAGAGTCATGAAATATTATGTTTGTTTTTTTTTTCGAGGAAACTATTGGAGCGATCGGATGAGAGATTTTCCCGATTAAAAACCTAAATTTTCAGGATCGATTGTTTTTATTCATAGGAATAAGTACTAACCACTACGAATCCAATAAATTAGAGCTAAAAAAACTGGTACGTGATCACTCTCGTAAACCATTCGAACGAAAAAACAAAATTCATCCTCATTAATTTTTTACTCGCTTCCAAGTGTATCTATTGAACGTGGTGTCGATGAGTTCTGCTCGAATTTCAAAAAGATCGGCAGGTCTTTGAAATTTTAATGGCACCTTCTTGAATATATAACGCGTGTATCTGAAAAATTTTAACAAGATTGACCACTTACTTTCTGAAATAAAAAATCGTAAAGTTACCTTCAAATTGCACAGAGTCTTATGGCTATGTCTGTTTTGACCGAAGAAACGATTTAATATCATGTAGTAAAAGTGATGGTGGCTCATCGCAAATTCGATCAAGTATTGACTTATACATTACAGTGACATGGAAAAAAATATGGACCCGATGTACCGCGTATATCATGAGATATGTAACGAAACAACTTATGAATATTCGGTCTGGCCGCACGAGTCTTTGGGGCGGCAACTGAACAGAGCAAGAGAAAAATGAGGTTGGCATCATTGCGACTAGCCTGTGTATAAGCATAGGGACCCCAGGTGCCTCGCGTGTCCCTCAAAGTTGAAGCAGAACTTCCTTTTAAGGAAGTACTCGTTCCCCTACTTTGAATAATCCATCATCTTGATTCTCATCGTAATGCCCCAGGTCTAATTTTTTTTTCACAACAGATGATAATATACTTACGCAAATTTATTCGAAGCTCAATCGGGGAAGCTTATTTTCGGGACAATCGAAATTTCTTCACGTTTATAGCTCTGCCAAAGTGACTCGTGCTTTGTAGAGTCATTGCGAACATAGGCCTACTGATTATTAAAAAATTTTGAAAAATTCGATCCTCAAACAGAAAAACAAAGACCATTTCAACTATTCCGACGGCAAATACTACAAAAAATTGTCGTTTTTCTCTGGTATTCTGAGATAACAAATTTATTGAGAATGGTACTTGAAACTTGTAAAATCTTTTCGATCTACCTATCTTCAGTCTTTTCAGATCGAGGCAAAAATGTCGGCTGAATTTTTCAAAACACATCAGTCCCGAAGCGGATCGAATCACTAGTTTGTATACGAATTTTCAAATTTTTTGAGTTCCTATTTCAATTATTCGCGTGTGATTTGAATATCTATAATCCATCTGTATGAAGAATAATAATTATTATTTGAAAATAACACAAGAAAACGCTCTTACATAGAAAACATTTGGTGAGAATAGAATTTTTGTGAAACTAAAGTAATCTCGAAGAATTCGAAATCGGTTATACCGGTTGACCAAGAATCGTATACAAAAAGTTTCAGTTTGACGATCGCGAGATCGAGAAACTGAAATGTACATATAGACAGACATGAAACAAAATTCATCCCGGTACTTGTTCCTACATTAGCGCGTACGCGTATTTTACGAGTGCGTGGTCGATTCTTTTTCTCTCTTCCCTCTCTCTCTCTCTCTCTCGCATTATATTTTCTCTCTTTGTTCGTAACGTAGGTAGTTATTCAATTGACGGAGATGCCCCCGGTCTGACATGGCTCAGTCGATGGCGAACTTAGGATGATCCTACTTGACGATTCTCTCGTAGCTCCGTCATATTAGCCGGTTTTAGTTCGAAACAGTATTATATTCCATATTTTACAAAGCTTTTCGCGCTAAACGCGAGCGTCACCGGGAAGATAATCTTGAAAAATACTCGTCACTGACAATCGTAAATTATTCGTTGTCATATAGACATAAATATATATATACAAAGGTCACGAGAGTTGTATAAACTTGGAACGAATCGTTTGAATGTTGACAAATTCATGTATAGTGTGCCTCACAACTCGTGCGGTATAAAATTAATGCACGAAAGATTTTCCATTCAAAACTCTCGAAGCGGTTCGTTACTACGGAACGAATAACTTTTTTTTTACCACACACTATACGAAAAACGGTCCTGTTTTTCGTTGTGAATATAAGAAGTGGCAAAAGATATAAATCGATTCGTATGCAACCTGCCTTTTCTGCGGAACTACGAGCGCAATATTGCGACAGAGGCACCACTTCCGATTTCGAAAGTAACAATCGTTTTTCGTACCTCGAAATACTCTCTCTGCCTGTTTGTTTCGTCGCGTTTTTTTGTTTAATTTTTTTTTATTTCAACAAGTTCTCGCGAAGTTTGATTGGTGCAAAAACACCGAGTGTCTGTTTATTGAGTAATTCGATAAAAAAATAAATAAATAATTTAAAAAACAAGGCTTTTTCTCAGTGGGGAATCCTGAGAGATTAAACAAAATGTGCTAATGAAGACGGCGATAATAATTTAAGGTTATGGCGGCAGATTTGTGCACAAATGGAACTCATCTGAGCGCAACGTCTAACAGGTATTTAATGATGATTTTTATTGAAAAAAATCTTACGAGAACATTTCAAATGAAACATTTTTTCCGTAAAGTTTGAATTAAAAAAGGAAAGAGGGGGGGGGGCGGGGGTTGTCACCCCCTTTTTCTTCTATAAATTCAAGTTCGAAAGTTCATTTGACTTTACTCGACTTACAAATGAACTTGAAACGAAGAATTTTTCCCGAGGTTTTGTGATATTTTTCATTGATGACTAAATCTTACAATATCTCCCTCGACGATTTTTCGTTTTCTCTTTTTATCCTACTTTCAGTAGCATACGTGACAGTGAAACACTAAAATAGCCGTTTACTCGCTTACGAGTTTTAATGAGCAATTGACCCTCGACCACATACCGCCCGGAGGTTCAATTAAACCGATTGCCCTAAACGCAAAATTGGATTGCGAGGATCCTTCACAACACATCGACCCAAACGGATTTCCAAATTATACGAATGCCCACTTTTTCCCTTAATGACACTAACCCCACAGACGTAATAGTCGGGGAAAAAGAAAAAAAAAAAAAAAAAAACATCATTTGTAAAATTACTTCGAAAAAGAGAGATTTTTTCGGCTAAACAGAAATTTCTTTTTTTTTTACGATTGTCTTCGGGAATGCTAATACCTCCGTTTTTTTTTTTTTTTTATATTTCACGAGGAACATTGATGAGGAAAATATATTAATCTATCGATCAAATTACGATGAAATATTTCATTAAAAATTTTATTGCTCGGGTTTGTTTTCACGTATTTTCGAGTGAAAAAAAAAATATGAATAATATTCCATCGATTGTTTTGGAATGTTTGAATTATCGAAATTTGTATTGATCGATACTTTTATTTTTTTTTTTTTCTATAGAAATCATCGTTATAGTTGTGTAAATATACGTGTTCAGAAGACTAGATAGTTATTGAGTGAAAATTGAAAATTATTGGTCAGTGTTAAGTTGAAAGAAAAAAAAGTAAACAAGGTTTGCTTGGACAAATGGTCTTTAAATTACATATACTTGACACTCGTAGTTACCGAAGCAAGTTGAGTAAACAGTAAAAACGTCATAAATTGAGCTATTATCGACACTCAAACGCGTTTCAATGAGAGTCACATGACGAAAAACGAGCGATGATCATGAGCTTTCGAGTATTCCAGACTCTTCCTGTGTAATAGAAAAAATAAAATTCGCATACACTCACGTGACGATAGATTCGTGAATATATGTAACATTGTTTTTATTGCTCATTGTTCTCTCATCACGAGACTTTCATTCGTTCAATAAGAGAATAGTGGAATACTCGTCCCATTCAAGAACAGATCGAGCTGAACATCACCGATGTAAGATTGAACTTTCATATATATATGTATTCAAACGTCAAGTTATCAGAAAAATATTCTCATTTACTATTTTTCATCTTATTATTTTTAAATCGTACGTAAAGATGTTCACGACGTTTCTCACTTGAAATGGAGGAATGTGCATCACTTTTAAAATGACATCGCTCCAATGAAATGAAAAATTTTTCCATTTTGCGTTCTACAGTTTATGTCCAGGGGTTTGTAAAAGTTTAGGTGCAATGGAAAGTATTCGAGGCTTTATCAATTGTCAATGTGGTCGAGCTTTTTTAGTTGTTTGTTCCACCGGTACGTGTATAATCGTTAATTGTACGCGACAATTAAGAGAGTCTCGTGTCAACGACAAACTTATTTCTGACTCCTACGGATTCGACGATCGGTTAATTCGATCATCCCACGTTCGTAATTAAATCGAGACTCATGGTGATCGAGCGAGAGAGGAAAAAAAAATCGTTTTAGAGAATTCTCTCGATACATTGACATCTTGTTTAGGTTTATCGGGAATATTCATAAGTCGTTTAGGAGGTTTAAGATTATAAAAAAAATTTTCGACAAACATTGGAGCAACTTTCCATTTTTTTTTCGACCATCAATACAATCCCCAATTTGTACACGAATTTGCATAATTCTTTGTATAATTCATGTAAATTTTTTAAACAACGATGAACTCTTAGTATTTACAAAAATTCTTTTTTTTTTATTTCTAATTCGAAGCATTTCATTATTTATTATTCAGGAACGTTCGTTCTGTAAAAAAGAGAATGTATTTTTTAAAATCGGTCTTATGATACGTGCGTCACAATAAACGAAATTGAAACGATTTGCTGACTAAAAATGAGCTTTTATTTATTCGCTTAGTAGAGAATTTTCATTTATATTATGTACGTATGTATGATAGGATTCAAAATTAACCGTGGGCGATCTTGGGGGTTTATAATACACTTCACTCTCTCTCTCTCTCTCTCTCTCTTTTCTTCTTACATTCGTGTTTCAATTTTGCCTTCCATTGAGACTCCAAATTAGAAACGGCGATGTTCGCTAACATCAAAGTCCTCGTGTCCAGCGAATTAAACTTTTAACCCAAATATTAACGAGACCAACTCCACCTCTTTATTCACATGTTCTTAATACATGACCACAATTTTCATGCGATTGTTTTTGTTTTTTGTTTTTTTTTTTTCTTCAAGGACCAAAATTTATTTTTTATGGGAAATTCATGGTTCGAATGATCATTTTTTAAAAATTAATCCAGAATTTTTTTTGTTTTTTTTTCCCATACTCGAAAATACCGAAAGGCTCGAAATAAAATGCTTTTGAATTCGTTGGATTTCTAATTGAATTCACGACAATATAGATTATTATTTGATGCATTTGACATTTTCCGATCACCAATATTTACGATTCTCGACTATGAAAAATTTCAGCTCTTCGTCGTTGTCGATTTTTATTACAATTCGGTTGACTAAACAATTCTCCTCTCTTGAAAATAAAAATTCAAACAATCACGATGTTGATTTTCGAGCAGTCATAAATTCTGATACGAAGAATGCACTCAAATTTTTTTTTTTTTTTTTTTTTTCTGACAAATTAATCGAGCGTTCGAAACTCTAGAGAAAACCATTTTTTCCACGAGTCTTCCACCAGTTTCCATAAAAATGGTACCGCTTTCAATACAAATTTTTATTCTCTCACATTATAATGAATTTTATTCTAGTGAAGGGAATTGTTCGACGAATAAAATTTTATCGAAGGTTTTTGCCAATGAACAAAAGATAAGTTCTCATATGCGAAAACGATAGAATAAATATTTCTTGAAATTTCGAATATTTGGGGTCGAAGCTACAATTTTTGTGTCATATTCCTCGGCATATTGTTTTTAAAAAATTCATGAAAAAGGAATGTTTTTTTTTCTGACGCACTGAAAGAGAGATTTTTTAAATTTGGAAGATTTGAATTGATTCATAAAAAAAAAAAAAAAAATCAATTCCAGACATATGCCATTTTATTTGTAAGATTATTCAGTATTAAAAAAAAATTGAATACGCTATGTGGCGATTGTAATTTTCGGTTTTAAGATTTTTCAAAACTTATTCATGGAACAGTCGAACGAATGTGACTGTGAGAATAATGTATTAGAGTGCTACAACCAGACTTTTTTTCTGTTTCGGCACGGTAAAGAATTATCGGTTGTTTGATGAATGATACATACGAAACGTGCAAGACGATAGCACAACGGTCTCAAAGTCAAAAATAGATTGAAAAAAAGAGACATTTTTCGACTACGATAATGTCGGTAGTTTTAACGCTCAACTTGGAATAAAAATAACGTGAATTTTTTTTATCTGTTTGAAGAGCAATTAGAGGGAATGAGATAAGTATAAACGGTATGGGAGCCTGTGAAACTTTTCGGATTTAAATATAACCACGAGAATATCCTTTGCAAATGTGTCTGTCCTTGTGCTTTTTATTTGCCAGACGTATCGATATTTTTCATCCCATTGAACCAATAACGACATTTTCCTCCAATTTTTCTATTACGTTTGCAAAATTGTCTAAAAAAAAAAAACCAAAACAATAATAATTCAAAAACAGAATGCTTTACTCTCTCTGAAGATTTGTAATTGATTCTGATATTTGATTTTGGAGTTGAACGAAAAAATTCATGAAAATAAGCCATTCGCGTGTTGATTTTTTTTTTTTTAATTATTTTATTTCAACATGAATTTCTCGATTTGTAGAAAATACTTTTACTTCAGCAACCAAAAATGTAAAATTTGAATTCCTTCCATTTCCTCTCTTCTCTTTTGAGTTTTAGTTTTTGTTTGTTTTTCAAACGCTTATCATGACATTATTTTTGTTGAATCAACAAATTTCATTTCTTAGTTACATTGCATTTACTTTTTGTTTTTCATTAATGACGACGTAAAAATTGTCGAGATCGCAAAAATGCTTCGCCGGCGAATTTCGTAGTAAAATTTTGTTTTTTATTTGGCCGATTAATCACGGATAATCCGATATTAATAACGATTAGCGCGAAAACGTCAATCTAGAATTAGCAACTTTGGTATTTTTCCACTAAGTTTATCAACGTCGTTAAATTAATTGATTAATTCAATCGAATGAATTATTCTCATGATGAAAATGGGAACGATATTTCCCTCGTGATTTTCAATATTCAGACGGCGATATAAAATGAAATTTTAGCACCAACTAAATCAGATATTCGTATATATTTTCGTCGGTCTGTCATCTCTTCCAATGTTTCATGTCTCTTCGCCAAGAGTGCGGTATATCGGATTATTTTTAGATGACAGGATGGGGTCTACCCCCCTTGATAATGTCTAAAAATAGCAAGTAAGGCCAATCCAGCTCCAATTATTCCATTTAGGTATTTAGGTGACAATCGACCGACCGCCAATTTAGAAATATTCCACACGATTCAAACCCGTCAGGGACTCGAGCACCACAAAAGAAGTCCCTTTGCAGCAAGATAAATTATTCGTCAACGTTCAGCAGTGTCACAACATTATAATATTTTTTATAAATATATTTTTTCCCCAATAAATAACATTTTTTTCACATTAAATGTCAGTTGAATCAAATCTTTTGAATCTTCGATTCAATTATTTTTAGGTTTCTCTCGATGATTGAAATTTTTTTTACGATTCAATCGAATTTTTAATCACGTTTAAACGCGATTGAACATTTTTTTAAAATACAGCCTCAAGCATGAAAACAACAAATTCAAATTCCCATAAATTTTATAATTAACAATATTATTGTAGCAATAATTGTAAAATCAGTTCGAAAATGAGAGTTCTCTTATCGGTATAGCATCGGAGGAAGTTGTTTCTGCCGTTGACGATTTGCTAATCACCAATTGTTGTTCACTCTAGTACGTAGGTGTTTGTATCAGCAAGCTTGAGATGAGCTTCGTTAGTCTGTTTCACTAATTCATGAAGATTTATGGAATCTTTTATTGATTTGAGCAAAAAAACAACGAAGAATTTCTTAAATAATTCTTCTGGATCATTTTCTATTCGAAAGAGTCTGCCTGACGAGAATGTTTATTTCTAGTTAGTTTTCAAAATCTTTTTTTTCTATCATAACTAAGTTTACATTTAATTGAAATGTAAATAAATGTTTGTTATTCAAAAACATTTTATTATCAATTGAGTGTTATCAAAATATTATTATTATTAATTGAATCGAGTAAATTTCATTAGTACGTAATATTGGAAAGAAAAAAAAAAATTGAATGACCAACAACGATCGACTGAACAACGTCGATGAATATAAAACAATAAATGAACTCAAATAAAGGAAAAGTACAATAAACTTTTCCAGCTGGAGTGTAGAGTGAAAGATTTTTAAACTTTCGTACGAGCGATAAAAACGAGATATCATTTTTCGAGCGACGACAAGAGCCGAGGAAACTTCATTAAAGATATCGAATCGACTGATTTTAATTTGAAAGGTTCATAACGGTAATTATATTTTATTATCACTCTCTTTTTCTCTTGTTAATTGCAACGAGTGAAGAAATCGTCGGATAAATGGCATCAAACGAGAGTAAACAAAAATTATGCTCGTCGGACTTGACCTCATGCGAACAGGAAAGTTGATAATAGGAATGTATAATTAAATTTTGTGAGCAATTCTATTTCTGTATCCGTTGATTAGGAGGATTAAAATAAATAAATAATCTTCATCGATGTACAATAATATTATGCTCGACGGGGAGAAATATCGAAGCCTGAAAGACTGATGTGCGCGCCTCAGATTTACAGCAACCCGTCGTACTAACTCTTGAAACTTTTGCTTCCAGGGCCGTAGGCAATATGAGGCAAAGAAAAAGCGGTGGCCCTCTCGGTGCCAAAGATCCAGTCTCTGCTTTACCCGAAGAACAGCTCAAGTTTCAAGACACAAGATTCTTGACCTCTCTTGTTCTCGGTAGAAACAGGTAAGTTTTTCTACTTTTTTTTTTTTTTTTTTCTATTTTTTTCAGAAATTCTTTCCACACTTTAATCGATTGAACCGAAAAATTTATTGCGGATTAATTTTTCGATTAAATGTATATAAATATTAAATGATTTTGTAATTTATAAATTACTCACAAACTGTCCATTATCTATTCTTCTTAACATTAAGGAGTTTCGGTACAAAAGGCAAAATGTTAAGAAATTAATAAGACTTGGTGATAATGTTCTTCAACATCAAGTGCGAAAACACAAATTTTTTCAAAATTTTCTTCTACTTAGTTATCGAGTAATTATGCATTAAAGCAGATTTCTTATGTCCAAAGTGTATACCTATACGTATGGAAACGCTATGCTTATACACGTGAACTTTAGTCTTCAATTATTCGATAACTGTGTTGAAGAAAAATCTGAAAAAATTTGTATTGTCAAATTTGGCACTAAAGAATATGTTCACCAAATTTTATAAAATTCTTAACTTTTTGAAATTCTTTGTGTTTTTAACATGGTTTAGCAAGGCAACATTGTATCGCCTGTGCCGAAACTCCTTAACCCTAAATTCATTCATTTTTCTTGATTTAAGGAGTTTCGGTAAAGGCGATACAATGTTGCCATGCTAAACCATGTTAAAAACACAAAAAATTATCAAAAAGTTAAGAATTTTATAAAATTTGGTCAACATATTCTTTAGTGTCAAATTTGACAATACAAATTTTTTCAGATTTTTCTTCTACACAGTTATCGAGTAATTGAAGACTAAAGTTCACGTGCATAAGCATAGCGTTTCCATATATATAGGTATACACTTCGGGCATAAGAAATCTGCTTTAATGCATAATTACTCGATAACTAAGTGGAAGAAAATTTTGAAAAAATTTGTGTTTTCGTACTTGATATTGAAGAACATTATCACCAAATTTCATTAATTTCTTAAAATTTTGCCTTTTGTACCGAAACTCCTTGAGCTGTACTGTAATTACATACGATTTCCGAACAAACTTTCGTAATTATATATTTTTATTTCGATAAAACAACACACTTGAACAAAATCGTTGAGGTATAATATAGAAATTTCATGTGTTTCACTGTACTCACCATCGGTAGATTCATTGTTACGCGTTATGTTTACGAATGTAAATATGAAAGCTTGAATATCCTCAGAAAAGCCGGAACGTTCGTCGTCCAGACATGAACAACTGTAGGTGAGCTTCCGTGTATCCTGACTTTTTATATCGGAAGCTCGAATCTTTATGACCCAACAAAAAACGATATGGTCGTTGAAAATCTGTAAAAAATTCTGGTCTGATCCCATTGTAAATAAAGCCCATCGCGATAAGAAAGCTTGACCACGGCCGTCGTCGTTGATTATTAGATTTTCAGGAGTTCCCGGCCCCCTCATATGAATCTATATACTACACATATATATATATAAATGTATTCGTGCGCTTAAATGAATTCCGTAATCATGATAATTGGAACGACGTGACTAACGCCCGTTTTATTTCTCGTAACCCGTGTATATATATGAGGCATTTCACGCTAAACCGGCGGACTTTTTCTTTTTGATTTTTCTAAACAAACTTTATTGGAAAAAAAAAAAACAAAAAAATTGGAATAGAAACGCTCCGTTTGAAAAATCTGAAAAAATGCCCAAAAATCTGTGATTATATGTAAAACATTTTAAGCTATCATCCGCAGTGGAAGTATGATTTTATCTGTGTTTTACGAGTCATCGACGCTGAAAAAATTTCGAAAAATTCGAGAATCGTTTACTTTGTGCAGATACCTCAATATTGTGATACCTAAAATAAATTTTCTTGACAATTTTTCAACAATCCACCAGCCCCACCGAGTTAGCGGTTCTCGATTTTTCCGGAACTTTTAGAACGTTGATAGCTCGTGAAACACAGAAAAAAAAATCATACTTCCACGACGGATGATAGTTTTAAACGTTCTACGTATATAATCGCGCGGGATTTCTGGGAATTTTTTCAGATTTTTTAAACGGGGCGTTTCCTTTCGAATTTTTTTTTTTTTTTTCTGCCAATAAGAATTGTTTACAAAGATCTAAAAACAAAATTAGCGTGTCTTTTAGACTCGATGTAATCATACGTGATCATATAAACAAAAATTAATAAAATTGACAGGGGTCAGTCCGCCGATTTCGCGTGGAATGCCTCATATGTACACATATGGGGCATTCCACGCCAAGTCAGCCACTTCAGAATATGCGTGGAGTATACTGATTCACTTTTTTACTCATCCCTCAATTTTTTTATTCCCACAGAAGAATTATTGGAGAAAAAAAAAAAACTGCGATTTACAATCTGATGATATGAGAAAATCTTCGGTGTCAGGAGAACAGGATTGTGGATTGTGTGTGCGACTGTTAGAAATAGAATTCAATTTACTAGAAAAAACGAGAAAAAAAAAAATTTAATTATGACCAAAAATGAAATCGAAGGAACAGCGTGCCCACGATGGTCTTAAAAATCATCAATGCGTGGTCAACATGTTTTGAGAATTTTTTGAAATAAGAAAAAAAAAAAAGAAAGAAAAATACGCAATCATTTTGAAATCGTCGTTTTTGTTCTTCAACCCGAACAAAAGTGGAGACAATATTCGATGATAATTTTTTTGTTATCACACTTTCTAAAAGTACAATAAAAAATCAATATTTTGAAGAAAAAAAAGTTTCAATTACGTCCATTTTCGAAAAGTTATGAGTTTTCGAAGAAAAAACAATCAAATTTTTGAAAAAAATATATATATATATATATATCTCGTTAGGCAGTCGAGGAAGAAATTTAAAAAGAAATTAAGAAAAGTTTTTTCAATGCATAAAACATTATGAAAAATGTTAAACTCATTAAAAAATGTAAGGTTCTTAAGTGGCTGACTTGGCGTGGAATGCCGCATATATAGATATTATCGCCATAATCTTCGCTCACTAATTCCTCGGATTCCCCACTCACGTTACTTCGATCGAAAGCTCTCGCTAGCAACACATTTTGGTAATTCTTTTTTCTCCGACGATTAAAAAAAGTCACTCCTACGCAATTTTTTTCTCACATTTTCCATATTCTAAAAGTCGTAAAGCACACACGATTTAACGAAGCGACATATTATATCGACGATATTTTTGAGGAACCAGAATTTCATTTGCGCAATATGGGAATTAGTTGAGGAAAATAGAATTTTTCTTGTAAACACAAATTTAGAGCAGAAATTGAATTTTTCGAGTTATATTTCAATGTTTATTGAAAAGTACAGAATTTTTGTATATGAAATACAAATTTTTTCAAGTTTTGGATTTATACAGTCTCAAATCTTATTATTTATTCAAAATTCAGCCTTAAATTCAGATGTTGAAGGTGAAATTTGGATCGTAATGCCATATCCAATGCAGCATTTCAATGATTCGGACGGATTGTACGGCTCAATTGTACAATTAATTCTTTAAAAATTGAACAACCGAAAAAAAAAATTGGATCACTTCAATGTATGAGAATAAATATGCATAAGAGTTTGTAAGAGTACAAATCATCTTGTAAATTAATCGTAATGAATTGTCTCCGGACAATAGTATTTCTACAGCGTTATAAGCTGAGAAAGGGCTTGACCACACGACGGTTCGCCGTATAAAGTTAAAGGACTGAAAAGCTAACCTCAAAGCTAGATATCAAAGTTTTATGTTATACGTTAACAAGGTGTCCTGAAAATTGAGGTTAGGAATCGGTCATCAAGTAAACAAATCGCATAATCCTGAAAATAAAAGTCCCAAATCGGCGGTTCTCTCTTTGGTTATGGTTGATGAGGTATTAGCCGTGGGTATTTGTATTATTATAAGACTCGAAACAAGTACAGTAATTTTCTTTCCATAAAAACCGTGATTCTACCACTTTTCGAAAATATTCGAATCCACATATTTTTTTCATTTAATCAATTAATTTGTGATCGAAATCGAGAAAAAATGAGTGGGGATAAAGCGTTGGTCGCCCCGCATAACCTCAAATAACCATACAGGCACGTAGGAGGGGTGAATGGACGGTAAATGATCGAGTGTATGGCGAGGCGCGATAGCCTCGCCAACTTTCCATCTTATTCAATTATCATTTTATCGACGACGCATCGAAAGGAAAAAAAAACTTACAAGACTTTTTTGAAAAGTCAGAAAACCTCAATAAATCTTGAAAATGTCGAGTTTGAATTTCAAGCCACCCTGTATATAAATAAGTATTTATTATACTTAATAAGTGCTGTTTGGTTCCGACCGTTAAATATTTCGTCGCTATACGATTAACCCCGAGATCGGCGACTCCCATATCACATGATCTACAAAAGCCTTCGAGAAGAAGTGTTTGCACAACGGGTATTCCGATTCACACAGACACAACACACGCGCGCGGGCTCTTCGTAACAAAGGCGAGAAGTAAGGCGTGAGGCAAAACGTTTTTCTGTTTTTTTTTTTTTTTTCTTTTTCGTTTTTGTCTCTGTTTGCAGCGTCTCGAGAGGTCTGATATTCGGCGCGTGTGATAATGGGTCATACGAGACACTTGTATCAGTCGACTGTTGTTGTCGATCGGTGGGTTTCGTTCATTATTTTACTTTTTCTTCTCGTTTCGTTTTATATATACGTGCACGGAAATGTCGCAATAAATTTTATTACCGAACATTCGAGCAGTTCAATAACTCGTGTGATCTGAAAACATATACGAATTGTCAATTTCGTTTGTGCGTGCGTGTACGTGTGTGGAGGGGGGAGGGGGGAAAGGAGAGGAACATTGTTTGCACTAATATCGAGAAATAAAAAATTGTGACAATGCGTTGAGTACATATATATTTGTGCAATGTTTCGGGCGGAGTTTCCGGTTAGGCGCGGAGAATCATCGTTCGCATTGCAAACACGATCGACATTCAATAAATCCCGCTTTGATCAGTTGACTCGAATCTCTCGGATCGAAATTTGTTTCGACATGCTTAAAAGTAAACCGAAGCTTCCAAATATAATTATAATCATTTTATTTGCCACATATTTTTATATATGTGATTTAATTCGTTCTGTCAATATAGCCTCTTAGAACTATATTGTTTGTGTGAAAAATCGAGACAAAACAATATGGCAATCTTTAGAAGAATGCGAATTGCGAATGAAAGAGGTTTCGCCAAAACTGAGGTCGGTGAATTTTTTCTATATTCGTCACAACTCCATAAGGGAGTTGTGACGTCCATCGGGTACCGAGCAAGTCAAAACCCAAAACTGTCACGACTAGCGTAGTCGGCTCAGTATGTTTAGTGTGTTTAACCTCCAAAGTTTAACCTTCTTCTTCGAGACAAATTAATTTATTCCGAACCTCATAAGAATCGAATGGATTTTGTGAAGTGGTAAAAAGATTTTTTAGATATTTTTTGAGCATTTATAAAAGTTTCGTACGAAACTGTTTGTCAATGCTTGCGAATTTCATGTTTACAGACGGGAAAACCACAGAAACGCATAAGGAACCGTGTTAAATTGGGAAATTTGTTTTTATTAATTTCTCTCAAACAAAGTATTCTAAGGACCTGAAATTTTGACAGGTGATCTAGTTGATATTGATAACTGTATTCAAATTTTTTAATCAATATCTGTTTGTTAATTCGATTACCAGATGAACTCCCTTAACCAAATCCCATTCGTATTTGATGGGATAATGTTTCAAAATTTTTTCAACGTTTATATAACACGTAAAGGAAAACAACTCGTTTTAAAAATCTGATAAAATTTTCCAACATCCGTGATTACATGCGCAGAAAATATGCAGCTAACACCCGTAGTGCAAGTATGATTTTTTTCTTTGCTTTCGCGGAGCATTGATATTGCAAAATTCCGATAATCCGAGAACCGCTCACTTCGGACTGATAAAATGCTAAAAAATTGTTAAGAAAATTCATTATACGAGTATGAAAATATTTGAAAATTGGTCCACAGTAAGGGGTTCACGAATTTTTCAAACGTTGATATTTTGAACGATACGTTTAAAAAAAAAAAAAAATTTTCTTCCAATAAGGATTGTTTATAAAAATCGAGGAAAAAAAATCAGCCTGTTTTTTAGACTCGATGTAATCATATAAAAAAAATGAATCAATTTGGCAGGGGTGAGGGAAAAAGTCCGCCGGTTTGGCGTGGAATGCCTCATATACATTTCTTCAAGTCGCATGTCTCTATACGTACACCCCAGCTACGAATATAGAAAATACTATTTATCGTACACGTGCCGTCTCAAACACATCCACTCACCATTTATACATACACATTATGCTTACACGTGTAATTCGTAGTCACCGCGACAAGTGCATGTTTCCTTGGTATGTACACATAATAAAAAAATATGCGGTAACACGGTTCTAGCCCTGAAACTGCGGTAAAACGAAATATAACGATTGATATATTTACTTCATTTTTTTTGTACTTTTATTTTATGGAATGAAAAAAAAAATAAAAATAGTTTGTACTTTTGGACGGTCAATTATTTTTCGTCGTCTCACGAATGAGATTATTTTCTTTCCGATGAATATGTTTTATCTCGTCGAAATTTAAATCACGAATTTGAGTCACAACTGGAATGAGAATTTCTGCCATAAAATTTGGACGAATGGATTTGCATTGAATTTTTAACGAATTACTGCCTCACGAATTTGATGAAATGGATTCAAAAATAAAATAATTCTTGTACAATTTTGTTGGAAAGCTACGAAGCTGAAATATTGTAGGTCATAGCTTTCTTTTGGCTCGACAAAAAGCTGTCAAGAAAATTAATCATAACAGAGACGTGGTCGCAGGTAAAAATCTCGAGACCCGTTTCAGAATCTCGTAGTTAATATATGACATCGCGCATATAGTAAATCTTGACCACGTGACTATCGTTTTCGAAACTTTCGAGGGTTTTTTCTAACAAAAATTAATATAATTTACAAAAAAAAAAACTTGACATAAAATTTCGTGACTGAGATTTAGAACAATATCAGTTCGAAATAATTTTATGACATATTGCAAACTTATTTCTTTTATAAATTATTCAAAACTAATTTAATACGTGAAAAATCTTATTTTCTCATATTTCAATAAATTTAAAGAATAAATTTAAAACAACGAATCATTCAAATTAATAATTTATAAATATATAAACTTATATAAAAAAAAAACTGAAATTGGGAAACATTATCGAAGACGTAAAATGAAATTCAGCATTTTCTGGATTAATCGTGATTTCAAAATCAACGAAAAACCTGAAAAAAAAATTATTTGAACCAATGGAATAAATTTAAATCCAGGAAATCTTAAACTCTGTAAACATAAGAAAAATAATTCTATAAAACGATGTATATAATATTACCAACGATTTAATCGAATCGGATGAAGATCTCACCTACGATAGAACACTTGAAAGATTTTATTTCAGATAAGATAAATCCAACAAGTAGAGTTTTAGCCTGGTGTACAGTACGAACTCAATACGGAATAATTCAGGGTGATTAAAAAAAAAAAAAAAAACGTACGAGGCACGTGTTTGAATCGAGAGCTTGCGCAGTGGATACCGCAGACAGCTGACCTTGAAGTTACGGAGGAGCGTGATTGGCACAGTTTTCTTAGCCAGGTTATGCGCATTGCAGTGATTCGCTCGAACGACAACACCAGCTTTGCCCGGCGCCACTTTTTAATGCAGCGAAAAGACCGTTTTTCATATAATATCTTATCGAATAGTTCAACAGATACAAAAAATTATTCTTTTCTTATTTATTATTATTTTTTCGCTCATGCATCGAGCGAGTATTTTAGCCAACATATGCCACGTATAGTCACAGATTCTCGAGAGAGAGATTGCGATAAGAATTTCTCGTTATGTTGATATTTGCAGACACGTATATATATGCATCAAATATATATATTTATGAGTATTTGTAATTTTAATACTCGACAAGTGTTTAATATATGTATTGCACAGATGTCTCGGATAATCGCGAGGGTCGTGCGTCAATTATTGCTCGGCGCCAACGGACCCGCACGGTCGCAAATGTATGAGACGAAAATTGATAAATCGTTCCTGGCGCCACCTTTTAACGTCACGTGTACCTACCGCTATTGTGATTGGACAAAAAAAAAAACTTTTTATCCAACATTAATCCGTACGGTTTTATCAGTGCGTGACGAATAAATTTTTACTTACATCCTCAATGACTCCCAGAAACGCGAGATTAAAACATTAAAATTCATTTGGTATATAATAAATTATTTAAATACAATATAACTTGTACGCAATATTTTTCTCTAAGATCAACGTATTCATTACGTTGGAATCGAAAAATTTGATGAAAAAGAAATGTTTTCATGAGTTCTGACCTTGAAAATCAATTTTGCGGGTATTTTCACTGTCATAATTGTAATCAGGGAGTCAAAATATATGTACAAACAAAAATTTAGATTAATCTGAAGTATGGACATTTCGGAACTAAAGAGGTTAAATAATGAAAGAGAAAAAAAAAATTGTACAATGATAAAAGGAATCGTTCGAGCAAACAACATTTATTGCTGGTGAAAAAAAGTTTTTTCCTCGTACTCGAGAATTTTTCTTACTTATCTATATATGTATATACGTGCGCACACTGATACAAATCCATAGTTATATTGATATATATTAATATCCGAACAAATACATGTATATAGTTATGCCATTATTTAGCGAATTCTCAAGTTGAATGACCCAGGTAGCCAGTTCCGTTCGTTCTAAGAATTTATCGCTGTATCCATTGGATATACTTACTTACTATATACATGTATACGCGTGGAAAGAGTATATATGTAGCGATTGTGAGACTCGTTTTTTTCCGGTTTCTTCCAACGTATTTCTTTCTCCCCCTCCCCTGCTTTTCCCCTACAAAGCTTTCCTGTCTAGATTCGTAGAGCATGACTCCTCTTTCCGAGCCTTTCCGACACTATTCAAGTACGAATGAATAATAGAAGAAAAAGAAACTAGTGTAGAACACGCGGCATTTTGAATCGAATTTTTTCTTTCAAAGCATCGGTTACTAGAAATTGTTTCGAACTAGATAAAAAAATATTGACGCGTTTTGTACATGTAGTTTCAGCGAATACCTGGATTTTTTAAATATTTTTATACAAAATCTTATGGAAATAATTTGGATACACTTCGTGGAATCTTCTTTTTTTTTTTTAACCTTGTCAGTGTATTATGGTATTCGATGAAGTTCGTAGAAATTTCAGACTCGCATTGTAGCGAGTGTAACATGACTTCCGACATAGAAAAAATGTTCTCGTTGTTACTAGTGAGCATTTTTTCCTTATCACGATCAACGGAGACCCATTGCTGACTTATCTTTGTCCCAAGCAACACGCGAAATCATAAATTGGTATTTTCGTATTGTCTTTTTTAAAAAAAGTTAAAAGTCATGAAGAGAAAAAACAGTTTCTTCATGCTTCGCTTATTTATACAGTCCGTATAAAAAATATTATCTATGAATATACAACGTAATACTCGAGTTTTTTCCGTAAGATGCACTCCGATTGACGTCATTGACACACTACATTTAACAACAAACGTCAAAAACGTATTAGCTAAGAAAAATCATCATTTCATTTTAAATTATTTGTTTATTGTTTTGTTTATCTATTCCTTACGTTCCAATGTGATCTTTCACTCGTTTAATTTCGAAACGAAGTGTAAAAAATAAACAGAAATAAGGATTACGTTTAAGAATTGCCTTCCATTCATTTTTCTCTTTCATTCCATTGATATTTTTTATTTTTTCTTTTGTTACACAGAATAATCTCGCCGGACGTATTGCCATCGTGTTCGCCTGGGATATTCCGTCAAAAATCATTCCGTTCGAGTAGCAGCTCGACGCCGACGACGACGCCGAGTAGCGCGGGTGTCGCGACAACCGGGAATCAGTGCGTTCACGTACAGACTACGAAACGGACGAGTTCAGACATTTCGAGGAATACCGAGAAAGCGGGACTGAATAACATTTTAACGAGAAAAAATAATGAGTTGTCATGTTTAACCGATACCGATAATAGTGCTAACAGCCTGGTGAATAAAAGTGTAAACAACAGTTTTAATCAAGTAACAAGAACGAATAGCAGGATTGGTTTACCGGCGTCAGGAGGAGGAGGAGAAACTAGAGCGCCCCGTAATAATAGCCTTACAACAACTAAGCACTCCCGTCGTGTTACGGTACTGGCTAATAAAATGGCGTCTGCGAGCTCTAACGCGGTCGTGCAGGGCTGGCCCAACACCAAAGACGACTACGATCTCAAAGAGGTTATCGGTAAATATTCCGATAAAACATTCCACCAATAACCTCTCTTTGTCTAAATTATTTTTCCGCAATCCCCATCTACCCATCGCTTGACTGTCGATCAATTCTTTTTCTTTAACCCTTGCATACAAAAAGAAACAGGAGAAAAGTGAAAAGAAAATCATAGGCCGGCTCTCTCCCACCCGAAAAATCTCGCGTCCTGACATTGCGCGAAATCCGTTTTTCGTCTGTGTGCGTGTTTGTTCTCGTTTTGCTATATAATAATGTGAATTGTGCTTTACTGCTATGAAAAGTGTTAATCTCTTTTTTTTTTTTATTCATTTCGATGAAAAGTTCGTATTCACCGAACCATGATTCAAGATTTTTTTCACGTTCAAAACCGGTTGATTTACCTTCCCTAACCTCATTTCGGTGCTGCATTTTTTTCAAAGGGTAGGAGGTGAGGCGCTGCATTCCGCTATTGAAAAGTTCATAAAATAAATTTTTTTTTCTTTTTTTTTTTCACTTTTCATGAGAGGTTTTTCAATTCGCCCTTCCGATCTTGCTCTTCACCACTCTGACGTTAAAATCGAAAAAATGCGTGTTTTTAATTCGTAAGAATTGACGTATTTCTCGTCCACTGAATAACGCTTTTTCACCTCCTGTCTGACATCTCTTCCTTTTTATATCTCCATTGATATACACCTTTTTGGTATCGAGCATGAATGCTCTTCAATTTTTCCCCCACCCGAATAAACAATTGCCAATTTCTCTCAATTCCGAATAAACAACCGTGTGTACTCGGACATAACTTTCTTAACATCATCGCGTGCATGACGAAACATGTGATTTTTTTGTCTTCAACGCAAACACAAATTTTCATTTGAAAATTTATTTATAACTCTTTGAATTCATGATCATTGTGAATAAGAACATTACAAGTCGTGAATTTACTTTTCCTATCAAATTTTTAGATCATGTGATTCTAAATGTTAGAATTTGAACTTTGATTATTATTCACAATATGATCAGAGAGATGATTCTAAAAAAAATATATATGTATATATTCCAGTTTGCAAGTGTCAATTGGATTACCATAAACAAAACTGGGTCAATCACCCAATTGGCGGCCTTCAACCATTAGTCGGTCGCTACCCACTTTTTGTACGAGTGGAAAGAATGCAAACGATATATTTCGAACCCTTCCCACTCGTACAAGATCACTTGCTCGTTGGTGGCCGTCAATTGGATGGCTTACCCTAGTTTACTGAAAAAAAGTGGAAAACTGGAAGAAAAAAAACACTATTTTGACAATCATTTTCTCAACAAATGATCAACAGTAGATTTAAATGAAGAGCGAGTACATTTTTTTTCTTGCCATAAGGATTTTGATATGAACAAGTTCAATGAAGTGTTGAGATGTTGAGAACTTGGTCTCCCATGTTTTTGTCATTGCCGCAGTTCAATCTTGATAAGTTTAATCACCTCGAATGTTTCACTCAACGAGATAGGATCTTTATGAGTTTTGAACTTGAACATTTCGTTTTCGAATACGAATGAATTTTAAAAGCTTAACGAGCATTAACATATTTGTTTTTTTAATTATCAGGAGTCGGAGCCACCGCTGTAGTTCACGCTGCTTTTTGTACACCCCGCAAAGAAAAATGTGCCATAAAACGCATAAATTTGGAAAAATGGAACACGAGTATGGACGAACTTTTGGTACGTAAAATCCTATTTCCAAAGACATGAAATTTGTATCGCTTCAATAAGATCAATCTTTTTCTCCTTCAACTAGCTTTCCATCGGCCTACATGTTTTCTATGATTACTTTGAAATGAATTTGAAAATAATTATTTCATTTTAAGTATCAATAAAATTAATGCAAACGTTAACTCCATTTTTTATTGTAACAAAAAATGATAAGCAAAATGAAGAAAAAAAAAATGCATCGACACAAACTTGCCACACATTTTAAAAAAATTCAATAATATTAATTATTTTATTATTTCAAATGCAGAAAGAGATTCAGGCAATGTCATCCTGCAATCACGAAAATGTCGTTACATATTACACGTCCTTCGTCGTAAAAGAAGAACTCTGGCTCGTCCTAAGACTTCTGGAAGGTGGATCTTTACTCGATATTATAAAACACAAAATGAGAACAACGAATTGCAAACACGGCGTTTTCGACGAAGCAACGATAGCAACCGTACTTCGAGAAGTTCTCAAGGGTCTTGAATATTTTCACAGTAACGGACAAATCCACAGGTAATATTTGCAGTCAATGGTAACAGCATTTACTCACCCGTAAGACGTTTTTGAAACTCAATTTGTGATTGCACGAATCATGTGTAAAGAAATTATTGCAGTCAGAGGTTCCATTAATTGAAAAAATAATTATTCACACAATTATTAAATTAGCTTATAATTCATGCTTCGAATAATTGTTGAAATTAAGCGTTTTAGATAATTTCTAATCATAGTTATTTGCAAATCTTCCATGTTTGTTGTTGCAATAATTGTGTCATTTTCATATTAGTTATGAATTTTCGAATTTTATAACGATAAAAAACTTGAATTAATATAAGTGTTGTGGTTTAATCCTAATATTTTATCAACCGGGGATAAGAATTCGAATGAAACATTGATTTGTATTGGATGAATTTTTTATTTTCACGAGTTTGATAAAGCTAAAATTCATACCGAATTATTGTTTGGTTACAAACATGTATTTTTCGAGATAAGTCGTAATTATGAAAAACGATGTATTAATATTTTCTAGGGATATCAAAGCAGGCAACATATTGTTGGGAGAAGATGGAACAGTTCAAATTGCAGATTTCGGTGTTAGCGCCTGGCTCGCAACGGGCCGAGATCTGAGCAGGCAAAAAGTTCGTCACACGTTTGTTGGTACACCATGTTGGATGGCCCCTGAGGTCATGGAGCAGGTGAGAGAGGAAAGTTACACTACAATTTCTAAGCTTGCGAGTTATGTGTTTGTTCAAATGTTGCTACAACAATGAAATACTTAATAATAAACAATCTAAAACAGCTCTGAATCCGTTACATATTTTCTTGTTACATTTCACTCTGTCTATCTCTCTCTCTATGTCGAGAAATGATACGCTTGAATGCACTGAGACTGGTGCTTAGTTTTTTATTTTCTTTCTTAAAATTTTTTTTTTTATATCCAATTGTTTCTTAATGTAATGCAATAATTAAGCAAGCTTATGAATTGAAATGTTGAAACAACACTCGCATACGATGGATCAATGATTGCGTTGGGCATGGCATTTTAATAACGTTCGAGATACGATCATTTGTGTATTGAATATTTGGTTTTTTTCCGACGTGACGCCATACACTATTATATTAGTTCGTTTCACCGTCTCAATCGACCGTGCGATATCTCTTCTTTCTTGAAATTATTTTTGTACGATTACCTTTTGATTCATTTGGTGCAAAGCGAAATTGTTTTCCAAATGAGAAAAATTTACAGTTCAATAGGCTTGAATTTTTTTTTCCGAAAATCACTTTCATTCTTTTTTTAATGGTAATATTCATTATTTCATATTTAATTTATCCAATGTTTATTTATGGCGTCACCGACGAATTTACATACTCTCAACAGTGATGCTCGTATTTTCATTGATTTGAAAATCGAACTTTTTTCGATGTATATAGTTTTATGCAAACGATGAATTAGTAAATGAGTAATTTGACGACTCTCAATTTACGAAAATCCCATTTAAACATTGGAACGAAACTGCATACTTTGGGAAATTGAAACCCTCGCAATGTGCTCGTGTGCGAGGCAGATTTAATTTCTTTCGAAAAAAAAAAAGAAAAGAAAATCCAATACCGTTAAAGTTATGATAATCCCAGTGTCAATTCGTGTAGGATCATGGATACGATTTCAAGGCTGACATATGGTCGTTGGGTATAACGGCTATCGAAATGGCAAGTGGTACCGCTCCTTATCACAAATATCCACCTATGAAAGTACTCATGCTAACTCTACAAAACGATCCTCCAACATTGGACACTGCCGCCGATGATAAAGATCAATATAAAGCGTATGGTAAAACATTTCGTAAAATGATCGTGGACTGCCTTCAAAAAGATCCTACGAAGCGGTAAGAATTTTTATCATTCTTCAGTTCAAGTTTCCTCTTTCATAATTACTTATGTAGGACTTGTTCGAATAATATTCTGCAGATTTTCTGAACATTCTTTTCGTCGTTTTTCATCAGTCTATTCATTCAATTAAAATTACTTTTACCTTTTCTCAATTGCCAAATAATAGATAGGAATAAAGAAACCTTGAAACATTTATTTAGTTATTTAATCATTTGCGATAGTATGTCAAAGAAAGAGCATTCAAAGTTGAACTCCAAATTTCATACTAATTACGTTCGACTTTGAATTTTCAGGCCGACCGCTACGGAATTACTGAAACATCCTTTCTTCAAAAAAGCAAAGGACAAGAAGTACTTGCAACAAACGTTAGTCGCGACAGGACCGAGTCTCGAAACCCGTGTGCAAAAGGTATGAATTGAAAATTCGAATTCTCACAAATAAAGAATGATAATTTGACAGCAAAAAGTCACAATATTTTAGAGATTTTTTTGAAACAAATTTCATCCTAATCGCGAAAAGTAATTTCTGAATAACCTTCCACACTATTTAACCCGCTCTGATTCATATAATTTGTTATATATTAAACGGAAAGTTTTTATCTGCTGGATTAACGAGATAATAAATAAAAATAAGTAAAATCAATATGGAGAAAAAAAAAACTGAAAATTTGTCGTATAATCGATTAAATTTATAAACTATTCATGTTCATGAATACCAAGGCATCGAAAAGGCAACCAGGCACTTCAGGTCGATTGCACAGAACGGTAACAGGTGAATGGGTCTGGTCGTCGGAGGAAGACGACAGCAGTGCCTCGAGTGGAGAAGAAGGCAAGGAAGACGCTTTACCCGTAAACACGATCGACAACGGAAGTAGTGATGAAGAAGCTGCCGATGCTAAAGATTACGGTCAAGTCAAATCAGCCGCTAGTCGTGTCGCTATTCCAGTGGCGGAACAAAATGTTCCAATTAATCTCGTACTTCGACTCCGGTAAGATCTTGACGATATCAATCATTATCTTAATGTCTTTCTCTGTTTTCTTTTCATTTTTATTTTCCTAATATTACAACATTTATTCTTCCGGGTGTTTTCGTGCCCGATTAATCATTTTTTCCCTACTTTACTAATTTTTCATGTTCCTAATACACTATTCCCTTTCTCTATGCATTACTGTGTCCCATTTTCATAAGAGCCAAAGGAAACAGTAGAAAAGACGACTTTATTCTTACCAAATTCCAGTTGGTTAGTGCCATCAGAAACTCAATAAAAATTGTCTTCCGCTGAGCGATTGGTGCGCGAACCGATGCAAGCCCAAACCGTTACCCATCCGAATACTCAATTCACCAAATATCTCAACTTTGAGGATCCACAAAACTACCCATTATTCGCGCACCAATCCCGATCGGTTGATCATTATATCTTCTAAATCCTTTCAGATCTTTTTACTATTGATAATTTTTTTTTGTTTCGAATTGATTGCCCGTGAAGGAAAAAAATAAAACAATAACCTATGAATCATTTTCAGACGTCCCGAGACCCAGTTCACCCTCGAATATAAAACACAGTAGGCAACATTTCCTTTTATTTCCTATCAACCGAAATTCATCCATCGATGCAAAAAATTATGAAAAATTCTTATACACGAGCTGCTCCAGATTTATGTTATTATATTCTATGCTTTTATTGCCAATTTTGATATATCAATTTATGAAAATTTCTCGTGCATAAATTTGTATAGATTCACGTAATATTACTTTATTAAATTTCAATCGTTCATTTTGTCTAGCAATCAAAAGCGAGAACTGAACGATATTAGATTCGAATTTGCGGTGGGTATCGACTCGGCAGAGGGAATAGCCGCCGAACTCGTTGGCGCTGGTTTAGTTGATGGGAAAGACATCGTTGTGATAGCCGCAAATCTACAAAAACTTATCGATAGCGCCGGCCAACTTCGTACCGTCACTTTCCCGTTGGTAAGTTGATTGTTTATCGCTATTTTATTTCCGTGTTAAAGTTGCAATATTTAATTTCGTTGAAAACTTTTTTTTTATTAACATTGCACAAATTTCTGTGTACATTTTTGTTACCTAAAGATGTTTACATTTTTTTTTAATTTCATTATAGAACTAGTGGAAAATAGCAAGCGAATGAAAAAATGCTAGCGATTCAATGTATACTATTCACAAATCAAAGTTATTTGATTTATAATTTCTTCAGCCATTGGCAAATTGCAATGCAGCATCGAAAGTAATTTCTGCTTCGATGTTACATTAGAATTCATTTATTTATTCATCCGCGGCTTAAGGAAATTAAATATCTTCACTTTTTAATAATTATAATAATAGAAGGAAATTTAAATGAATTAATTGCATTGCAGAATTCGGGCTATGCAGCCAACGAAGTACCGGACGATAAGGCGTTAATCGGTTTTGCTCAGATCTCCATCACGGATTAAGCTTTATGTTTCCTCGCTCTTCTCGATTAAGTTTCGCGCTTTTTTCCCTCTTCGAGTTGTTCTTTATCGACACAGGGATAAACAGCTCTTACAAAATTGGATACCTATCGCAATGAGGTGCGATATTGAAAAAAAAAAGAAATAAGAAGATAAAACTTCTTTAGTTTTCAATAAATCGATGTAGAAATCGAATTGTAAGTATTAATTCATTGAGAGTTATCGAAAACGTTGTAAATTTCGAGAAATCAAAGTCCATTGTATCAGTCGTGCACAGACTCGAATCCTAAAAATTGCGTTACGACTTTTTTTTCGATGTTTAACGATACCCGCTATTTCGAATGAAAATAAGAATCACGGAAAAATGGGATTTGGAAACGAAAAAGTAAGAAACAGTAAAAAATAATTGGTTAAAAAAGGGGCAAAATGAATTTATAAAAACTGTTCAGCAAGGTATCTAATTGTCCTGATATCCGAAAATATTGTATTATTTGCGAAATTTGTGGGAACGTACGTAATATTTTCGAGCGAAATAACAAAGAAGTACTCAGCACATTTTCATTTTCTTTGATTTACAATGGTCAATTATTGATATCAATTTTTTTCCTTCGTTTTACGCTTGGAGAGAAAAACAAATATCGTTCACGATTCTGTAGTTGAACATAGTCGACTTGTAACATTCGTGCAGTACGTTAACTCATGTAAATATATGCAATTTAGTTCATTTCGCGTTCTCCTTCGAATGTTCAGGTATAATCGGCAATAAAATGAAAAGGCTAACGATTATCTTTAAGTACTGAAATTTCGAGTGTTAAGGTCGCTGCCGTACGATCGATTTGTAAACAATCGAAAAGCAAGAAAAACGCTCAATATTCGCGACTAAATTGTCCTTTTCGAAACTCATTCGAAGTGCTTGGCTTCTGGATTTACAAAGCGCTGTAAGCAGCCCCCAGCGACAATTATAGCACGTTCCTCATTTTCCCTCCCACGAGCCTCATCGCGTCTGGTACAAAAAAACCGATTTACTTGGAAACTTCTACAGATATACATTTATATACATATAATATATATTTATATGGCTCCAGCTTCACGATCCATTTTAGGACTTCGCAGACACGAGAGTACTGAAAAAAAAAAAAAACAGCAGAACAAAAAGCAGAAGCGATAAAAAGAAATTCTTTTGTACTTAATCGAAAAATAGATAATGAATAATACATGTAGCGTGTTTTGTCATGGCTTATAGTAACGCAGCTGTTTGTTTTTTATTTCTCAGCATTAGCCTCAAAATGCCACCGAGAATAAAAACAATAAAACAAAACAAAATCAACAACACCTTTGATCGCCACATTTCTACAATTGTCGTCGCCGATCGTGAATTGTCAAATTATTAGTATTTCGTCACGAAAACAAAATAATAGAAAATCAAGAAAAGTTATTTAAATAAATTAGCAATTAAACTAAATATCAATTGTGTCCTGCAGAGATTCATTATAATCGCGTAGTAGGGTAAAAGGACGAAATCGATTTTTTTCTTCTACCACTAATTTTTCTTCCGTTTAAGTTATTGATATCGTCTTCTGTCTCTTTGATAAGACACGTCTCGCTTGCTTTATGCACGGATACAATCGTTTGGAAGAAATGCGGATGGAAGACAATTTCCTATTATTGAAGTTATTCAGGTTCAATTGTAAATAAACAGGGTCCTGCGTTTCTTTAAGTACGGCGATGCAGAATAGTCGATTTATGTACAGGTCGTCCCATTCTTATATGAAGATAACGAACTGTTGCGATAACATTGAGATTTGCCACAAAATATTAAACATTTGAGTAAATATTTAAATAATTTTTGACATTCTCGTTAGAAATTCTTATTTTTCTGAGTTTATTCGCTCTATCATTTATACTGTGACACTTTGTTGACATTTTTCAGTACCGAATTGATAAATAAAATTTTACATTTTTTTTTTTTTTTTTTTTAAATATTTACGCTATTCTATAACCGCTTTGGAGACAACAGTGTGAGCATAACCGACGATTAGACTTCAACGGTAATAATCGTGTAATAATTTAGAGTAAATGTGGATAAAATTGAAAAAAAAAAATAAAACCCCAGCTCAGTTGTACACAACAAACGGCACTATTCTCTAGTTTATAGTTATCGAATGATAAAAAAAAAATCAAAAGTGGAAAAAAAAATAATGAGGAAAATCATTTTGAGATGAATAAGCATTTTCGACCATTTACTCGTGCAGATACGTCGCCGTAATGTATGTGCCTTATCCTTTCACGAAACCGCTACTTTCCCTGGTGTTAAAAAACAAGTGAAAGACAAAAGAAATTCTATCGTCGAAAGGTAATAATTAATTTTTAGCTTCCCTACAAAATTACCACTCGTGTCAATAATGACAATGGAGATTAAGACAATTACTAGACCATCACTGTTGCAGTGCCAAAAAAAAAAAAAACATTATGCCGTACGTGTAAACGTTCATTATGTAACGCAAAAAAAAAAATATTTATTTGTATCAATAGCAAATGTGATTGAGCAAAAAACATACATTGTGCTTTATTCCAATTTCATTTCATAACAATTGATAACGAATACTACATTGTCGATAATATTACAAAGAAAAATGCAATGTTTTGATAGATAGAAATAATAAAACGTGCACGCTGTACTTAATTTTTCGTGCTTTTGTCTTTATGTATGCAGGTGTTTGACAATATTTTTTTTTTTTTTTTTTCTATAAAAATAGGGAAAAATACTATTTTAACGAATTGAAAGAAGGAAATTGAGATATTTCTTTATTTGAATTAAATTTTTCATCAAAAAATACTAATCGCTTGAGGTTTACCAATATTTTTCAGAAATAAAATTCCGGTTTGTAAAAGAGAAAGATTGTGAAGTAAATTTGAATGAACTAATTATTCTTTAAATATACAAGCAATCGTATCAAATTACAACTCCAAATCACGTCCACCGGTAATAGAACCTGTTTCTCCAATTTGGTCAAGTAATTTTTGGCCGTTTCAACAAACATTCTACTTAAAAAATTCGTGAAAATCAGCTGATCACGGTCAAACACATAACTCCCGGCTTTTGCCCGAGTGGGCAGTCGGGAGTTGAAAAACGTGTTATCCTTCAAAGATTAACGATTGAAATGGAAATCGAATTTTTTCAAAAATAATAGTTAAAATTAAAGAAAGCCCAACAGTTTGATACTGAAAATTGCTATGCACAGAAATGAAACCAATAAAAATGATGGAATTATGTACTCACTCTTCGACGTCTTGTTCCCCTCCTCAATAATGAATCGTCTGTCACCTACCTGTGGCAAAACCGTTCGAGAATTAGGCAGCTGAGATCCATTTCCGATTTAGATTAACACTGAATTTTTTTCGGTCAAATGAGTTTAAATAATTTTAAAAACATTTTGCACTCGCGACTCGCACCATTATTCAGAATTCAATAGCACTGATTTTAAATCAATATTATTGTTCATATTTCCGAAATAGTCAGCACAGTTAATATCCACTTCCGTTACAGGACACTCATTGCAGTTGATTACTTTCCACTCGATTTTTTCCAGATCCATGATTTTGAATTCAGAAGAGCAGCAGCAGCGTCGTTTTTCCAACGTTGAAAACGATAGTTCATCGTAATTCAAAATTCAAATCCACTCACTCAAAACCAATATTAACTTTTTATACTTCCGAGATAGTAATCGAGTGATTAGGACGTCAAGAATTTTTTTGTTTCCGCGTCAACGAACTTATGCACGAAATAAAAAAATCTACTCAATATTTCTTTGTTCTGCTGACTCGAAAAATGTATTTCTCTTGTGTCAATAAACCGTCTTTTCGCAATTGAATAAGGTCGATGACGAGTGACAGAAAGTGTAATGGCAACTTGTGCCACAGTTTCGTGGAAAATCGTGCGTGCTCACGTGGGTGCGCGCGTGCACGGGCGCTTGCGTTCTATTGTACTCTAGCACTTGCGATAGTAAAAACTATTCGCAGGGCTGTACAATAGCTGCGGTTATACAAGCCTTGCGTGCATTGCGTTGCGTTGCACCGTTTGCAGCATCCGGGTTATATGCATGGACCTTGCCTGCGCGACTTCGATATGCGATACAGAAACTGTATCGCGTTCGGAATCAGCAAACTACAGAGTAGATTTATAGCTTTCGTTCCGTCATTCTTGCCGACAATCCCATGGCTTTACGGCTTGCGTGCATTTGGTGCTTTGCGTTGCGTTGCGCGACTCGAATGTATGGTTGCATCTTAGCTCCGCTTGCGAACACGCGTGCGTGCGAGCATACGCACAATTTTCGAAACTGTAACACAGCCGTCACTAGACTGTCTGTCACTCAAGACCCTTGCTCACGCTGCCATTTATCGTGATTCGGTCAAATATTCAAAGTAATTCGTCCTCTAATTTAGCACGAAAAATAATGTCGTGGGCAAGAGGCTTCTCTATCGGCTTATCGCTTATCACTTGCGAGAAGAAAGTTCGTTGACGAAAGAGAAATAATTGAAAATTCATTACGATTGACAAATGAGATAATCGTGTTCTACGACTCTAATATTCGTTTCATAGCGTTTTCGTGCATCGTTCGTTTTCGAGAAATCACGCATATTTCTAAGCTGTAATTTTCGTGCACTGTTTATTTTCGAAAAATCGCGCACATTTTCAAGCTCCAATTAACGGAAATCTTAATAAAAAATTATGTGAAATTTATAGATTTGGATGCTTTTAATAATAAAAAAAAAAAAAATTTATCATGATTTTCCGTTTCTCTATTATCCATCACTGTATTTTTATTTGGTTTAACGATAATTCAGACCGTTTCGAAGTATTTTATATTAAGATTTTCGTCATTAACTGACGATCAAATAGAATTCCGTCTCGCTTATTCCGCACTCGGTTTTATCAATTTCGTTGTAATCAACGAACGATAATGCGCAATATTGCACTAGCCGACCGAGGCTCATGCTACTCTCTACGCGCGCTCCTCGCCACCCCGCGCCCCGCGGGCGACTGAATTAAGTTCTCGCGCCTGCCCCTTCCAGTCGCCTCGGCGTGAACTCTCGCTCGCTCCCTCCTGGCTCTGCGCATGATCCAGTCCTCCTCGCGCCTGCCCCTTCCAGTCGCCTCGGCGTGAATTCTCCCCACCATCCCCGCTACGCGACGGCCGTGGCGACGGCTTAGCGGGCCAAGCGCGAGAGTAAACAAACCACAAACCAAACAAGCTAGGGACATTCATTCGCCAATATTTAGCAATCACATTTTTGTGCACCGTATGAATATCCGTTCAGTAATATTTTATAAAAATTCAACGTTTTATTCTCTCGTTTTCCCAACGCATAAAAATGCCGATAGCAAAAAAAAAAAAGACCGTCAATCGAATTTCATTCATTGTCAGTGTAGCACGAGACATTCGAAATGTCAATCACAAGTCTCGATAACACTTCCGGTGAATGATCTCCTTTTATTTCTTAAATTCCCTTAAGGTAACTACTGTACTGCGTGCTTAGTCAAATGAGTGCTAAATTTTCACAAAACTTTTAGGCCAAGTTTCGCATCAATTGAACGTATTTTTAGTAAAAACGATAGTTTCGTGAAACTATCAACGGATAAATGCAAATTTTCATGATACATTTTCACTGAGATTTTTCAAAGAATAACCTGTATTTTTTAACCGATTTTAATGCAACACCTCTCATTTTGTTCCTTAACTGATCCTTTAAGAATCCACCCCGTAGATTCTTTCTAAAGCTTCATCATTCCACTGTCGCAGCCAATTATTTATTAAGCAAAGAAACTTTTTCATAAATAATTTTTGAATTAATGAATTTGAAAAAAAAGGGACCGCAGCCCTTATGAGGTCCCCTTTCGATATGGCAAAATGCGTTTGAATGTGAATATTAATGATTCCTAATTATTTCAGCGAGTTTGCAATAGAATTGAACGAACTATGTCTAAGAACACTGTCTGTCACACATGGAAAGTATACGCAAAAATTGCTCAAAACAGTTGTCACTGTTTCGGAGAAAACTGGCGAAAAGGAATATCCCCCCACCCACTGATCGCAGTGGAACGCACAACTCCCGTTTTTTTGCCCTATACGGGCAGTCGGGAGTTAAAAAAAAAAACATTTTAAATTAGAACATTCAATTCGTAAAAGAGACAAAGCGTCTTTGCAATTCGAATGTAGTGGTAAGTGGCGCCACCGTGAAACAAGTCGGAGGAAAAAACAAGCCTGTCCGAACAGCTGATTCGTCTCATATGCAGTACAATAATGAAGTACTGATTGATCGCGGAATGTGACGTTTGTCCGGGTATAGGACGAGCGATAGAGCGGGGAAATAAATTTGGATACAAAATGTTAAAAATAAATCGCTTCTTGCAAAGAAAATTTTACGTAAGATTCAATGTTTTATCGATACTTCTGTTGTTATTAGGTTTAACGTTCGTCATAATATATGTGACTGAAGAAAATCGTTGCGAGAGTTCAAAAGAATTAGAAATGGATAAAATAAAATACCGACTGATTATTTTGATACTGACGCATCCGGATGCAATGAGGAATCGTGATACAATAAGAAAAACTTGGTTGTCAGATAAACATAGAAATGTCAAGCACCTTTTCGCCATTGGAACTTTCGATCTTCAACCGGAACAAATGGACACTTTACAATCTGAAAAACACAAATACAATGATTTGCTTCTACTCGCAAAACTCGAAGATTCATATGGCACTCTAACGAAAAAAGTTTTAATTTCGTTAAAAGATATTTACGCTACTTATGAGTTCGATTTTTTACTCAAATGTGACGATGACAGTCTTGTACTTGTTCATCAAGTTTTGCGTGAACTCGACAAGTGGGAAATGAGAGGAACGAAAAAAGAATTGTACTGGGGCTATTTTAACGGGAAAGCTCAAGTGAAAAAACGAGGGCCGTGGAAAGAACACGATTGGAATTTGTGCGACTATTACTTACCTTATGCCGTTGGTGGTGGTTATGTTCTTTCTTCGAATCTTATCAAATTTATCGCCGCTAATTTCGATGTATTGAGGTAAGCTGCAACATATTTTCTCAATCGTAATTATACTAACAAAATAATCAATTGCTATTTGTAGGTGTTTTACATGATAATATTCAACTTTTTCGACGTCTGAATTTTGAATAGAATTGACAATAATTGTCACATTCGGTACACCATCAATTTATGTATATGCTCGTTATCTATTTCATAAGTTATTTCATTTTCTATTTATTTCGTTGCCATGAAAATCGTAGTCGATTCAAATCAAATGGTCTTTTTTTTTCAATATCACGCAATGAATTTCATAAAAATTATTAAATGAGAAATAATTCATTTTAGGTTCGAGCTGATAATTTGAATATTTTTCTGCAGGCTCTACAACTCTGAGGACGTTTCGGTTGGTTTGTGGCTAGCTCCATTGGCGAATATCGAAAGAAAGCATGACGTACGTTTTGATACGGAGTATCGTTCACGAGGCTGTTCAAACGAGTATATAATAACGCACAAACAATCAGTCGAGAGTATGACAAATCTTCACGATCATTATCGGTTAACGGGTTCGTTGTGTGCACATGAATCAAGAAACCGTATGAGTTACAATTACAATTGGACTGTGCCACCGAGTCAATGCTGTACCAGACAAATCGGTATTCCTTGACGATTCGGTGGGATTTTTGTTCACCCATATCCTAGTCAATGCTCAACAATAATTGAAAATTGTCAATTGTGCGATTTGCTCTTTAGCCCATATTTTTCAATTTAAATATATACAAAATGATAATGATTATGTACCTTCAGAATTTGTTGAAAAAAAATTATTTATAGATTCATCAATTGATCATTTGTAATTTTTTTTTTTTTTTTTTCATAATTCTGGACAATTTGAAGAAACTCCATGAAAAAGAGGACTTTTTTTGTCATTCTTAAGTCAAGAGCGAAACTTGTGTAATGTAACAAATATCGAAGCTTTATGCGTATGTTGAATGAACGAGTGAAACAATGGAGAAGCAGAAATTCACCTCACATTGCTTGCGAAAGAAATAATCATATAATTGAAAATTATTGAGAACAATAAAAATACAAATAAGAGTGAAGATTCCGAATTAAAAAAAATTATTCTAGTTCAAGAACTACGAAATTTCCAACGAATGAAAGAATAGATAGATTTCACGTTTCCATTGAAAAATGGTATGGAATGATTATTGAAAACTTTTTACTGTTAAATAATGGATCACGAATAATATTAAAAAACAAGAATAATTCTATAAAATTTTTCAATTGCAATAGTAAGTCAGCTCGAATTTACCTTCATACAGTCACTTTCAAATGTTGTGAAAAAACTATTTGTATGACCTTTTTATTCAACATGATTCATTTAATTTATAGGGCAAATATAAATATATTTTCCTCTGAACACTTTTACGGTTCATTGCTCATAGTTCCACATGTCGATCGGATTTTTCTTCATCGACTTCTCTCCACTCCAGTGATCTTTGGATTTTTTCCCAGCGAGTGAGTTTGACCAGTGAAATGCAACGAAAATTACTTTCCTTTTATTTAGATAAATCTGCGAATTTCTATATTGGATTTTTGTACAATATAGCGTGCACTAAAACTCACTAAATTGAACAAGAACAATGACATTGAGTTTCATTTGAATTATATAAAATCAGTTACTTCCAATTCGAATCCCATTCAAATATCGTAAGTGAAAATGACGTACAAAATGTTAAGGTCGCGAAAAGAGGCAGGGCTTGTCTCAATCGTATATTAATAATAACGGGTTTGAGAAACGCAGAACAATAAATAAATTTATACAAAAATTACCTAGTTTATTGCAATTGTCTAGAAGATCCATTTTCATCATATTTTTTTTCCTAAAAAAACCATTGAAATGCGCAATTTCGATTATACATCATTCGGTTTAGTCTTAAAAAGACCTACAAATTAAGAATTAAATTCGTGTATGATATTGAAGCTTTCATGCTTGAAATGCAACATATTTTTTTTTTTTTTACATTCAACATTCCGACGTCAGATTATTATTCGGTCGCTTTCATCAGTTTCCGTCGCAGAGATTCATAATAATAAAAATTGTGCAAGGAATAATCAGGACATTCTTCATATAAATCGAAAGAAATCGTCAATTTTTGTGAGAATTATCGTTGCATTGAAAGAATGAAAACGTAGATATCATATATTTTCAGAACTTTATTAAATTCACATTCGTTCATGACAATAACAGATTGAAAGAAAAAAAAATACTTCCAACGAATAATCTTTTTTTTTTTATCCGTTTCTATGTAATATGTACATATGAGAATTTGATGATTTTCAAGTTTGCGTAGTTGCAATGCAACGAAATTATTATTTTGTTACCGTAACATTTTTCACAAATTCAAGCCAATAACGTGAATAATTATTAGATTATTGCGACAAAGCTACCTACTTAATTTGAAGAAATCAATGTTAAAAATTAGAAAAATTGTCAGAAAAATGAGACCCAACAATGAATTCGTAATAAAACAAGGCAAACTCTAAAATACAATAAATATTGTTTTTGTTCTGTATACATTTTTTGAGACGTTAACTCTATCAGAAAAAAAAATTGGATACACTGAATGATAAAAAAAAAAGCGTCAACGGTCGTTGCATTACAAAAACGCAATCTTCAGTATCATGAAATGATAGATTAAATATCGTTGAAAGAAGAGCTAGAACCGTAGGCATGACAGTGTCTGTGATCGGTACTTTTTTCAAACACCTAATTCTCGAGTCCGCACAATATAAATCAACAAGTATAAAAATTAAATCTAAAAAAAAAAAATTCGAACATGAGGATTGTTAAAAAAAAAAATCGTGCACAGTTTGGCTGACAGCTATGACGTTGAAGTTTGCATCAGAGGAAGGTAACCAAAACTTTCCTTTTTATTCAATTGACAAATTTTTTGGTTGTCATTTTCTTTTCGCACGTTTTGTTTATGAGCCTCGAAAAAATAAGAAACTTTTCATAGTCCCAGACTAGAAGTAAATCTTGGGCGTTTCAAGTTAAATAAAGAGAGTTCCTTTGTATCCCAAGAGTGCAAACTTCGAGGTCAAAATATTCGCGATTACACGAAATTATAAAATTGACATAGAATGAAGTGGTTTTTTTTTTTCAATCTACAATTTTTCACATTAGGGCTAAAAGTAATGAGCAAACATTCATTTTTTGATCCATTAATATAAAGTTTTTTTTTCAAAGAGTTCAACAGAAAAGAAAATGATTTGCACTATAAAGATGCAAACTTCAATACCATAGAAATGGTTCAATAGTGAGTCACTTACGAAGTGCGCATTTTTCATTGCTCTATAAGTATATTACCTTCTTTAGCCAATTGTTTCGTACGCTCTTTAGAGCAGAAGATAAAAGAAAGGTAATATGCAATTACAGTGTATTTATATATCCATGTGTATAATATATACACTAGGACGATACAAAAAAAATCGCAATTGTTTTCGTTGGTTATTATTTTTGGATAATTTGTCGCAAAATAATGATGCAAGCGAGATTTGAATTAAAAAAAAAATAATAATAATAATAAATAATTCGTAATTCCAGAATGGTTCAGCTATTAGACGATAAATGAAAAAATGGTTTGAGTATTAAGATTTTTCCAAAGAATTCAAAATTTTAAAGATATTTTTTTTGCATCACCCCAATATATGCATACGTGCAAACACACTCCGCGAATAAAATGTCTCTTTAGATGTATGTGTATACGCGTATATTTAAATTTATATATCTTTATATGAACTGTATGCAATAATGGTATATTAATTAAATGCTGAGCCTTACGGTAATATGATATCTTCAGTTTTTTTATCTTTTCATAAACCTAATAATGTACATTCATAAAATATAAAAACAGTAATTAACTAGTATATAATAATATATATGTTATACGAGTATAGTTTTTTTTTCTTCATTGTTTCATAATACTATCCAGTGGATCTGGTACTTTTCTTTTTCTTCATCTCCAATGATTTATGTAATTTTAATTCTTTATTTTTCATAACTACGCGCGGGAAGGGAGTTCAGGGAAGAAAAAATTGGCAAGTCACAGACGTTCAAGAACCGGCCGGTAATCGATTATAAAGAAATAGAAACGAGAACACCCAGTTTATCTCGAGTAACCTGAGGAATCAATAACTCGACGTTTCTCATTTCCTTCTCAATGAAGAAAAAATAAAAAAAATAAATTTATAAAAGAAATAAAATAAACATAATGAAAAAAACGCGTGTCAAAAAGCACTGAAAAATATGTGGCCGATTCTCAAAACGTTTAATCGCTATGACAAACCCTCGCGAACTGTTTTCTAATTATATACAAAATCGACAGTTTTACGTTCATAATTTACGAATATAGTATGGATTACTTCTTTCTTTCAATAAATAATGATTTATTTAACGAGGAATAAACGCAAACTTGTCCATTTTGGATGCAATGCGAATACAGTTGCGATCTCTACTTTATTCTAATGTTTTAATTTTCTATCTCTTTTACGTAGAAACGGACGAATCTTCATGTTTGACTATGAAAATTTATATTCTATCGTATCTTTCTCCGGTTTGTTTTTTCTTTCTTTTTAGAAGTAACGTACATTTTAACGCTCGGATGAAGAATTGTGCTTAGCATTTTTCACCCTCGTCGTCGTCGATGGACCCCAATTTTTTTTCTCACTTTTTCTTGCGATCTTGCGTACATTTTGGACAGTACCACTTACCCTTCGGCTTGGTCGTTAATCCGACACACGCAAAATGGAACCACTCGATCGGACACTACAGAAAAATCATTTTTTCAAATTCAAAATCACAAGGGAACAATTTTCACTTTTTTTTTTGTATATTTGATAATTTAATGAATTCTGCATAGCTCATAGTCACAAATTCGCAAACAATTAATAAATAATTTCGTCTTTACGTTTAGTATATACAGTCGCTACCTCGCTTCTTGATATTTTGATGAATGTAAGATATAGCATTCAAGACATAAACATTAAATTGTAAAAAAAAAAAATCCAGTACTAGAAAAACAATTGAAACTAATTATTATTAATCGCTGTAGTCTAACTAATGATTGTGATTTTATTTTTTGAGAAATTTCAATTTTTCCAGTAGTTATGGATATTTGTAAAAAAAATATCATATTTAATTATTAATAGAATCTCTATCGCACTTCTAGTTTTGATGGCCTACTTTGAATTAAAATATTTACGAACAGTAAACATAAAATCATTTTTAGGCACAATTGCCAAGGTTCTGAACTCAAAATGTTTTCTTGTATACTCACATCAGGATTATCACAGCCAATCATTTCTCCATAAGAAACTTGATGACACAAACAATATGTTGGCTCGTTCGGGTCAACAGGCATATCCAGTACGTCGGAAGGATGCCCAAGCGAACTTGTTTCTGTTTGTGCTCCGCTCCCAACAGCACCGGTGGAAGTTGCGGATGTAACAGATCCTCCTTGAATACACAAAATGAATTAAACGCTATCAATTAGAAATTTTTGTTATTGGGTACAGTGAAACGATGTGTTCGGAATGAGAATAAGAAATCAGAACTACAAGCAAAATCGACAAAATTTTAAATTACAGTTTTTACCTTTTTTTTGTTTTTTTCTCGCTGTCTTTGATTCATCCTCGCTGCTTGCTCCGGTCGTACCTTTTTTGCGTTTTTCCTTTTCTTTAAGTTTCTTCCTACCTTTTTTACTGGCTCCGCTCTCTTCTTGAGTTCTACTACTGCTCAGAGCTTTGTCTTGAATTTCAGCTTCAAACCTGGCCAGATCAGAATCCAATCTTCTTATGTGTTTATCCACTAATTCATAAGTTTGTATGGCCAATTGGACTTTGTCATCGCCATACTCTCTGGCTTTGTTAAATAAACTTTGTATATGGCTGAGTTGTTCCTTGTTTTTGTCGTTTGATTCTTTTTTTATATTTTTTAAATAATCGTCTGCAAGTTTGTCTATGTCTTTCATGAGACCTTGAGCTCTGGCATCCAAATCTCTCATCAGAGTAAAATTTCTCTGCAATTCTATGGGCAAATGCTCCAGACCTGCAAAAACAGGCATCAAGTACAAGATCTAGATAAGTTAAGGGTCAATTTGAAAATAATAAAAAAATTTGAAGCGATTCAAAGAAGCAAGTAGCAATGAATAAAAGATCAAAAAGATGTTGAGTAACAGACAATTCACGGAGTTTGATTACAAAAATGAAAAATAAATTCAATTGCAGGGATGAGTTGAAGATTTAATAACATCACATCAACAAGTACAAAAATTTAAAAACATATATAGGATCAGAGATTTTCTAACAAATAAAAGATCGAAAACGTTACAACAACAAAAAATAGAAGATCGAAAACATTTCAAGACAACAAATAGAAAATAGTAGTGACATATATATATCGTAAAATACAAGTAACATAGCCTAAAAAAAAGACTTATTTACGTGAACATATGTGTCACTTACTGTCCAAATAATGTTCTAGATAGAGTGCAGTAGTCATTTTTTGGTCGTCTGACAATAACGATCAATGAAATAATATAACGAAGCCTCGTTAGCCTTAGAGGAAACGTCAATCTTACGGTGTAGTTTCCAACAAACGCATAACAGACATTTGTTCGTTGAAACGTCAATGCAAATCAGGAAGCACAAAATTTTGACGCAACATTCTTGAGATCCTTCAACGACTGATTCCTTCTTTTATTATTTCTTATTACGTTACTTTTTTTTCTTTTATTATTATAAAATGGTTGGTCGTAGAATATACAGCGATCGATGGCGGCCGTTTATCGTCACTTTTGCTGCGAAGTAAACTCTCTCTCTCTCTCTCTCTCTCTCTCTTTACGACGTGAAAGAGGTGAAGAAAATTTCCATGGTCGCCAATAATGCTGTGACAGTGAAGTTGCTGCAAACTTATAACTCGAATAATTCCAAAAAAAATCGTCCGGACCTCATGCAGTCTCCCAATTAATTATTTCATATGTTGAAAATTATAAAGTAAGATAAATATTTCAATAATATCACCATTTATAATGATAAAAACGATCAAAAATGCTGTGTGTGAACACCGACGGCGATTTGACCCGCGCAAAAACAGTTCCACAATCCAGTATTACCAACAGAGGCTCTTACTCTTCTGTTACCAACACAATCATAGAGAACGATTACATTTCAAAACGTCAATGACGTCATTGCTGTCCAAGTCATTCGTCGTTGTCTATTAAAGAATTGAGAACCTCTGCAAGAAAACTGAATCCTCGACGCGTTTTTTTCGTCTCGCGCTTATGTACGAGTATACGTGTTCAGTGTTCAGTTAACGATGTGTCGGTAGTTGGTAAAAGGTCATTCTGAAGAGTTATTATAATTGAAACAATAATTTTATCCAAAAATATCATTGTTTTACATAAAAAATAAAAAAACCTATTGCCATTACTTTTTCCGAGGTTTGTGCATACATAGTTTTTAATAGGAATAACAGAATTTATCTCATGTGTTACAAGTAGCTTTCAATTTTCTTGATCAACGAAAGAGCTTTGACAGATCTTCATATTTTTAACGTCGAATTTATGTGTTTCTCCTTTTAAGCTTTGGCTTTCCTATTCTATCGCGGTAAGACTGAAGACGTGGAGGAATTGATGATTCCTCTGCGATACTTGAAACGCGTGTTCCTGTCACTGAGTCCTGCAGTTGCTTACATCGATTATTTTATCAATTCTTATGTTGTCCACTCTCCGATTTGCGGGCTCGATATTCTTATCGGAGTGTTTCCTATCATTCTTTAATCACACATTGAGCGTACACGTAAACATACATATATATATGCACACTAAATATAGCAGAGAATGAATCAACTGAATGTATAGAGCTCGAACACAGTATTTTCGCGATTAGTATTGTTCGTTAATAGTAAATAATTTCCTCCATCGAATTATCAATTGTTCATAAAATCATTCGCAGCCTAATTATATGGGTTCAATGGTGTGGATTGGGACACCAATGTGCTCAAAAATTCAGCAATTGACAAACTTGCTATCATACAAACGCATCACAAATCAATCACTTTGTTTATCAAAATCAAAATCAAAATATATTATCGATAAATTACGCACATATTATATACAATTATTCAAAAATGATTAACGAATTGAACAAAAAAACCTGATTTTAAATTAATGGATTGAACTCTAGAATATTTTAGGATTTTTTATTTTTTTCCAAAATTCTTTATGATTTTTTCTATGACGGATATACGGTAAAATGTGAAGATTCAAAGATGAGTTTCCCAAGTTTTTTTTTCAAATTGCAAAATCTTGGCATTCTGATCCAATTGAAACTTTTGACCGATGAACATGTCATGAGCCATATCATTACTGATAAATGATAATTCAGTGTTAAAAATTTGCCATTATGATTACTTGATTCATGTTTTTTATATGAAAAATCATACTTTATATTATGTGACTTATTTGGTAAGAGTATCAATAATATCATTAGAGAATTGAAAAATTGATTTGAATTGCAGGTCAAAATGGTGAAACTTTACGCCCTTACTGTCCTGTACAAAGGCCCAACTTCGGCAACAGCACTGAAATGCGCTTACGATGTAGAATCATTTTCGTACTTTCAGAGAAGTAGCGTTAGAGAGTTTATGGCTTTTGTCAGTAAAACGATAACGGAGAGAACTCAAATAGCAGCTCGACAGAGCGTCAAGGAAGGAGGTAATTCTGTTAAATTCGCAGTTTAGAAACGTAGCATGAAAATGTTTTATTTCTTTCTGATTCTACAAATTTCCCTATTTTTCCGTCTACATTTATTTTGTCGCGTTCTAACAAAGAGCTATAATGCAGAAAAAATATAAATAATAAGAACAACAATGAAAATCAGCTGATTATTAATAACATTCAAAAGATTTTTTGAAATAGCAAAAAAATGTGCAGTGAACGACATGTTGTTTGAATTTATTCATTTGCACATCTCATTAATGATACAAAAAGAATAACAAAAAATGCAAGCCAATTTTACAGCCTGAATGTTGAAAAAAAAATCTTTAGTTTGAACGACTCAAAGTTGAATATCATGGTTGGTCTCAATTTCCTTTATTTCAAACTCATTTGCATAACGCTCGATCGAGCTTATTACCTACACAGCTAGAATTCTTCCTCATTTTCAGAATATATGTGTCACGTGTACGTCAGAGGTGACAATCTAGCCGGAGTTCTCATATCGGATCACGAATATCCAAACCGAGTCTCACACACTCTAATTACCAAAGTATTAGACGAATTTGCGGCTCGACATCCTTCGAACACGTGGGCAACATTGAACGAAGCGACCACCGACTTTCCACAAATTAATACGTACCTAGCCAAATATCAAAATCCTCAGGAGGCTGATTCGCTTACGAAAATGCAAAATAATCTTGATGAAACGAAGATCATATTGGTAAACATTGAATTGATTAGATTTCAATTATTGAAGCTGAAATATCGCATACTCTCAATAGTTTAAAGGGATCCCCCCCTTTTATTAAAATGTACAAACTACGAAATAATCTCGATAAAACGTATATCACGTTGGTATATTTATATTTAATTGATAAAGTCAAAATTCTTTAGATACAGTTTTTATCGATTAATAAAAAAAGAAATAATCTTTCTGAATCAGAACTCGTTTTGGTACTTGTAAATTACTGTAACTGAAATTTTGCAAGCTCACGATTCAGAGTTCTTTATAGACGTTTAAGACATTTTTCAAAAAGTAATGAAATGATCTCAACATAATGACGATTACGTTGATAAATTAAATTGAAGTTAAAGGCTTCCAATGCTTTGTAGCAAGTAAAATTTCGATAATTAATTTTTGAAAATTGTGAGGCATGTGTTAAAAAAAAACGGTGTTGATGGAAAATTAATATTGAACAAAGAATTTACTTCACCGAGAATCAAATTTGGAAAAAAAATAGAATGAAATCTCCAGTAACAAATCAGCGTTATTTAATTAAAATAAAAATTGATTTTAATCATTTCAGCATAGTACACTGGAGGCTGTACTCCAAAGAGGCGAAAAACTGGATGATCTTGTTGCGAAATCAGAAGGTCTGAGTGTACAGTCAAAGGCATTTTACAAGACGGCGAGAAAAACCAATTCGTGTTGCAGTTTAACAGCTTAATGAAAAATTAAAAGGATCGCGAATTAACAAAAATGAATTAATCACCTGTCATTCAACCTGCCTATCAAATGCCTGTTTGCGATTCTACAATAACCGTGAAGTAACCGACGTTAAATCAGGCGTTGTTGTACGTGGTAAAACCAAATGAAATGTTATGGGGCTGGCTTGATTATGGAGAATTAGCTTTTTTCGAAAATCGCTTTCGAGAACCGCTAATATCTTTGACAAATAAGATCGTAAACAAACAAAACAAAAAAAGATTTCAATGTTTAGCTAATATTTGGAGCTTCGAATTTTTGAGATGCTCGTCGGAGCTCGAGGAAGAAAATGTCTCAATCGTCTTTGTTTTCTTGCACGTTAATTAGGAGAAATCCTCATTACATATCTCCAGATTTTCTAAAAGAAAAAAATTTCAATTTTTCGTTTTAATTTTTTTTCCTCTGTTTGCAACAATTTTTCATCGATTTTCATTAATGACCAACATAACCATTAATCAGATTTTTTGTTTAATTATTCAAATCCAAAATGGAAAAAATCAAGTTTGAAAAAAATGTATTTTTGAACTGAATCATTCGCGGACATTTGCCATTAATTTTTTTAAATCTACATTCGAGAAACTATACCAAATAGATGATCAATGATAGAGAAAAAATTGTTTGAAAATTCCGAAGACATGTAAAATCCTTAAATAAATTGCCTCCCTTGTATACGTCGCAAGTTGTCAGATAACATCACTGCCGAAGTATTGGAGAACAAATAACAGTATTTTCGGGAAAATTGCAACGTAAGTTCCCACCACTTGATTTTTTCTTCCGCTCCGAAAAATTAACATAACGGTCCTAATCGAATTTCGAGATCCTTTGACTCGCTGCGGGCCCGTAGATAAAAAAAGAAAAATGTTGCTTTTAATTTTGTCCCTCGAGTCATGGAACTTTGTTGATGTTATGAATCGTATTATAAAACGAAAAGAAAAAAGAAGAAAGCAAATGTTAAAAATGTTGTAAACGTGACACAGTATTACATTCCAATCGAAAAAAATGTTTCCGAAACTATTAAATTCAGCTCAATAATTATTCACCTATACAACATTGTCGGAGATCTCATTATTTTTTTATGGTATTGAAATTTCGTTGAAATGCAAAGGAATTTTTTTCCCTTCTCATTTTTCAAACAGCTTTTTTTTTTCAATGTTTGAAACAATATACCAATAACAACAGATTCATATTTCAAAAACATTGAGAAAAAATATTAATGATAAAAAATATTCGCACTCCAATAATTGTTGTGGGTGGCTATTGGAAAAAAGTATAATAGTTTTTATTGAGCTTTTTTTTTAGTTAAAAAAAAAAAAAAAAACTGATCGACCACCTAAAAGAAATGAAAGAAAGGAAAATTTTATTGCAACGATATAAACTTCATGTGTTTTATTCATCATCATTCTCGAAAGGTTTTCTTGCCATTTAACAAGTCGCCATGATCAGTTATCTCTGCCCATTTCAACGGAATTCTCGAATTATCGAAACCCCTTGACGATCGTCTTTCCATTGCGAATTTGAAAAATACTAGTTGTGAAAAAAGACAAAGTGACAAAAAAAAATATACAGTTGCACAATGGACTGAATTTGTCCATAGTTTACGGAACGATGATTGTTACCCATCGTACATTATCGTATATTGATTCGAAGAAAAAAAAAACATGAATGCTATATTGATCGTTGAAAATGGAGAGTTTCTGTGTAATATATGTGTGGAATCGATGTTTATATTCCAGTGCGAAATCGTGAGGAAGTACGGTTAGAAATTGCTGAATAAATGCTACAAATGTTTGAAGAAATTATTTTTCGCTCGCTGATGAAGGATGGCTCGTTGAAAAGCGTTAGAGATTATTTTGCGTGGATGATGGAGTGCAATTTTTAGAATATTATTCAATAATTTATTCCATAATTTTTAAGTTCGTATCGTTAGAATGTGAAATTTTCAGTTTTGTTGGATTTCTGTTGCAATTCAATAGTCAAAAAAGTGCAAACTTCGAAATCAGTCTTTTCGTTTGCTTTTCAAAAGATATTACGAACAGTCGTACTTCCTTAATGTTTACATTTTTCTATCTGAGGAAAAGAGCGAAAAATAACCAATGAAAGGACTGACACAGTTCTCGATAGTGTCGATAAAACGATACGCGGGACTTGGACAGTGTATAAAATGTGTATTCAACTATAATGTATGTATAATACCATTCTATGTGTATAATACCTGAAATACTTGTATCCATTTATATTATATATCAAAAGAACGAAGAATTAATGTTTGTGCTTCTTCACTTTTCCTACGAACTCCAATGAGACTACGAATGTTATCGAGCAATCGGAGGTTCATCGAGATTTCTCAAACTTTTCAGGAACTCGGGCATGGAAAAAAATGATAAAGTACATTTTGGATTAAAATGAAGGCTGATTAACAAGACTCACTGGATTGTGAGTAGGAGAATAAAAACCGTATTAAATGCTAGTTGGGTGTTTTTTCTCTCAATTTGAGCCGTGTAAAAAAAGCAGTTTTCAAACAAAAATTTTGGCAGGGTGTCAGCTAGACAACAGTAAGACCCTAAGACCCTGCCAACATTTTGCAATGATTTTTATTGTGTAGCTCCGAAACATTTAGTGACATGCAGCGAAAATGATTTGAAACGTTGAAAAATTTGAACCACCCAGTGTTCCAAATTCGAGTTTAAATCATCTAACCGGCCATTTAAATTTCTTGATTTATAACATTTTTTCATGATAACGTTTTTGCATAAAATAATTTTTAAAAAATATGGATTCGTATGGATTTGAATGAAAGGAAATTCATTAAAAAAAACCAATTTATGAGTTTTCTTTTCTTCATATACATCGATGCATAACGTACACCGTAAATGACTGGTCGCTTCCGGGAAAAAATGAATTTCTCACGAAATTTTAACTACAACATTTGAGAGCTAACCCGCCAATATGCTCCCTGGCGTTTGGTAATATTTTTCTTTTTCAATTTTCTCTCTATATAAATTACATAAGTTTAGAGGTTTACTTTTCCTTTGGAACTTTGCTTTTTGGTTCCCAATCTTCGATGACGTGTTTTGTTTTAAACAGGAGGCCTTTGTCCAATCCCGGAACGTATCCAGGGTTGTAGCGTTCCGATGGAATCTGTCAAAAAAGAAGAAAAAAACAAATTATTACTTTTCGTAAAGACAAAACTTGTAACTCCTTAAAATAAGAAAAATAAATTTATCTAATATGTTTTCGTTTCAAATTACCCGAGGTTATTATTTTTTATTAGAATTTTAACTTGACTATAAGAATTAATTCAACTCAGGGATCTGTTGAGTTTGGTAATATACTTGGAGAATGAATTTTTGTTTTATCGATAAAAATGCAAATTGGATAATTTATTATTGTCAACTTACCTGTGCCATAAGTTCATCCCGAAATTCGTCGTCCTGTCCAGACACATAGATTTCCGGAACATCGAAACGAGCAACTAGGAGAGGAGCCAATAGCGCATCTCTTTGCATCGTATACTCATATCGTTTCTGATGGATAGCCCATTCAGGTTCGAACTTCCAATCGCTGAACCGCGAATCGTTTCTCTCGGCACGCTCGAAATCCAAACGCTCAATATCTTCAACCACTACACCAATGTCACCCTCCGTGCTCCAATCGTAAATCAACAAATTTCCAGAAGTCGTAACGGTCCTCAGATATTCTTTGTAACGACTTTCCAAATCAGTTAAATATGTGTCTGTCAGAGCTGGTGAATTTACCTCGTGCAAACGATTTCGCTTTTTTATGTTTTGCTGTAAAAAAAAAAACATTTTAGAGTAATCAAAAATATTCAATAATTTACAAATAAAATTAAATACTTCCAAGTACAAAACGAAATGTTATCAGTGACGAAATGGGTAGAGCTATATTGAAAAAAAGTTTATTCTATAAATTATTAAGCTTTTAAGCGATTGTTCTGCACTCTATAACGTTCTGATGGTTTTTTACGAATCATTTTGCATTTATCGCAAATATTTGAAAAATAGTTATTTTTTAATAGAGACAAAAATCATTCATTGTTTTCCTAATACACATATTTTAAAGCCGCTTTATTGCATGAAATGAAAAAAGTTAAATGTCGACAAACAACACAGCATCGTCTAGTAAATTGAAATGACGTAAACAGTTTGACAGTTCGTTCCCAGACTTTTTTCCCAGACTTTTTTTCCATAACATGAATCATCCCAAATGTTGAGAAAAGAGGAATCATCAATTTTGACCTGTAGCGAACAATGTAACGTAATGTGTAAAACCAAACCTTGATAACAGAAACTGGCGCATCCAAGTAAATAGTGAGATGCGGTTTTAGAAAATCATGAAGAGTGCCTTTGACCGCGCATCGATGATAGTCAAGAGCTAGTTTAGATACAAAGCCACAAGTAGCCATGGCTTCCATAAAAATATGATCGGTCCAAGGTGTACGTTGCAGAACGACTCCCTCACCAGTGGATAAAAGATGAGCCAAAGCTTCGATGTATTGGTGGCATCGCATAAATAACATAGCCAGTTGCATCGAGGTAACGTTAATGTGTTTTGGATTTTGAAGAAAAGTTGACAAATCATAGAACTGAGCGTTAACTGGCAACTTTGGATTGAGACTTCTCAAATCAAAACCATAAGGATTGAGCCACAACTTGTCAAAATTTGGTGGTGGCATGTACTTCATTTCCAATTCTTCTGCCAATTGCTTAGCAACTTTGTCTTTTCCAACTCCTGGCATTCCCTCGACAACAACAATTTTTGTATTGTCATCAAAGCGTTCCATCATCGGATCTGTATAGTAAGTCCATATCGTTGTTTTCTTGTGCCTGTAATCGTAGGGTGGTGGTCGAGGTGGCCTTCCTTGTCTGAGCTCTCGACCTGTTATCCCAGCTATTTGCATTATTGCCACATTGTGGCGTTTTGGCGGAGCCTTCAAAAGTTTGGAGAAATATTAATAAACCATATTTTCACACGTGTATATATTTTTGTATACTTATATTTTAAATCTGGAAAAACTTTAGGTAATTCCTTTGCAAAACTGACTTTTTCATTGCATTTTAAGGATTTATTAACATTGATTTGCAAGTAACTAATCCTGTTTTTTCATTTAATATATTCTTGTTAAACATGCCATTGCTTCATACTTCAATATTTTACGTTTTACAAATGGAAAAAGCTGTTTTTTTATCGAACTTGCATTCTTAGTTTAATTTTTTTTTAATGAATTAAATATCCAATAACTCGATATACTAGATTCGATAGAAATCTTTCATATTTTTCTTTGAAAAGTTGAAATAACTAGATGTTGCGGTTCTCTAAGGAATACTTCAAGTATTATTAACAGACCAACCAGATAAATGAATTCTACAATTTGTAAATTCAAATGAGCATCCCATGAGATGTTCCTCATAATAAAAAAAATAGAACAGGTAATATGATATTGAAAAAAAAGCTCGATACAATTGGAATATAGGGAAATTTATTTGATTAATAAAAAAATGACTTAAACATGTGGAGTGATTATGGAAGATTGAAGCTGCTTAGCAGTCTGTAAATATAAGAAAAATCAATTCTTTTACATAGAAACAACAGATTTTGCAATCTTTTGAAAAAACCATAGCTTAATTAATTCCGGATTCTGAGGTTATAATTCGTGATTGCAGTATAAATTATAAAAATTACTAATGAATTTATTAGTGAACGAAATTGATATTTATTTTCGTGCAGCCAGTCAACTCAAGTAACTTCCCGTCAAATGTAAATATGTAACTTATCAAACTCGTGCATTCATACACATATTCGTATGAATCAAACACTTTTTGACAATTATTCTCGAAGCTTAGAGAATTTGTTGACTTCCATTAGGATGTTGAGGGTGAAAAATTTTCATACAAATCCTGAGGATTTCTGACACGTAATTGAAAAAGAAAACGTATTGAAGATTTTTTCAGAGTAAACACTAACCTTACATAATCCGACGAGCAATGCAGTCGAATTGAAATTCGCCAGGCCTTTAACCAGCACCGACGCCATATTGCTGATAAACGAAACAAGGAATGAATTTCATAAAGTCAAATATAAATAAAATTATAATCCAGCTAGACGAGAACTGTTAAAATGATGGGAAATACTAAAAAAATTGTTACCCAGTGTCTCGATGAGGCCACCGGCTGAAGTCAGCCGCGCCTGGTGTGAAGATGATATATGACACAATACGAGAACCGTAGTTACCAATGTATTTCATTGGTTTTTAGTAAAATGGTAGCACTGTTCACTTCACATGCTTTTTGGCGGAAAATTTATGTAAAACTTGAAAATATTATTATTTTTAAATGCTAAGCTTTTTATCAATGTATCTGATCTTGCTTTTAGTGTTTTATAAACTTCATCGATTCCTACAATGGCATTTCACCTTTCAATCAAATTAAAGAATGATCATTATTATGAAAAGCATACTTTTTATGAAAGTAAATTTACATTCGTTATCTCTATTATGGTGGATGAAAAATGTCATGTGGCTCGTTGAAAATACTACCGTGATGTTTTTGTCAATGAAGAATGAAATCTTCTCATTTTTCATTTCCAAAAAATTGACGAATTATAATGTTTATTTTCGTTTAAACATTTATATTTATCAATTTTTCGGGATTCTCGTACGAACTCGACTAGATGTCATATAACAATAAACAATACACTGACGTGCTTATAAACAATTGGAAAATGGCGTGCAAATTTTTCAAATTTCGTTGCGAATATTTTCCCGTAAAGTCAACACCCTCTATCGTCAAAATTTGAAATTCATCCAGTTCAGTCTCTCTATCTTTTACTGTCTCGAAGCTATGTTCAGAGTACTGGAGAACGAAATCGGGAATACTTCAGTGTCCTCAGTGAGTGAGTATTACTCACTGACAGTGTACGCGGCACACTCGTGCAGTACGGTTAGTGAACGGTGAAGAGATGAAGTGCTCTTTACTTGTCACATAAAAAAGAAGGTAGGGGGGGGTCGGAAAAAAGTGAGTCTAAAGGGGGTCATTATTGTAACAAAGATATAATAAGCTTCGTCGCAATGATGCAGAGCAGTGTTAAAATACGTGCATCGAATTAAGAAGCGAATAAATCTCATATAATCCTCGATGAGCCCTTTCGAAGTGTCGTATGAGTCGCGAGAACTCTCGAAAAACATTTGATACATAGCCGGAAAATCCATCAGCACTTTTTTGCATAAAATTAAGAAACACCGCTGAATTTTTTGCGTCCCTCAATTGAATTTCTGTCATCGAAAAAAAAAAAAAAAAAAAAAAAAACGAGGCACGAAAAAGAACGAAAGATAAAGGAGAGTACAAGAAGACGAGTAGATGGTAATAACAGAAGAGGCTGGGTTCTCTCGTTTTTGTTTGAACGCGAGAGAAGAAGCGAGTGAGCCTGACGCAGCCGGCGGGTTGAGGGGAAAGAGAGTATTGGTAGAAGTGGGGGGTGTAAAAGAAGTCGTAGCAGGGAGAGAGGGGCGGAGAAGGAGGAGGAAGGGTAACCGAGAGCAAAGAAAATGAGGGTGGTTGGCCGGAGACCACGAGACAACGTAACAAGGGGATGAAAACGTCGAAGATGTGAAGGAAACGTGATATCGGAGTCTTGCGACGAGACAGACGAAGGGGGTAGGGCTAATAAAAGAAATAAAAGAGCAACGAAAAAAGAAGAAAAAAAAAAATAGAAATAATCGAGAAAAAACGAGGAAAGGTTATATTGAGTCGCGTGCGTTCCCGAGTGAAGTGATCGACATACTAATCACAATAAAGAGAGACTTTTTTACGATCGAGTCTGTGTCTGTGTAACGAATAGTGTGTGCCTGTGATCCTGTGTGTTAAAATTCATGTGCGTTTCTTGTCTCGGGTGTCACCGGGAACGTCGTGGGACAGACCGGGGGATTCGTGGAGGGGAGGGGTACGCCGGCGTTTCATGTCCCAGGACAAAACTTCAATCAGCCTGATCCTTGAACATTTATTGTTCGATAGATCGTACTTTAGCCTCTTCTTGCAATGGGTGAGTGTGTCCCTTCTTACCATCGTCTTAAATGAGACACCCGCTATTTATAATTCTAATATTCTATTTAAGGGCCCTCCCCCCTCACCCCCTCTACCATTCTGTTTCTCAATAGGAGGGAACTGCGGGGCGTGCCCCCCTCGCGATACTACTGAAGAGGGGGGAAATGTATATAAAACGAAAGAGAGAGAGAGAGAAAGAGAGAAATACGACATGGTTATAGGGATAACTTTACTTGAATTTTTATACAAGTTCTCTCTTCTCTCGAGTCTACGCCGATCCCTTGTGTGTTTTAAACCCCTCTGTGAGAGCACACACTTTGTCTCCTCAATTCTCTACACGCACGACGTGTGCGAGATCAGTTCGAGATTCTCGTCGAGGGTTTTCAACACATGCCACTACGCCGGACTCAGACAGTATATATATATATATCGTTCGATTCTCCACACAAGATGAAAAAAACCCTATTCTGTATATCTCTACTATTTCGTGTGTAATCGAATATCCTGTTCGAAAAAAAAAAAACGTTTGATGTTACAGTGTTTAGTTTTTCGCTCATGTCTTCTTTCGATATTCAGCCATGTTTCAAACGTCATAACTATTTATTTTCACTGAATTTTTTTTTTTCTATTTGTCGCAAGCTTGAACAAAAATTTGTTTGTGGAAAATCGTGAAAAACTTGGTGTGAAAAAATGGTTTCTCTTTTTTGCTGAAAAATCCTGGAGTAAGCTGGCACAATTTTAATCTACAAAATAAATTTTGCGATTTTCCTTTATATACGAAATGCTGAAGACTTGTCCCCTGTTAAAAAAAAAGTCTTATTGATTCTGTAAAGTTAATAAGAGTGGGAAAGTTTTAACATCTTGTGCGGTAAATTAGAGCGTTCATGAAACATTTTCCCTAGATATGTTAACCGATTTTATGAATAAAATTTCTTGAAAGATTCAAATGTTGATAAAAAAAATCGTGAAATTCACTTCATCCGATTAAACAAAAAATTCAATTATTTGAAACGGAAGCAAGTAAAAGTTGTTTCATTTTTTTTTTCATCGGAATCAGGACTATTCGTTTATGTTGTCGGTAGAGATTAAATTTTCGTTATACCACGAACGCGTGCAGTGAACGTAGAGCCTCTCAAAGAATGGGAGAAAGAAAGTTGATTTTAAATGAACATCAGAACTGATTACTACTTCCGGTCAAAACAATAAGTTCACTTGGCGTTAATGGATTTATTATTTCTTCATTTTTCTCATTACCCTCATGAGAAGTAAAAATTAATGAGAAGGAGAAAGGGCACGAGCGAGAGAAGTTTTCGTTCAAAGTCAAAGTTGACGACTTCCGGTAGAAAAAAATTGAGCAATAATTCGAGAGCACATTCACTCAGATTTATCAGTGCTCGTGTGAATCCGAATTATTTTTCCATTTTATTTATTTTTTAATTCGCAGTCAGACATCTGAATTTGTTATTGATTCGTAGAGTACATAAGAATTTTTTTTTCTCTCACAGATCAACGAATTTGTATGAAAATCTGCAGAGAAAAATTGGTTTTTCTAATCGTTTTGAATGAGAAAATAGTCGATTGTCAGTTTTAACCTAAATTTTTAAACTTTTATCTCCATTTATTAGTCTACGGATGAATCAGCTTTAATTAAAAGTACAAGAAATATTTTATCATTTATTATTAACAAGGACATACGAAGTCTCCAAGTATGTGACGTTTATATATGACACAGAATACAGAAGTATCTCGTACGCGATCATGTCAAGCGCTATCGGGTGTCAGACCAGTCGGTTTCCTTACTCGTATTTTTCCCTCTCTTTCTATATACATATATATTTTTGTGTAAGTGTATACATAGATATGATTATCCTCGAATTATCTCTACATGCAATTCTTCATAAATCTTTTTATTTCGTAAAACATCGTTATATATATGCTCTCTCGTTGAGAACATATGTATCACGAAGGATCGTGATTTTTTTATTTTATTTCAAATAATGCTCTCTAACTCTTTTTCATCGCCACTAGATGGCATTCCGGAACGTATACTTATAAATGTTACTTTCTTCGAGTCGCACGCGATGCGCATTCGAGTAAATTTATGATATGGACGATTCCGGGCCAAATTGGCAGGATTCTGAAATGTTTTTTTTTTTTTTTTCTATCGTTGATATTCAACGGAATTTCGTCATATTCCTCGGACGTTATTCGCCGATTTTATCGCTGAATATCAAGAATAAAATATAAGAGCTAATATATTAATCACGATATGAATCTTTGAAAAGAAATCGATGGTCGATAAAAGTACGAAGACCTTGAGGTCGATCTAGAAAAAAAAAAAAAAAAATATCAAAAAAACAGTTTCTAAGAAAAAATGACGAAAGTAAATATTTCAAAGAAATTATCCTCCAACTCTAGAATCGTCATGACTCTCTTCTCTGTCATAAAAAAATAAACAAAAACCATACGAAAAGCAATTGAAATATAATGAAATAGTGATTTTAGGGGTCAAGGACCTGTCGCTTTGACTCGGAATGACTCGTATATCGACAGACTGCAGAGATGGCGCGCGGGTCTCTCACGAGGAAAACGCCAGTCGTCTCTTTTCTTGACGTTTCCTTCGATGCCCGTTCGTTCTTCTCAACGGTTTAGTTTGTCAGTCGCCACTTGGCAGCGCCATGTGATTGAACCGTCATGATAGATTTGATTATTTCTAAGCGATTAAAAATATGCCCGAAATCTAATGATTTCTTACATATTTCTATGAATATATTTATACACAGAGAAATTTTGCCTATTTCTTTATACATTTAGTAGTTTCGTCTCGAACCAGAACATCGATCTTAATCGACGATGACTTTTTCTTGCGGTGCATTATGCTCGAGGACGTTGTACACGTGTACGTATTTATAAATATGCGCTTATTGTTTAGTCAATTTTTTTTTTTTTTTTTTTTTTTTTCAATTGATTCCTTTCGATATAACAGCAACGATACGCTCTCTTCTCATACTATCATCATCGAAGTAATTCGTGCCAAAGAGAATCCCGGGAATTTTCCACGGGAACGAGCGGGATACGAGTTTTTTTCTTTTTTCATTAATCTTTCTTTAACATTTATTTACGTAAAAATTGATCATTGCCAATGATATAATTGAGATTTTCTATTTTTCGACATTAAGATTCTTTGGTTCATTGAATTTTGTTGTTTATCTTTTTCCTTTTTCCTTTTTTTACTGATTTCTTATATCGGCGTATTTAGTGATCGGCCAAATTGCAAAATTCCTTTCGTTCACGGTATAAATTAACTTTCCCGATTTCCGTTGCATTGGAAAATGATTCATTTCGTTCCATTCTCTAATTTTTCTTTTTTTTTTTCTTTTTTTTTTTTTTCTTTTTATGTAGTTGTGATTTTCCACGAAAAGGCAATCATACGCACATGATGCGAAATGCATGTTTCTATACGATGTTGACATGTGCATGCAATACGATTTACAAATTTCGTTAGCGTTATCTATTTTTGAATAAAAATTAAAGGTACGAGATAGAATCGAATTTTGTTTTTTTCTCTTGTTTTTTAAAATATTCAGAAATATATTTAAGTGAAAAAAACACTGGTGGCTGAGATGCTAAGTCAAGAAAACGAATAATAATCGGAAAAACCTTTCGTCAATAGACTTTATTACATTGAAATTTTTCTATTCGACGGAGTATGTAAATATTTACAAGCAACTTTGAATCAGAGTGATCGATGTCCCAAAAAAATGACTGATTTTTTTTTTTTGGCTAATTGTCACGAAAAGAAAAATTCTGAAAAAAGAAAAGAAAACATTTTCTTCATTTTCAACCATGCAATTATCGAAATCGACTGAATTTTTTTAATTTTACAGAATTGCATTTTGCATAATTGTAATAGAACGAGAAATTTCTTTTATGAATAAATAACGCTTAAACTTGATTCATCGTTTTTAGGCTACTCGAATTGAGAACCGAAAATTCATATCGCGCTGTCAAATTTGTTGGTGGATAATATTCATTGAAATTAAACAAACAAAAAAATGATAAATTTTCCTTTGCTTATAAACGAACGAAACTTTAAATGAAATTTTCATTTGAACGCTTTATTGACGAGAGGTTATTTTGTCGATATCTCGACCGATATTTCGTTCACTTTAATTTCGTTAGTATTCATACGTATAAGAAAAGTAGCTTGGAATTTTAAAGGTTGTTGAGAGAAAGAAATTGTGGCGTTGCTCGTTTGTTGGCTTCAATACACGTATATTCACACTTTTATAAACACACGTATACACACGACGAATAATCGTATTTTCACTCGAATGTAGGCATATAATTGAACCACATAAAGTATATTTATGCGTATAATTTTCTTTTTATTTTCTCTCATTTGCAATTCTCAAATATTTGCTTTTCGTTCTGGCTCTCTGTATGGCTCTTAACAAAAATAAATAGATAATAGTATCTGTAGGTCGTACTCTGTGTGTAGTAATTTGTCTTTCTCGTTTCGTATGTACGAGACACTACTTCATCGAGTTAACCGTTTAGAAAATAGCAAGCTGTTACAATTCTTATTACCATATATAGGTTTGCTCGTCCAAAGTCGATCCGTTCAAATGAATAATGAATAAAAAGTAACTAAAAGCGAAACGCTTTAAAAAAACATAAATTATCCGAGGTTGCTTCATTCTCTAGTACATTTTATCATATTTTTTTTCCTCTCTTTTTTTAATTCCTTTCATGCTTTTACGTTTTTTGAATATTTTTGTCTGGTTCTCTCTTTTGCAGACACCCAAGGTGGAATGGCTCGCAATACCGGGCCGGGACTCTACGAGTTCCTTATGGAGGCCGAACTTCAGCAATATTATCCGGGCATACGGGGTATGTATTTTTTTTTTTTCTAATTTATTTATTTAATTTCATTATTTCAAATGAATTTCACCAGAATTTATGGATCTGATTTCTGAAACTTTTTCGGACTTGCAAAAATTCTTAAAATTCTTTGTGATTTTTTTTTTTTTCTGAGCCGAATATTTTGTTCGTAGTTCAATGTAAATTTTTGAGTTCCTTTCATGAAGAATTATCGAAGAGAAACTTTGACGAAAAATTTCGTTACTATGATGAACTCTTGAAATATTGAACGAAAAAATGAAACGAATTAAAATCGAATATTATACACAAAATCAAACGCAGGTGAATAAAAATACTAAAGCAAATAAAAACGTTATTAATGAAGTATGAAAATAAAAAAAATAAAAATAAAAAGAAAGAAATTCAATGAAATAAGAGACGAAGAAAAAAAGAACGGTAAAATGCATGAATTATTGATAAATTTTCAAGAGCGTATGACTAACTATGTCCTTGAATGATTCTTAACTCGCTCCAATATCTGACCTTCGTGCAATTTCTTTTCTCCTCGCACTCGTTCTGGCCGTAACCAACGGGCTAATTCAGGGGTCGAAATGCCATATAATTAACGACTCATTGCTTCTCCATGGACGACAAAATATTGGAGTATTATCGTGGCTGTTGAAAAGTGAATTGTTTTTTTTTTTTTTTGTTTTTTTTTGTTTTTTTTTTTTTTTTTTTTCATAGTCCCTGTGATGGCCTGGATCTGTGATACCTCAAATAAAGAGCGCGAAACCTTTGAAATGCGAACGATAGACGAAGAATATTTTGAGTAAAAAATTTTGAATCGTGGGGACTTTTTTTTCAATTTTTTTTAGTTAAACTTACTTTTTTCTCGTGTCAGAAGGTTCCTTGGTTCGTTCATTAATTGGATAATTTTTGTTTAATTGTATGAAAAGTACAGACTCGTTTGTTGAAGCCCTATAAAATTGTAACGTTAATCTGATAATTCAATAATTATCGTTTTTTTTTTTTATTTTCAGAAGAATGTATGATGCGCGTTGTAGTAACGATTAATTTTGAATTCCAGGAGACTTGAAGGTCCAGAACACAGCCCAGCTGAAGTACGTAACCGAGGAAGATTTGAACGCGATAGGAATGAGCAAGCCGGAAATGAGACGTTTGAAAAAGTATTTCCAGAAGCATTTTCCGCAGAATTATTTATCAAAATTCAAGAAGATGCTTTTACCAAAGCGAGAGGAACAGCCGGTTGGAGGGTTGGGAATGTTGCCTGAGGAGAAGCAGGAAAAGCCACCGATAAGAGTGCCGAACAAGCACATGATACCAGCGGATGCGATAATAGTTAACAAAGAATTGGGAACCGGTGAATTTGGTGTGGTCCAGCAGGGTGTATGGACGAACGACGGAGAACGAATACAAGTGGCAATAAAATGTTTATCACGAGAACGAATGCAAAACAATCCAATAGAATTTTTGAAGGAAGCTGCGATAATGCACGCGATAGATCACGAGCACATTGTGCGTTTGTACGGAGTAGTATTGGACACTAATTCATTGATGCTCGTAACGGAATTAGCGCCGTTGCGCTCGTTGCTCGAATGCTTGAAAGAACCAAGCTTGCGAGCGAGTTTTCCGGTCTTATCGCTGTGCGATTTTTCCGTACAAATAGCTGATGGTATGCAATATCTCGAAGCAAAAAGATTGATCCATCGCGATCTCGCAGCTCGAAATATTTTGGTATTTTCAAAAAACAAAGTAAAAATATCCGATTTTGGTTTATCACGAGCATTGGGTGTCGGCAAAGATTATTATCAAACGAATTTCAATGTAAATTTGAAACTGCCAATTGCTTGGTGCGCACCTGAGTGTATATCTTATCTCAAGTTTACATCTGCTTCGGACGTATGGGCTTACGGTGTTACATTATGGGAAATGTTTAGTTACGGTTTTCAACCCTGGGCGGCATTGACCGGACATCAAATATTGGAAGCGATAGACGAGCCTAATTTTCAACGTCTCGAACAACCTGATTGTTGCCCCAAGGATTATTTCACCCTTATGCAACAGTGCTGGCAACACGAGCCTGGCAAAAGGCCTAAATTTACTGAGCTCATTAATTTGCTGCCGGAGTTGAAACCGGAACAAGTTCAGGCCGTTCAGGACAGCTCAGAATTGGGACAACTCTCATATCGTCAAGGTGACGTTATAACTGTTTTGGATAAAGGCAGCAGTAATGTACTCTGGAAAGGCGTTTTGAACAACGGCAAAACCGGATTTTTCAATCCAGCCCACACGATAGCTTATTTAGGATCTAATTTGCCGAGCAACAAACCCGGCGAATTTTCACGGGGCGATGGAAAAAATGTCTTTTCGTCACAGAGACGGAAAATTCGTACTGATATGATCTCCTCACCCCAAGGTGATTTCAAACATACCGGTCACGTCGGTCTCGACGGAGCTTATTTCGGTGACATAAGCTTTCTCGGTGGCAAATATCCACGTTTACCGAGACAGATAGTCACACCGTACAAACCCCATGAGGACGTTACGGATAATTCTAGTCAGGTTCTGAGTCAAGATGGTAGACCCGTCGATACGGTCAACGAATCGATAAGGGATAGCAGAAATATGCAACATTTGCAACACGATCCTTCCAGCAAACATGGTAATACACATTCACCCTCGTTTCATTCACGACAATGATAATATTCACAAAATGTCTAATATAATTTTCAAAGTATGACGAAATTCAATTATTTCCGATAAATTTTTTTTTTTCTACTTTTCAAACGTGCTTACCAAATAAAAGTTTCATTCGTTCTTGATCCTGGTTTTTCATAATTTATATTAATTTACTGTTATTTGAACTATAAATATATTCAATGTATACGAAATGAAAGAACTGCTGATCAAATAAACTTGATTGTTTTAGAGAGTTTATGGTCAGATACGAGCTCGGAAATATCACATCTTGGTAACGTTGGTAACGCGAGCAAGCAATCCATGGGATCGAGTATAACAGGAAGTATGGATACCGTTGGAGCCGATCACGAGTATCACGAGATCAGCGACGAGGAGAATCAAGACAGTCCACTGAGATTTGACAAATCGTTGAATTTCGACTTTGGCCCGAGTCTCCTTGACGAAATGGACCAAATGTTCAGATCTTTAGGTTCGTTTCTCACACAAAGTCCTTCAATAAATTTCGAACCTTTATTTCGTACGGAAGCTCTAAAAATACATTATTGATCGGTTCGAACGAACTTCAAAATTCATTTGGATATATTTGAACATGAAACTTTGTGAATTTAAAAATCATTTTTTCCCATACTTTGGAATAGACCACTTAACGCGATCAAGAATTTTTTTTATTGTCTCTTTTGCTTTCGTTCGTCACAAATAAATCATTTTTAACAATAACTTCAATATGATTAAACAAAAATAGAAAATGAAATTTTAAATCTTCAATGCTGAGCGTTGTTCAATTGTTGTCGAAATGAATCCTCAAAATTTTTTTAGACTTGTCGAACCAAGAATATCTAATCAAGAAAAAATTCGTTCGTCAATATCCGTCAAATTCGAAGAATACAAATTTTAACGTGTTGCCATATTTTAGCGTTGCGCGATTTAAAAAAAAAAAGAGCGATTTTTTTCTTTTCTCGCTGATCGTGCTGGGTAACTAAGTATATGAGTGATGGCGGAAAAAAAAAAATACAAAAATCAAAACGACAATATTTTCAGGCACTTCGCCACCACCGCCGCCGCCGCCTGGTCATCCGGTGTCAACGGAGCACGAATCAAGCAACGCTCGAAACGAGCTTCGAGAAATACAGGCGAAACAATGCGGCAAAAAGAAACAAGCGACCGTGAGTCCGAAAAACGTATATCGAATTTTCTTCTTTTTCTCTTAATTTTTTTGAAGAATACTTTACTGTTTTTTTTTTTTCTCCAATTGTTTATTTCATTACGTTTTTGAAAAATTTCTTTTATTCACCATCACCGTGTTTAGAAAACGTCTTGATCACTGTATCGCATCCTATTTTACGTTGCTTTTTATGTTTATCGAAACCAAGCCTCCTCATGACGATGAAATATCGATGTTTTTCATTTGATTTGCGTGTGTATTTGAACAAGATTCCATTATTTTCTTAACGATTATAATTTTGAAATTTGTATCGTTCCACTGCGGGCTAATTTCCTTTTCTCGGTCCAAGATTGAAAAAATAAACACAAATGCAATAACGTGAAAAAATGCTGATCGAAAATAAAAGAAAAAAAAAAGGAAAATTATGCCCCAAATCGACGATGTGAACTTCGATTAAATTTTATTAATTTTGATATTATACTCATTTTTATCAGTTATTAATATTTTTTTCTACATCATTTAAATAGATTAAATTTGTCGTTGCCATCGACTAGATCTTCTAGAATTGGCATAGCGACCGATTAGTGCGAATGATCTTAGGATCTTGCTGATCTTTAGATGTAATATATATTTATACAAATATTATTTTGAAATAGATCGAAACGACTTTGATCCCCAACACGCGCAACAACATTAGCAATCATCTTTCTTTCCCATCCGCGTTTATATTATATTGACAACAGCGAAGGATAAAAAAGAAACGAAGGAAAGAAAGAACAATTGGAAGAACAAGAAAAGTTGAAAGCGCAAATGAAATGTTTGGACGTTAAGTTGTACCAGCGGTGGTAAAATATTTTCCTGCGTTTAGGTGAAGCCCATCTCGGCGGCAGATCAGAAAACTCTCTACTCGGCTATTGCCATGGCGCAGGAATTGACAGCTCGTTCCATGACCGATCTTGAGCATCCACCGGAGTCACCTCGCACACCTGCGAGTCCTTCCAGGCGCAGAAAGTTCTCTTTTAAGTTGCCACATCAACACAGTCCAAAACCTGACAGACGACACTTTTCAGAGGAAGCCGCCAGTATACCTGACATCCAGGTACATTATACAATGTTTTTTTTTTGTTTTTTTTTTTTTTCCTTTTATCATTTATTCATTTGCATTTGATTTTAAACTTACAGTCATTCCATTCAATATTTTTTATTGTTCTTTTTTAATCATTTTTCATTTGTACATTTTTCCGAATGTTTAAACACCGTAGTAAAAAAATTATATATTTTCAAATCTTGTTAAAATACTCATAGACCGCGCGATACTCAAACGCGTTTCTTCTGTTCTTTCTCGTAACAACTTTTTTATTCAAATTTCTCTGAATTATTTCTCAGTTGTTACATTTTTTTTAGATTTTTATTACAATTTTTCAATTTTGAAACTATCATTTGAATGTTTTCTTTTTTCATGTATATTTTTGCGCGATTTTCTGAGATGGAAAATTAACAAAATTAACAGAACACATTTGACTATATTTTTTCTTAGAATCAATGTTTTGAAAGCAGACTCAAAGACTTCTTGAAAACTTCTTAAATAAATCATTTTGTTGCAAATTCCAACGAGTTTTAATTGTAAATAATTTGAACGCCGCTAGTTTCGCATATCAATCATCGAAAATTGTAGTGCTACAAATTTTTGTGGTGGCCAAAAAAACCCTTTGAATAATTTCACGTTCGGTATTTTTGACAAGATTTATGTTCATGTGTTCTTGACAAAATCAAAGAATTTTCTAAAAAGTTCAAATCCAAATATTATATTTCAATATCACTTTTGTCGAAACGGAAGAAAAAATAATGTTAAATATGCCTGCAATTTTGCTGTTCACAAATAATTAAAGTTAAATTAACCAGTTTCATAATTGATTCAATTCTACGATCATAATTTTTGTATTATTTATAATTATTTTATAAACATTCATTTGTTATATCTTATTACATTTAATTTTCTCTTCACAGCGACTTTAAGTTGTATTCATTACATTTGATTTCTAATAACGAAACTATGAAATTTTATTTTATTTTCAATTTTTTTTTTTTTATATACATTGAGCCACTCATAATACATAAAACGTACAAACATCATTACTCACCAATTATTATCACCATCATCAACATCGTCTTCACCTTGATTCATGAAATATTCATTTGACGTATATAAATCGTTCGAGAACGAGTCATGTCGTTGAAAAAAAAAAAGAAACGAACGGATAATAAAAAAGCGAATTCTCGAGCGGCAACGCTCGGATGCTTTTATCAGCGTTGATCGTTAATCGTTATGGAACGCATCGTTAATTCCTGGTGCCAATTAGAAGTCTATCGATGCAGCTATATTCATTTCCCATTTTGTCTAACCAAGTATATGAATTAATATGTTTTCTCTTAATCAATATAGATTCAATCTTTGTACAAAATATTTACGCCAAGATGACTAACCAATTTTCGAAAAAAATTCTAAATTTGTTGAAAGTTTTGTTTTAAAGAGAAAAAAACTACTAATTTCGTTGAATTCATACATTTTTATTATTATTGAATAATTAAACTTTGGAGGAAAAACAAGATCAAAATTTTGGTTTTCAATTCTACAGACGATCGAATCGTTCCATATTTGGAGTTTTATTCAAAATATTCATCGAATATTTTCCGAATAACGTAATTTCCGCTTAAGAAAATATTGGTGGACAATTTTACAGATGAATATTCATAATTTCTTTAAATTTCTCCAATTATCCCCGAGAGTTTTGTCGCAACATTTTTTCGAAAATTGGTTATACGCATTGCCGTAAAATTTTGCCCATGTATTTTGAACAGCGATGGGCGAAGTGATGTTTTTTAGTTACATTTAATCAGAAAGAATTGCAAACAAAAAAAAATTGAAAACTATTCACTATGTAACTGAAAAATATGAAATTTTGCTCATTTTTGTAATAAAATAATTAAGCTGTTTTTATCACTTTTCTCAAATTTCTGTCATGGATGAAAGTATTGGTTGCTGTGCTAAGAAATATCGAATCGAATTCTTTTGGCAGAGGGATTGTATCACTAAATTCTGTTTATTCCTTCAAACTTTCAACTACTGCCACCAATTTACGCGTTTATATTCATTCATATTAGCAAAAAGTATGAGTATGAAAAGAACTGAACATGATCAAGTTTTGTTTAGACGATTTTTCAATTATCGGACAAAGTTTCCTAATGAATGAATAATCTTATTGGAAACAAAAATTTTTGAAAACGAAAAACGACTCCAACGTTTTTGAAAATTGTGGAAAATGTGCGCAGGTAGGATCTGTATTCTTTTGAATGATGTTGAATTCGCAAATGTAAAAAAAAAAACCCTCAGGATTCCATTCGAAAAATCTCTAAATAAAAAAAAAAACGAATTTTAGCACTTCAACGTACTTCCGTTCACGAGAGAAAGAACAACCGTTTTTCATTTCGAGTCATACCCTTGAATATAAATGTTTTATATAACATATAATCGTTGTGTTCTCTTGTACTAATGATATAAATCTTTATGAACTGATCGCCGTCCCTAAAGTTCGTGCAGCATTTACTAACCAAAAGTAACTAAACCGATTCCGTCCTTACTCCAAATTCCCATCTGATTATTTACTTGATTTATTATTTGATTTATTTTCGATCCGCATTTTCTTTTTTTTTTTCATTTTTGTTACGCGATTGGTATATTGTAATTTTTTTTTTTGATGCACGAAATCGATCGCATTGAAAAATTCGAATGAAAATTATGAAAACAAATTTTTGCACGGTTTTCTGAAAATTTGGCATGAAATAAAAAAAAAAAAAAAAAAAAAACACGTAACGCGTGTGTGAATGTGTGAGAATGTTTTTTTTTTTTTTTTTTTTTTTTTTTTTTCAAATATACACAAATCGTATGACCCAGTGGTTGTGTTCGAGTTTGCAGTCATTATCATCAACCGTATCTAGCATAGAATCACTCGGTGCACCATCGACCTTGAAGCTTCCATTGTGGGACAAAGCGTCAGCAGAATTTTGTTTTGCCAAGTCTCGTGAATTATTGACGAAACCGAGCGCCTGGACATCGTACATGGACGTGGAATTCGACACTCATATATTGGACAATGCAGCAACGAAACAAAATCTCGTTAAATCGACGGAATTTCTGGAAAACGGAAACGCCCGAAAAAATTCAATAAATTGCAAGAGTCTCGTTGACATCGAGAATCAAATGAAACCGACCAAAAACGGTCAAGTGTTATTCAGTGTAAACACCAATTTTGATTTTCCCAGGGAAGCCAAAAGGGTCTCGACGAGTTACGTCGATCGTTATTTTGAGCAGCCAAAATATTTTGAGGACGAGCTAACGATCGAGTGTCCTGGTAACAATGAAAAAGCAGCGTATTTGGAGGATGAAAAAATGGAAAAATATGAAAAAATGAATAATTTCGAGCAAACTGGAAGAAGCTCCTTTTGGTCGAATTTTCAAGATCGAAGTCCAACGATTGGTGAAAAAATTTCAGGTCCACTAGGAATAGTAGGAGGAGGAGGAGGAGGAGGAGGAGGTGGTGGTGGTGGACAAAACAAAATAACGAACAACGAGACGAGAGAAACGAGTTTTGATGGACAAACGAACGAGGAAAGCAATATCGATACATCGAAAGAAAAAACGACAACAGGTTACGAGAGTCCACGTGGAAAAGCGACAAAGTTTGACTCACCGACCGAGAAGATAATTTCAAATTTCGATTCTGGCACGAGGCCAAAGATCCCAGTTACTCTCGGAGATTCCGCTAAATTCGGTATGGTAGAATTAACGAAAAAATTCGATTTACAAAAAATACGAAGCAGTAAAGTTCCTTTCGTACCGCGAAATCCTAGTCAAGAAGGTAAAACTGGTTTCAATCCAACGGAAGCCTTAAAAACGAATCTGAAAAATCCCAATGTGCCGGACAGTCCTCGAGGAAATCTCGAATCCGTGAGAATAAACATACAGAGTTACCGTAAAGTCGAGACAAATAAGAACGGTCATGACAATTATCCATTTGTAATATCAAATAATCCACTTTTTATAGCTGAACCAGAAAAAAAAGATTCACCGATATACAGCAGTTCCGAAAGTCTTCGGGTGAATTTTCAACGCTTGAGACGCAAGTCCGACGCAGAATCGAACAATCAGCAAGTTGAGTTGAGCAGTAAAATATTTGCAGAAAAATATCAGAGGGAAGTTTCCGGTTTGGAGAGCGTCAAGAATTATTTGGACTCGAAGAAAGGACAGAGTTTCAATCTCGGCCTGGGTAAATTGACTCAAAATATGATACAATTGGGTAAGAATATAGCTCAAAATTCGAGGAATTTAGAATCGAGCGTCGGTGCTAATACGATTGGGGCAAGTATGAAAAATGTTGAAGTTACGACGTCTTCGTCAACGCCATTAAGAGGCTTAAACGTTCCTGCACAAAAGCCCAATCATCTTGACTTGAATATACCGTTACAGCCGCAACAGCAGAAAAGCCTTAAACTGAATCTCACTCAAAGAAGCAGCCTAGCAACGAGTCCGAGTATCCATCAACATATATTGGAACCACCGAAACTTTATCAAAACGAGAATAGTCGAAAGGAGCTGACGAAAACCGAAGTGCTGATGGAAAAGTTACAGTGTTCAGCGCCAAACGTTTATCGTCACAGAACTTCGTCTCTGTCGGAAAATCGTAAACCGCCGTTGAAGAATATACGGCGTTCCTTTCATCCTGGCAACGAATCTTCCGAGGATTCTGACTCGGTATCCCATTCGGAGACCGACATTAGAACACGTTTACGTTATAAGCGTCGTCACAAAAAAGTTCCTCACAGTTTGCGTTTGAATCTTAAGAACAAACCGCAATTCTTGCATCCTGACGCGGCTCGAGGCTTTTCAGCTGTCGAATTGTGTGGAAAATCCCCGCCACCTTCGACCAGTTTTCTTAATTCTTTGTCGCCGCCTTTCTCATCGAGAAACAATTTGTTATCTTGGCCCGAAAGCGCACCAAGCTCGAGTCTCACTTTTACGAGCAATTCCGAGCTTGATTCGGACACGAGCTCCGAATATCCTGAATTCACGAACGATATACTCACCTTCCCACCGTCGCCAGCTCCGTAGACGAGAAAAACACGGTATTTATTTGAGCTCCTAAATGTTTCTCAATCGTTTGTGCGACAATGCTACGTGCGCCATACTCATTCCAACATCATGCTCATTCGGCTATTATTGGTCTCTTATTGTCGCTCTATCGACACGAGAGAAAGAGATTAGAGAAAAAACTTTCCTCTGTTTGAAACATTGGGAACTTAAATTTCAAATAGTGGCGATTTAAACGCTACAAATATGGCAGCTTGAACGCCACAAAGAGACAACGGAAACGGCACTGAATGCTGATTACAACGCCACAAAATGTCGGCCTTATCGCCGTATATACCCCGAGCAATAAACTTGGATCTCGTGACTCGTAGTTTAAAAGTTTCCTACCGGATGCGATCGTTGGGTTCCCAAATTAATATTAAGGAAAGAGAAAGAATTACGTGTGCTGTTTTTCGCAACGTGTGATCTTTCGTGGAATATAAAAAAATCTCCCTGGAGAGTCCCGAAATGGCTAACACGTATGAACGCACCAAGCAACAAAATTTCAACGCGTTAAGTTGAAGAAATTGTCGTGTAAAATTCTTCGAAAATGAATGAACATAAATGTGCTCCCAGAAAAAGTGTGGTACAGCCCTTTGGACAATTCTTATTTTCAATTTCGATTCATGACAAAAAAAAATAACTTACGAAGGCTAAGAGGAGAGCCAGAAAATGGAAGATTCGATGCTGGTCCATCTCGAATGCGCTCACAAAAATCCACGATCCAAAAATCCCCATGAATTACGCTTGGCATGCTCGCATGATCATAATAATTATCGTTAACACTAAAATACCAATTAAACACTTAGTGTAATTGTTTCTCTTTTAAATAACAATTAAGAACACTTTTGATATATTTACACATTTATACCGTTTGTATAACATACTACTAGTATACAAATTGAAAGAAAAAGAAAACGTTCGTACTGATAAACTTGGTGAAATCGAGGATTAAAAAAATAATTAGACTAGAATTGTTTGAACAGTGAACGATGAGTGTATAATTTTTTGTTAACGCTGCACTTGTCAAAGTGATCGTGCATTTATTGATATTTTTGTTTTTTATTTCTCTTGAAGATCAGTACTTTGACCTTATCACAAACGAGCTTAAAATGCAACGTGCATTTGAATTCTTGCACACGTCCCGTTCGTTTTATTTTTCTACACACTGTTTTGCATTTGCACGCGTGGGATGTGTGCCTTCGAGAATGTGAGAAGAAAAAAAGCTCACAGAAAAGAAAAAAAGAGATTTGGAAGAATGCAAAAGCATCGTCGCATTTTAACATTTTTTGGTCACTTTTTCTCTAAACTTTTCCTCTCTCTCTCTCTCTCTCTCTCTCTCTCTCTCTCTTTCTCGTTGAAAAATATTCACAAGTAATGATTTATAGTTTATTATTATTGTTTTGAATTATTATTATTTGTTTTATTTTTATTTGAATTTTTATTTAATTGCGTTTTTCTTAATCCCCCGCCCCCGCCCCTCGATAACCCCAAAAACACACTGTCCCGATCCCGAATCGAATTGTTTAGGCAACATTGTCGGAGGAAGCGAAGGAAGTTTACAACAGTCTTGTCGAAACGCCAACGATTGAGAACTCCACAGAAACGAATCCATTGAGAATGTTGAGGTCCGGTTTACCAATGGTACGACCAAGAGTACGCGGAAACAAACATACGACCCTCGGACATGGAATCTCGCAGAACGACGACTTGGGCGGAACGAGCAGCGAATCATCAAACTTTGCGTTTGATCTTCATCACAGTGGGGCGAAAACGTTGCCGAAAATACGTGCTCCACCGCCTCCAAACGCACCCCCACCCATCCCTATCAATCGAAATCTCGAAAGACACAATTCTGCTCTTGGAATAGAAAATAATCAGAATCAAAACAACGTCGATGATAATCCTATCCCGTTGCCACCCAGAGACCGGTCTAAAACTCTACAACCCAAATCAAGCTTGCCCAGACATCAGCGCAAACATCCCTTAATCATTCCTGGCGGTGGGGTCACTCGCACCTTAGCCAAAATGGCCGTTACCACTCCGCCCATCGAGGATCAAGTCGACGGTAATCAGCCCAATTTTCATATTCATGATTCTTCCTCCAGTTCCAATATCCAAAAAGCTGATAACAACGGCGATGAGGCTGCTTCACCCGAAATTGCTGCCAACAGGTATTTACCATCTTTTATTTATTTTTTTTCATTTTGTTTTTTAGCCCATTTTCGTAAAATCGACATTTTTTTTTTGGCAAATATTACAAAAAGTTAAAGCCTCCTTATTATTGCTCATTCGATTTGACGTAAAACGCTGTTCGGGTTTGTGTGATTTTTCACAATGAAAAACTTTTTTTTTCTGAAGCAAGGATTACCGACATTGAAATCGTTTTGTGTTTATTTTATTTGAAAATTGTGAGCTTCATTCTTTCGATTTTTTAATTTCTCTCAATTTCACAATCAAAAAAGGGCCATTTTTTCATTCAAGTATCACATGGACCAAAGCTATTTTTTTTACCATCCTAGATAAATTTGCAAACTTAATTTTTTACACTCGTTCGATATTTTTTCATGGAGAAAATGTATCATTTTCACTTATGGCATTATCAAAAAAAGAAATAGTTTTTCTTTGTATTTAAAGAAAACATAATTGTCCGTAACAGACAAATTTATGTTTCATTTTTTGTTAGTTATTTAATTTTGAAGTTTTTAATTTTTTCTGAAAATGTTGACTGTTTTACGAAGATGTTTTGGATCTTTGAAAAGGCTGTTTCTATTATTTTATATTTGTGTCTTGAAAATGTTTGGTGAATAATGGCTAGTGACGAATTTCAGAAAATAATAAGAGATAAAGATTTTGGTTTTCATTTTAATTTTCAATTTTCAATGTGAAATATCAAAATGAAAGGAAAAATGCTTTTCATTAATAAAATTACAAAATTGGTTAATCGAACAATAATTGAATTTGCAGTCCAGAAGAATTCGAGCAGAGGATCGATTCGGAATTAGAAGCCCTGGATTCGTTACCGATCGAGAACAACCGTTTGCACCGTTGCAGCGTGATATCGGAAGATCTACTAGAATTCTCGGACAATTTGATCGAGTGTAGTAGTCCCGAGCCAATGGAAACAATGCAAGAGTTGTCTAGCACAAAAAACAGTTGCTCGAATTCTCCAGTCTCATCAATATATCACGCGCGAAAAATTAGCGTGGAATCTCGAAATTCAGGAAAAATATCAAGCACGAAGAGTCTTCAAGAGAGTTCGGAAACGAGCGAGGGTAGTAGAAATTCGACACCGACATTCAACCGTGACGAGTTGTCCAACTCGTCAATGACAGGCCGAGGAAATTCGACGCGTGGAAATTCGACGATTCAAGATCGAGTAGGAAACTCGGTATATACGGAACAACAAAAAATGGAAAATCACAGCTCGAATTCGACAGGTTCTCAAATGGAAAATTATAATATCGAGAAAATAGAAGATTCTAATACAAAAATTTCTGTTTCGAATCGTCGAACGTGTGCGAATCGCAACACGAGCGATTTATCCCGACAATCCGATCACGTTTCTTGCGAAGATCTTTTAGAATTTGCCTGTGACGGACCAAACGTAAGACGAACTAGAGGCCCGAGAAATGGTGAACAATCGGATGAAGTGAGAATTATGTTGAAAGTTTTGCATGAACAATCGACACCAGAATCATGCGTTGCTGCGCTCAACGTAACGGATTGGGACGTCCTCGCCGCTATAAAACTCGAACGTTTGCAAGGACTCTTGAAAAAGGAGAACAATTTCGTCGGACTCGAAGATTGCAAAGTCATGCTTGGCCAATGCGGCGGTGATGTCGTTAAAGCCGCCGCTCTCTTGAGAAACAACGACGACACCGCTGCCGTGTAACGGACACGAGAAAATTCTTTTTCGTCCTCACACGTCACAACGCCAGCTGTTGCCGATGATATTAAAAAATCTTCCCTCTCCTCTGTATACAATTATCATCGGGATTTAATATATGCAGCCCCGCTTCCGGTTCGTCTTCACTAATTTCCGTTAGCGCGCCTCCAACTTTTTTATATTCCATCGCACGAGAACCATTCATCCAGCATGGTGATGAATAAGAACAAAATTTTTGTACTCGTAGAAATATGTTGGAAAAAGTACGGCTATTTATAAAACTTTCATTCGTTCGGTATATTATCGATATTTGAAGTTTTTATAATTCGAATGCAACGGAACAGTTTCTCTTCTTTGCTCAAGAATTTTCCTCACACATGAGCCACGAAACTTTTTACTTTTTAAGATTTTTGCCCAGAAAGAGCTGTGAGCTGAAGTGATAGAAAAAATGTTGAATACTGTTTTTCAGTGTTCACCGAATCAATTCGAAAAGCTAAAAAGAAAAAAAGAAACGTTCGTGGCATTCAACGGAGCAATTTTAATTTTTTTTTTAAATATTATTTGCCTGAAAAATTTGGTGAAGTTTCAAGAGAAAAAGCACAATTTAGTTTCCGTCAGTAATTACAAGATAGTCGTACTTTTTAGACAGGAAAAGGTTTATTTATTGTTCAAAAAGTGGCGACGAAGAGAAATAGAGCAGAATGAATTGAGTTTGTCATAAGAAAATGAAGAGTTTGAAGAAAACTCACCGGAAATGTGCATAATTCGAGTGAAAAACAAAGAAAATGAGTTACAAATCATGCGAAATGATGAATATAAAAAAAAAAAAAAAACTACAACTATTGTATAAATCTAACATTTTCCATTGGATTGTTTTTCTAATAATCATTCTCTTGTAATAATTATGCATTAATATATGAAAGCATAAATATGTATTTTTTCTCGTATTATTTCATATTTCGAATGAAAATACTGAATAATTCGAATAATTTTTTATTCGAAAAATGCCCATATCTGGTCCTGGCTTTCTGCAGGACATTGCTGAGGATATTAATAAATTAATGAGTAATCAATTAAATTATTCGGGTTGTCTAAATAGACAAGAAATGTTTTTTTTTTTAAATATTTTTCTTAGTTCTCGTAATTAGATAATGTGATAGAACTTATGATAGCGAATCGAACCTCTTTCGTTTCGATGAGATAGGCTTTGTTTTTCCAGAGTAAAACAGCGAGCTAGTTATTTATTGGGGCCTATATTTATAAAAATCTATCTATATTTGCTGTTCGAAACAACGATCGCCAATTTCTGAAATATATGTAGAAATATTTCGGTATTTTGTAATCGTAGCTATCAGTCATGATCGATCTTCCGTACTCCCTAGGCCTTGGTTGTCGTTTTTTCCATAACGAAAAATGTAAACAATCCTATGAGTGGGTATGAATTACTCAGATTCTCAAAAACTTTAGTGGAAAAAAACGGTTGATCAAACTTTTTCATAAATTGTAAGATTAAATGTATGGATTCAGCACGCCTTTCTTGAAAATCACAATATTGAAGCATATTTTTTGGTAACAAACTATTAATCATTTTCGCAAAATGAAAAAAATCATAAATATTTAACTATTGCGATATAACATTGATTAGTAAGTGTAATTATTTCTTAACAAAATGTAAAAAAAAAAACAGCTGTTTAATTAAGAATCCTCAGGAAAGAGTATTTTCGACAAATTTGGCGCAACATAAAAACAAAAATAGTTTCGGAAATAATTTTTATAGTTATGTTTCAATTATTTTATTTGAGGGCCGTATGAATTTGAAAAATCGGGATGAATACAATTTCTCTCCAATCGAGAGGTCGTGCGATCCTCTCGATGTGGCAATCTCAAGAGCAAATAAACTGGATAATTTTTGGAATTTTTTGTTGGCACTCGGAATAATGTCCCTCAATTAATTTCAGATTTTCCACGAGTTTTGTTCTACCACAAAATATGTTAAGAGTTTATAAATGTTAATTTATTCAATAATTTTCGTGCTCTGTAGATTGAGCAAAAGTCAACAAATCAGTAAAAATTTCCTATTTTTTCAGCTTAGATAAATCCAATGAACAACGCAGTTTCGATGCGAGCTTTATCGATTCAATAATAACACATATAATTGTCGTTTTTTTTTTTCTTTCCAAAAACGTGAATATTCTTGGCAATAAATTGAGGCGTTTTTGTGAACAGTTTACGAGTCGGAAATTTAGCTGAAAATAAACCAAAACCGAATAATATTTGTATCTAACTTTTCCTCTCTTTATCGAGAAATGTAATTCTCCGTTCATTAGAGATTTCTGAATTTTTGTCGCAACTGAGTAATTAGTCGAATGTCTTTAGGACACAGCGTAAGCTAAAAAAAATAGAAAATCGCTCCTAGAAACAATATTTTTTTGTGGCGACTCGTTTGTAGAGTTCGTTGACGAAACTAGATGTAGAATTTTTGTAATCAAAAAACAAAGCGAAGAAATTTTTCAATCGCAACATTTGGAAGGGAATGGACAAGGTTGAGGAGAACGAGTTTGTAAATAATTTTCTTTTCAAAAGCTGGTCTGGACACAGCAATATTATCGGATTTCGATGAACACGCTGAATAATTGCACAAAACGACACGCAAAACGCACAAAAAAAAAATGGAAAAATATAACGCTCACGAGGTTAAAACGTGTCAAAAGTTTAATGGGGAAAAAATGGTGGTCGAAGAAAAAGATTGTGAACCGAATGAAATAATATTAAATTCACGATCAATCTTGCATTATGAGAAAGCCGAAATAATGAGAATTACACAATTTTTGGCGTTTCGTAGAAGGAGAAAATCCGTAATAGAACAAAAAAAATTCTTTGAGTACTAAATAGCCCATAAATATTTTGCCATCACGCTGAAAGAAGAATAATAGCAAATATCGCATCAACAGTTGTGCGATAATTCATGACAATACATAAAACAAATAAGTTTTTTTTTTTTTTTTTTTTTTTTTTTTAATGTTCTTCGATTTTTTTTTTATAATCGGGCATTTTTTCAATTGTAAATGTACCGCGAAACAAGCTTCGAGTATCGAAGAATTTTTTTTTGTCAATCCGGTGTACATGCACATATATTTTTCGAATAGTAATTAGAAGCAACAAAAAAGCATCATTTCCAATGGAAGTTTATTCTGCAAAGCGTCGAAAATTTTGCTTCTAAAGATTTAACGGGCCGGAAAGAGAACGAAGCAAAAGCACAAATCAAAGACTTCGTTGTCCTTCGCTAGCGAAGGTGACCTTGTTCCTCGAAACACGAAGAAAAATCGTCGCTGTAAAAAGTGGTTCGCGAAACAAAAAAGAAGCATTTTTCCTTCGAAATCATTTCCGTTCGTATATTATCGCAAATTTTGCGAATCGTGAAACTAATCGAATAATGAATCGGGAAAAAAACATTTGGATAACGCGATTGAAACATAAATTCAACGTTACGCCGATCGCGTCGGAATATGACGCGGGAAATAAAAAATCATTGCTCATCCTTGTCTCTCGTAAGTTATTCAACGAATTAATGACGAATTGTAAGAAAAAAATGAATCAAGCGGAATTGCGGCTGAATAGTAGCAATAAATCTATTTCACGCTTTCTTCGTAGTAAATACTTACGAGCGTGATCGTAGCTTATAAACCACGCGTTTGTTTGTTTTTTTTTTTTTTTTTTCTTTCTTTGTTTTGTTTCTCTCATTCGAAAGCCGATGTACTTACGTCTCGCTTGTTTCGTTTTCATCTCTTTCTCCATCCGTCTCTTTCTCTCGCTGCGTTCGAGAAAGCACAAACGCACGATTATCTATCGTGTTAAGTTCCGTGAATCGTGATAACTCACACATACCTCCATGTTTTGCGAACGAGGTAACGCGTCTATATGGGCGGTTCCAATCTAAATCGATCAATATTTACCATAAAAAAAAAAAAAAAAAAAAAAAAAAAAAATGCTTTTATTTCTTCACTATTTTTCTCGATAAATGCCAAACGTACACAAACAGCATAGTAAAAAATAGTTTTTTTTTTCAACTTTTCTGTTTCTTGTCTTTGTCTCCGGATATGAAGGGACGCTTTTATCTTTTTTCGAATCTTGTGTTTTTGATCATCTTTTATTCGGCTACTGTTGATATTGGCAAGAAAAAAGAAATCAACGAAAATCCTATTCATATTATTTGTAGCTCGAAAGGTTGACATTTTTTTTTTGCTAATATGGTGAAAATCCGTTGGTTCTTCGATATGACGATAAAGTCTGGAACGTCCCATATAAATGTACACTACGCATAGCAAGATATATACTGCTACATCGGAGAAAATTTATTCTGACTTTCCCAATGGCACCTCGTCTCCTGCATTCGACAGACAGATCGAGACCGCGAATCCAAATAAAAATATCACGTCTAATAAATCCAATTTCTGTCCTTGAATATGTGAACGAGAAAGTGCAAAAATTCGGATGGATGAAATTATTCGCTGTAAAAGCCTGAACCGAATCGGCTTCATTTTTTATTTTTTCTTGTTTTTCAATAGTGTGTACATGCGAGATAATATATTGTAGTAATGCGTCCCCTTGATTATTGTGCGAGTGATTGTGTGAGCGCGAAGCTATTATAAAATACCTGCGATCCCAATTAAAAGAAAAAAAAAACAATTTTCCGCCCCGCCCCGCCCCACTTTTGATACATGACTAACAAGTATATAAGTAAATATACAAATATTATATATATATATATATATATATAAACGACAAAAGTAATGAAGTATAACATATTTATACGTCACTATATTATTATACGATGATGAAGTACCCGGAGATGTTTTATAAACGATGTATTTACGATATAATATATACACAAACATGAAACTTTGAAACGCGTGTTTATCTGCTCCGTAGTTTCATTTCATAATTCCTGTTCGAACCTGCCAGTTCAGCACGGGGTCAATTTCACACCGAATTGTCATTTCACTGTAATATATCAGAGAGGTTATGATTTTTCCGCAAGAATCCCGAAAAAAGTGATGCGGCATACGCATATAGCGCCAGGTATCAAAAACGCAAACTAAAGTTCGATTCTACCAGATTTTGTCGCGAATGTAAAAAATATCAAAAAATTCGGTTCAATTGCTCGGTTCCGTGTAATTTACGATTCAGCCCATACGGTCTTACATACATCGACAAATTTTTTATCCAATCACAATTTTGGAAACCAGTGTTCGCTTGGATAAGTGAATAAAATCGATAATTTTTCGGTATTCAATGCATTTTTTTTAAAACCCGTTTCTTCTTTGATAAAAGTGACGCGTTTTTTGTTATTGGGAAAAAAATGGAGGACATGAGAACAAGGTGCGTGGATGTGTTTGTGTTTGTGTTCGTTGGGAACCAGCTGAGGGCGTCTAACGATAAGATGCAAAACGAACATTTCTCCGTGCGTAAATGAACGACGAGGAAAAGAGTTCGAGAACCTTGGTGGGCATTGAAACGACGATAATGTCGTGAGGCTCGCGGGAAGCAAAAACGGTGAGAGAATCATGAACGATGCATCTAGAATTGAACTATTGAACCTCGATCCAGTCGAGTGTAATTAATCGTGTTTTCGTCTATACTGTGTGTTATCGTTCATTTTATTTTGTGATAGTTCTAACCGTAATAACCTTTTTTCGATTACTTATCGTATTTTTCTTTGGAAATAAAGCAAGACAAGAAATTTTTTATTTTTTCAATCAACTCAAAACTTTATTTCGACTTGCGTCGAATTTTTTAGGTTAACTTCGCAAATAATATCGACGCAGGTTAAAACAAAATACAGCTAGAGATTTCTTTTTCTCTTATTTATTGCTCAAAAAATTTCTTCAGGTTATGTTTTTTTATTTTCGTTATCTATTATTATTATTGTTTTTTATTTTTTTAAATAATAAGCGTCGGTCCATTCTTTCGATTCTTTATTAGCGAGTCTAAGTAATTTCACACCGTGATCATTGGACTTTCAGTCTCGTTCTTTTTTATCGATAAATAAATGAATATAAACGATTGAATTCGATAATAACTTTTTTGGTCTTTTTCGTATTGAATAACTTGTAGTTACATATTTTTTTCATGTTTTTTGAGAACATCGAACTTCAATACATTTATTGGCACGAGAGGCCGCAAAAGTGTTCGACGTATATAATACCCGTGTATATACAAATATGCATATACACATTGCTCGGGATCTCGGGAATCGAGTTATAAATATTTTCTTTTTAATCGTTGTGAAGTTGGCAACTTGCATGAGACGTAACGACAGTGGAAGTAGAGAGAGAGAGAGAGAACTAATCGGTGGTATTCGGTATAAACCTGCTTTGCGATAATCGGGGAATCTTCTATTACGTTATAATATATACACGTTTTAGCGCAATACACGAAGGTGAATATTTGAAACAAGTTTAGCTCGATTCTGATATTTTAATGTGGAGTGTTATTATTCTCGATAAATAATATTCATAATTAGCTCGATGAAGAAGAGAAAAACGTTCCAAGGATATAACCTAAAAGTACGAAAGTATATAATGAGAGAGAGAAAGGGAATGGGAGAAAGAAAGGGGAGAGTGAAAACTGAGAATTGTGAAGAAATAATCAAGGAATAGCTGAAAAGTATGGCGGATTGTTAAAAACTGCAAAAGACAGAGAAAAAATAATAAAAAAAACCATAAAAATGGCAAAAAAGTATGAAACCGAAACGAAAACGAGGCAGCTTATCAATAATTACGAAAAAGAGTGAAAAAAAAAAAAAAAAAAAACAACGAGGAGTGAAAAGTGCAAACGCGGTAAAGGACGGAAGAAAAATAAACGACGGAGACCAATAAAATGAAACAGAGCGACGAAAAAAAAAAAAACCGAAAGAGTTAAATAGCGAGAGGGCGCGGCGGGTGCGGCATGCGGGAATGGAGGGGGCGAAGAGAGGCTCAGGAAAAAGATGCTACAAAAGTTCACGGTGAAAAGGTACACCTAATTGTAATTACATATTGTTTCAAGTTCGTTAATTACAATTCACGTGAGTTACGTTACAAAAGATCTAACGTTACTTTGGGCTCTCACGGCAAACAATTCGCGCACTTCTCGAATCCAATTTGGACGAATATTACGGTATAAAAATCCGTAAAAGTTGAGTGTGTGTTTATATTTTTTATTTTTATTTATTTATTTTTTTCCCTTGTACAATATCTTTTCATTCTTTTTCATCGTTAATCCCTTTTTCGCACTGTATGCGGCGGTGCAGAATCGTCGCGAATGAATCGTAAAAAGTCTCTTCCTCGATGCAGCGACTGCGGAGAAATAAATTCGGATGAAAAAAATAAAAATCGAAACGAACCAAGAGATCGCCAGGCTGTTAAAAAAATATACGATCAAGGGTAAACTGGTTTTTTTTCAGCTCGTCCGAAGAACCCGCGCGCTGATGATTGTTTTTTTTTTTCATTCTTCGTCATTCATTCATTCTTATCGTTGTGTAGGGTGTCAAAAGCGATTCGTAAACTTCTTGCTCGAGAATAAGCAGGAAATTTTGATTTATGCCATTTTCGTAATCTTTCGTGGCAATGCAATTCATTGCATGAGCGTTGAAGAAAATATAGTTTCTACAAAAACTAATTGAGCAGTAGAAACAAAGAGTTTAAGGTAATCTCATCGACATAGCTGGTCATACTAATCACTTAATTCAACACTTATGCCTATCTCAATTACTTGTAAAAATAATAGTTTTAATAATGGTATTAAATTTTATCACGCAAATCCAATGACTTAGTCACAGCGATAGGATTGCCTTAACCATTATCGTTGGGAAACAATAATCGTCTCAAATCATGACGCTGAAGTTTGCAACGTTGGAGTCCAACGAAATGATCTAAAAAAACTCTCCAGTAATTTCAGTAATTATCCAATTTTGTTCCCTGCCGAATTTGCAATTCGTAGTTTTTTAAATCTACACCAATGATTCGTGAAATGAAAAATTATTGCATTACAAACGATTTTTTTCGTTCATTTTGTTGGACTCCAACGTTGCAAACTTCAGCGTCGTCTCAAATCCACATTGTCACCTCAATTTCTTGGCGCATTCGGTGAAATGTAAATAAAGTTAACGATAAAGAATACCTTTTCTGCGAAGTGGCGTGGCAAGAGGAAAAGCGGGGCATCGGTGATGTTATACGAAGTGAGCAGAACAGGAAGGAGTGTGCGGTCATATTATACGCATAATGTCCGTGACGTCGATTTGTACTTAATAACGGGTCCGAGCTGCTTATAACTCTGCGCGAGGACCAACCGAACGAGGGGAATCTTGGGCTCGCGAGGAAAAGATATAAAGAAGAAAATGAGAGAAAGAGAGAACGAGCATATAGAGGACGTGCATTTTGTCATTTTAAGCCCTGAGAGTCTCGAGGAAAGCAGCAAAAGAGAGAATATAAAAAAATATATATAATAATATATATATATTCGAAAGGAATATGCCGAGATTTTTTAAATACTCAAGCCGAAGTTGAATGTCACATATTTTTGTTTTTATTAACATATCACATAATTCAGATTTCTTTTAAATGTGTGATTAAAATATAAATAATATCGAAGTTTGCATGGTTACAATGCAACGGGATTCTCTCTTTAATAAATGCTTAAATAAATGCTACTCTGACCAACACAGTGTTTTGAGAGATTTATGAAAAGTACGAAATTTTCAAAAGCGATATTGAGTTAAAAAAAAGTCGTCAATATTTAGTGTCACCATCGTATAATTCAATCGATCCATCGAAAACGTAATGAAAATGGTTGAAAACTAGATTCATGTTTGCCTGTGATGTTTCGAGTTTTTTTTAATACTAAATTTGTATATGTTTGCACAATCCACATACAAATGTATTTTCCAATAATTTCGATGTATAAATCGAAGAAGAAGAACTCGTAAAGATTTCTGACACGTGCTGGTTTGTCTCAAAAAAGAGGCAAATGTATGAAGAGGATGAAAAAAAAATAATGAAAAATATTTTCAATGTAAAAGAAAAATGAAAAAGAAGGGCGCCAGACTTGAGAAATCGTGTTGAGGCCGATAGCAACTCGCTAATGGACACATACCCTAAGAAACATACGTATAATGAACGCGAGAGATCTGAGAGAATATCCTTGAGATACCTTTCGAGCAACGGCCATTCAAAAGAATGGATGCAGAGAGAAACTTCGATGTATACGCACGAGAAACGTTCGAGAGGGTATTACGCGACAAGTGCATATTTAAATATCTCGATCTCTGACGAACTCCGGTTTCTCTGTTTTGTTTTGTATTTTTTTTTTTGTTTTTTTTTACCATCTCGTTCGCAGTAATTATTTATGCTATGAATTCATGAGGTGTTTTTTTTTTCTCCTTTTCTATTTATTCTTTCGTTAGAAAGCCAGTAAACAAAAAACGTTTCCATTAAATAAAAACGCAATTTTTTCTTGTCGGGGAAGGAGTTTCGTACTGTTTTTAATCGAATAAATTCGCAAGGTGAATCCGCAATAGAAATTCGTGTCCAAAAAAAAAAAAGCTCGCATTTCAAGGATCCAAACTTCGTCATCAATTTTCACAATCATGATCGACTCCTGGTGTGCTACTTCAGGCAGTTGGGAATAGTTGAGGTGCCTGAATAACCACCTATTGCTCTGTATGGAATCGAAAGGAGTTGTAATTTTTTTTTTACGTCTTGGGAAAATTCGGAATCTCTTATCCGTGTAATTTGTAAAATTGTAGCTTCTAAAAATGCATCGCAACCATATGAGAATACAGACGATAACGTTGGTTTTGGAAATTTAGGTTCGAAAGTATTCAAAAATTAGTTAAGGAGTTTCGGTACAAAAGGCAAAATGTTAAGAAATTAATGAAATTTGGTGATAATGTTTTTCAACATCAAGTACAAAAACACAAATTTTTTCAAAATTTTCTTCTACTTAGTTATCGAGTAATTACGCATTAAAGCGGATTTCTTATGCCCGAAGTGTATACCTATATATATGGAAACGCTATGCTTATACACGTGAACTTTGGTCTTCAATTACTCGATACCTGTGTAGAAGAAAAATCTGAAAAAATTTGTATTGTCAAATTTGGCACTAAACGAATTTGTTCACCAAATTTGATAAAATTCTTAACTTTTTGAAATTTTTTGTGTTTTTAACATGGTTTAGCATGGCAACATTGTATCGCCTGTACCGAAACTCCTTAAAGGATCCACGAAATACAAAAATTTATGGTTCTAATCTACAACGTGTGATCGCTGCTGTTCGAACAAGAGTTATTCGCCAGTATGGAATGTCAGTTAGCCGAGTCCATTTCTCAGTGACCAGCTGCATCATCTTCAAATCTTTTCTCAATTTATTACATGTTTCTAGAGCTTCGAGAGAACTTTTTCCATTGGTTCAGTTATTTTTTTTCCGATAAAACTACCCAAAGGATCTGGCGTCGAAATTTTTCATGTGTATGTTTACATTTTCTTACAGATTCACCGGTCTTATCTCTGTCACTGTGAGAGTCAGGCAAAGCTCTTACAGGATTTCAATGGCCAATTTGATAAATTTTATTTTTAAAGAAACTGTTTTTTTTTTAGATTGATTTTGTCATTCAAACGTTCATCTACGAATTGCAAAAATGCACTAAATTTTGAACTTGGCCAAAATATGAGTAATCATCTTGACAGAGTTGAGAAGAAACGAAAAAAGGTTGAAAATGACGTTGAAGATTGCATGGCAACAGACCGGGGTGTATTATGGTCGTGCGGTAATCCCCTCGCGAGTTTACCGCGTTTCAAGCGACATCGCCATCGCGGCCGTCCTAGCGGTCAGTCCAACATAACTGCATCTTTCGCTGTACTGGCTCGCGCTCGATACACTTGCTCCCCGAGTTTACCAGGCCTCGCCATTACCGCATCCTCATCCGCAGTTGGTACTCTGTACACCAACCTGTTGCATCTCTCATCTCGTCTTCCCTCCTCTTCCCATTCTTCTCCCTCATATACGCTTCTGCCTCTCATTCTCTTTCGTTGCTATATTTATATTACGATATCTCTGCTTCGTTTCTGTATAGTTCTTCTCGCTTTTCTCGTTCGTATCTATTGACCTTTTTATCTATCGCTTATTCGCTTGTACTTTATTTTCGTTCTATTCTTTTTTAAATCTGTTTCAATCATTCGTTTGTCTTTCTCGTATTCGTTTATTCATTATGTTTCGTTGTTTTGTTGTCTTTTTTGAATTTTATTTCTTTGACTTATCTGACGTTATTTCGCAACTCTCGTTCTTACCTTTTTCTTCTCCCGTCTCATTCGTTTCTTCCTCATTTTCATTTAGCTTTTTGCCTCTTCCATTCCTCCTTTCTTAATCTCATTTCACTTTATCACTTTTCCTAATCATTTTTTTTTCTCTTCTCTCTTCTTTTCTTTCACGGTATGGATTTTATGATAAAATTACGAGGGTCTTCCCCGTGCACATTCTGAGAAAACTACATAAAGCAGATGCAGAAGCGATCTCGAGATTTTTTTTTTGTTTTTTTTTTTTTTTTTTTTTTTCAATCTCGCCAACGTACCGGAGCAATGGACATCCTCGAGCCTCGGACATCATTTCCGGATTGTTTTATCACGCTTCTCGTTCACCTCCATTCCCGCATACACTACCGACTAACCGTTCGACTATAAAATAACGAGATAATAAAAATAATAATAACAACAATAATAACAATAATAACGAACCGAAACTTACGTATGCGTTTTACTGGCCACTTTACCGTGAGCTTTACAACTCAGTCATACAAATTGCACTAGGTCAAGGAGAATCAATCAACCGCTCTTTACTTTTATCATATATATTTTATTCCATGACGTATTTATGCATCAGATATGCATTTTTTCCTTATTTAGTTATGTATATTCAGAACCGTTGTTTCAAGCGTTTGAAGTACAATTTTATCTGAGTAGACAAAATAAAATTTTGAACAAGTAAGAATGAAGAGAAGAGAACAAGTAAAGAATGTGATCGAACTGAAATTCTAGTTAAGGAAGTTCATCTGGTAACCGAGCAAGTAAAAAAAAAAAAGCTGTCACGACTAGCGTATAGTCGGCTCAGTATGTTTGGTGTGTTTAACCTCCTTCTTCGAGACAAATTAATTTTTTTTCCGAACCTCATAAGTATCGAATGGATTTTACGAAGTCGTAAAAATGTTCTTTGGATATTCTTCTGGCATTTATAGAAGTTTCGTTCGAAACTGTTTGTCAATGCTTGCGAATTTCATGTTTAAAAACAGGAAAGCCACAAAAACGCATAAGCGATCGTGTTTAATTGGGAGATCTTCTTTTGTTAATTTCTCGTGAACAAAGTATGCTAAGGACTTGAAATTTTGACAGGTGATTTTTTTGATATTTATAACTGCATTCAATGTTTTTTTTTATCAATATATATTTGTTAATGCGATTACCGGATGAACCTTCTTAATAATCCCTCGTGGGATTTTATTAATAGTGGATTGTTGAAATTTTCGGTTCCACGACTAACACACACCCTGTATAAAAAATCATACGGGACCACTTGTATTCGAGTCGAGAAAATTCTCAGTTATTCTCTCCTTTAAATTCCGTCTCGAACAATCGATTCCGCGATCTCCGTATATATTCTTGCGAGCCTCTTGCGAATCGTTTCACTCGCGTCCACTCGGCCAGTTGATTAATTCGATCTTCGACACAAATATTTTCTCCGCAATTGTTGCGAATCGGGGGGTGAATACTTCGTCTTGTAAAACGGTATCGAAAACACAATCGACTTCTAAATCTTTCCGTTATCTCAAATGTATTCCAGAGTTTTCGATGCTTCCATTCGACTTTATTTTTTTTTTTTTCAAGACAATGACCATCTCTTCAGAATTTCCAGTCAATATCAAGATGGATCCATGTTTTCTTTGATAATCAATTGAATCGATAACTCAATCGTCAATATAAAAATCGATCAGAGCAACAGTTCTGGCATTTCAGGCGCCAACGTAGTTTCATTTCTCGAAAAAAATCGTCAATTTTGCATGATATCTTGTATCATGCTCTTCGTTTCATCATTCATCATCGGTTTGAACGGTGTCGAATCATAAAAAACTGCATGTTTTTTTATTATTTTTTTTTTCAAGCTTTTCGTAGTTGCCTATTCCACGAATAAACGGAAAAGAAGAAAATTGTTCGTGAGTCCCGATTAATTTTTGAATCACCTCAGCATTATTTTTGCTTGAAATTGTTCAGATTTTACTCGCAACCCCCTGAAACGAGTTCTCACGTTCCCGCTGCGTTGAAATTAACACAGCAAATTTCACGAATCTACACGTGTCTGTGTGTGTGTATGTGCATATATATAAACACATGTTTCTCGTTGCATTATATCTTTGCCGCTGGTCGCGCGTATTTTATATGCTGGTACAGCGGGGAGATCGGTTGGCTGCCGGTCTCTTCGAGAGTGTTGGTGCCACGCTCCATGGTGGCAAACATTCTGGGCGCAGTCTTTCTTCAGTACAGTTATAACTTCGGCTCGAGTCTGACGTATATTCTCTCGTTCCTTCCTCGATCGTACGTCCTTCCGTCGTCGAAATCGTTCTTCGACGGAGGTTGACGATTTTCGGTCTCGACAAAACGTTTTCCTCCTCAGATGTTTCTTTATTTATTTTTTTTCTTGCATCCAACTTTTTTTTTCTTTTTTTTTTTTTTTTTCATCCACGCGATTCTTCACGCTCCGGCAAAATTTGTAGCGTGCGAAATATTCTTTGAAAGCTCGTGAGTTAAAAGCCCGAACGATGATATAAAAAATAACGTTTTAAAAAATGGTGAAAAAAACAATATTCGAGATTAATTTGTTACGAACGAATCGTCCAGATTCTTGAAAATCAGTGGCATTCTAATTCAATGAAAAGTGAGACACAATTTGAAAAAAAAGAATGAAAATTTGTCGCAGGAATAAAAAGTAAATGAAAAAAAAAAAAAAAAATTCTCAACCGAAGCGATAAAATAGTGGATCGTTCAATAAAAATATTAAGAAAGAAAGAAAAAAAATAAAAACGAGAGTGGAAGTACATCGACATTCAACAAAACGAAGCACCGCTGAACCTGGAATAAAAATATCTCGATAAAGAATGAAGAAAGCCCAAAATCACCTAACCTCAAAAGAATCGTAATAACAGAAGAAAAACAACAACAAGAAAAAATGTTAGAACCGTTTTGATGAAGAATAATTTTCGTCGAAACAATAGTTTAATTCGAGTAATAATGATATATGGATATATCCTGACGAATCACAATTTTAATATCACAGTGAATACTAGTAATCGGTGTGTTTTAAAATGAATAACTGGCATTTGTTTTTCAAAGGCTGGACTCTCTCGCAACACACGACAGATGAGAGTGTAATCAATCCGATATCTGTTTTTCCAGCAAGTTTATACGTACTTACACGTGTATAAGAGACGTACGTATATGTACAGAAATACGTGTAACGGATATAAATGTGTGGATAAAAAAAAAAAACGATCGATCGAAAACGAGTCTCTGGGCTAGAGCGATAATGACACCGGCCGGGCGGAGCATTGACCGTGAATAAAAAAAAAGTCGATAGGGGTCTCAGCTGGGCCCGTGTACACGGGAGAAACCATCGGAGTTGCCGACACAAACACACCCATTTAGGCAATTACACGTTCGAAGTTAAGTGCGCGCGAATGCGATATGAAAACGAGAGGGAAAATGATGAATAATTTTACATCTTCTCATTAAACACCGAATACGAGTCATTATTTTTAGTGGATCGACTAAAACGAGGGTTCGAACAAGATATTGATTGAAAAAATCTTACGCGGGCAGTTGTCGATGATCGAATGAATATTTAATGGATAAAAACGTCGAAAACAAATGGAAAAATCGTTACAAGATTTTAAATTATAATATTCCATATTAATATAATTATTTTTATAACGATTATAATAATTCATAGTGTCGTTGAGCGTTGAAAGAAAATTGAGAAAAGTGAAAATGTTGTGCCTGAAGAAACGCCGGACCTACAGCTTCACGCAGGGTGCGTGCAACGATATACCGAGGAGATCGACCAAGCAGAAAAATGACTACAACGAGGCCTTGAACATGGCTGTTACGACACTTCCGCGAAAGCACCGGCAAGTTTAACGTTATTATAATCTTCTTTCTCTATACAATTTCACAATGTTTTTATCATTCTTTATTCAATTATTTGTTTTATCGAACGAATTAAGCCTCGTGATGATGAAAAATTCGTGATAAACTGCTTGGTCATGGTACCTTACGAGAATTTCAATAAAAGTACAGAAATATTTGATTATTAGAGTTTTTGGATATTTCTAACAGAAATTCGTTGCATCGAGTCTGCAAATATATTCCGTTTTTATTCCAGTCTCGTTCTAGCTCTTTACTCATTTCGTTGGAATCTTTTATTCTTATTTTTTGTATCTTTCAATGAACTTTTGTTTGAACATTAATTTTTTTTTCTTCGTACAATAATTGCCAGGGGAAAAGAGGAAACGACCGATTTATCGTTTCCTTTTGATCGATTAGAAATTTTTTGCTGCGCCACTAGTTCGTTTATCCTTTTCTTTTTCTTTGTCTATAGAAAATGAACGGTGTATCAAACATGCGGTGTGGTATAACTGTAAAAGCTCTCGGGAGTCCCGGTATTTGTCAATAAAATTGGCAACGACCTCGAGTGAAATCACGAGAGAGAGAGAGGAGGAGTGAAAATCCGTATGCGAGATTCTCGTCACGGAATAAATGAAATTGCACACGTTTTTTCATTCGGTGTAAACGCGCTTTAGTTTTATATTCGTCTGAGATCTCGCGCTTGAGAAAGGGACAAACGCCCAGCTACGTAAACTCTCGAATCGCGATACCCGGCGTGGACGAAGGACGCGCGTAGGTAAAAGTCGTTCGATACTTCTGCACAAATAAACGAAACAAAAAAATACCACTTACGAGCTATGCACAACGAGTTTTTTTTTTTTTTTTTCTTTTCTTTTTCCAGTAATTTTTATGTTCATTTATTTTCCACTAGCATTACTCGTAATTGACATAAAATACTCGGTGCATTGTTTCAACGTCGAAATATTTGCGAATTATCGAACGAAAAGTCTCAAAATAATTATTAGTTTCTGGCAATTCGTTACGTTCTCATATTTATCTCTTTTTCTTACGTGGATTCTTGAGGTTGCCCTGTCGCGAACCTCGTTATTAGAGACAAACTTGATATTATTTTATTCGACAGTTAAAGTGTACAGGAAAATGCTTGCAAACTTTGAGAACACATCACCGACTAATTAGAAGAATAAATAATTTATAAAATTTAGAAATTAAAAAGAAAATTAATTGAATAAATTTAGACATTTAACCCATGACGTTTGAGTCATGAATATTTAGCTTTCGTGATTGGAATTTAGGGATGCCGGATTGTTAGAAAACAATCGATTCATCACTTCGAATCGAATTGTAGTTGACCGAATCGATTCATGTAATTAATTGGTTACAAAAAATTGATTCAAAAAATCGATTATTGGTTGAACGAAATCGATTTTTGCAAAAATCGATTCTGACATACGGCTTTAAGTAGTTGAACGAATCGATTCAGGTAATTAATTAGTTGAAAAAAATCGATTCAAAAAATCGATTATTGGTTAGACAAAAATGGATTCTGACATCGGCATCCCTAGATTGGATATATTGTCAAGAAAAATTCTGAAATGTTCGTAAAATGATGAGTATCATTTTGGAGCGAAAAAAAATGAGGTTTATCGACCAATTATAATAAAGATATTCGATTCAGTTGACTAATTACTTGGAGCATCGGTGTCTTCCGCTACTTCTGCTCCGGCTACGCACATGTGACAACGCTATATAGTAAGCGTTAAAATATATCCTTTATGAGACTTTTTTCTCCATTAAATAATGAAACTAAGAAATCTTATCCTCAAAACAGAATTCAAAAAATTATATCTAAATCAATGATTTATGGCTCATTTACGGATTTCAAAATAATATGCTGTCTCTTGACTAACTGGTTCGGCAGGTCAACCGTAAATGCACAAAAAAACGTAAAAAGTCCGAACAGGTTCAAATAATAATACTCGAAGGTTGACGTCGACGAAAGCAATACAGACCATCTTAGTTGTGAAATGGAAAGAAGAAATTCTAATAAAGTGATGAATAAATGCGTTTTTTTTTTCTCTTATGACTACATTATTTGAACCTTGCTCTCAAAAACCATAAACACAAATCTCTAAGCAATAATCTAGATCCCGATCGGAAGAATCGGTTAAAAATATCATGATGAAATTATTATAAATGGATAAACCCGATGATAAATCGTCGCAAAAACTTTGACGAACGATTTCATATTATTTTTATCGATTTATGATTTGTGTGTTTCGAGAGTATTCGTTAAAATAAAAATTCCGTTAAAGAAGAGTGCGAAAATATTAAGAGGTGATAATTTAATGTGTTATGCGAATAGAGAAAGATCTAATGCTGAAGATTGAGACTCGAGTGTGTTGAGAGACGTTAAATTACGACGCGATGAAAGAATTTGTCACTGAATAAATAAGCGTTTGCTTCGCTTTTAGCGCGTGGGCGATTGATCCATGAATAAGAAGCGAGGCAATGACGCGACGTGTGGCAAAGGCACATAATTACATACCGTGAGAGATAAAAAGTCAAATGGAACAGTTCTTTCAATCGTTCACAGTGACACAAACATAAACGAATTTAATTATCGAAATGTTTCAAGTAAGCTCATCGTGAGTTGACAAAAAATTGTGTTCATTTGTGTATTTCAACATTTTCGTTGCTCTTTTTCTCGATTTAAGACGCACAAGAGAAAGAGAGAGAGAGAGAGAAAGAAAATAAGGACAGAGAACGGAGGGTTCATTCCATAGATGTAGTTCTAAGCTAGCAGAGCCATGGTCCACAGCACGTGAGCACGTTTCTAAGGAGCACGATGACGTTAATTCACGTAGCGTCCTCTCTGAAATGTTTTCTTCATTTTATGTTAACGTTGTCTCTTATACAGCCGCAGTTTCGCTTTATGCTTGTACTTATAGTGGCGTTTTCATAGTTTTCAAACTTTGTTTAATTGACGTTACCGCATTCGAAAGAGTTTTGGTCGGTGCTTAAGATAAAGATTCGCGAGTACGAGACCGGTGTCTGTACCGTTTTTTTATTCCCTTTCCCTGGCCCCAGTTTCCCCTGATAGTGTGTATAGAAAATCACGGAAAGAGGAAGTTTCTATATGCGGTAAAGAACGAGAATGAGAAGAAAATGTTTGAACGAATTAATGCGTTGGATCAAGAGAGAACAATGTTCTTGGCAACCGAACACACGTCGGCCAGGAATCTCGTGAACTCTATATCATATTTATAACGTACGCGTGATTCACACGAACACGAATACGCGTAAACAACAAATATTTTAACGACGTTGGAATGTGTACCGATTTTTTACAATTACATCCAGAAAAAAACATCTCGGTTGATTCAACTAGGACCTATTTGAATCAAAGAAATTTTTTTCTTCGTCCCACGACCTAACGGAGCTCTCTTTAACTTTGAAAAAATATTTTCTTTCATTTGAATATTTTTATATTTAAAAGATCAACGAAAAATCTATTTTTGCGATTTTTAATTTCATAACATTTTCACAAATTTAACGAGCATGTTGCTGAGCTGCAAAAAAATAATTATAAGATTATTTATACCATTATTATTATTATTATTATTATTTAATAATATTTCCACGGGTCTGCAACCCTGGATGGACACAAAAATTCACCATCATCCATTTGTTTTTAGACATGGTCCGTTTCAGGTAACTATAACTTGAGTTGCCGCTATTTATGCACATCTACGTAGTGGTCGGAGCGATAAGCTTCAACGTTCGTACCCGAATAACCGCACTCAAATTGAATTATTTATTTCATTCGAATATACAGCTTTTTAGTTGAGGCAAATAGAAAAGAGACACAAATAATAAAAAGAATTCGAAATGTTGGCTCTGATATTGAAGTGAGTATTCAAAAACGAGTGACATTCGGAACAAAATCAATGCGAAAGTTTCAAAAAAGTAGAGCCAATGAAAATACCTCTCGTAGCTCATTTAGCACGAGTTACATTTTACTGTTTTTATTCATATTCCCAGTGTCAGATTTTTTCGTTGACACGAAATGCCCTGTATGATATTAAATACGTATTCAAAGCTCTCTCGAGTAGGTCTGTGGTATGTGGTTTATTGTCAAATGTATAAGTAGGTGTATAGGCTGACCGAGTTAGCGAATTGTACAATAACGAGTCCTAAGAAACGGGTAATCTCGAATATACATTTATATATTTGCATGTAGTCCTCGTGCATATAAATAAACGCGGTGATATTTACGAGTTTTGCAGTAAGAATTTTTACTGATACGAACAATTATATTTTACTCTTTTAATTGTTTCACTAAATCATTCATTTTGATGATTAAAATCATGAGTTTATCATCAAAGTCAATAAATTCGATGATTAATAATGATTAAATCGACGATAATGATCGATTTTTTTTGTTTTCAAAAATGTATTGTTCCAGTATGGACGAACATTTTTTTTTTTTTCTCAAAGAACCGTTGACCAATCACATGACAGTTGATTGCAGCAATGACCTTAGATTAACCCTGAGAACAAGACGATACATTTTCATTGCGAACGATGAACTTGACCTCGAAATTGCACGTTACTGGTCCATTCATCTTGCCTCGTGTATATCCTCATTTAGTTTTATCGTTTTCATTTCGTTTGTGATGCTTCTTTTATTTATCGTTTTACACGATTATATGCTCACATATAAGCTGGCAACGATCACGTCGTTATAGCGAAACGTGCATTATATTTCGTGTACGTTGAGTAGGCTTCGGTATGCTTTGTACTTTAATAACAATAACAATGTTAATTATACGATGCAAACGGTCCGCGATAAAGTTCAGTCAAAATTCATACACCTTTGTCCATTGAAAAAAATGAGTTTATTTTATTTTTTATTTTTTTAAATACCGACCGAGTTACTCGAAAATCTCATTATTTATTCGACGATTAACTGAGGATAATTCTGAAAAAGCCATTAATTCGGCTATTCTCAATGAATGTTGCACTGGATAAAAAAAAAACATGTAAAACTTGCTTCCTCTTTAATTCTCAGGACTGCGCATATAGAAAAAAAAAAAAAACAAAAATGAATCACAGTTTTTGTTACGACGATTCGGCAGCCCACATAACCTTAAACGAGAGCTGTGAGATATTTCAATCCTGACGGCTGGCTCATTTCACATGGAATTTCTTACGAACCGTGTGAGAATGTGAGCGTGAGTGTCTGCATGTGAAAAAAAAAAAGAAAAAAAAATTGCTCAAAGTGTTAGTCGGCTCCGAATAGCCGCGTTCCCGAACGTACTTCTTTCGACGTGCTGGTCTTTTCTTTCTCCAATTAACTATTGTAGTAAGAGCCCCTCGAGGTTCCATTATATTACGTGTGGTACCGCAGGCCTCCAGAGGATATATACCTCGGTAAATTTGCTCCTGGTGAACCACCCGCGCTATGTACAACAACGTATATTCCATTTAAATACTTGAATAACATGCACGTGATGGTTTATATGTGTATTTCCATTCTAGTACATACGTTGAAATATTAGTTAGTATACATATTTATGTATATTAAGGAAGTTCTTCTGGTACCGAGCAAGTCAAAACAAAAAACTGTCACGACTATATCTTTACTTTTATCATATATATTTTATTCTATGACGTATTTATGCATCAGATATGCATTTTTTCCTTGTTTAGTTATGTATATTCAGAACCGTTGTTTCAAGCGTTTGAAGTACAATTTTATTTGAGTAGAAAAAATAAAAGTTTGAACAAGTAAGAATGAAGAGAAGAGAACAAGTAAAGAATGTGATCGAACTGAAATTCTAGTTAAGGAAGTTCATCTGGTAACCGAGCAAGTAAAAAAAAAAAAAGCTGTCACGACTAGCGTATAGTCGGCACAGTATGTTTGGTGTGTTTAACCTCCTTCTTCGAGACAAATCAATTTTTTTCCGAACCTCATAAGTATCGAATGGATTTTACGAAGTCGTAAAAATGTTCTTTGGATATTCTTCTGGCATTTATAGAAGTTTCGTTCGAAACTGTTTGTCAATGCTTGCGAATTTCATGTTTAAAAACAGGATAGCCACAAAAACGCATAAGCGATCGTGTTTAATTGGGAGATCTTCTTTTGTTAATTTCTCGTGAACAAAGTATCCTAAGGGCTTGACATTTTAACAGGTGATTTCGTTCATATTGATAACTGTACTCAGTTTAAAAAAAATTCTTTTTTCAATATCTGTTTATTAATTCGATTACCAGATGAACCTTTTCAAGCCATGTTAATAGCTACTGCAGAGTCATCAGGACCGAATTAGAATAAGTGTTGATAGAGTCAAAGCTAAAATTCACAGAGAAGCTGAACCGCATTGTTCTGAAGAGAAAATTTCTTAAATTGTTTTTTTTTCTATTGAATGCGCACTCTTGCTGAAATTTTGAATAATTCGAAGCGACAAATCTGATAGGTTGACGAGGAAAAGAGCAGAGGAGTGGGGTTGGCGGTGTTTCATCAACGGTCCATCGAAGGGGAATTTTCTTTCCATAGAAATACGTGGTTCAACGATCCGTTCGTAATTTAGGCAAAAATATTGATAGCCGGCGGGGTGGTTTTTGTGCTAAAATTTAACACAGAAACAGTGGCCTGTTTGAGGAAACGATTTTCGAACTCGTCGAAAGTTTTATTCCGCATTTATCATTTTAGACTCTTGACTTCAGACTCTATTTTGGTACGAAAATCCACTTTGGATTGATTCTCAAACGTTTCACTCTGATTATAATCTATCGAAATATTTATTTATCCAAATGCTTAATACTTTTCGATATTTTCATTCGATCCAAATGAAATGACTCACCGTATATACATACTGTTTTTAACGTCACATGTTTATGTGTCTTTAAGTATATAAATATAGTTGGTGAGATTTAACCATGTGTTTCGCCATAATGGGAAATTCTAGGCGAGGGTAAAATACACGAGAAGATGAATGTGCGATTGTCCAGGCGTATATATAAGTAATTCCTATGGTCCTCCTTCTACTTTTCTGTTGTCTTTTCTTCTGGCATCGTTCACGTTTTATTCTTGTTCTTGCCTCTCCGTTCTTCTCTCCTTTCTCTCTCTCTCTCTCTCTCTCTCTCTCTCTCTCTCTCTCTCTCTCTATCGTTCTCTTTCTCTCTTTCTTGGCTTATTTTCTTCATGTACTTGTTCTAGAATATAGAGAACCAACTCTTCGTGAATCCGAGATAAGAAAACCTCATCTAATGGTGCATAGGCGTCGATATATATCTATTATTAATTTCAATAGATCCATTAACATATTTGTGAAAGTATACGGTCTGCGGATAACTAAAATTGTGAGAAAATCTGATGTAACAGATGCGATAAGAAGTACAGCTTTTTATCATTTTTTTCTCTATTTACACCCCAAGAATTGTTTGCGTTTCGGAATGACGCAGATCTATCATTATTTTCATTTTGTTCTAAGCCAGAGAAATATATTTTTTGAGTGCTTGGACGAAGCTTTCAATTTTATATTTTTTTGTACTATCCATTGAAAATTTATTTTAATAAATGTATGAGTAAATTCATTAAGTTAAAATAGTTCAATTGCTTTTTGCTCCAATTGTTTTTTTTATGTTTCATCAAATAAAAAAATACAAAACGATAAGAAAAATAATCTCAGGATGTTTTTACTATTGCATGGATCAGTCAATTTCTTTGAATCTATTATACGTTTGATTGAAAAAGGAAAACACACACGTTTATTTTTTCTCTTGAAATAAAAAAACTGTCCCAAAACTCTTTGATTCAAAAAGTAATTGCGTTGTTGTTGTTGTTGTTTTTTCGCATCTATAATTAATTGATCGTACAACAATAACAATAGTATAAAGTTGTAACAATTCATCTCTCACTCTAAATTGTGATTTAAGACGTGATTTATTATCCTTTATTCGCGCCAATGGATATTCTCTCTGGCCATATATAACCGCGACGAGCACCGCGTCTCTCTGTCTCTTTCGAAGCTGGAATTTACTCTGTGTGTATCCGCCGCATGTACCCGCACTGGCAGCTGAATAGGATTCGAAGCTGCCGGATTACCTTCGAGCATTATACTACATATATATGGTTCTTTCCACACCGAATTTTCCCTCGATTTCGATCCTCCATCTCGTTTTTTATATCCACCTTTTATCACAATCTCGAATTTGCTATCTTTTTATTTATTTATTAGATTTGCTCAAAAAAATCCTCTCCAGCGAAGATTCTAGGGAATAACGAAATTCTCATTCGCCCAAGACTCACGATTTTTTTTTTCTCTATTTCGTGATAAATATATTTTCATTCGAACGACAGATATATATTTTGACTTTTTTTTTTCATCCAAATTATCGTATCGTGTTAATCGCTCGTCTTTCCACCTCGAATTTACTCTTCTTCCAAAAAATAATCCAGTTTATATTTTATTTTTACAACCTCGAAACCGAAGCTGCTCTCTTCGTTGTTCGAAGCTCCATTTGGATTGTTTCTTGCATACACTGAGAAAAGAGAATTGTTGAATCAACCAAATGGCTTCGTGGAATACGTCCAATGTAATATTCTGTTATACTAAATATCAGTTTCATTAAATGAAAAATATCTTACGTTGATTCAACAAAATCCACGACAACAAATCTCATTTGGTTGATTCAATTGGTATATTTGTTTAGTGAAATAAAATTAATAATTCGTCCAACTGAACGATTTTTTTAATGAACGAAATATTTCTTTCGACGTATTCTACGAAGCCTTGGTTAATTCAACTAAACTCTTTTCTCAGTGTACAACAATTTTGAATCGTACCTTTTTTTTAAATTATTAATATCGCTTTTTTCCTCTCCGGTAAATGTATACTCAAGTAAGTGTTTGAGAGACAACCGAGGAGACAACTCATTCAATTATTTTGTTCTGATGCTTTTTTTTTCCACTATTACATTACACACTTTTTCTTGAGCTCTTACGATCGAATGACGCCTCCCACGGATAAACTAAACAAATTTTCCATACGAATAATACGGATTACAATGGATAAGAGTTACGGAGTATTTAGTTTCGTTTCGATTTCCATGGAGTCCCGTTGGTATGCATATGCAATTTCGTATCTGCGTCATGAATGCACAGGTTATTTCAGGTCAAATAAACGAGTTCTCGATTTTACCGTTCTCGCCATTTTTTTCTTGCGAACAAATCAAAAAATCAACATTAAATTTTTTTTTTTTCGTCCCCCAAAACAGTCCTTTAACAACGGAATTGCATAGTTATTAGCCGTCTTCGAAAATTGAAATCCGATTGGAATGGATTGGCGGAAATGAAAATAAAAAAAATAAAAAAATAACCAAAAGTAAAATTCAATTGGAATCAACGCAGAAATGAATGATCTGATTTTGTACTAAATCGGATGAAAACATATATTCGTATTAATAGGGTATAAAGAAACGAATAAACGAAGAGGAAATAAAGAAGAGATTCACGTTGGTATTGACTTGACCTGGAATGTCTCGTATATACTCTTGGGTATGTACACAAAAGGGAAACAAGACGAGTCGAGAGATACGAACGAGATAAGTCACTCGAGCAGCCACGCGCTCTAATCAGGCTTCACCGAAGTCATTCGAGTATTTTAATAATAATAATGGAGTAATAACAAAATAATAATAATGTGGCATAACAAGAATAACAATGATGATGATAAATCTCTGATTATTCAGGCAAGTTAGCCGGTATGGTTTCCGGATGTGCAAGCACTTTCTATATGCACACATTTCAATATGTCGCAAGGTTCTTTTCAACCATTTCTCTCTCAAGATTATCGTCATTACCGGAGGGGAAAACTCTGTCAGGAAACTGACAGAATCGAGTGTATTTATAACGGTTAAATATTAAACTGGACAAAAATAATACAAACAATTGTTATTCAAATAACGGTTTTGGGTCAGGTGCAAACGTAACTAACATCTTTTCAAACTGCTTTTCATATTGCTTGAAAATGATATTTTCAATTGTTGTGATGAAGAAAAATTTTTTCTTCAAAATGATAAAAGAATAATTTATCGTCTCGTCCATTCTCTCGTCTCCACTCAATACCTTTCTTTATGCGCAGACGAATAAACTATATTCGTCTCATTAACGAAATTGATAAATTGCTAATATTTTGTTATTGAAGAATGACAAAAACGAAATTTCAAACTGCTCCATTCATTTGCTGTTTTCAAATCTCTTTAATATGTACTCGTACGTATAAGTTCATATGGACTCAGGATCGATAACTCGTTGGAAAATAATACGTAGAATTCGTAGCATAATCTCATGGCGAATTTATTCCGCCTGCATCTCTTCCATGATCGTCTCGAATGCAAGCACACACGTTGACTGGATGTCACAGAATGATCGGTTCGCTCGTCGTTCATAAACGAATAAGGCGAAGGCGTAGTTTCCAATCCTCCTTCCCAATCGCTCGATTATTCTATACGCGACTCGATACATTTCCGCCTCGAGACAACCTCGCGAGACTCTTATGGAGGAAATGGAATAACATTATTCGGTGCGCAATGAGTTTCAAAACGATTAAGGTTATCCTATCGACTTAACTGGTCATACTAATCACTAAATTCAAAACTTGTGCCGATCCCAGTTCTTGATACTTCTAAAAACAATAGTTTTTAGTACAAAAATTCGTCCCAATCGAAGCTCGGTGGCTGGCAACCTCTTCGTCTCTGAAGTGTCAAAACACTGTTCGATGCCGGAAGCTCCATTTCAACTCAATATTCCATAAAAACTAGGTCGATAACCGCTTTTTTCAGAGACCATTGGTTTGCTACAAGTTTGAAATACTCGAATTTGGTTTTTGTAAAATATCTCATGGATTTTCACCAAGATACATATATTTTTAGTGACCAAAAATCGGATATTCCTATGTCACCCTGAGAACCCGTCACTGAGTAGTAACACCTAGTTTTAATAATTTCCTCTCTCTCAATTGGTCGATAAACGACCCTGAATTTTTGCGAGAACAATAATTGATCTACGAAGAAGGGCATTAAATTTTTTAACGCGAATCTCTGTTATTATACACTGAGAAAAGAGTTTAGTTGAATTAACCAAGGCTTCGTAGAATACGTCGAAAGAAATATTTCGTTCATTCAAAAAATCGTTCAGTTGGACGAATTATTAGTTTTATTTCACTAAACAAAGATATCAATTGAATCAACCAAATAAGATTTGTTGTCGTGGATTTTGTTGGATCAACGTAAGATATTTTTCATTTAATGAAATTGATATTTAGTATAACAGAATATTACATTGGACGTATTTCACGAAGCTATTTGGTTGATTCAACTATTCTCTTTTCTCAGTGTAAAAGCTGTTTGAAAAGAAAGATGAAAGTCATGAAAAATTGACGATTAAACAATTGTTCATTCATTTGAAGTCTAAGTAAAAGCACAAATCATTGAGAGAATATTAAAGTATGATCGAATCTCCGTGCATGAGAAATGTTAATCATCTTTTTCTTTTCTTCCATCATTTCGTTGAGATATTTAAAACGAAAAATAATATAGTCTCAAGAGAAGCGAGTTTACATAATTTCATTGACAAATTCAAACGAAGAAAATAAAAAAATAACTATTTTACTCATCGAGATTAAAGATATTTTGTGCGCAAATTGACAATTATTTATAATTGTCTTTAATTATGCGTTGTGCGAATGCGAGAAACGAGATAATTACTGAAATAATTCTGCATGCTAATGCCGAGAACAACGCTTTTTCTCGTTCTCAGACTATTTGTACGACGATTTACGCGATATAATATGATACATATACATTTTAGTCCTCATTACATTAAAATACGAAGCATGTATCAAGAAAACTGGAGTTTAACTTTCTACACTGTTGAGTAGTAGAAATCGATGGTTATTCTACATTTTTTGAAGGAGTTAGTTCTCAAAAATACGTAACGGTCATTTCGAATTGTCCGTAAAGACGTGATTTATAAAAATTTACGAAGTTACAGGTCGTTAATTCATCGGTGTAAAAATAATGAACAACAAAAATTCGAGCTGCACGAAATAAAAAGAAAATTCGTTGAATATTCAACGAAAATATGATATTTCGGTATAAAATCATGAGTAGTTTTCATTCCATCATTGTCATACGAGTGAAACAATAGAAAGTTGCCCGATCGCGTTATTTTGTACGATAAATATTGATTATTCATGAATAACTGATTTCTCTGTTAAATTATATATCACTTTACCCAATAAAATTCGAATTTATCCGATTTCACTGATCAGCTCATGAGCCATGATCAACAATCCTAGCGACGACTGTCATTTTAATTTGACACATAAATAACAACAATTTATAAATCAAATTAACTTCAATTGGTAATAATTGTTTATTTTTTTATTTATTATTCAACCAACAGAATCGATCGGGTTCGATTATTCTCAAGGAAGTATGCTTTCTAAAGATTTCACGGTATATATACAAGTACACATGAGTACGTAAAAGTGCGTCAAGGTGGAAGGAGACACCTGGAAGATTGCCCGGTAAATATATAGTCATTAAAGTCGTGCGTGCTTAAAACGTCAAAGCATAAAATGCCCCCTGTTGGATAGATGAAAAAGAAGCATACAAAAAGACACTGGTGCAATCGTGCAATTCACTGCGAAGAAGCCACGGAAATGCGAAGCGTACTCTATTTATATTTGTTATTAGCATCGAAGAGAAAACCATGCTGCTGCCGATGATCTTGGCTTCGAGTCAAAGTCATATCAAGACGTTCCACCGTTTGCATGAATTACTACTGCCCTCGCTATACTAACCGTCACGGTCAATTGCTGTGCCCGAGACATTGACGAGACCGTCACACGTGTACACACGCGATTTAAATTTAAAAAAAAATATATGTAGTAGAAAGAAATCAATTATATGTTTGTAGAAAAACATTGGTCAACGAATCGTAAAATAGTGATTTACAGCTCACAGTAATCAGCCAATACTTCCAGGCTAAGTATGTAATGTTATTTTATACCTTCGATATAAATCATGTTCGAATTCTCAAAAACTTCAGTCACTCCGCGAACGTTAATGATGAATTTTGTTTCAAGTTATATACACACATTTTCATCGTTAAACTTGTTGCAGAATCCGGAGTTTAATACTTTTTTTTTTCTATTTTTCTTACAATTCTTCAAGAATTTTGTCTTATTACATGAAAATAGTTTCAAACTTTGCAATCAACAAAATATTACGGAATAAAATACTTGCAAAATTTGACGATCTTGGGAGGATTATTGGATATGGAATTGTCTAAGAATATTGCTACATGCATGGCTCCAATAAATAAATTTTTTATCGAAATAACAGAGAGAATCGAACGAAAATTTGAGGATTGCTTCTTGAAGTATTGAACAAAATATGTGCCAAATTTCGAAAGTATTAGAACATAGAATGATAGAAAAAGAAAAAAAATCAAAAGAGCCTGAAAAAATGTTCATTTCGTGCTAAGAAAACGAAACTATCCGTTTATCTTTTACTTGACGAAGATGTTAAACCATGAATGATCGTGTGTGTGTGTGTGTTGTGTAAACTGTACGTCACAAAAGTTTGACAAAAGACAACCATCGGTATCCTACGAAACCATGTGTGATGCTCCTGTCTCCAGAGGGCATTAATTTTTGGGTATCTCGATCCCAACACAATATCCTTAAGGGAGTTCATCTGGTAATCGAATTAACAAACAGATATTGATTAAAAAATTTGAATACAGTTATCAATATCAACTAGATCACCTGTCAAAATTTCAGGTCCTTAGAATACTTTATTTGCGAGAAATTAATAAAAACAGATTTCCCAATTTAACATGGTTCCTTATGCGTTTCTGTGGTTTTCCCGTCTGTAAACATGAAATTCGCAAGCCTTGACAAACAGTTTCGTACGAAATTTTTATAAATGCTTAAAAAATATCTAAAAAATCTTTTTACCACTTCACAAAATCCATTCGATACTTATGAAGTTCGGAATAAATTAATTTGTCTCGAAGAAGGAGGTTTTAAACTTTGGAGGTTAAACACACTAAACATACTGAGCCGACTACGCTAGTCGTGACAGTTTTGGGTTTTGACTTGCTCGATACCAGATGAACTCCCTTAAATACTATTTATCTGTTGGTTAAAGTGTGATCAATATTTTTCGATAATATTTTCGAGTAATATGTAATCGAATTTTATTTCAATCGAAATAAAATTGTTTTTCACCCCACTGGCATGCGTGGGGCATGGGCTGAATTTTTTTTCAGATATTTCTCAAATTTTTCATTCTCAAAGTTTATTTTTTTTTTTTTTACTTTTATCTCTACATCCACTCGTTCCCTCGTAATGTAAATTTTCTTCTCGATTTTATTTTATAACCTAAATTAAAAGAATATTTACACGAGCTTTTCGTAGCCTTATTTCTATTTTCGCTTCTCGTCCAGCAGGCATGACGAAATGTGCTGAAATCTCGTTGGTTATGAGTAACAGTTGGAGACGAGTCGCGCCTGAGGCAGTGCAACCCGACTCGCGTTCGAGCTTTACAGACACGTGGGTTACGGTCGTGCAGGCGCGAGTCTTTCGAGCAACATGTCGGCGCAAAACTAGCACCTGTAGCTTTCCGTTGTTTTGTCCCTTTTTTTTTGTTCCGCGGTCAGTAAGCGTGTCGAGAAGCGTCCAAGAAATAGGAAACAGAAAAGGCATCATCGATCACGAACATTTGTTCGGATGAGAATAAATAAAAATTTTGAGGAAAAAAAATTATCCTCGTTGAATGATTTTTTTTTAACGTTTGTATATACAACGGTGATTTCATTATTTTCACTATATTTTCTCAACCGATTTTTTTTTTCTTTTACTCCACTATCCACCGAATATGTATCGATGGAATCAAGACGTTTTGAATTCTGAATAATTAGGGTTTTTTGCTTGATTAAAAACGGTTTGAAAGGTCAACAATTCCTGAAATGTTTCTTGAGCCAATCGATTCGCTGCTCTCTCCGGACAGTGAGAAAATTCGCCACCCCTGGCGCCACTCAAACTCTTCGTTCCTGCGGATACTGAAACGATGATGCGACGAACTTTTTATTTCGTAGATTGATTGACGAATATATCGTAAATCAAATTGACTGAGTAGCCAATTTTTACATATTCAAACTAATCCGTCAGACACATTTATTGATCGTAATGAATTTGCTCGTTCGTTCTCCGTTACTTCGATTATTCGCGACACATCGATGAGATATTGAGGGTTCGTGATACTTTTTTACGCTGATACAGTCGAGATCGAAAACATTTTGACATCGTTTCTTTGAGAAGAAAAAGATGAATGAGTTCGAAATAAATTTACGTGGAAATTGCTGGGAAAAGAGAAATTCGCAAACAACAATAATGCGAAAAAAAAAATTAAAAATCGTTTAATGTTGTTCGAGGATGACAATGGTGAAAACTCAAAGTCTGATATTTTTGCAAAATTTCATTCCATCGCAATGTTTCGTTTTTATGAAAATTTATTTTATTTTCATTTGGATTTTCATTCAAAAAGAAGAAGAAACAAAAAAATGTTTAATCCTTTTCACTAAAACTTTCAGCGGAGACTGTACACGCTCGAGGAATTCTCATTGAAAAATGCAAAGTTTCTCCCGTGCGTAATCGATACGTCATCAAACTGTTTAACGTCTGTACGAATTATTTTAATTGTTACAACGCTGAATTCAATTTCTTCAGCATCCATATCGTTTATCATTTTTACTCAAAAAAAGTCAATTTCGAGACTCGGTTATTAAAAAAACAAAAAAATCAACAAAATTCATGCATTTTTTAGACGTTTCGAACAACGATTTTTCAATGATAATAATGTCGTTGAGTTGTTAAAAAATTCTTCAGACGATACGGTCATCAAAACAATTGCAACAAATATTATTTCTTTTTATAATTTTTCATACAACATTTTATCTGTATTTGCGGATTTGTTGAACGAATATTCCGATTAACGAGAATAATGTCTCCGCAAAGATTTGCAAAATTTAAAGAAGATTTCTCGAAGAAAAAAAAAAAATATATGCGCATCCCAATTTATTTACTTCCGCGATGAAAAAAGAATTTCTAAATATGTAGTCGATCATTCATTTATTAAAAAAAAAAAAAAAAAACCATTGTTGAGCGTTGTTATTGTCTTTTTTTTGTGTAAACGTTGGTCGAATAGCCAAGTTTGAAAATGTAGCTAATAACTCAAAGCCAATAATTTATAAAATAAAAAACTTTACTTCGGATAAGAGATGATGGTCGAATTGTTGGTGAAAATTTCTCGGATGGCTGTAAATAGGCGCAATTACCGTTGAAACGGTTCGGAAGTGAGAACAAAGTCGAAGAGTGGGATCGAACGAGAGAGAAAGAGGGAAAAGAGGGGGTGGGGGGAGGGGGGGGGGGGAGAGGAATATACAAGAAACAGGTGAAGAAAAAGAACGGAGAGAAACTCTTTGGTAGAGGAAACCCTAATGTATCTTGTTCGACCAATAACGAGAGTTCATTTCAACCCTCCAACTGCTCCAATTGGCTCGATCATTTAGCACGTGACAGCTCCAACGGTCAGAGCGGCTCGTGCGTGAAATTCAACTGCAACGAACTCTCCTGCGGCTACGTAAAAATTTCAGATGTTTTGTTATCCACGGTGTGGCACAACAGTCTGTCGTCGAAACGCCGCGCGAGTCATGTCGTGAATTTGTATGTTTTGTTCGTTTCTCTTCGGTTGTTTTCCCTTTCGCGATCGTGTTTTTGTTTTTCTCGCTGCTCCGTCGACTGCGTTCACGAATCAATATTTCCTCGACTCTAGCGACAATTCGGAGATTTACAGGCGAGTGTGATCGTTTATGTGTGTGTGTTGTGCCGTCCTGGAAAGGATTATCGATTATTATGATGGGTCTGAAGCTACGAAGATTTCTGAAAATTCGTCGGTGAGTTTTTTTTTTTTTTTTTTATATATTCCTCTTTCGTTTCGTTATTTCACTTTTAAATTCGACTGTTTTCGACGAAATTCGTGTCTTGTAAAATTTTCATAGTAATTACAGCGAATTCGGGTTAGATTTATCGAGACTTTCCATTTTTTTAATGTTTTCTTTTGTATAATCGAATGTATTTTAATATAGAATGTACTTTTTAAAAAAAAATTCAAATAATTCATTTCGCGATTATTCGTTCGAACAAATTGCACGATTTTTATATTTTCGATAAACATTTAAAAGAGTCTTTCTTGAGGTAAACAACGTCGAATCGAAAACAACACAATTTAACGTTGTATTAAATTGACTAATGGGAAATTACGTGCCAAATCGATTCTCCTTTGTTTTGTATACGAGTGTCAAAATAAATTTGGAAAAAAAAATAGAATTTCCTTCCTGAAAGTGTGATAATAATATTTCCTGTTCATTTCTTCTCACGGAACTCAATTAATAATATTGAATCGTATCGACAAAAAAGGTAATAAAGTTCGAGCGAATAATTTATAGAAAACACGGACAGAGTGTTGATCCCACCGAGTGTTACGAAGAGCAGATAGTTTTGAGACAAAAACTTACAGCGTATTTATTCCTGAGATCGGAAGATTTATAATTCGTCAACAGATCTCACGAGAAAAAGTTGTTGACGTACGCGAATATACAGCGTGTAACTTATAGTCACGTTCAATCTCGAGTTTATCAATAATAATATTTATGAAACGACCTTCACAACAAGTGTATTCTTGGTTCCGTACGAAATTCGTCGTACCTACTTCGTGGAAAATAATCGATCCAACATCGCCCGACGTTAATACTGTTGCGCAGAGAATATCGTCAATTTTTCGTTTTGTACGTCGTCGTCTCATTCATTCGAGAATTCGAGGAGTATAGTGTAATTTATAAGAGAAATATTAGACCGATTAAACGACGAAATAAAATTTATATTTTTGTGCGTCAAGAAGAAATAAAGAATTTGGAATAACTCTTCGACACATTCTCCTTTGGCTATTTCTCTAACGAATTTTATCCTTTCGTTGTTTCCTCGAATCGAAACGTTTTCTTCTCAAAATATATACGAATGTTTTTTTTTTTTTTTTCAATTTCTGTCGAATCGAAACTTTTCATAGGTCATGGGTCGCGGGATTGATTGCTGATTTATGAATAAATGCAAATTCCTCTAACCAAGGATGTTTTCTAGTTTGACCTTGAGGCCGGGTGAAATAGTTTCTACGTCTGGATGATTCGAACAGATTTCTTTTCTAATTCGATATATGTATGTAAGTTTAATGGCTATAAGAAGAATAAAAAAAAAAAGGGAGAAATGTACAGTTAATGTGTGCCGATCTTACCGATCGGTGTGTCTTATCATCGTAAAACTAATATCATGCTCGTGATGCGTTCTTCGTTGTATGAGATAATTTTATTTTCAATGCGATATAAATTTATCCTCCTCCCATTCGAAATAATCGTTGCGAAATTATTAAACAGAGAAAAAAGTGAAGAAACGTTTAGAAATCCTTGATTTTTTCAAGGCCAATTGAAACACACATTTAATCGATTTTCTCAACTAGTCTCGTGTCATAGGAAAGATATATTTGTGAATATCATTGACGACAGGAAATCGTCGTTCGTTTATTTTTCGCTGAACTTTCTTCGTTGAAACATTCTATGGCATAAAAAAGGTCTTGAAACGTTTCGCGATAAAGCGATCTCATTAGCTTCAATCAGCTTCTAGACAAAAATCATGAAATTGAAAAATTTGTGGATCAGAAAAAAAACGATAAACTCGATTACTCGGGCGGTATATTATTGTTACGTTGGAAACGGTTTCTAAATGGTATTTATTATCACTCTCCTCATGATCACATAAGTAGGATCGATATTAACGAGCTGCAATTCCATTTGCACTTGACACTTTTTTTTTAACGTATCTCTCGAGAATTGCACGTGGTCTTATATACAAAAAAAAAAAAAAAATAAAGAATAAAGTGTAAAGACAATAAGATCTAATGAAATCTTGAAAAATGTCGTTTTTCGTGAGCATCGAATTTCAGTAACAAAAACATTGCAGAGCTTTCAATAATAAATTCGGATTAACGATGCTCGTCGTGTTTTCAATGAAAGCATCGATGTGAGAAGCGATTCATAATAAAAAAAAAAAAAGATTTTTTCATTCATTCGTACCGAGTCACAAGTTGACTTTGATTGTTGAAATTTATCCATAAATAAATGAATCGACCAACAGTTCTTCTTCTCATTTATTTTATTTTCTTTTTGCCAAATTTATTTATGCTGACACACTCACTCGAGTGTATGCAAATTATGTAACGTTTGTCGCACGAATTTACAAAGTGCGGTAGAAATAAAGAATTGTGAAAAAAAAAGATAACTGATTTGTTACCATGAAACAATTGAGGGCTTCGATTCTCCTTCGAGGTAATCAGTTCTGCTCCTACTTTGAGAAACGCGCAGGGAGCCAGGGGTCCCTCTGCTTTTACACAGGCTAGCTGCAATGCTGCCAACCTTATTTTTCTATCTTCCTCTCTCTTTCTCTTTCACTCTGTTTAGTTACCGCGCCAAAGGCTCGTGCGGCCATATCCCAAGAAATTCGACGAATTTACATAAATTAATTCGTTATATCTCATGAAATACGTGGTAAATCGGGTCCATTTTTTTTTCAATGTCACTGTAATCTATAGGTCAATACTTGATCGAATTTGCGTCGAGCCAGCATGATTTTTACTACATGAGATTGAATCATTTCTCTCGTCAAAACAGTAATAGCCATAAGACTCTGTGCAATTTGAAGGTAACTTTACGATTTTATATCTCAGAAAGTAAGCGGTCAATCTTGTTCAAATTTCGCTGTTACACGCGGAATATGTTGAAGAAGATGCTATTAAAATTTCAAAGACCTCTGATTGTTTTGAGATTCGAGCAGAACTTAACTTGAGAATTTCTCGTAGAGAACAATCAAAAGGAAGATAAGACAACTTCGATCGAGAGAATCTTTTCGATTGATATTTAATGATAACGAAGTGTCTCTCGTCGAGCTCAATTGTCGAAGTGCTTTTTTTGTTCTTTATCGCAATCGCGCACTAGAGTTTTTATATCTGAACGAGATTAACGCATTTATGATGAATTTATGACATAGACGATAACGGAAAAACCGTTTTCGAGTCGATTTTTTGGATTGTTTTTCGAATATTTGCTCAGCCCGAATAAAACGTTCGTAGATTCGAATCTAAAGATTCGTTTTCGATTATCTTTCGTACTGATTTACCGGGGTATTCGGAATAAAAATTGTCTGAGCTGATACTACCTAATCGTGATTCGAGCTCAAAGTTGCTCCAAATTTAATGCCGATAAAAGCAGAGCTAGCAATAATCTGGAGAAGTTTCGCGCGTCGTTTGATCAAAAAATATGTACTTTGACTTTCTAGAAAAATCTCTGTCGTGTTGTGTTTACCTTGACATTTAAAAATATCGGGGGCTTCCATTCCGCCAAACTAGTTTTAATGACACAAAAAAGGCAAAATCTCGCACGTCATTGTCGGAGTAGCAAAACCGATCGAGAAATTGATTTTTCATTCAATTATTTTTCCATTATAGCAGAAAAACTTGAATTTTTCGTTGAAAACTCGTTCCGCATGAACGTGGACGAATGAAAATGAAACAATCGATGAATGAGTCATCGGTGCCGTTATCTCGAAACACCAACGACGAATTAATGTCCACAGGTGGTTTGGTCACGTGCTGGATCTCTCCCCCCCTCCCCATTTCTCTCTTTTGCGTTGTTCTCTACCTTCTCATTTGAAATACGATTTTTCAAACTGAGTTAATAGAAAGAAACGTTGAAAACTAAACTCCACAAACTTTGACCTTCAACGTTCCGGTTGAAGCGAAGTGATGAAAAGTTTATTCCACCGCGAGCGTTTTCAGTATCGTAACATTATTTTTAAAAACTTTTTACAAATCTACTTTTTTTCCCCTGAATTAGACAACAACTCGTAAAAACAATTGCGATGCACGGCATATTTTTTCCGAGTGCAGCACTGGAAAAATATATATTCTCATGAATTGAGCCTGCAGTTGAACATTTTCGGATGAACAAAACGTTTCGGAGCTGTCGATATGCGGTGATCGAATGGAGAAACAAAATTTAAGAATTTTTCAACGATTTTTCAAGGATTTTTATACAATTTCTAGGAAATTGATTCACAATTTAGAGAAAACAAACAAAAATATATTTTCTCTAGTAAATCCTATGAATTGTATTGATCATATTAATCCCATTCCAAAGTAAATGGACAAAAAAAAAACGAAAAAAAGATCAATGTTATGTAAAAAGTCTTTAAAATACCTTTTTTCAAAGAGAATTAGAAAAAAAAAATCAAAGATTATCACAAAATTTAAGAACTTTTCAAGGACAAGTGAAATTCAAGGACTTCAAGGTGTTCGACGATTGCTAGACACGATGAGTCGAAAGTGCTCGTTCATTATAATTAATTAAGAACAGTGCTACCATTTTTTTTTCATCATCGAAGGTGTTTTTTTTTTTTTCCCCAATTTCTTAACGTCCAATAATTTTTTTTCATTTTCTTTGAGAGTATTATGAAATGCAACGACAGAAGAATCGGATGAAATACAAAAAATGGTTTTATCGGTCGATTCGATGATCGATGAAATAACGGTGAAAATTTATACAAAAGCTCGTAACTCTTCGCTCGGTTTCCGTTGCCTCGGTAACGTGCATTATATTAGTCTCGAGTATACGAGTCTGGCCTGTACAGACCAGGTGCTCTAAGCATAACCACAACGTCATTTGCGAGAGCACGAGGTTCTTTTCGACTTTTTCGTTTTGTAGTATTCAAGGCGGCATAACACGGGTTTTGTGCAACGGAGAACGTGAAAGAGAGCCAGAAAAGAAAACGATGAAGCTTCATGAAGGAAAGAATGAAAAAAAAAAAAAAAGCATCAAAAGATGATAAAGAAACGAGAAAGACGTTTGGGTTTCTCGTAACTAACAATTATTTTTCTTTTTTTGTTTTCTAACCATTGATCGTGGGAATGAAATTAAAAAATTACCAGGATAAAAGTTTTGACTGAACGAAATTCAATTTTTCTGATTAAAATATCGAACGAACTTTTTTGGGCCTCGTTGAAACATTAACACGGAATTTGGCGAAATTTCTTTTTTCCTTTGTCAATTACGAAATTATCAGACGAAATAAAAAAGCGTTTTGGGAGCTTTTCAACGGTGTAAAAAGTTCAATATTATTACGAAAAAGAGACTGAGGAAGAGAGAGAGAGAGAGAGAGAGAGAGAGAGGTTCCCAGCTGGTCTCGGATCTCTTTCAGAAGCAGACACACGGAAGAGCCCTATGCAGACAGACGTTCGTGTATAATGTTACGCCATAGGGATCCTGACACACCGGGGTACTATGAGAATCGCGTGCACATGGAAATTCAAAGAGAATGAAAGACTATAAAATAAGAATCAATGTACCGAGTATTCGACGAAATGTGCGTCAAACTAAACCGATGACACGAATGAATGAGAAATTAGGAAAAAAAAAAACGTGACACGTTTTAAAAATAGCTTCTTAACCGCGTCATTTTCATAATCGACTACATGAATTTTAAGAAGAATTGCGAGCTCAAATTTCCCGATATTAAATGAACCGGGATTGGAATCAATTTGGAAAATCAAAATAATGAAAAAGAAAGAAAAAAAAAATGATGATCGATGATTACGAAGGTGCTCGGAAACGTGAAAGACGAGAATGACCGAATAGCGACCGCGAAAGTTGCCGAGCTCTTCGAAGCCCGTTACTCCGAGTTTTTCCCCTCTCTAATGTGTTCTCGCAGGTAGTCGGCACTTCAGTAGCGAGCCGACGGTTCACGGGAACTGTTAGCCGCACAGCTGTCAAGTCCCACGTGTTTATATCGTTCAAAAATCCTCGTTTAAAAGTTTTCTTCTTATCGAAATATTCGATCGAAATTTTTTTTCTGTCTTCATTATTTGTGAAGTTCAAAAAACAAGGATCGAATCTCGATCGATAAATTCTTTGAAAAAAAAAAAATAATAATAAAAATAAAACGTCAAACGCGGGTGAATTTTGTCAATATATCGAAGTGACTAATTTCGTTTGGTATACAAACAACATTCGAAAATTCAAAGTGTACAGTGACCTTTATTTTTATCATTTTGTATCATCGGGGTTTTGTGCCAACTGACTCGAGAATTTCTTTTACGTTTTCGAAGACTCGATATGTCCGAGTGGATTTAATCAAAGTGAGTAGAGTTCGTTGAATATTTCCAAATTCCTTTCGATAAAAAAAAAAATAAAAAAAATATTTTTATCCCACAAGTTTTTCATGATTTTACTGACGATTTTCGCTTTTCACTTTATTTACGATCGGGAGAGTTCGATCGAAAGTAGCTGATGAAAAAAATGATTGTAATCGATCGTGATCTTTATTATTATGTCTATTGTTATTGCCGGAAAGTTTAAACGGCGACTCGCCTGTTGGCCAAGTTCGAATGAGTCATTTACAGAGAGAATAAAGAGGGGGGAGGGGGGGGGGTGGAGGTTTTTATGTCCGGTAACTTTGGCAATCATTGATTAAAAGATTTGCAACATTATGAACGTCGAATCGGGTATGAACGTTCGATACGAATCGTGCGCTTAAGCGCGGGCGTGCGCGCGCGCGCGCGCGCGACTTTTCAGCTCATTTCTCTACGTCGAATTGCTATTGAACTCGGATTCGATCAAGGTCCCAATGCCGATGACATTTCTCTATTAAGATATCGATACTCGTGAATGGCTCTCCTCCAAAGTGTACCGATTGAAATTTCATGTTAAAATATACTCGCATCAATGAGGACAAGCTCTCGCTTTTAAAAAAATATATATTTGAAAAATAATCCCGGTGAAAAGAAAATTTTGTTGAAACCTTAAAATATTTTGTTGAATACGTTCAACATAATATTTCGACGACACAACCAAATTTTGTATCCTCTCAACAAAGTTTTGTTTCGGTATAAAAAATCTTTGTTGCTGTATTCGACATTTTGTTGCTCGAACAAAAAAAAAAAATTTGTTGAATACGTGCAACAAAATATTTGAATATTTCAACAAAATTTTGTCTTCAGTGTACTGCTGTTTTTAAATTAAATAATTTTTAGATCACTCAAATAAATATCGAAAATACACCAATGAATCAATAAATCGATCGAATCATCAAGATCATTATGACGTTGGTTAAATTGCATAAATATTGAATCAACTTGTTCAAAATTTAGACGAAAGTTTAGACGAAAGTTCGCGCATCTTTTTTGAATGTAACGATATAGAAATAACTTGAAAATGAATTTGTTCCGTGATATGAAAAAGATGCATTCGAAAGTATTTTGAAAATGATGTATAACACAAAATAATGAAAGAGAAATATTAAGGAGGTTGGCTACACACAACAATGTTGCCATGTTAAAAGCATAGGAAAATTCGAAATGATTAGAATTTAATGAAATTTCGTGAGCATATTCTTTTGGATTAAATATGAATATACAAATTTTTTAAGATTTTTCTTCTACATGGTTTTCGAGTAATTTAACACTAGAGTTTACATCCGTAAGCATAGAATTCTGATATATATAGGTATATCTTTTGCATATTGTAAACTCCAATTATTCGACAACTATGTAGACGAAAAATTTGAAAAAAATTGTGTCATTGCGTTTGATGCTAAAGAATGTTATCACAAAATTTTATTAAATTCTTATCATATTGTCGTATGTAGCCACCCCCCTTAAATTCATAATTATTAATGGGGATTCGAGAATAGATTTTTCGATCGAAAAACAAAAATTGCTCGACGCGATGTATTAAAAAATAATAATAATTTATAAATTCGAATACGACGATTTTCAAAATTTTTTCTATACGACAGTTTTTACAACCTCGAATAGACCGATATTTACATTTTTCCTCGGACAAAAGCATATCACCCCGATGAATAAATAAATGAGAACATTTTTCCGAAGCACCACTTCGCTTCGTATATTGTCATTCGAACTCGGCAAATGTAATTCGTACACACATTCAAGGTGACGAGATATCGTGCTACGTGAATCGAGTATACGAGCAGCTCGAAAAATGATGCAGGTGTATTTTTGTTTCGTATTATTTTTTAACTGCTGCGAGAATACTGAAAAAAACATATGGAATTGAGTTTCCATTGAGACATTTGTCCAACGACTAATTACATCAAAATCTTTTATGGCGTCAATAAACGAAGAAAATACGAAATAACAATGCGAATATTCGTCGCGGCCGATGAGTCATTTGATCGTCCTACGTTTTGTGTTAATTTTTACTCTTTTTTTTTTCTTCTTTTCTTCTTGATAGTGTCAATTATTTTTTTTCTTCGTTTTTCCTAAACTCATTAACGTTTATTTACGTTCAGGTGTCATTGCTTTCTTTTTTAAATTTTTATTCTTGATGCTAACATCGACGTTTGCTCGTGATTCCATGATCTCGTAGCTTCGTATGCTCGAAATATGACGTACGACTTGTCTCGACATTATCAAATCTACGTCTCTCTCGTCTTTTTCTATCTCTCTTGTTTCCCACTTTTTCGTATTTCTTTTTTCTTCGCTGCCTCACAGACATTCCATCGTCGTGATTCTATCGGAATGAAAAGCAATTCTTTTTCAAGCTGCCGCAACAGAAGATTTACGCGAGCGGGTGCCGAATCGATATTTGATTATCTCACGGTAGAGCCCCGGTGTCGTAGATCGGCAGATAAAAATGTCGCAATCGTCCGATTTTGTTCAACCGAGATTATCAACGAATCTAAGACAAATAATTGAAGTTTATTCACTGAAAATGATCCATTCAACAGCTTATTTTCGATCGATCGATCGTTGAGCGAAATAAAATTAAAAAAAAAAAAAAAGAAAAATCCATGTTATTAGTGAAAAAAAACGTTTTTCTTTTGAGACGTCAAAGAATCGTTACTGTGGAATGCACGAACGAGTTTCGGGATATCGAGAGATCGAACGTAAAATGTGTACTCGTTGGAGAGCAATAATTATAGAATCATTTCTGCGGCTTGTCATGGTTCGATCGTCACGTGGAACGTGCTCTTCTCGATGCTTGTCTCTTCGACAAAATAACCGTCCCCCGTGTAGGCTCTCTTTCCTCTCCATGTTTTCTTCTTCATTCTACTTTTTCATTCTTTCCATATTTTGTATATATTCATACGCGTAAAGTAGATAATAAAATATTAAGCGGATTTTCTTACCGCGAGATATAAAATAAGGAATAGATACGGGCAGATCCATCACATTTCGAAAAAAGTTTGCAAATTTTTTTTTATTCAAGAAAGTAGGTTATACGAGAAAGCGATCTTCCGAATTTGAATTCGATATTAGCGGATTTGGTGGCTGTAGATATTTTTGAAATTTTAAAAAAGTTTATTTTTTCTTAGGCATTTTCATGATTTTTTTTATGCGAGCTCTATGGAGCATGAAGACTCGAATCGAGCGGCATTTCTCTTCTTCAATCTTGTATTTTCGAGAAAAAAAAAAAGTTTTTTACTCCGAACGAAAATCTGGTTTGATAAGCACTCTTGAATCACTAACGTGTGACAAAATTTCGCGTATTTTTGAAACGCTGCCGGAGCGAAGCTTCATAGAGCTTCAGAGATGAAAAATCATTTTTTTTTTCTTTTAATTTCAACAAATTTCTTTATATTGAGTTCAAATTGACGGATTCGCCCATATCTAAATAAAATTATACAATGTACACGAGCATAAATGTCGGGAATAATGGTATCGGCTGTTTGTATAGAAATGGTTTATAAAACTTTCAGCTTAAAAACGTGTACGTTAGATATTCCGGTTGTTCATTATTCGACCGCATTATACCGCTCGTTTGCTTCCTTATTGGCCAATCCTCTTGCCATCAAAATATAGTTATTCTCTTGAAAACATATAAATGTAAAAGAACAAGAATAAATATGGATACACGAGATACGTGAGCCAAAATAATGATCCAAGAATCGTAAAGTAATATCTATTTTTGAGAATACTTGTTCTTCGTTTCATTTATTTTCACGAGTTTATTATAAATATGCAGCTGTAATAGGTGATGCACGAAATAAATTTTGCGAATTTCAATAGCACCAATAAAGTTTGTTACGTAAATATATTACATGTTTATAACAATTGGATTATATAATTGAATAGAAAAAAATTTGTTTTTTTTCGATGAACACTGAGAAAAGAGAATTGTTGAATCAACCAAATGGCTTCGTGAAATACGTCCAATGTAATATTCTGTTATACTAAATATCAGTTTCATTGAATGAAAAATATCTTACGTTGATCCAACAAAATTCACGACAACAAATCTCAGTTGGTTGATTCAATTGGTATCTTTGTTTAGTGGAATAAAATTAATAATACGTCCAACTGAACGATTTTTTTAATTAACGAAATATTTCTTTCGACGTATTCTACGAAGCCTTGGTTAATTCAACTAAACTCTTTTCTCAGTGAACGTTAATCTCGATCGTAAGTATATTTTCGATTACGTTTATCCATCTGTAAACTAGAAATTAGGGATGTAAAATTTATGGAGCTCATCGAATGTCCGGTACTTTAGGGTATTCTGTCCAAACTCCTCATTTCGATCTCTCGATTTATGTACGTACGAGGAAAGCACGTAAATGCTCGATATACAGTTAGCTAGATACGTAGATGACACGATCGTGCAACAGAGACAGTTCAATCAGTCGAGCGAATCGTCATTTGTATATTCCTTCCTGCTTCATAAAATATAATTTTATTTTTAACGAATATCAATTGTAAAGACGATTGAAATGATAGAAATTCATTATTAACGTATTACGGTGAAGAGGAAAATCGAATATTTTTTTTTCGTTATTTCATCGCATAGTTGCATCGATTTTAATTATTTCTTCGTCGTTTTAAACTATTCAGAAAAAAAAAATTGGAAATCGTAGACACGATTTTCTGAAAAAAAAAAAAACAAAATTCAAGAAGCTGACGATCAAAGTTTTTTTCATTTATCATTCAGTCATTCGAGACACGTGCGTCGAGGCTTAAAAATTTTTGATCCTATGAAAAAATCGCTCGAGTTTTCTGTCCACCGTTGCGTCACGTCCCGGCTCCCTTGGCACGAATTTCCTCAATTATTAACTTGTTATACTTGTCTGTACCAAATTTCGGCCACGTTTCCACCACATTTTCTCGAGCAATTATCGACACCGTCATGAAAAAGTTTCCAGCTTGTTTTTCTATTCTTATCTAATCAATTTTTTAATCATTTTGCTTGAAATCCTCCAATCAATTTTTCATCAGCTTTTTTTTTTTTCTCAATCTGCGGAATTTCAAATATCCATCGAATGACGCAGTCGGTGTAACACGCCACGATAACAGGTAGATTCCATTATAAGTCGACGTTAATGTGCTCTCCTTCGTGGCGTATACATATATGTTGTATTATAGATGAGAGCAGCTCTCCTATCTCAAATCTTGATAGAGTTATCAGATATGGCGCCATGGCCTGTTCCCTGCGACCATTTCATCACTCACATACGCTTAAATCCATACACGTATACATAATATAGAACGAAATATGTATGTATTACGTATATATATGTATTCGTATGTGAAACGAAAGTGCTGTAGGATTGCGAATGCACGGGGTGTCCGACGAATGAGGGTGAAAAACGACTCGGCATATATATATCGAGGAATCGTCGATATCGTTATTAGACTCTGCGAAAATACTTTTGAGACTATTTTGCTTCATAATCATCATCGTGAATTATCATGAAACGAATATTGATGCTACGATTTTTTTTTTTGTACAACTATATTTTTATTTGACATTGACAAATTATCGTTGATTCGTCGTTAGCCAAAGTCAGCAAATACAAAGAATATTCATTTATTTTTCTTCAGTGATCTGATAATTCAATGTTTATTGGATGAATGCCTGACAAATACAGATTTGAATTATTCTAAATTGTGACGTTTTACGTAATTTTCATTGGCAAATCAAACGAAAGCGAGAAACAATGGTCGTTTTGATCGAGTATTCGTTTATTTATTCAGGACACCCGTTATATACGGAGTTTTGTTCTTTTGTACTTTTGTTTTATGATCAGCAAACAGAAGCCTACGATTCTTGATCTAGACTTGCTTGTTTAACTCGTTCGTTCGTTTTTTTTTTTTGCCTGTATTTATGCGATCGAGCAAGCTCGTTTTCTACACACCGCGTCTCCCCCTCATCCAACTTCGCACACTGCAGTTCCCTCGAAAAGAATAAAGATGAGAGTTGTGTGGATATTTAACGTATATACATACGTGCAACCACCTGCATTCACATAACCAAAGGAATGAGCTATCGTGCTCGCGGCTTCGTCTTGTCGTCAACCTCGTTAGCGAGTTTTCACACATCTCATCCAAAGACACACGTTACAGTCCTGAATCGAAGATCAAAATCACGGGTATCCTCCTCTCAAACATTTTATGTTTGTATCATGAAATTTTATGCGAGACCACTGCACAGAGAGAAAAATGAGCTGAAATGTAGTTTTACATTTTTAAACTATTAATAAAATCGACTTTTACATTAAATGATTTTATACTTTTAAATCGTTTTGTTTTTGTTTTTTTTTTTTTTTTTCAATCTATATCCCAACAGTTTTTCATTCTTTTCTCTGTTCATTTCCATTTTGGAACAGTTAAATCCTTATTTTTCGCATTTCAGTTGAGATTTTTTTATAAAATCGTTAATCGTTTCGGGATGAACACGTATTTATAGAATCTGATTTTTGAGTATCAACGACTGTTATCTTTACTCAATTTTTTTTGATTTTCTGATGTTTTTTCTTTTGTATTTATTCGTCAGTAGAACAAAAAATATCGCGTTTGACGGAATCCGATCGAAATATCGATCAACTTCCGTATTACTTTTGATACAATGGTATGCCATTGCCTATTCCGGTGATCCCGTTACGTATACGATAATTTAGAAAAAATAAAATAAAAAAATAAAAAAAGAATATTCGCTAAATAGTAAGCGTGTCGGAACGAGGATTTCGTTTCACTTCCACATATATAAAATTGTATATCATTAATTATTCTGCAACGAGCCTTGACTATTGATCCTGTGGCTGTTGAAAAAGCTTATTTCAGGAATAATAATACGATAATATGAATACGAATAATGCTAATTTATTGTTTTCGGACGCACTATCTTCCTGGTTTTCGGATTTTTTTTTTTCCCCATTTTTTCTTAATTATTCAACCGCGAATATTCCCCGCATTGAAAAAATGAATGAATTTCCGATTTTACAAAAATATATAACCACGCGTTTGCGTTATAAGCAAAGTTACGTGAAACTCGTGCATATGCATTTTCTCGTCGTTGCGTTCGCTGGGTTAACCGGACGATTATCGAATCTCAGCACACGCGCGTTATCCAGACGCATTAATTTGTATTGCCGGAACTGCATCGATTCTTATTATATATTTTATTCAATCGCAATCTTGGACGCACGCAACACGATCGCCGCTTTCGCTGTTGTACCTCGATGTCGATAGAAAATGTAAGAAAAATTATATTCGAGACTCGTGTGTTTGAGATAAAAATGGCGTTTCGAAAAATTAACAGATATTTTATCGCTTTTTCGGACTGTCGTCAATCGACACCGATTCAGGGAACTGGCGCAATTATTAAAAGTATTATTCAACGTAAAAATAAAAAAAAAAGTAGAGAAAGATAAAAATTTCGAGAATATACGGGAAAGAGACGATAATTAATTGAAAGAAATAATCGAGAACGAAAAAGTTTTCCAATTTTGTACAATATTTGTCAAAAAATATAAGCAAATTTAATTTCTTTGACGCATTTCAAGTTCATTTATTTAATGATCAACTTTTTCATTATTTTATTTCATTCAGAATTCGTATAATCGAAGCTGTTTTTCTTTTTCATACGAGCTTGCAAAGAGAGGAGCTAAAAAACGTTGGAAAATGTGGCGAACGTTGTTTTTAATCGCGCGTTCGGTCAAGAAAAATAAATGATCTTTGGAGTGTTTTAATATCAGAGCATGTTATCGGTATGAATGATCGAAGCTTCGTATTTATGAGGACTGGGTCATCTGTGGACGCTCGTCAGAATCATTCGTCTTGTTATCCACGCCCATCGTCACGCTTTTCCGTATTCATATACAATGAAAAAAAATGATAATTTTTTTTACATCTATTTCTGCATCTTCCAGTTTTTCCTTCTCGTCAACGATTTTTAGCGTCTTTTATTTCCTCGTAAATTCCATACCGAGGGATCAGGCAATTTACGTATTACCGTCGGAACATATCGCGTCGTAGTGTGTCCGTAGATGATGTACGAACGTCAGTTCCACCTTTCGTAACGTATATTTACGCTAAATAACACTCCGTAGATGCTGATACATGCTTGAGCTATCCGTGGAACACCGAACGAGAAAATATCGGAAATTTACTCTACGTATATATGTATATATATTTATTGTACAGAGATGTATATTTATATAAGGACGTATGTCTTTAATGATATTCGCGATGGATTCAGGCTAAGTAACTGTAAAGGTCCCGGAGGGAAGTTGATCGAACTCTGATGGGTGGACGTTTTATTCTATCAAGATCTTCTCGTATTTTTAATGTCACAAAAATCTGCATCGTTTCAAAACTAAGAAATATTTTATTATTTCTTCAATCGTTACGATTCTTCTGACAGATTTTTAGTTATTGGGTTTAGAAATTTCGTGTTTTGCTTCACGCACATTCTGAATTCGGTTCACCAAATACTCCAATCCCAAATTTCAAACTCTGGAAATTAATTGAAAAAAGACTATGAATTTTTGTCAAAGTAAACAAATAGCTGAAAAAGCCAACAAATAGAAACTGGGTAAAGAGAAAAAAAAGGTGATTAAAATCGTAGTTTTATAAATCAATATCAAAATTAAGAAATTTTTTGAAAAAGTTACATCGAACATAAGAAAAAGTTTCAATTTTGGTGAGCTTTCACATTGAGCAATACGAGAGAACCTCGAAATATAAAGATAAAAGTTTAACGAAGAATGGGGGGGGGGGGGGGGGGGGGGGGGGGAAGGAGCAATAAAAAAAACGGATGCATTCGAAGTCGAGAGTGGTTCGAAATTGGACGGACCAAATTGGGCTCGGTCCTTGTCGTTGGGTAATTGACCCATGAAAAAACTTGCCAACCATTTTCAGGGGGAAGTCTCTTTCAGGGAATTCATCATTGAGAATTCTGCGGCTGGATTATTCGAGTGTTTTTTTTTTCAGGCTCGCGAAAGACGAGAGCAAAATTAAACGTTCGAAAATTCCGAGGATATTCATTTTTTTAAACTTTCGATTTTTCGGTACACCTTTTCCGACCTGTTCACGTTTAAATTTTTTTTTATTTTCTCGAATTTCTCGTCTTCGTCGATTTTCTCCTCTTATCGACCCGTTGACACAAATTTACGTCCGATCTCAACGCGAGATTTACGCCCTCGTGGCCCAGTTGACTGATTCAACGCACAGAGAAATCAAACGAAAAAAAAAAAGAAACAAATAGATTTATACGAACGAGCAAATCCAAATATGCGACGACGATATATCCGGTGAAAACTTTCACGATACTCTTCTCCAAGCTCTTCACGCTTCACGTGTCTTTTATTCCCCGGATGTTTACTCCCGATCGCCAGCAAATATTTAACTTCGATACCATGTTCGTGTGCGACGTTGACGTTTGCATCGTTCGAACGCTACGAACAATAAATTTTTTTCCTCAAATTGCATAAAAAAATTCCAAAAAATTTTATAATCACTTCGAAAAACGCAGAGAAAATTCCCAGAGAAATCATCGCCATTTTGACAAACATGCGATCGAATAATTGTAGACAAATCTTTCGTTCTTACCCACAGAATCGCAAATCCTCGGAGTTCACGCTTCTCCAATTGTGTCGAAACAGAATTTCGATCGTTACCGACAAATTTGTAAAGTACAAACTTATTTTCGATAAATTTGAATCGAAATAAAAATTTCCAACATTTTTTTGAAAACATTTGACAAAAATCCTTGTTTCTCTATGGCCTCTTCGATCGTATCTGCAAATCGGTTTAGAAATACATAGATTCGAATGAATGATTGATTGATGAGGATTATTCAATAAAACAACAAGGAAATCCATCAAATTTTTCACATGAAAATAAAATTTATTTTTTGATAATTATATCGATCGATATCGAAATAAATCTGCGATTTTTGTGATCCGCGAAAAGAGATAGAGCGAGAAGCAAAGTACACAACGAGTCGAAGGCTGTGACTTTTAACTGCTTTTAGAGTGAAGATCACGTTTATTAATAAGAAATAAAAAGAGACGAGAGGAGAAAGAGAGAGGGACAGATGTAAACGAAACTTGTCAACTGTAAAAGTGTCTCCCGGCGTCGTCTGTAGCAGCCGTCGGTGTCGGAATCAAAGAACTCGAAGTTTCGATCTCTTGCGAGATTGTAAAGCAAGAAGTTAATTCAGAGAAAAATAGAGACGGAAAGAGGAAAAAAAAAAAAAACAGTGAGAGAAATAAAAAAAATAAGCGAGAGAAGAGAAAAGGAAAAAAGTTTCTCGGTTCGAGACGAAAGCCACTGGACCAGAATTGATGCTCATAATTAGCTTGGTCTTTAACTCCAAGGAGTCGAGAGAAAATAAAAGTTTAAAGCACGTAGAAAACTCTGCTCACGTTGACGTGTCTCCGCTGCGTTTACAATTTTTCCTCTATCACGACGAGACTTGCGACGTTGAGTCCTCGATACAGAGAAATGAATCGCGAACGATTTTTCTACTTTTAAGATGTCGTCATTTCTTGAAACATTGTAATATCGTTGTAAATAATAATTTTTTATCGTCGTTCGATGCAGCCTTTCATGGATAATGTTTCAAAAAATCTGATTTCTTAATCGACGTTCAAGATAATATTGGAAGAGTGACGAAATAAATTCTTTTTTTCAAATTTTCGTACGAAAATAATTCGAGTTATTATGAAATCATCGATGCTGTATCAATTTGATCATTCAGGTTTTCCACAGACAAACCATTCTCATCTCTTGACGATTCATATATGCATTGTATAAATAAGTTTTTCGTGGTAGCATAAGTGAAATCGAATTACGTTCACAAATTTTGGAACGTTTGACATAATATCGAGTGATTGAAAGATCCTTCTGACAGATTTGATAAATTAGATCGATCGATCATAAGGTATACACCTGTGTTTAAAAGTCGATGTTGTTTTTATCGACGGTATTACATGACTCGAGTGACTCATGCCTGAACCGATATCGCACCTGCCAAATAAAAGTATGGAAAAATTTCAAAGAAAAAGTAAAAGGAAAGAAAATTTTGAATTGTTTTTGAAAAGAGTTCACGTACACATTGATTCTATGGCGTAAAAATTTCAAACACATTCCGAGATAGCTTTTCATCGAGATGAAAGTGTATCTGAAGCGAATGACGGACTAGTTTTTCTGCAAGTCCTCTTTCGTCTCTCGCGCGATCGTTTCTTTGAGCGCGAGTGAAAGACTCTTATTTGACTCTCGTTTAAGCGAATCAACATTTCTTACAAACAAAAAATATTCAATTATTTTCATAATCCTTTCATCTTAATGCGATTATTATTGTGATAAGATTGTATGTATCTTTGACATTTTCGATGATAAAATTCTGTTAAATTTTCGCACATTTTTCTTCGTTCCTTTAACGACATTCAAAAATAATTTCACATCGATTATTTTGCTTGTCTGATACTAACGCGTCGTTGTACTCAAAATCTCTATTCCAAATTTATCAATCGATACGCAAGCTCCGAAAAAAATTGAAACTGCGAATCGTTGGCATCGACAAATCTCTGCATCTCGCTTTCGTGCGATGAGAACAAAAAAAAAAGAACTATAAAAATGTGATGTGCTGATCGATACAAATGTCTTTCTGAAGTATCACTATTGTCCACTATTTCACTCAGCAGTCACGATTATTCATTCATTCCTGTCGATCAATGTCGCCATTTTGATGCTTATTCGATTATTATTTCGTTATTGTTATTATTATTATTATTATTAGTTTTTTTTTTTCATTCGTTTCGTCATCCAACAAGGTCAACAGGTCCGACTACTTAGTACATTCCATTTAGACACGCTCTGTTTGGACATGTCTGATCGTTTTATTGCTGATCGAAATAAATCAAGATAAAAAGATCTTTCTCTCTTTTGCTTCTTCTCCTTTCTTTTTTTCATTTAAAGCCCACTTTTACTCCCCCCCCCCCGCACCCCCTTCCCCTTGGGATATTGATCGACGACGAAAAAATGAAACGTTCCAACGACAAGTGTGGCAATATCGAAACCTTTTTATACTTACGAAATTTTATTTATCACACATTAATATTATCCAAATAACTATTTCATATAGAAAAAATATCATTCTTCGAATATTTGTTTTTATTGAATTTAGTTTTTTTTTTTTTTATTTTTTTTTATTTTTTTATTTTTTTTTATGGCAATTAGAACGTGTAAAAACAAAATTTTTAGTGAACGGTATACACGTGTGACTTTCATTAATTTTTATTGATCAATAATTGGATGGAAATTGAAGTCCGATTAAACCCATTCGTTTCCGTTGAACAATCACGAAGCTAATTTCATAAAGACTTTTTCAATGAGAAGGCCTCCGTCGAACCTTTTATACATTTGTCTAATTTCCTTATTTTTATATCATTCGTTAATTATCCGAATTTTACATTTTTAAAATTTAATTGACACTAATACTGCCACGAAACGAAATTAATCCTACTTATATCAGAAGACACGTTGAGTCGTCTCTTTTTCACGTAAACAAACGTGATTTTCAAGTTCTGGATTAACTCGAGAGTAAAACATTTGGTACAGTTTAAATGAAGGATAAAATAAAGAAAAAAACATTATCTTTCTGGTAGCAACGACCTTGTTGCGGTGGCAGCAGTCCAGGATATCTCGAAAAATAACTGCGAAGCTGCGTCAAGAAAAAATGTAAAATCGACTCGGAGATGTGGATTTTACGTTGTACATGCTTATAAAATCATACGCGTGTTCGTACACTCGTGCATATTACGAGCCCCCAAATGTGCCATATACAGAGGAGATTATCCTCGGTGCATCCTGCGGTTCTTCGTTACAAAGATAACGTTACTTTCGTTCATTTTTTTCCTCAATTTTTTCCTTCTTTCTCGTTTTTTTTTCTCAATAAAATTGTCACTCGGCCTCGTCCTTTTTTTTTTTTCATCCTTACGAATTTCGATATTTTTTTTTTTTTTTATCTCTCGAAAAACAGCAATACGAGAATGACCTTTGCAAGTTTGTTACACATGCATCTTTCTATGTATATATGTGTATATGTAATAATATCATTAATGCTCACGTAATACAAGGCAATGCTCATGTAACAGACGTAATAAGAGAGAACCACGTTTCGAGATGCAACGTGATGCATTTAACTGTCCTTTTTTTTTTAGTTTTTCCTTTTTCGTTCTTTTTTCTTTTTCTTTTTTTTCATTCGTAATCCTTTCAGCTGTCTATGACGAGTTCGCGTGATTCTTTGTAGTACTGTTATAAAGTAGATACTAGCAATTGTATAGGAGGATCAGATGGCGGTGCTGGGAGACAATTCGTCGAGAAAACATAGATTAATATTTTTCGAGAAACCACAGTCTAGACGTTAAATAATTAACGTAATTACGTCTTCTGACCCGTTGAAACTAACTAGATAATCAACGTTTTTTTCCAATTTTTCAAATTTCAGAAACGTTTTTTTTTTTTTACAAAAAATATCATTTTTCTTCGTTATTTTGATGTTTAAAGATTCGTTCCATGCTTGAATCCGTTGAAAATCCGTTCTCATCGGAAACATATCGTGACTGGTCTGAATTCATGGAATTAATCGAATGAATTTTGAAATATATTCCATACAATCGTAATAAAAAAAAGTGGAAATTTGTATTTTGTATCATAAAAATCGATTGACCACGATAAAAATGTTCGTAGACGACGAAAATACGTGTCAGAATAATGACTTATTCGTGGGACGAATCAATCATCTGTATTATGTATTTTCAATTATTAATTTTTATCGAATTATATTATTTTCATTATCATCGAGCATTTGCAATAATTATTTGGAATAATTAATCGCGAAAATGGATTTCGAATGATTTTATTATATTTTATGGCTCGAGATGATGCGGTGATCGACGAAAATCGTTGCGGAACACTTGTATCTTGACGTTAACATCGGGTTTTGAGGGTAAATAAAATTCACTTTGTTGGCTCCCGATTCTCTGTCGAAAAGAAGATCGCGCCTGTGGCAAGCTCTCACTCTCAACAAACGAGAGAGAGAGAGAGAGAGAGAGAGAGAGATCTCCTCACCGATTTATTGCTCACGTTCGATCGTTAAACCCTTCGACACACAGCGATATTCGTGAATCGTGACGTGTGATCCTGAACAGAAGAACTCTCGCGCTTTCGCGAAATTGATCGTCAAACGTATAGACAACTGATAAAGTCAATTCGTACGAACGTACGATTTTGTTCTTACAATCGCGTGTAATCTAGAAATACCGTTGTTTGTACCTTTCATCCCTCCGTTCAGATATTTCTTCCTGAAACTTTTTCCTAATCGTATATGTCAAACTCGTTTAACTAATTGATCAAAAGTAACAACGCGGTTACAGTGTTTTCTGAATATTTGGATGTTCTTCATTCGATCCAACTTTCAATCAATTCAAAAGCTACAGAGTTCCAAATAGTCACGATCGCAAGGGGAAAACAAAAAACGAAAAATTCCAAAATTCTGTAATTCTTTAAATATACTTTTTTTTTAATTTTAAAAACAATTCGATTCTTTCTAATATGAATTTAAATAATAACGAGTATACCTAAAACGTGAAACCATGAAACTATAAATTTAAAAAAATATAAATGCTTTAAATATGAGTGAGCAATTGTAACGAAGATTTTCTAACTATAAAAATTAATTGGTAACTAAATAGTAATAATAATAATTATTATTTAAAAATGCTGTTCTGAGGTTCGTTATTACCGATAATAACGTATTAAAAGTACAAAATTATTTAATTTATATAAAACTGGTTGTGTTGATTTTTAAAAATATTTTTTGTTGATGTTGATGAAGAGAAACTTAAGAATGCTAACGAGGAAGCGAGTAATTTCGTATAGAGCGTGAAATTTCCCACAAGGAAGATGTGACCTCGTCCAAGCGTGCCTCGTATAACTGGATCGTAATTTTTGTACGATATACAGGCAAACCGATGTGGAACTGGACGAAATAAAGGTTTTCAGAGTCGTCATTCTTTACGCGTTAGTTATTTTCGGGAAGCAACGATTTCGGAGATTTCAACAAAGTTTTAACGATTATTATTTTTTTCCAAACGAAAGAATAATTCAGCTTAATTTATCTTCAATTTTTGGTTTCCAATTCCGATACCGATATCGAAAAAAACGTTTGAGAAGTTTTATTTTCGTATAAGAACAATAATTCGAAATTTTTCGCCTTTTTTTTTATTCAACTGCACTCGAATCGACTGCAATGAATGATAGAAAAACTGCATTTTTAAACATTTCTTATATAGAATATTTCATTTATGGCTTATAAGAGTATGCTTCGGTCAGCTAATCTAATCTCGAATTTTCAGAGCTGAAACATTTGTCACACCGTTTGTCCGATCGAGATAAAAATGGATCAGCCTACGCAGGACGATGTCAAAAATGGGCTGATCCGTTTTCATTCCGATCGGACGAAGGGTGTGAAATAATTTTCGTTTTGAAATTTGCAGCTATCTCTCTCGCACTCACCGGTGGCAAGATTCTGACAGATCCAGGCTCTTAAGCAGTAGCAGAATTTCGATTGAAACGCCTTATTGATGTCAAAGTCTCAATAATTTTGTAACACACCGTATAACTTTCCCTGCTGAAAAGAAACTGTTCGTGGAGCAATGAAAATGAGCAATTTGAATCCAGCCTTTTTCGGTGTAACGATACGCTAATAAAGTTTGCATTCATTGCGTCGGAATGATTACTCCGCTCGTTCCGTAACACCGACGAAAGTTTCTTAAATTTCGTCTATCGTTCTTATTTGTTTCTAGTTTTACAAAAAACAAAAAAAAAAACGATAAAAAAAAATAATGTAAAACACCAACAATCTTATTTTACGGGCAAAAAATTAGATCGAGCAATAAAATATTTTTCGAAAATCGTGTAATATCTCCGAAATGATTGGGTATTTTTCGAAAATTGATCCAATGAAAACTACCAACATTTCGAGCCCTTTGTTTCTTTTACGAACATACCACTGAAAATAAAAGTTAAAATTATGTATGAGAAATGAGAGACAAGAAAACAATTTTTTTTTTTCTTTATAAATGCCGAAGTCACTCAATTTTCGTCTTTACGATCTTCGTCTCGTATCCATAAAAAATAACATCCATTCCTCGTATACCCACTCGACTCCAAGTCCCCTCTCTTCAGCGTTTCATCACGTTCTCGACAGTGACTTCGAGAAACGTACGAGAAATGACTTTCCTTCGGTGATAAAGAAGAAAAAAAGGTGATAAAAAAAAAAAAAAAACAAACAACAGAAAACAAGAAAAAATTCTGTCAGGGATGAAATAAAACGTGGCGAAAAGAATAAGTAACTCTTCTTGACTGCCAAGGCGATGAAATGATATGTAAAAAGGTAAAAATGAAACAACCAGACGACGAGAATGAATTTGTCCAGGGAAAAATACACTCAGAATTCATTAAGCGTCTTTGATTTTTCTTCTCTCTCTCTCTCTCTCTCTCTCTCTCTCTCTCTGCTTCTTTTCCTCTTGCTTATACACTTGGACATACGATTGTGGTCAAGCTATTGATGTGCACGTTGTATACATTTATGCATAAGAATAATGGCGTTTGTTACGAGACTTCGAAGTTCGAAGCTCGCAGAAATAGACGAGAGATGATCGAAGAATCCTGATGACGGAATTATTCGCGTGCGTCAATCCGTCAAAAAAATACCGATTTGTAGACAAGAGAAAAAGAAGAAAAAAAAAACACAACGTTTTTGTAGGAAAGTCATTTTACTGGATTGCCAGATACTGCAATTTTCGATCATCACTTTTTGTGAAAGGCAATGAAAACAAAAAGAAGAAAAAAACATACGGGATTGTCAGTATCGAATTTATTTTCGTGGTAATGACATTTCATAGGTGAATAACAATTTCTGATGCTCTTTTTCATTGTTTTTCACTCAAACTCGAACTTCGTTCCCTCGATTATAAATAATAAAGTGGCTAAGAACGCAAAACATGGACGCAAAATCGCTTCAATCAAATCAAAATCGGTTTTTCTCAGAAGATAAATTGATGACTGAATTGCCAGGAGAAATAATGTTTCCACTCCGTATTTACTAATGAGAATAATTGAAGGAATGATTTTCTTCCCATTTTTATTGCCAGTCTGCGTTAAACGACTAAAATATTCTCAACGATTGGAACGAACGTTTACGTTTTAGTGCACGTGGGAAAAAAAAAATCTTCGTAATTTTTGAAGTAAATTAATTTTTTATTCTAAATCGCCGTTCCCGATTGAATAATCAATTTCGTCCGCTTCACTTAAATTTGTTTACTCTCCGTCATTCGATTTATTCTAATTTATTCAATTTTTATACGCCACATCATGAGCATCTATAATTGAACTTTGTGTGTGTGTGTGCGTGTTCTCGTATATTTTCGTCTATGATCGAACCAATCACGTTGAATTGTAATGTCTCGATTTCTCGAAACCTATAACAATACAATCCTACCTCGGTTGACAAAGGCGAAAGAATGTTGAAAATTTACATCACGGCTGGAAACGACGAATTTGTCACCGCTTCTTGGCTATTTTTATCGAATACATATTGCAGCTCCGATTTCAAATAATAATCCTTGAACAATCTACAAATACGAGTCCAAAAAGTTGAAATTCTACATTGTGATTATATAATTTTATTTAGATCGTTACGACTACACTTTTTTTTCTTCAACATCCGAAATGCCTCCAAGTTTCAATTTTTTCAGCACTTCATTGAAATAATAATAATTCAACGAGCTGAGAATACGCGTCCACGATGTTGAAATTCAACTCGATTGAGGCTACGAAAAATGATCAATCCTTTTTTTTTTTGGTCTTTTTTTTTTCTCTTTTAGAGAACCCTAGAATTAATTGGTAAATACTTGATGATTCAGTCGATAATGATTGGTTGAAAATGAAAGAAAAGAAATTTCGTTGCATCATAACGGTGCAAAATTTTGTATCAGTTGTAAGCGTTGAGATTACGTTATACAGCAAAAAAAAAAAAAAAAAGAAAGAAAAAAAGAAGAGAAAAAAGTAATACGATGAATTCTCCATTATGCTAAATCGTCTGTGTATTCAGGATGGACATAATGATAGACCCATTTCATGAACATTAGAAGTTTTCTACGACAATTATCGTCATGTTAATCGTCGAGGCAGAAAGATTATTGTTAACCACAGGAGCACGAAGAACATCGCAAAAGTGTTACGTCTCTCAAACGATCAATTATTTCTGCCCACAAGAAACTCGACCTCGACACAACTCTCCCGACCAACAATACACGACGCTCCATTAATAGGATCGTTACCTACTGAATTATGCTCCAGAATCTGTCAGCTTGAAAATAATTAAAAAATAAGTATTTTACTTTGAAATTTTTTTTTTTTTCTTCCAATGGAACATCGTATTTGGTACGAGAGCTACTAAAATTTTTTTCATCACGAAGAGTATGCTTTCTTCTCGAGAAATATTGAAATTAATTTCAAAACTTCTGGAATTTGATAACTTTTTCAGTGTCATTTTTTAAATGAGTTTTTGCCATTGATTTTCCATCAAAATTTACGTTTAATTTAGTTGATAACGAGATTTTCGAACAAATATCACAGCGATCTTCACTGCCCCGTGATTCATTATCTTTTCCTAACGTTCGAGAAACTCATCATCATTCGAGAATTAATTATTCTCGTCACGTTTTACGAAACGAGGAATGACATCTTTCGTTGCACCTTGACAATTTTGTCGTCTTACACGGTGAGGCGTCGTAAACGTCTCAAGTTTCGACTCATTATGTATATCAGCCTCGAATACAATTGAGCACATATGTACGGAGAATATCTAGCTCTACGGTAAGTGCAGAATATTGTTACATACGCGTGGCAAAATTACGACGCGTGTATTCTGTTCCTCTATCCCCGATGACATAATCGCATCAGAAATGCGCACTTTGTTCTATTTGCAATTAATTCAATTTGTCACAAGATGTTTTATACGCAGAGAAAAACATTATTTCGATGGCTCTGACTAATCGAGGAGAAACAATGAATCGATGAGAAAAACGGCGTCAAACTTTTTCAGGATTTACTTGGGCATGAACAATTTTCAGTGTACATAAATCGAGATAATTTTTTTGAAAACGTTGCTAACTTGGAAAAATCTATCGACTCAAATAGTATCCGGAGGAGGCTCTTCGGTGATTAAATTTTGTAAAAAATTCGTTATCAATCGTGAAAAATTCATTTTTTAACGTTAAAGCCAACTCTTTTTATAAGTGTCAATCGTTTTTCACTGTTTTTCTCTTTCAGAGTTCATGGAAAAAAAAAATCGATCAAATGTATTGTTTCAAATGATTAATCAGCAAGTAATCGTTGCATGAATGGATGCATGAAATTTTCTTTACTCGCAAGTCGGCCGATAGATGTTCAAAATACAAAAAAAAATAAAGCAGGCATAAAAACAAGAAGAAACGCAACAGGTTGCCACGACATTGCAAGGTTGTCACGGTGATGCAATTCTGATGCAACGAAGCGTTGCGTGTTTGCTCGAAACGGTGCGTTGAATTTCTTTACACACATGTTGTGTATGCATCTCGTCGTTGCACTTTGCGAGAGTCAAGAGTCGAGAAAAAAATGACTGTGTATACACTGAGAATATATCGATTTAGTCGAATTCAAGCGAGTTCAGGATCAAAATTCGTTTGATTTTGGTTATAAAGTAAAATTCTAGTAACGAGATACAATGCTGTTCATCCAAACTTACCATATTTGTTATAAAAACAAAAATGATGGCTAATGATGAGAAAATACGTTTCGATTTTTAATCCATCGAATTGAGCATTTGTTGCAAACAAATTAATTTTTTAATTATTTTAATTCTTTTATCGATTGAATAAAAGCTTCATTTCGATCTAGAATTGATTGGAAAATTTGAACTGACAACAAAATCATTTATCATCGAATTAAGCGAATATTCCGGGAGCTCGAAAAATAAGGGCTTCGTTAAATCGATGTTATTACTCCTTCGAATTCAGCCCGATCTAAAAATACGCAATTTGGTTTGTTCAGAGTTTTTTTTTCCGTCCAAACAGATTCGTTTAGTTTTTTTTTACGTCGGTAAGTCTCGTTAAATTCTCTCTCCAATTTATAAATAGACGAGAGTTGTTTCAAATAAACCGGTTTCTTGTATTTGGATTCGTTTGCGTTTCAATAGAAGTCGTTTTTTCCCCAATTATCCTCAAAGTCCAATATATACTCGATTCTATGTAAATAAACTTGATTTTCTTGTTTTTTATCTTTATTCGAATTCTTGCAAAATTGTAAATATTATTACGAATTTTGAGTAAACTCGGTTCGATTGAAACGAAGCCGTTTTTCAGGTTAATTATTTGGCGAGAGAGGAGACAATATGTATCCAACTTTCTCCGTCGGGCATTCGTGTATAATTTGACCGGATATCGATTAAACCGAGGCACGCGGATCCGTGTGATTTTTTTTTTTCTCAGTAACACGTGAGCCACAGGAAAGTCCGACCTTTCTCTCCTCTCAAGGCGACAAGCACACGCACACGCTGTTAAAATGAATCACGATATATATGTATTTCCGCGTTTTCATGGATTTGAGAATTCATGTGATCAAACCTCGTTAAATTTGAGGATTCGAAGATAGAGATTCTTCGCCCACTTGTATCTAGGTGTTGCCACGTTTTTTTTTTTATTCTTATGGAAACAAAAAACATTTTGATCCTCATCCTCATCATCATGTTCCATGAAAAATATAATATCTCTGATCGAACATAAAAAATTTCGAGACTAAGAAATACCACGAAAATACGAATCCTCAGGCTCCGATCAGCGCTATAAATAAGTTACACCGCAGAATCTGTGGGCTCGATTTTCTGTTTTATCGCTCAAATGAATAAAGAAAAAAGCAACGATAATAAATTTATAGTCTTTCGAGTGATTGCACGTTCACGTGCGGTTGGTCTCATAAGATCTATACATTATTCGAGGGAAATGCGTGCGAACGAGTAATTTCACGTTGTCGAACCAGGATTGATGCCTCGATTTTCTAGAGCAGTTTTTGCTCATCGCTCGGATCTCTTCTCATTTTTAGTTTTATTTCATTACTTTTAGCTGTTTTTTTTTTTTTTTTTTTTTTCCGTTGCGGTTTATTTACCGCTCTATTCTCATATACATTCGAGCAGCAGTTCCAATTTCTTCGCTCTTACGTGTCAATAAAAATCCAGTTAATGAAAAGATCCAATTTTGTTGTCTCATTTTTTGTGCTTTTCTGATCATACGATTTTCTACGATTTCTACAAAATATATTATTTCGTTTTTCTTCTTATAGCTTTTACGGATTTTCAGAATTTATTTTTCACATTATTTATTCTTCGTTTAATCACATTTTTGGGTTCGAAAAATTCTGAATTCATCGTCATTACAACGTTTCGAACAAATCCTCTCTCAAAGTCAGAAAATTATCAGGGAGTCGATGATATACCCGATAAATCATTCAATCGATTAAAATAATTCGCCGTGTTTCTTCAACAAAGATAGGCGTCGTAACCGAGTGCCATTTAGAGAAATACGTCGATGATTAATCTCCAAGCATGAAAATAAAATGTTTATAGTCGATTGTTTTTTGTTTTACCGAACAGCCGCAATTCTCATCATTTTTTTTTATTACCAATACGATAGAAAGTAGATCGGACCTGTCGAGAAATCTTCGTTTCTTACGACCGCACCGACAGAAATGATCGAACCACGTTTTTTCTCTTCTTTTTTTTTTTTTTTTTTGTTCTTCCACGATACAATTTTCTGTGATTCTTCTTCTCAATCTCTCGCTCGCCATAACAATATCAATTTTCTTTTTAAATAGTAGTTTTTTCTCAACGTCAGAAAGTCCAATACGTTTGACCAAGTTTGGAACGCGGAATTGAAAAAAAAAAAATAAAATAATGCATTTTCAATCCCCGATATGAAAGAATCGATGGAAAAATTCCGTGGCGATTCCGTCATCTCGATCGCGTCAATGTCAATAAATAGAGAGACCCTCGATCCAACAAATCGATAAAATATTTTTTCAAGAATTTAATCGTTCAGCTTCGTCGCGAGCAACCGTATCATAATCATCATTGAAACAGTCACAATAGAATAAACAACAGTAGTGACGATGATAAGAATTTTATAACAACTATTTATTTCGAGGATAAATATTTTCCGAGTATCGTGCAGAGGTGTTTCAATCGGAGGATCGAGTACGAGTTGAGTTAAAAACTCAATAGTAATTAAAGTCTTTTGTGGATGTGTTTAAAAATATTTTCAAAGATTTTCTTGAATATTTTTCATACTTTTCTCATTTCTAAATTATGATTACTCGTTGTTTTCTTCTTTTTTTTTTCATATTCTGAGAAAAATTATTGGTTAAATCATTGAATATTCGTTCAATTATTATTTTCAGTCGTCTCAATGACGGTAATATCGCGGTTGCTGGAGCGATAGTAGTCATAATTAAAATGCGAATAAAATAAAAAATCTTGAGAGAATAAGAATGCGATTAGTGAAGTTTTGACACAACCTTGAAAAGCAGCGAGTTAATTACAAATAATGAGTTAGTTCACATTGTTACACGAAGGCGATTATCGTTGGTTGACGCAGCAGTGGGTAATTTTCGATCTAAAAAAAGATCTCAATTGGTGAGAAGACGGATCTTCAGGTGACGTAAAAAACAAATCATTATTATTATCAAACGTTGTTTTTCTTTTTATTCTATTTTGTGCTGTTGGTAGCGGATCCTCGTCATGAAACGTGTCGCTATGCATGTGTAACTCTGTGTATTGTCTAGAAGACAATTTTCTCTTAATAATTATCTTATCAGCAGATAAGAGCGCGTATTGTATGATGAAAGATGTGAACGTTGATCGGCGGTTTCATGTTTCTCATATACTTTTACAGCTTTAACATTATTTTACTTCGATACCAAGAGAGAATAATAATTATTTTTTTGAAACGCTATCAAAATCTCTCGTTAAAAATATCCTAAATATCGTAAATTAAAAAATTGAAAAAAAAAAGCATTCAGAAATAAATGCCTTTACTAAACGTGATCATTTAAATAGTGGAATCGAATTATTATCATTCACTGAGAAAAATGAATTCGTAAATTCAACAAATTTTTTGTTGGTTCGACAAATTTTCTGTTGGTTCAACAAATTTTTTTGTTGGTTCAACGAATCGTAGCGAACAAAATGAAATTTGTTAACCCAAACGAAATTTGGTTCATTGAAATACTTAATTTTTCACCACAACAAAAATATCGTTGAATCAACAAAAGTTTTGTTGAATCAACAAATTTAATTTGTTCGCCACAATTTCAAATTTTTTTTCTCAGTGTTGTTATTATTATTATTATTATTATTATTATTATTATTATTTCATTTTTACCTCCCTTTCGGCGTGAATTTGAGTGCGAGAAGAGCGAGGCCATGGAGGGCAAAAGTCACGATGCGCGAGTGTTCGATCATTAATTAGAGAGAAAGTGGAACGGGTCGCCACGAACGATTATCGACCGGTTCATCGAGTTGCTCGTTCCGCGAGATAAATCGTTGTTCCTTCTGAACAGGTTCAAAACTATCGTTACATGTGCATAATAATAAATAAAGTAAGGTTTCTCCCTTCATTTTTTTCTTTTCCCTTTTTTCATCATCGCACCAAATTGTCACAGATTTCATGGCGATCTTGAGAACGTTTTAGCACGATAGCCTTGAAAAATTCACGAGTCAAAGCGACCCTTTTGACACTTGCTCAAATTTTAACTCCCGGACTCTCGAGCTAACAGAAAATTTCGCGATTCTTTTAGCCAAGAGAGACAGAATGAAAGATTGACCATATAGAAATCGTTCGATCCAAAATGGCCATTTCAATATCAAAGCACTTAACAGTTGTTCACTCGTAGTCGAACAACGATTACATTTTCAATCATTATTTTACCGAAATGTTTGTCCATGTTTTCGGCTCAAGCGAACAGATGAAAATGTTTCAGTCAAGAGCGTTGTAAAAAAAACTCAGAAACTGACATATTTTTCGGGCATAAGCTGAACTTTGAAGAGTGTTTTCGCTCGAGAACGAAACGAACGATTCCAAAACATCAAAAATATATTCAATGTAGTTAAAAAGATTTCGAGCCCTTTTTTTCAGACTTTTTGACCCGAGTTGTCTTGATTTTTATATAAAGAAACGAATGTATTCGAGGATCTGGTCCATTTTGCCTCGCTTTATCATTCGTACAGTCAGATTCATGAATGTAGGACGTTTAATTATGTACTGTGTACACCAAAGGATATAATTGCGCGTGCATGAAGTTTTGCTACTCGGATAGTATTGTCGTTAAAATATCTCAGCGATGCATTAGGGGAACGAGGACTCTCTCAAAGTCGAAATGAGAATAAGAACGTAGACGGTGTTTCTCGGCTTAAAAAGTACGGTGTAAGGAAGATTCTTTGCGATCCTATCTATTGTTAGTGTCTCTTGGAACAAGCCAAAGAAGGTATTATTGACGCGATGAGTTTTATAGGTCACGGGTATATACATAGAAATAACGAGAGAACAATATTCCGCGTATGTATTTGCTCGGAAATGCAACGTGAGCCAAGTTTGAGGAAAGTTTAGTTCGCTTTATTCGTCGCCAGGTTTATTGTGACCGATGAAAAGTCCTTTCCTCCTTTCTCTTTTTCTTATTCTTTCTCAGCAACGTTTTCGCTGTCCAGCGCGTATACTTCATTAGATCGTTCAATTATTTTGAACGTCTGCCCGTCGTTCGCGATTACGTAAAGACGATTGGCTTATGGTCAGATATATATATACATAGAGAAGCGAATGTAATCGCGTCGTGTGTGTGCGTTGATGAGATTGCGATCTTAATTCAGTCGAGCTAGTAATGATGAGAGAATACAATAATAATGGGCGTGTCTACAGCTGTGCCCATACGCTTTTAATTTGATTTTTATTCTTCTTTTTTTTTTTTTTTTTTTTTTTTTTTTATTCTTCTTAATTGTGTATTTTATTATATGCGCTGTGTTATTCCATACATCCATGCTGATATAACACGTGTCATGCTTTGCGATTCCCTTCGCGGATTAGAACGTCACGAGGAAAGCACCAAAATGGCGGAAGAGAATGGTTGCATTTGAATTTCGCGTGTTAACCTCTCCTCAAGCCTCATTTCTCTCTCATCGCACCTGTCAAACGAACCGCGAGATATTGCGCTATTATGCATATTTAAATATTCAATTTTCTCGTATTCTTATTCAAAACTCTCGCTTCGTTGAATCTTCGTAATCACCCGTAATCACCTTTTTAATCTACTTCCGAAAAAATGCGAAAGTTTCAAACATCATCGTTAACCTGGTTCCGCGGAATACGATGGAATTTAACCTGTTTCTTCGGATTATCTGTCATTTAATTTAGCCTTGATGACAAATGAGGGACGAACGAAAATTATTATAATCACGAAAGCACTTTTCGGTATTTTGAAAAAATCAAATAACAATATCACATCGATTGGGATTCACAAATTACGACGTAAAAACAATTATTTTTCCGAAACGAAACATTGATGTTATTTGCTGCTCTCGTTGCTTTCATATTTGATGGTTTTTCGTGCACAGCTTCAACGTTTTCTTCGTATAATTTTGAGTAAAAATTCTAGACATGTTGTGTGAAAGTGTTCAACGAGTTTTCACTTAATTTTTTAATGTTCATTAAAGTTTCTTGACGAGATTGATCTTCGTGCATCCTCAAAACTGTAAGGTAATCAAGTAGAAAGATTCCGCAATGGTTAAACGAGCAAAAAAATTTTCAATCTTTTTTTATTTCTCTTTAATTCACGTTTAATGATTGATTCGCAGCGTTACAGATCTCGGCAGAATTATTGCAAAGTCGATGCAGACAAATTTCAAATGAGCGACAGTAGGTTGACCGCTGCCCCGGGCACGATATTTCTTACATATATTTATGCCTATACACATGCACATATTTCGTACGTTTACTGTCAATTTTGTAATGGGAATTTATCTTGAAAGTCCCCAGCGATCGCTCGCGAGAGAGTCGGAGAAGATGTCCCACTTTCGCCGAAAACGATCGTTACTGATGAACGATTATATTATACAACCTGTCATATATAACCCGGAGCTTTGAAAATTGTGCAAAGTCATTTTTGACGATAAGTTTTTATCGAGAAAATGTCGGTCGATATAAAAAAACAAATTTTTTAAAGAAATTTGTAATCAATCGCTTTGAATGGCTCTGAATTTTCATGAGATAATTTCTTGTTAAATTTTTCGATCGTTCACCGAATCACGTAACAGCGCGCTGATCAAAGATTTTTTGTGTAACAAATTTCGAAAAATGATTGACATTGAATCCAGACCTGATCTAATTTACCAACAATTTCTGTATTAGTCGAAACGTCGCACGACTGACTCGCCTGAAAGGTTAGTACACCGGTAAGAATTTCAAGTTCTCTCTCACTCTCTCTCCTCCATTTCTTCGGAGCAATGGGAGCCGGTGTGCTCTGTACAGAGTCCAAGGAATAGTAGGCGGTCAGGCAAGTGTACTCTCAACCGGACAGAGAGAGGAAGAGAGAGAGAGAGAGGTAATAAAAACGAATGAGGAAGTTATCTGTGCACCAGAGCCACACACGAACATAGATATACCCATAAATATCAGGTGTTCCAGGAGACGAGTTAAGGATGCAGAGGGTATCCGAGTCATGAAATCCTGAAGGAAAATTCCATTGATATCTATCATGCACCGTTGACGAGTTATTAATTAGTTAAAGTGACAACGAATGCGATAGATTGTGAAGACGAGAAGAAGTAGGAGAGGCCTTCACCGAGGGACAGTGCTCCAAGCCCATCCTCAATGGTCGGGACACGTTTCTACATTGCTCTTGTTCTTAGGGCACCAAATTGGTTATCCAGTAATTAATAACTATTTCAAGAGCAGTGCATCGTAAAAAAACAAAAAAAAAACTGGCCAAGGGCTCTTCAAGATTCCTCGATTTATCTGCTCCGGGAATTTCGAAAACGCAACTCCTAGCACACCTCGTGAAACATGCATATAAACGGACTAGACAATGCACCAGGTGGAAGTAACCGATGGGAAAAGGGTAAAGAAAAAAAAAAGTATCAACGAGTGGCTGGTTAATGTGCTTCCTATATATCTGTAGACAAGCATAAATGGAAGACGACGCGGCATTAATACGACATATCAATGACCGAGAAGCGAAAGGGTTTCGAACCAACATCCATAAACTTGAGATACGCCCTTTATTCACTGGCCAGTCATCGGAACGAAGTGGTGGTGGTGGTAGAGGAATCTCGTTTTTTTTATCCAGCTTCGAACGTTCATCCTTCTCTTCGTCCTTGCTTCCCTTCTCGGCGTTTCAGCGAGAGCCTGGTATACACAAGTCTTCAAGACAGGTAAAGGGTCTCTCGCTGGAATACTTTACTCGTGGTTGAGATCTTTGCTCGGAAGAGGAGGAAAAAGAGATGGAGGAGAGAGAGAGAGAGAGAGAGAGGATGAAGCAGGGATGAAGTAGAAGCGGAGAGCTGGAAGATTCTGGTTTCAGGATGCGTTGCACTTCTTATCGCTCTTCAACCACTCTCTGTCTTTCTTCTTAATTCCCCCATTCTCCTCTTCCTCTTCTGGCCTATGATCACCCAGAAGATTCTTCCTCGTGTATGCACCTGTGCATCGAGATAACTGAACTCAGTGGCAAGCAGAATGGCGCGAACCACTCGATTTCAAACTCAATTCACTTGCAAGTACGCCTTTTTCGTTACTCATTATAAACCCACGTATAGAACACACGCACGCACACAGACACACCCACGGACATAATTATGTACGAGATTGTGTATGTGTGTGTGTGCCTCATAAAGTTGAATCGCCTATCTCCTTCTTTCTCTCTCGGCTGCTCTTCGTCGCTTTGATGTATATCCTTCGTCTTCTTCGTCCTCGCTTTGATGCACTCCGCAACTCCACAGTAGTCGTCTCTTAAACTCGATTTTCTCTCTCTCTCTCTCTCTCTCTCTCTCTCTCTCTCTCTCTCTCCTTCTTTTCTTTTTTTTTCTTTCACTGTTTTTTTTTTCATGCTCACAAACTATACCAGAGATATTATACTTCCTTCTATCTACTCTTTTCTCCTTTTTTTCTGCTTGTTATTCCTTCTTCTTTTCTATACTCTGGAAGGCTCGCCGCGAGGAGGTCGCGAGCAAGGCCATCTCGGGCGTTGCCCTTCAGCGCTCGATCTTTCCATCTTCTTCTCTATCAAACATGTATATATACGTGCATATCCTTATTTTCATTTACTCGTCTATTTTTATTATGCTTCATTATTATTGTTATTGATATTTTTATTATCAATGTTGAACATTTTGCTTTTTTTTTTTTTAATTGCACGAGTCTTTCGCTGTTATTCATTTATTGAATCATTTTGTCGTTACTAATTTTTTCAAACTGGTTACTTTTCAGATCAGCTAATATTTTAGTAAAAAATCATTATCTGTTTGAAGCTCTATCTTCTATCAATTTAATGATGTTTTTTTGTTTTTATCAATGTTGAAATATTTTTATTTTTGTACTAGAAAAACGTATTTGAATGTAAAATTTTCTGTTAAATAATTGATCAGAATTCGGAAAATTGGATGAAAAATAATAGTTAAAAAAAGAATTTTGATGTTCGAGCGTTGAAGTATCAATTTTGGATTGAAAAGAGCTTTAATATTGAAGAAAGTTATGTAATTTTTTTTTATGATGTTTTTCTATGGAGTACTTTCTTTCTTGATTCTCTTTATGATTTCTCTAGACCTGTTTTATTGACTGTAATTCATTCTCGTATTTCACATGAGTTTATGATATATAGGACATGCTGTAATTCCAGTTCCTCGGGTTCAGGAACAACCTGGGAACCGTAACCATGAGAACCAGTAAAAATAATCGATCTTTCGATTTCGCATCATTTTCAGTATTTAAACGAAGAAGAAAAAAAAATACATTTGATTCATTGCAAAGAAAAAATAATCGATTGATCATAATTTTTCAAACTTCACGCGATCATACATGGATTTTTCTTACTTTATTCGATTTGAGATTTTTTTTTTTCAAACTCATCAGTCGTTAGGGAATAGAAGAACAGAGTTCTCGAGCCAGTTAATTGATGGGACACAATGAAATAAGATTTCATTTCCAGAATATTTGACTAATGAGACGAGAAAATAATTTTTTCATTGTTTTCCAAAAGCTTAATTGTCAGAACAACTTATATTATTACCTTTGTTCTCGAAAACATTTTATTTTTAATTATTGAGCTTCATTACAAAGAATTAATCATCACTTTTATTAACTAATATCTTTCGACGCAACGTGGAATTTTGCCTAATCGTTGATCCATTTATATGGAACGTTGGAATATCAGAACCAGTGAAAATCTGTTTGATTATTCTTCGAAGAATTTGGTCAGGCTGAATATTGCTATGATTCATTTCAGAAGCAGTGAAAATTCGACCGTTCGATTTTCGGTCGAACACTTTTTCTTTTTCACCCCTGCATGCTTCTCTGTCTCTCTTTCTCTTCCTCCTCAATTCTCTTTTTTTTGCACTATGGCCTTGGTGCCAAAAAATGTGATTAGGCGGAATCAGGGAGGATTCAAACCGGTTTTTTCATCCATTCGTATTTTATTTCGATCCTTCCTCACCAGACGCGTTTCTACGATCTGGTCATGTATGGGACACTGCTGGAAACGAGGATCACGTCCGTGATTCTCATTTCAACCAAAATTTTATCAACATTTTTGCCTCCTTTGCAAATTTTCTGAAAAATTTGTTCGATCTGTTTTAGGTTAGTTCCTTCCTGATGAAGAAAAATTTCTGTTTTGAAAACAAGAAAAAATTCATATAAATTGCTTGATTTTTTTACATCTTCTGACCATCGAAATAGTTCATTTCAATTCTGATCGCAAGTATCAACATTTCTCACAGACAAATCATCCACCGATAGTTTTGCTGAATATTTTTTTAATAATAAACCAGCCAAGACTTTTTACATGTTCTCCACTCTTTGTTGGGCCAGGTCAGCAGGCTCATTCATATTGTTTTGCTATCGTTGCACGTCGTATATTCTTTTCATCGCGTATCATATTCTCTCGTCGTACACGGTTCAATTCGCATTAAAGTTATTGGGAAGTCTCGACGATTTTGTTTCTAGAAAACGAAAATTTCCTGAATTTGCATTTCTTGATGTGTTTCTTCGAGTTCCGAAACATGTCAGGCTCTTTTTTTCCCCGAGTCTCCCATTTAATTCAGAAATTATGAGAAAACAAAGATTCGTATAGAAGAATGTGTGACTATTTGGTTTCAAGTCGATTGAAATAAAATATCCAAACTTTTCTCTTTCGACCTAAGAAGCTCTCGTTTTCAAGGCTACGCATTAGGCTTTTTTTTTCTCTCCCTTCGAAAGCGAGTCAAGAATTTTTTCTTCTCGCGTACGAAAGAGCTAATTCGGATTCGCCTTGGCACTGCCGGAAAAGCTTCATTAGAATAACAATTTAACCGTGCGAAAAGTTCGAACTGTACAGCAATTCGCACGCTGCAACTTAAATCGCTCTCACATGGCAAAAAAGAATCTTGGTAATGCCCTCGCGGTTTCCCTCGACGTTTCCCTTCCTTTCCCCCCCCCCCCCCCTTCTTTCTTCCTCATTTTTTCATCCTCCCGACGACGGTGACGCGAGACGCGACACTGACGTTTCACTCATCACTCAACCGAGCGAAAGTCAACTCGATGTATTTGTACGTGATATTGCAAAATTGAACAGAAAAAAAAAAAAAACAATTCACGTCCAGGGAGGAAAAAGAAACTCTCTAAGATGCCTCCTCCCTCCCCGCTTCTTACAAAATGAAAAAAAAAAAAAAAAAATCAATGGTGCACAAGTAAAGTCAATCGACTGCATTGAATATTGATGAGAGTATTGCACAAAACTCGTGCACACGTTTTCAGCTCTTTTCACTTTTTTTTCGTCAGTATTTTCAGTGAATTTGTGAGCAACGTAAAATCATTTAAGAAATTAAAATCGATATAAAGTCAAATTTGAGAACGGACATACCTTACAAATGTTCATTTGATTTTTTCGAGTCGATTTCAATAAACATGACGCTTAGTTATAAAGAAAAAAAAAAATGTCCATCAAAAAGACTTCTAAAACGATGATTATCCATTGAAAATGATAATTACCATTCACATCATTGGTATAAAAAATGTAATAATCATTTAACAATGTGTTGAATTTTGATGTTCTATTTTCAGTCAGTGTCTCATGACCGAATCAATGTAACCGGTGATAAATCGAAACGACGTTGACCTCGAAAAGCCAAACCAATCGTAGACAACAAAATCGTTGCAATATCCGGCTCATTATCGACTAAACATCATTAACCATAAACACGCCATTATGGTATATTAACTTATTTTATGATACACCATTATCATAAACTCTCTCATTTCCCATACGAAATTTAGTGGGTCACAGTCTGATTTATTCGAGGTTAGATTAAATAAAAATTAAATAATGAAAACAAGGTTTGTCCACGATGGATCTATGGTCAGCACAACATTGTGAAAGTTGAGTGATTAGTATCGTAAGACAGAGGTAGAGCCTTTTGCCCTTTACGTACGTTTGTGCTTGTGATTTTTCATAAATTCAACATTATTTCAACTGAATTTTGTATCGTTACGTTTGTAGATATAAACGTGAGAGATAATTGTCTCATTCGAGGATTCTTGACCACGATTCTGTTGATATTCCGATGGGAAAAGATAATCGAGATGCGAGATGAAAAGAAGAAAATGAAGAGAAAACAAAAAAAAAAAGAAATGTTGGAGCATGTAAATTGCTCTCACGTGCTTCGACACTCTTCAAACGGTTATCTTACCACATATATGCACTTTATTCACTATCTGCGATATTATATTGAAGTCACGAGAGACATTGACCATGGGTTAACACTGTGAGAATCGCGACCAGAGATATTAGTCGTGATCACAAGCTCCGATACGCTTTCTCGTCCTGTGGCATTGCTAACCAATAGCCAACAGCCCACTGTCCTTTATATACGTACAAGTATATAAGAAAATATCAAGACATATCTATATCGTTGAAGAAATGTGTTTTTTTTTTTTTTTAAATCTCTATATGTATGTCGGAAATTGTATAGTGTATAGGAATAAGAAATTCCTCTTCCAGTTCAGTGGACAACATGAGATCTGAGAAATCGCAAGATCCTCGCGTCGATTGAATTTAAAATTCTTTGCCCCTTCGGCATAAAAGCTATTCGATAGAGTATAAGGATATTCTCAGAGGAAAATATACATTAAAGAGGTCAGTTTGAATTCTCGATTTAAATTCATTCGAATACGCACTACGAAAAATAAAACAAACAAAAATTGGCTGAAATGCAAGAAAATTGCATTCATACGAGATGAAGGGATAATTGTTACAGTTTTTTTAATAAATTTTTCTATTCAAAAGATTTTTTTCACAACTATCAAACTATCGAAAACGAAATTTCGTTGTAATCGGAAATATCTGAAGATGAATAATTGCGCGCTTATCAAAAGTGAATATATGCATACTGAAATGCACGATCGATGCAGTTTGAAAACTGAAACTTGTGATAATTCTTGATTCAAATTGATAAAAGTACACGGAAAGGAGACTTAAAAAAAGGAGACGAAACGAATGCTATTTATAATTTTCCAATAAAAAATTTTCGGTAATTGTGTATAACGATAACGAATGACGTTTATAAAAATACACTCAAAACGAAATTTTGTTGAAACTTAAAAATATTTTGTTGAATACTTTCAACAAAATATTTTGACTGCGTAAAAAAAATATTTTATCGTCTCACCGAAGTTTCGTTTCAGTACAGAAAAGTTTTGTTGCAATATCGGGAATTTTGCTGAATATACGTGCAACAAAATATTTTAATATTTCAACAAAATTGCAGGATCAATTACAACAACGAATTACATAAAGTGGAGCATCTGTTTCAAACACATTAAGGAGTTTCGGTACAGGCGATACAATGTTTCAATTGTCAAAAAGTTAAGAATTTTATAAAATTTGGTGAACATATTCTTTAGTGCCAAATTTGACAATACAAATTTTTTCAGATTTTTCTTCTACACAGTTATCGAGTAATTGAAGACTAAAGTTCACGTGTATAAGCATAGCGTTTCCATACGTATAGGTATACACTTCGGGCATAAGAAATCTGCTTTAATGCGTAATTACTCGATAACTAAGTAGAAGAAAATTTTGAAAAAATTTGTGTTTTCGTACTTGATGTTGAAAAACATTATCACCAAATTTTCATTAATTTCTTAACATTTTGCCTTTTGTACCGAAACTCCTTAAGTACGTCTGTTCATATAGAACGTATATTTACTTGTTTATGTTTATACATATCTATACAAAGGGGTTACGCGCAGGTACGAGATAGCCTGCGACGAAGCAGCCACAAGAATGGCGTTTCAATGCCGTGTGCATGTGGTCCGCGATCTAAAGACTATAGACGAGCCAATGACTCGATCTCGTATATCCAGCTTCGCTTTAATTAAGCGAGGAGAGCGCTCTCTCGCGATTTAAACGGGGAAACACGATACGGTGCCGATATTTATAATACGTATATCCATATCATGGACTCTCTCTCTCTTTCTCGCTCGATTTATGTGCTGCGTGCATATTATTATCAACATTTTTTTAAATCGATGAGTATGACTAATCAACCTGAGCTGACTCTCGAGACGATTTTTCTCCGTCGTAATCGTATTGCGAATGAAAATGACAAAGACGAAAAGTATCATTATGACAGGGATCATGAGAAAGTGTGACTGCAAATGGTCATTGTAAAAACGCGCATGTAATTAGCTATAAAAACCCACTCGACATTGTGAATAAGCGGCTGAAAAATGCGTCGGTTTCAGCTATAAGTTTAGTGATTTTATTTTTTTCAAATCACATCACTCGACAAATTTTTATAAAAATTGATTTGTGAATGTGAATATTGAGCCACGTTCACCTGGACGTGGCACGAACGATTTTTCAGTTCTTATACACCATCGATTTTATAACCGACATTAAAATATTATTCGCACTTAGATTATGCAAGAAATAGTACATGTAAATTTTTGCACTCGAATTATCGATGTATACATATAACATACATAAATATATACAAATTCAATTTATAACTCATATGTCTGTTTAAAATGTCCGTTCGCATGTATTTGTTGAAAGGCAACGGTGGAGACGAATCTCGGTTACGTAAAATGAATCGCTTACAGTGCAAAAATGAGGAAGAGAATGTGAGAAAATATCGATGTTTTTTTTTTTTTTTCAATTCTTCTTTCGTGTCGATATAATCGACCGTCGTGTGTATGTATATTTAATGCGTAATCACGATTATTGATAAAGAAAGGCCACGTGAGTAAATGAAGGAACACATTTTAGTAACATCAATGATGATATATATTTATATAAATATGTGTAAATTAATTGACCATACGTGTTATTTCAAATCGCATTATTGAACAATAATGTGCTCATGTATACATGTGTTCGTGGTTCGAAACACGTGCTCGGGGCGAAACATATTTGCTTCGTCAAAGTGACATTTCTCCGTCATAAATTATCTGCCTATACAATTTTTTTTCCATCTGTCACACACATGTATATATATATTGCTTTTCATTCGATCGGATTTAACGATTTTTTATTTGTGTCAAATTTACGAAATTTTTCAGCTTCGTAATCCTCGTATCAATAAGTTTCGTTATGATTTATGTTTCTATGAAAGAGTTATATAATTTTTAATGCAAATTTTGGTGTTGACACAAGTCTGGCAAGTGTCGTGAAAACGATTTAAAAAATTTTTTTTATTCTCGATTTTGATATCGATGTTTTTTCCATTGGTACATTGCGGAAATTTTGAGATTGGTTAGAAGGGTTGTTAGACAAATGAATTAGAGTGGTAGAAATCGTGATATACAATGAGAAAAAAAATTTGAAATTGTGGCGAACAAATTAAATTTGTTGATTCAACAAAACTTTTGTTGATTCAACGATATTTTTGTCGTGGTGAGAAATTAAGTATTTGAATGAACCAAATTTCGTTTGGGTTAACAAATTTCATTTTGTTCGCTACGATTCGTTGAACCAACAAAAAAATTTGTTGAACCAACAGAAAATTTGTCGAACCAACAAAAAATTTGTTGAATTTACGAATTCATTTTTCTCAGTGCAAACATATCAAATCGCGTCAATAATTACACTTGGGAGAAAGGTTGAGAGCTTCGGAAACGTGGTCACGTGGTCCGTTCAGTCAGTGAGGATGTTCTCCGATTAAAAATTGTTTAGGGTCACCGAAAATTTGAGGAAGCGTTTCTCACGATAAGTTGACGATTTATAGCCTGAAGCTATAAACCTAACCTCGATCTATGCACCTTTCCAATATGAGGTCACGAGAAATAAATCAAATTACAATGTTTTAATGCAAGAAATGATGGTTGAGGAGGACAATTAAAAATCGCTTGAATCACTGAAAACGACATTTTTTTTGAGACCTTAAAATATTTTATCTTGTCAACAGAGTTTCGTTTCAGTAGAAAAAAAAAATTTGGTGTAATATTCGAAATTTTGTTGCTCGAAAAAAAAAATATTTTTGCAACAAAATATTTTAATATTACAACGAAATTACGTTTTCAGTGTAAGTATGCTTCAGAATTAAAAGTAAAAAGTTTTCGCCAATTGTGAACAATTATAAATTAGTTATGTTCGCCAGCATCGAAGTGAATGATTTCATAGCTTCATAGCTAAGAAAATCGAGATTTATTCAGTTCGATGATTAAATTCGATACATTTTTTTTTTGCCTCTTTTCGTTTAGATCAAAAAGCCTTTAGGCAAAATATTCCCCGTTGTGAATTTCGCGTTTACAACGACTTTCATAATACGGCGATCGTTACCTTCTTTTTTTCTCGATATATATATATATATATATTTGTGATTACGTAAATAAATTCGACCCGAATAATACAGAGTCGTAATCCGCGAGGTAAAAATATTTATTATAACGCACGCTCGTGTTCTATTACGATTAATTTATATGATATTTATGTTAATAATGTTACGGTGGCTCTAAGGAATTTCATTTATGGAAACTGAACTAGAGGATTATGGAAATTCGAATAACTCGCTCCAATGACAGGATTCATTGACCGAAATTTCGTGAGTGAACTTCAAATTTTTTTTTTTTTTTTCTAAATTCACACAGTATAAACCAAAACGTAACATCGACTTTTCGGATATTCCCAAAAATTTAACAATTTTAATCAGTTTCTGTTAACTATCAATAAAAAATCTCCAATTTTTTTTTTTTAACCCACAAATTTGTAGTCATTTCGCTCATCCATTCTTCGATCAACTTCGTTTGACAGTTAACTTCCCCGATTTATTCGTTCGGGGCATTTCATTTTGCAGGCAAGGGGAATCGTCGGATTTTGCTTTTCGCTCTTTTTATTTAGTTTTAATTTCGCTATGATCCAAGAGAGATAGAAGAAAAGGAAAGAGAGAGACTGAGAGAGAGAGCAAGAGAGAAAGAGATAAAGGTCGATGGATGAATTCTCGCTAACTGGCAATCCAAGTAGCAGCGAAATAAGTACACATACGGAGACGAGAGATACTTTGCCACCGGCGGCGGCGATCTTCTCTCTCGATATCGATTACCTTTCATCGATATATATATATATATATATATATATACACATGTATGAATTCTCGAAGCGAATAAACGCACTTACCACTCTCCTACGTGCTCGAATCTGGTTCCGCGTGCTTTCGCCATCCCCATAATCGCTATTCACATCTCAAAAAAATAGTAAAAAGAATGAAAAAAAAAACCAGGAAAAACCCCTCCCGTTTAACGATCGTTTCCGAGCAGAAATTTTTTTTTTCCTTCCGCAGAATCATCGCATTATAATTGGAAATAAACACTACGCTGCTCTCAATTTCGTTGGATAAATTATTCAACTGCCAGATATAATTTTATGAACTTCTTCGAATGTCTGTGCGAGACTCACCAGTAAATGAGGCGATAAGTAGTAATGAGTTTTTGTATATAGTCAGGAATTGGCATTGTTTTATTGGCCCGTACCCAGAGCAATTAGTGATTACAGTTTTAATTAGTTTCTGTGATTTAAGTTCGATACTATATTTTCTTTCAATTCCAAGCTTTTTCTTCTCTTGTTAATCTTCGACGTTTGAGAAAATTTTTTTATTCGGTTCAAGCTCTCTAATGAACACACGGGTGATCAAGGTATTCAACGACTGTTCTCTTTGTAATTATTTATTATAATTATTTTGCTTAGAACAATCGAGCTAATGTTATTAATGTTTTGGAAAAAAACATGACAGCGATAGTCAACAGATCGATAAAATTTTATGTTCTACTTTTCTTCTACTAATTAGTTTTCTTTTGCTTCATTCGATAAGTCGAAATTTTATATTTTTCGTCAGGATTTATAAACGACAATTGGGAAATGTCCTGAAAAAAGAAGAAAATTAACGTGATTTTTTTTCATTTTCTTTGAATTTCAACTGATTCATTTTTCAATCGAATGCTTTCGATTATTACAAATTCAATCGAGTCCACGCAGTAAAAATATTTTGAATTATCAAAAATTCGAGGAATATCCTGAAGATTTGAGATTCGAAATAATTTATCGGTCGCTGTCGAATTTCGTCTCGTTTATGCGTCATCGCGTAAGCTTTCGTAGTTCCTTTTATTTTCGATGAAAACGTTACGAAACGGTGAGCGGGTCAGGTACTTCCGTAAACTTCTTTCGCGAGTGCGTTACACGGATAAAAGGATATAATATTGGCAAAAAATAAGAATTCGAAACAAGTTTCGTAGCAGCGAAGCGCGATAGGTCAGAAAAAAAGGAGCTGCCGAGTCAGTAAATCTTAAGTGGTGTGAAAGTTTTGTCCAATTGTGCTTACTCTAAGTGTGCGGCAGACGGACTCGAGACGAGAATTTCATTTGGAAAATTTTTCCATTTTTCTCTTACCCTTTCACTCTCTTTCGCTCTCTTTTGAGTCTCGTAATTTTTACCAGAGCCACCTGTGACTCTTTTATCTCGTTGTCGAGACAATTTGTCTCTTTTTACACCAAGAGAGATGGTCACGGTCCGAAGAAGTCTTTTTTTATCTCACCATGTCCAAACACTCGCACATGTTTTCTGAAATTCTGAAAGTCTATGGAAGTAAAAATTGGTTCATTCAGGATATACGTTTCTCTGTGCGTTCTCGAGCCGAGCTCGAATCTTTCCACGAGCTGAAAGTCGAAGAAAAAAAAAAGAAAAGCAGGTAAACGAAGAAAAAATGTTGGAACGATCACTTTTGAAAATTCCACTGTGAATAAAAGCTACGCATTTATCTTGACTCAACATCCATAATTCGTAGTATATCGTATTTCGGAATATTTCGAGACACAAAAACACTCATTTTCCATCGACATGAGATTTATTAATCTGCTCTCACACCAACAGTTATTTTTCTTTTTTTTACTAGCAGCTTCTTTTTATCTCGAGTTGAAATGTGTCGGTTCTGTAATTGTCCTTCGATCAAGTGTTTTCCGGTTAAAATATAAGTAAAACGTGCTCAATCGCGCTGCAGATGAGAGAAAAAGAAATTAAACGAAAACGTGGCTGTAACGCGATTATAAAATGTCACAAAATGAAGCGAGGAAATAAATAAAAGAACTTCGAAACAAGTGAAAATTGATACAATAATAATTTTTTTTTTTTCATTTCAAGTATGTGCAACATGACAATTGTCGATTTTTTTTCGATCGAACGCGATTACGATTGTCACGTACGTATATACATAAAATCGTCAGGCATGATGAGCGACCCGACTCTCAAGCGCATAGAACGATCTTTTTTCAACGCGTATGCTTGTAACGTGTTTAAAATACTTAATACCCCAGGAATCTTCGAGGTGCGAGTCAAATACAGATTCGTTGCTATACTATTTTTTTCTTCTTTCTAAACCACCATTCCTCAGGCTCAAGTTGTTGCATCTCAAAGCTAAAATTCTTCGAATGAAATCTACGTGAGTCGCGATGCATCGATGATTTTATGTAAATTAGAAACGTGTACGAGAATTAATGAAAGATTTCAAAAATTCGTATCGTGCAAATTATTAAATGATTAATTTATCGATAAAAATGACACTTGATTCTGAATTTTTAACGCACTTACAATTGTCGACTTATAACGAATAACTTATCGTAATTCGAAGATACCGTATTATTGATGATAATGAAAAACTAAGCGAGTGGCTAAAGCGTAGTTTAAATTCATTATAATTCCTTTTAATCTTGCTCATCGAAACTTTATTTTCTCTTTTTATTATTTACGTCATATGAATTAATGAAAGAGTCAACGACGATATTCTAATAGGCTGTTCTCAAAACATACTTTTCGTTGAACTCGTGCGTGCTTATTTTTTCCGACCTTCCAAAGTTATCTTATCGCGCTTATTCAACGAGTGTTTCCATAGGCTTTTCTCTGTCACCTTGTAATAAATGATAAGTTTTAGCCTCAAAATATTTCGTCGACATACAAAAAATAGGAGCTTGTGCAATGGTGTTTTTCCTGCTGTTTTTTTTTTCTTTTTTTTTGTAGAATATCAAATTCTCACCTGCGAGACGTTAACCATTGAAAATTAAACGGTTTCGTGTACTTCCACGACGTATAGGAGTGCAATAATGTAGAGTTAGAAATAATTTAGGAACTCAAATGCACGAGTATCGACGAGGTACCGTTATTAAAGCACCATTGGAATACAATCGTTCGTCCATGTAAAACAGACCATAAATATTAGCTCACCTCTCTTCTTCGTTTCGTATTCAGCATTGTTCACTAAATTATTTTTAATTGTTTTTCGAAGGAATTCTCAATGAACTACTGCAAACAGTTTTGTAACTTCTGTTACACGAGCGTGCGACCAGATTTCTATCAAATTTGTCAACTTTTTATTGAATTTTTTCATTTCAGTTATTCCACTATGTGCAAATAATTTTTCACCGTTTGCGCAAAAAAATAAGAAGAATAATACAGAACCAGGACTCCGTTGTGGCGACATTATTTTTTTTTGCACTTTCTTCCTCTCTCGCATGAGTTTCAGTGGCTGAAATAATTCACGACTACTGCAAGAAATTTTGATTTCAGTGAATTCAGTCAGTGAATTCGCATTACGGAATGTCTCATTAACGTGGAAAAATATTAAAGTTTTGCAAAGTCATCAACTGATAAATGCAAATTTCCATGATGGCACATTTTGCACTGGGATTTTTCAAAGAATTATCTGTATTTTTAAACCGATTTCAATGCATCACGTCTCATTTTGTTCCTTAACTGATCCTCTACGAATCCATCACGTAGATTTTTTTCTAGAGCTTAATCGTTTCACTGTTGCAGCCAATTGTTCATTAAGCGAAAAAACTTTTACACAAATAATTTCTAAACGAATGAACGTTGAAACAAAAATCCACGTGGTGAGTTCGTAGAGGATCAGTCAAGGAACAAAATGAGACGAGGTGCATTAAAATCGGTTAAAAAATACAAGTTATTCTTTGAAAAATCCCGGTGAAAATGTGTCATTATGGAAATTTGCGTTTATCAGTTGATAGTTTCGCAAAACTATCGTTTATCATATTTTTTCCACGTTACTGAGACATGCTGTAATAAAAATTCACAGACAATACGTTCAATTGGTACGTTAAACTTGGCCTAAAAGCTTTTTGTGAAAAATTAGCTGTCATTTGATTAGCATGCAGTCCAGTAGTTGCCTCAATTCACCGTTATTGTTCATCGCGTGTTTATGACATCTAAATATCTGTAAATCCAAGTATATACACAATGCATATGTGAGAGAAAAGTCTTTTATTGTGATGCACGTTCGCGGGTTGACCATCGAGAAATGCCGATAGAGAAACATGCAAGGAAACGAGGAAATATGCGATTCGAGGGTACATAACATCGGTCGACTCCGTTGACCACACCCTTAAGATTGAACCAATAGTCGATGAGAAACGTGACGAGCTCCAGGACTTGGCAGTTGAAAGAAAAAAAAACAAAGTAGTGGCTCCCTCTCTCTTTCACTAATAATATATTTTCGATGCTGTGCCGCACGTAAAATCGTTACGTGCGCAACCTGCACTCTGTCAAAATACGATGACACGAATACGATAGGCGAAATAATAGTTCGTTCACGTCCTCGTGAATCATTTCATGGTGTCACGATTCACATTTTTCTGCCACACCCTCTCGAAGGCCGAAAATCCTGCTTCCGCATTTTTTGCCCATTATTCGGTCAGAGAATTTTTTACCATTTCTCTTTTTATAAAATTGTGAAAATTTGCTGGTTTTTCGCGAAAAAAAAAAATACTATTTTCTGGACACCTTTTACTGCTCATTACATTCGTTTTATATTTCCTGATGTTATAGTACGAGAAGTAGATGAGGAAAAAAAACAAATAGATCGTTCAAGTACATCAGCTTAGCGATAAATGGCAAATGATCTTTTTACCATGATCGTATAAGTATAAACTTCAGGAAAAATAGGACACAACCAGATAAGATTTTCGTAAAAACTATTCGTTTTGATGTTGAAAAAAATGGAATAATAACATCGACGAAGAAACTTATTGCACAAAAGCTCAAATAAATGGAAAAATAAAACGGATTCAACATGAATTGATTAGTCGATAAAAGTTTATTTCGAACGTTTTTATTTGGTTGAAAATCGATTGCTGCCAATTTTTTAATTTTCAGTTGTACTTATTCCGTTGTCTGGGCACTTACTCCATATATAATTATAACAATTATGAATAAAGTATTGATGGAAGATAGGTGTTGAACGATCGATAGAAAAGCTTTAATGTGATGAATACCTTTGAAGCTACTATTATTATCAAGGATGATTATTAACAAAAAAATTTTCAATTCACAAAATATTTTTTTATTTAATTTGTCCGATGAATTTTCGCATTACAGTATTATCGTAACTGTTATTTTTAGTACGATAATAACTATAATTAATTTACAGTTTTTACTGTAAATTTTACTTTAATTTACAGGATTTTTTTTTCAAAAACTATAATCAATTGTTTTAACCTTAAGAAGCTTATTTGACTCCTCTCTTGCTACTTTCAGCATATTCTCGAGCGATTGCACAGTTTCGTTAGCCATTGTCATCTAATAGAGAAAAAATAGCATTAATATTAAGTTTTACAATATCTTTTTCACTGCGAATGAATCTCCAGTGAAAACTGTGGTTTCGGTTGTTTTATAGAAAGATATGATGGATCCTATGTGCGTTTGATTTGAAAAAGTTTCAACTAGTAAACTCTCTAATTTTTCGTTTTCATGTCGAGGTCGAAATTAGTTGTCACGTTTGAAAAGACAATTAGTCGTCTTTTGAATAGAAAGAAAGCGAAGTTATAGGCATACATTTTTTTATGGATGGAATTTTACTGGTGTATCTCGATAAGGACTAATTTATATAAAGACATTTAGTGAAAGTGTGAAGTGTTTTGAGGAGCTTATTTCTCTTGAAAAAAATCGACAATATTATTTATACTTACCGCTGTGTCACAAGCCTCTATTGCTTTTTTCCCTGAGCCTGCTTTCAGGCTCGATTTCTTTTGTTTCATTTCCTTGTACATGGATAGGGCCTCAAGAATTTGATCGTACGTTGGCGTCACCAGATTCGTTATCTCCTATGGACGATAAAGTTCTGTTATACCGTTGCAAAGTCGAAATTTAAAGTTTAAGGGTATGAATCGGTCAGTCAGCCTCTCTCACCTGAAATCTTCCAAGTTGACATTTTTCGACACGGTTTGGCCGATTACAAAAAAGCTCTGTCAGCGAATTTTTGCCATCATCCTGGCATCCTCCGCTGACAGAGCTTTCTTATAATCAGTGAAATCGTGTCGAATAATTTTACTTTCAACATTTACAGCTATCTTTCTCGTACTCACTGTGTGGAGAGATACCGACTGACTCTTAATCTTAAAGCTCGTACCTCACGTCGTGTCGGTTCAACCGAGATTCTATAAACTTTATCGTGCTTCTTCAAAATGGATCCGGCCACATCGTTTAGCTTATCCATGCACTTATTCATGCCTTCCATGAATTCAAAATCGGTGTTCACGCTGTTTAATACATGGCCATGAGCCACCTACGAATTGTAACGAAATTTCGTTTATCATTAATTACGTTCCTGAATGAATCTACTTAAACAATTGAAATAATAGTCCATCGATATAGAATGAAACTGCCGCGAAATTTCTTCAAATTTCAAGTTATTCAAACAAACACATAAGCAACGAATTTTGATTTTTTATTCGACGTCACCACGAATCAAGCGAAATTGAATATTGGACCGATGTGTTGATTGATCACAAGGCAAACATTGACGCATATAAACAAATATACTTCCGCCCTCGACTCATATTGCTTTCGTTGGCACATTCGCTTGAATCTTTCTCACCGCGTTGAATTTACAGAGCCATTTATTTATTATTTTAGTTAGAAAAATAACAGAGAGTTTGTTAAGAAAGAAAAAAGATTAATCGGTCATTTTTCAAGATATTTTCCCGTGATAGAAGTTTACGAATTGCTTCTGATTGTTCGTTTTCCAACAGATATTTTTTTACATACCAAAGCCATCAGTGCTATACAAAGAGCTACAGAGATTCTCGCCATTGTTGCTATCCGTGCAGTTTTTTTTAGACTTCTGCTTCATCTCAATCGAATCACGCTTATATATACCCTCAATTTGTCTCATCAAAACGCCATTAAAGAGATTACAGCTAGATAGGGTGTTTGTTCGCTTGTGTAAATTCACGTGTCGACAACGGAGATGTCATCATTAGATGAAAATATGAAATATCACCGTTTGAATACGAAAATATTTTTTGAAAATTCAATTTAAAAAAGTGAATCATCTTGATTAAAAAAAAATCGTGCGAATACTTCTTTCGTTACGCAGTTGAAATACATTCGAATGATTGATTTAATAAACAGTACATGAAAGATATTTTTGCCATGTTGATTATGAGACAAATTTTTTTTTCACGAATGACAAGGAGAACGATATTTGATACTTGGAAAAAGACCTTTCGATCGTACAAAAAAATCAACTATAAGTAGATCGAAAATAATATATATTCTGAGTTCTGATTACTCAGAAATTTCAAGTGATATCATGGCACGACAACCGACGAATTAACTGAATATTCATGTACGTACCCTTATCGTATGAATCTTATGGCGAAGCTTTAAATCACATTGGTTTATCATTTTTCTGTGACTCACATTGTAAACGTTGTACTCAACAAAATATTGATTTATGATGATAAAACAATTCACGTTAATATGAGAAAAGAAGCTCAAATAAAAGTAGAAAATCAAGGCTGCAGTCGAATCAGTAGGGAACGATTGCTAAAAGGCAATTTTTCGAAAAAAACTATCAGAATACATTCGATAAAATAATTCTGGAGAAAATGCAATTTATTTATAATTGGAATGAAGAGTGTTGGAAGCCACAGAAATTTGAAAATTACCACCAAAAATGACGGCTGAGTCTCTCGATTCAACCGACCGATATTAAATCGAGGGAAACTCGTTTGGCGCGTCGATACTCATTCCCGTTGAGAGATATGTTCTCTTTTGGTGGACAGATGCACCGAGAAAGATCTTGATAGTAGGCGTTTTTGATTAGTCGATTGATATGCTATTTCTTGAGGCTTGATTAACAATCGATTTATCAATAAATTCAGTCGTTCCGATACAATGAATGATGTATTTATAAAACAAGTAAAATGGAATTTTTCACGAAAGTATTCGTGAAAGTAATCAATTTTCTCGAACTATTGAAAACATGCCTCTCAAAATGAGGTTTTCTTTTTGGATTTTGATAAATTATTAACACTTTCTGACGAGTATCTTCTGCAATGTTAGTCTTCTTTTTTGAATTTGAGTTTCTAAGTCGCGGACTAAATCGTCCGTGTTTATTTTTTTCGTATTTCAACAATATCAAACTTGGCTCTTCGAGCATTGACCTTATTTTTTCAAATTTTTCTTTTAGTATGTGATCTTTGCTATTATTTTATCTTTGCCCGAAGTTTATGATCAAGGTTGGCATATTCAACGAATTAATTCGAGTTACGAAATCATGAGCGACTCGCGTATTATTCAATCGACCATGGCCATTATGCGTAAGCTGTAAATGTAAAAAAAAAGTGTGGACGTATATAAATAAATTAAATGATCGTTCGTTACAATGGAAATGTAGATTTTTAAAATTTATTATATTCCGAGCTAGTTTTTCTCGGTTCTAAAGAATTTATTTCATAGAATACTCGGAGGCGCCAACGGTTGGATGCTGGATTAGCAATGTATGAATTATTTGTCCACTGAAAATAGTGGAACGAATAATGTTGCAATCAGTAGCACTGTGGAAAGGAGGTCTCGCGCACATAAGTAAAATCGAATCCCCGTGTAGATAATAATATTTTTCTGTAGAAACTTCCATCGGGAATGATCGATACAGCAAAAATGTATTATTTATTGGCCGATCAATATTATTTCACAAATATTTCAAGTTTGGTTCGATTGAAAAAACAAATGAGTTTATCGATATGATTTTTTTTTTTTAATTCACTGTAAACATTTAATTGATGAGCTTTTCGTATGTCTCTCGTAGCATCAGTACATTTAGAATCGATATAACAGTTCATCGGGAACTAAGAATTTCCGAATTGCATGTTACGGTTTATCGTTTGCACACGAGATTTGAAACGCCTTCGTGGGCGCTTATAATCCGTGATTCGAACTCTTTGCTGCGTATGTTTTTGCAGTCATTTTCTCTCCTTTCGCAATTTTTCAATCCTCATTACTTGGATTTAACTGAACGCGAAAGAGTCCATACCGCGTGTGTGTACGTTACGCTCGCTTCGATATCGGCCGCATCCATAAGTGGTCTCTCGAACTCACTCGCTCACTTGCGTAATAAACTTATCCTACAACCGTTCAATATTAATAAGCAAACATAAGCGTTTGTAGACTTTTTTTCATTGCTACAACATTTTTTTTTGTTTCAGAGTCGCCAGAATTTTTTCTAAGAATTTTCAATGCATTCTAATCGTTTCGTTCGTGTTTTTTTTTTTCGCAAAAATTTTCTCGTTCACTGAAAAATATACATTTGGTATACGATCGTCATACGTCTTTTTTAACGTTAGCTATCGAAAAATCACCATGTTTTTTCATCACTAAGATAGACCGTTATTGTCAAATCAAATAAACATAAACATAACGAATATTTCGGAGAATGTAATAATACATTTTGTAAATTGAAATTTAAATCGAATTTTCGCCCCCGTTAAAAAATATTGATAAATTAAAAAATTACAATTTCGTACGAACTTTCATCGTTATTTTTTTTTCGACCGCAGTTCGGCTATACGAGGAGCATTGGAGATTGACATAAAATAGAGTTACGTTTCAATCGAACACAACTTTGCATTTTTTTTAAATAATTTTAATGGTACGTTATGATAAATTTGTACTTCTGTCTCTGCTGGGTATGCTAGAGATAAAAAACGATGGTTTTTTGTCGAAATTTATTTTCTACTAATACTAGCCATGAACTGCTCAATTTGTTTTTCATATGATGATCTCATTTTTTTTCCCAATATGCAAAACATCGATGTTTCAAGTAAGATGATGTGGGTGACTGGAAACTGTCGATAAATTGAAGATAATTTCATACAATATTGAACGAAATTATTAATTTAATTTCGAAGAAATATCGAGTTTTCTAATAAAATAACGTAAGAATTTTGCTCTTTGAAAATTGCGTAGAATTTATTGAAGAATTAAAAAATCACAATTGCACATGAGCTCGCACGAAATTTTTTTAAAATTATGAGTCCAGTTCCAGAAAAATCTGTGTACATTAATTTGCGTGACAAAAAAGTTCTCAGCATGCTCAATTAAATGCTCCTTATAAAGTGAGAGTGTTGGATTCAGTGAACTGCCATGGACCAGGAGAGACGTGTTGTCTCGTCGCTTATGTCAATCAGTTTTAATTAACCACTTGGCTTCGCTGTGCGACGATATACAACGATACATCAATTCAATTAAGAGAAAAAGAGAAACGGCTTCGCAAAAAATCAAAATCACCAAGTCAATCGGCTAAAATACAAATAATATTTTGTGACAATTAATCAAGTTTTCGCTGGTAAATTTTTTACGTGTATAATTTGCAGTCCAATTTCATGAAAAATGAAAATCTACAGATACTAATTTCACCTCGTTAACTGGCTGACACTGATCAACTGGGATACAATTAAATAACACGCTCATGCTGCCAATTTTTTTTGTATATTTATTGATTCATTGTGATGTATGTCACATTTTTTTGATGATACATTTTTTCACGTTTCGTCAACTGCAATTTCATGATCTTTTGGCTCTCGTTTTTCATTATAAATTTTGGATAATCACAGTGTCGATAAATTGTTCTAAATTTCTTTCATTTCTCTCATCGATGCTTCTTCGTCACACAAGACACAAATTTCTTTTCCCTCGTTCTGAATACTCCAGCAAATAATTGCGAGAGGAATCTTCATTTATTATTATTATTATCATTAATTTCAGAGAAAAGGTTCAAAAGTAGTACATTCTTTATGAAAATTTTCTGTGTCATTCAGGAATGTAATACTCGTACATGTTTTCTCACGCTTTTTTTTTCATACTCAAGTGCTGCTTGAATGCTAGAATTTTATCTTCCGAACAATCGAGAATCCTCAGAAGATCCAATTCTTCGTTTCTTGCGTATACTCAAGAAATGTATCTATTCCGAGCTCCACCGGGATCGTCTCGTCTTTTCCACGAAAATATTTATCTCAAATTATTACTTTCTCATCTTACTCCGATCTTTTTTTTTTCAGTTATCTCGACATTGATTTTTTTTCTAAAGGCGAAAAGCTCAAGCCCTCACTCCCTTTTACGTTCTTATGGATCCCTTTCAACCATAATACATACCTTCCTTTTCCTCTAGGGGAATACTAAAATAATTCATTCGCCATGGAGAAAAAAGTGATTGTAAAAAATTCACTTCCCATAAGAAATCAATGTTTTATTATTACTTTTATTTTTATCATTATTTTGGCGAATTTATTCTTCATGAGAAATCAATTTTCAATGAATTTATCAACGGGAATGTTTAAAAGTAACAATAAGCTGCTTGTAACGTTGAAAACTAAGTCGAACAAGAAGAAAGAATCTGAGTTATCTGAGAGAATTGAGGAGTTTTTGAATAAAAAACTTCTGAAAAAGCTTTTCTGGAGCTAAAAAAGCTGGATTTCAATGTTTCAATTGAATAATTTTGTTAGTCAAATTTTGTTGACTGTGGCGGGCATCTATTCCGGGTGTGCAGAAGAACCGAATGAAATTGTCACCCAATCGATATATCGATTGCCCCCTTTATTTCGCATTTACACAGTGGTCAAAGGGATCGTTTTCGAAATGGCTTTCGAAATGATTTCCTTTTGGCACGATTTCTATGCTTTTATTTTATCTCAGCTTGGAGATCATGATCAACCTTAGAACTTGTAATATTTTCGTCGGAAAAAAATTAATTTTTTTTTTTATATATCCGATCGAATTTTTAAATTTGAGGCATCATCAGACCTTTATAAAAAAATAGTCGCACGACATCATTATGCTGACATAAGTATTTGTTTATTTCGTTAACAAGAACGAATTTCAGAACTTATTCATCCGCTGTGTGTATGCATAAAGGAAGGCAGGAAGTTCCTTCAGCCTTCCTGTTTTGCCACGGTTTGCTCGCTCAACCGCAAGAGACTCGCTTATATTTAGTTATATATATTCGTATCCTTTTTTCGCTCCCAGAGGTTATGCGCGCGTTGCTTCAACGTATTTTTATTTACCACAGTATTCATACTTCGTTTCTATTCGCATATAAATCCCAGTGTTTTCATCTCGGTACGAAGATGACTCAGGAAGGAACGAGCAAATTAGAGTAATTACCGATTTTCAAGAAGACACTTTCGCGGATGAGCTTAATTCGAAAAATATCTATAATTATCTCTATGAAAGCAGCGATATCATTCGTTCGAAACAGCTTGAATAATTTAACAAAACACCTCGCGAGATTTTGATAATTTTTTAAAAGCCAATACAATATTTTATGACTCACGCGATTGAAACGATGAATTTATAATCGAATGAAATGAAGCTCAATATTCGAGAACGTTGAATAATTTCACTAAATATTTCGATCACTTTAGCCTAATTTTTCAATTCAAACATTTTTTTCTTTGACATTCTTGCAAAAAAAAAAAAAAAGTCAACAATTCATATATGCTGAAAAAGTAATCCAGTAAACCAGGTCTCTGTGAGAATAAAATGTAAATAGTTTTCGTTTCAACAATGAATGGCCTCTCTTATTATCTCCTCTGTTATATCGAACTCTCAATGTTCACCGAATTCCAGCACGAAACATATAACCGTTTGCAAGCCTAATAAGAAATCAGGTCGTCTTGATATGCAAACGAAACTCTCGTCGATGAATTCATATTGATAAGAGTTATATACGTATAATTAAAGGACATCGATCTATGATTTCAAACTCTTATTCTTATAATCCATTCGACGATTTATTTATAGTTCATACATAAACGGAATACAGAGAAATAAGAGATGCATATCTTCGTTCGGTTGGCCATTTAGTTAAGAGACTGATACACGTCGTTTCAGAACTCTTACGACTTCGTCCCTTCCCGAACAATTGCATAATAATGTCTGAGCTCTTCTCTTCTCTCGTGTGAGAGGGAACAAATTTACGTAACAGGTGCAGAATCCTGTGTATACGAATCCGTCGTTTATTCTCATGCATCATGTGCAGACAAACAAATAAAGACAAAAAAGCAATAATATACCACCGAGGGCTGGGAGAGGGGGGAGGGGAGGGGGACAAACAAACTCTCCCGCATATATTCACACTTGTCTTCACAATTCGCACGATTAATTCTCCATAATTTCCTCCTATTCTTTATCTACAGTTTTCACTCGTATTGCTCTTTCTCTCTTTCTCTCTCTCTCTCTTTCTCTTTTCTCTGGCTCAGCTATTCAAATCTTTCGGAATAATTCGAAACGATTTGTAAAACAAATCTGTAGAAATTATTGATATTAATTGCAACGAGAATCATTTTTAGCGCTTATTTTCGAAGGAGAAAGTCAAGGATAATGATTTTTTTCTTTCCGCTTGTACTTTCATCGCAAAAGTTCTGTTGAAACGAACGGTCACAATTCAGTTTTGTTATAAATTTGTTGTGACAACGTATGTTTATCTTTCAACAGTCGTTCAAGTACGAACATCAGAACTTTTTTTTTTTTTGTGAAAAATCACCATTTTTCATAGACCGATAACGATGAATGAGTAGTCTGCGATCTCCCTCCAGTTAAGCAGTCTCGGACGAGACCGATGCTTGGTTGGGTGACCGCTTAGCCATGCACCGCAGCTCGCTCATCAATCATCCAGTTTTTTCGGTTTCTCATAGTAATAAATTAATAACTGCAATTCAGGAAAAATATAGTCGCCTGTATCGGTTGACTTTTTCACAGTTTCCTTCGGCACATTCGATACGGGAGTGCATTCGGAAAGAGGCTGCGGGCTACACTCCCGAGAGGGTCTCGCAGGAACATGAAAATTAGGAAAACGAACTTGCAGGACTTGACGCAGGAACAATGAAAAGTTCGATAATCGCTCATACCTCAACTTCGTATTCGAAATTGTGTCAATGTAACGGTCTCCTGGGTTCACGCGTGTCAAGAATATTCATGAAAAAAATATATTCAATCATATTGTATTTTATGAACGTGATTCGAACACATAAAATAATATCCGAAAATTTACAAGCCTTAATAATTAAAAAAAAAAAAGAACAAATCATTAATTTTCATTTTTCTCGAAGTAAGATTCGATTTCAGTGAAATTTTGATCGAATTGAATTTTCTTGCATATTGCGCCTGCTGCCTCAATCACTGTTAGCCTTTTTTTTTGTTCACCGCGATCGACGACACTAATATTCAAGTGTAGTAAGAAGTGAGGAGAAAAATTAACAAGTATATAAATGTATAAAAATATACATTTGAACGAATGAATTTTTATTCAGAATTTATGAAGTATATCAATATATATATATATACTCAAGATTGTTCATTCAAGAAATATTCTCGAGAGACTCAGGCGCGATCGAGGTCGCTCTTACGAAACGTGATGAGATTGGTTACTTTTTTTTTTTTTTTTTTTTTTTGTACACTTCTGGGCTCCGATGCTGCTCCTGCTTCTGCTGCTCTTCGGTAAATCCTACAGAAACACGAAGCGTAAAGTGATCTCGACACGTTACGTACTTTCATTCATACCTTCGCGTGTACAATATGCCTCGAAAATACATGTGTAAGTTTCTATACAGTTACCGATACGTTTTAGACACGCCTGTAAATCGTGACGCACGAAGATTAATTTATCTCGACACAGAGAGGATGCAGCCTTTCGACTCTCTACACGTAATTGACAAGTAACAAGTACCATTCATAGATCCGTCGCTCGACTCTCAAATTCATATCAACTCGAATATGTCATCAAAAACGTTATTTTGCTCGTCTGTGGCACAGTCTTACATCAAGTTCTTAACTTTCATCAAAATTTTAGTGTTGTTTATTTTATTTTTATGTGATTTGATTAGACTTTTGAAAATTTAGAAGCTGAAGATAAAAATGACCTCTCAATATTGTAGTTTTTCTCTATCGCTCGTATCGATGTATTTCTTTACATAAAATAATGTTAAGAATTTACTTTTAATTATCATAATTTTTTGAATGAAAATTCAAAGTTGAAGTCGGATTTGCTTCGTGTGATATTGATCAACGTTTATTTCCTTTTTCTGATAAAAGTTCAAACGTGAAAAAAAAAAATAATGAAATTCTTCAGTCGCATTTTCCATTCACTGACGTTTTCATTAAGATTCGCGAGTCATAAACCTCTCGCGACTCTTCAGGAGGAACTTTTAAGTGTCTCGACTTCTTACTGATTTATGACCGAGAGTTAACGATCGGTGAAAACTCGCAAAGTTTAGAAATAGGCCAGAAGCACGATAAGTAAATGGTACAACGACAGTGTTTTTTTTTTCTTCAATGCTATGCATAATAAAATGATTATCGTCGTTTCTTCTTTTAATTATCGTGGAAACGATTATCTTCTGAAATATAGCAATTTATAGAGGTCAGAACGAATCTTTTTTATGCACCTTTCACATTTTTATTTTAAACCCTCTTTCGCATCATTTTACATTGGTTGGCCTAATTAGTCAAAAAATCTTGAAACACGAAAACATATTGTTCTGTCGAATTAGTGATTTGCCAACAGTAGCAAAAACTCCAACAAGGAATAAAGCATTTTATTTATTAACAATTATTTTTCTTTAACCATATTTATATTTTCGAATTTACCAAGGGTGAGTCTAAAATTTTGAAAATCGAACCAGTAACTTGCGAGGAAGAAAAATATTGGTTTGTGAGTTTTTCGTTTTTCTCACGAATTATGTATGCATTCATCTGAACTTGATTTGAATAATTTTAATCAGCATTTTTAAGAGCTCCATTCCTCCACCTTTGGCTGAAAATGAAACTCGTTCGTCGTGATAACCTCAATTTAAAGTTATCTTTGTATTTACTTGTTGAATCAATTTTTTTTACAAACTATATTTTCAATTGTACAATTCTGTCGATGCTTGAGTTTTTTTCCAATTTTTGGACAATTTTGTAATCGTATATGTTCCAGAGGCAATAATTAATTATAATTATTCTGACTAAATGATAATTCGTTGATTGAAGAATAAAAATGCACGTTGCAGTTATCGAGCCTCAGATGTCGCAGGTTGTTTTGCCCAACGCTTTTTTTTATCAATCAGAGGAGAGTCGTTTCAAGAGATTTGCATACTACCAAGGGTAATTAATCTCTTCTGTGTGGACGCGGATATTGAGTGTCTTCTCGCAAGATTGAATTATAGGAAACGACCGACACGTATTAGGACTCGAGAATATTGTCTGAAAATATTCTTAACAGTACGAAGGTGTATCAGGTTACGATGTAACGTACCTCGATCATAATCTTCCCTGAGAACCGAAGCTCCAGTGACGAATCATCGAGACAGAACTTAAAATGTTGGCTCAGGAGCAGCCTTATTCCGAGTTTACAATAATAGATATTCGAAAGCGAATCCAGACGTTGAAAAGTTCAAGAATTGTGGGACACCTCATTAGTATCTTTCAAGTATATAAACTTTGTAAAAATAATTTGAAGTTTAGAAAACATAAAAATAAATCTTTCATTTCTATTTTGTTCGTTTCAAATATTAAACATTTTTACTGTCAATTCTCAATTCTTGAATAAGGAAAATAACAGAAATATTACAATTCAATCCTGAATTGCCTCAAGTTAAGTTCCAGTTATGAGCTTAGCTTGTCCAATTTTTTTAATTTCTAATTTGCACAAAATATGGAAGTTTGAATATCAGAAAATGAAATTCATTCGTTAAAAATTTACGAAAGTCTCATTACTCGTGTCCCGCCAATCCGAACAGTCACGCTCGGTTTTGCTCCTCGTTAAATTCAGTCCTGTTTTACACGCGAATGGATTCACTCGATATTTTCTTTCCCTCTATGTCTCTGTCTCTATCCGATTCGATCTTCGTCCAGTTTTCAGCGAAATACTTGTTTTTTTCTTCTTGTTTCTTCTGTTCTTCGTTTAAAACTATTGTTTTTTATTCCGCTTTCACTCGAAGCATTCTTAAACACATGGACTTGAAACATAGATTGTAGAATTAAGAAATAAACACAACGTTGAAAGAGCCATTATTAAATGGATGATTTTATAAAACATTGTCGTTATAACTGATAATTTAAGAATTGTTAATTTTTTTTTATTGCATTATAAAAAATGTTTATACTGTAAAAACCAAGTGTGTGTTCGATAATGCCATGAGCAAATTGTAGAGTTTTCAACACACTTTAAAACATGTAGAAATCGGTGAAAACTAATTTATAGTTTGCGAACACAAGTTTTTGGAATACACCCAGTGTATTCACTATTTTTCTCAGCCCAAATTTCCGCAACTGTGAGATTCATTGAATCAGTTGTTTTTTCAATGTTTTTTACGATGTTAAAAAAATGACATGCCAAATTTACCCCCACCACCGCGAATCGTTTTATTCAGAGAAAGTATAGTCTCGGCGAGCCTCGGGCCAGCAGACGACAGAGCTGTCAATGTACTTGTCCCGAGACTCTACCGAGTCTCTTGATAACCGAAAAACAGTTAAAACTGTTTTACTCGAAATTTTTAATTTTTTTCCACGTTTCAGCATAGCCCATGTAAATATTGTTTTTTTTTTTTTAGTTTCTATTATCAACGAAGCGCACTTCCGGCTGTCTTTTTAACATCTCTGATGTAGTATGTTGCAAATATAATCTCTCATCTGTGCTCTCGCTACTTTTACTTTGAATATTTCCTCACACTCGTCCAGTCAATTATACGCAAATAGAGAATTCTTGATGCTCGGTTCCATTGAACGAATTCTCATTGCACATACGAACTCTGCGTTGAAATTAACATACTTTATGGTGATGATACATTTTTCCTGGTTGAGTCCAGGGTAACGCTATTCTCCTGACGCGCTTCTCCCGGTGAGCTTGTTATTATTTGTCATTTTTTTTCCGAAAAATTGCGTCTACGACGATTGATACAGTATCGCAGCATTTTGTGTTTAATCGAGATTCGAAACTCCCCGGAATCATTCAATCGATGATCCGTAACTGAAAAGTTTTGTTCCGAATTCTCGATTTTTTTCGTCGAGTTACTACTTTTCACCCCTCAATCAAAGTGACTTGAGTTCGAGTAAAAATTTATTTTACATTTTTTTTTTTAAGTAAAATCGAGCATCGATGGTGCACGGAATTTAATGCTTGTAAACACTTGAATAACGTATAATTAAAAGTGCTAAAGGTGCAAGTACATTCACATTGATTCCAACGAAAACCTTTTCCCTATTTATTCACGAACCAGCTGATCATACGAGCCTTATATCAATCTCGTTGATCCAGAGATCTCATAAATCTCCATTCAATTAAGTTCTATCGCTCCATCGAAAAGTCTTAATTTATTATTCAAATTGGCACGAGTTTCGTGTATTCATTGATCATGATCATACGCGGTATTAAATTATGCTTCGCTCTTATGAATTCACAACCGTATTATCGAAATGTAATTCCTCGTTTATTATACAATTTGAAAACATTCGTTGAGTTATTTTTTCAACAACTTGTTTCATGATATAAAAAAAAAGTAAATACGATAATAAATTCATTTCAAGTGGTTGAACGAAAATAAAAATTGTGAGTGATAAATATAAAATAATTTTTTGCATTTCAACGACTAGATTTATGCCTTTATTTTTCTTTGCATTTTATTAAACGCGAAAAATAGTTGAACGATGTCATGACGTTAATTCTATACGAAAAGGTCACGACACGTTTCAATGTCGAAGGACAATCGTGCCAGGAAATCAGACTCGCTTATTATAAAATTTATCCGTCACATCCGGTCGTCGTGTGTGAGTTACTGTACAAAACGACAATTATTGTTTACCGATCGGTCGTAGCATTGACACCGTTTCGTGATCAATGTCACGTGCCCCTTTAACCAGTCATCCATTATTTGAAAAATATCAATTTTTCATGAAGCCCATATAGATGCGTAGATTTAGAACTAAAATAGTAAATTTAAAAATGATCATAATTTCTGAAAAGTTTGAATTTTTTATTTCTCACTTTTTGCCTTGCTTCGTACAACGTTTTTAAATCGAACGGTCGAATATCCTTCGTTCGCAGATGTGTACAAAATCGATTTGATGTTTGGTACCTTTAACGGGAAACTCGATTCGATTTACGGGATAAAAATTACGGAATTCGAATGTTTCTTTTTTTTTTTCTTTCTTTTTCATAAGGATAAAAACAAACACGAGAAACAACTGTTTTACAGAATAATTTATTATATCAGTTTGGTATTGATCGACGTTGAAGAAAAACGAGTTTTACATCAACGATATTCCATACTAAAAGTTGTCGTTTTGTTTAAATATGATTTCAGTAGCCGAGAGGAGCGAAGCTCCGGCGCTATGGTTCTCACTGTAACGGAAGATACGCCAGCGGACATGCTCGCCGGAAGTATGGAACTTCTGGTGCAGCTACCGAGAGATCACAATGTTCACACGCAAAGGGTCACCGTGCCACGAAGGTAAATCGAAAATATTACACACGCACACTCGCCCTCGTACAAACGAAAAATATCATTTCGTGCTAATAAATTCGACAGAAACGTTATCGAAAAATTACAAATTTGGGCTCTTCGAATAAAATGACGAGTTTATTTTTCGGCTTCGTGCGAGCCTGTACCGTACACTCTGAAGAATTAAGGATCTCGAGCCTCCTTGGAGAGGTTTTACGTAATCGAAAGCGGTGCTGACCACCAGAGCGGTCCAGCAATTATCGCGTTCATTCCTCCGGACTCCCGACTGCAGATTTTATATAAAGAAAATAAATCCGATACGAATGGATTTATCGCTGAATTTATGCACACGCGTGACTAGTAGTTTCAACACAAATGCACGAATCGCGACGTTCTCAGAAGATCATAAAACGTTTAACATTTTTCAAGATAGTGTTCCAACGTTTGTCAATTTTGATGCTTTATTTCAGATTCTTTCGTTGAATACTTCAGACGTAAAATATCGTTACTAATTGAAATGAAAGTTACTCTCAAATCAACGTATTTTTTTCTACTTCAAAACATCAATATTTCGAACAAAAAAAACAGCAATTCAATTGAGCAAATTAAATCAGCAAATTGATTGTTTTTTTTTGTGCAAATTCTTGGCTTACCAAGATTCATAATACTCATACTTCTAAAGCTGCGAGTTAAAAGTGATGAAAACGAAATTTTGTTGAAATATTAAAGATATTGTTGCACGTATTCAACAAAATTTCGTTCTCAGTTGAGAAATGAAAACTCGTTGCACGTTAGACATAATTATTTTAAAAAATCGACAAACGTTGAAACTGCTGAGTGATAATTTCACGTGTAATATAACTGCTGCGTCATATTATAGTACACCTTTGTACCTGTAGGCCACGAGTACTTTCCACCCACATAAAACAATCTGTTCGTTTGCTACATATATTCCTGAATACTCGAAGATATACGTTTAATTTGTTATCTCGTTTAATCGATTCAAAGCACGTGGGTTCTCAATCCTAGGTGCGTGTTGTACTATATATAAAGAATCCAGGAATCCGTTACTTTGCAATCCATTTGCAGGGAAAGTCATCCACCCCCGTCCGATACTAAAGTTACGTCATTTTTTTTTTTCATCCGCAAAACATCGAAACTTGACTGCCATTTTACAAATGACTCAAGAACCGTTGTCTTTTGATGCTCGAGATAAATTCTTCTGGAAAAAAAATATAATCGTAGTATAAAATGTGATTGAAAATATCGTTTTTCCTTCAATTTTGAATAAAAATTTGATTTCGTATTGATTGTTTGGATCAATTGAAACAAAAAAGTATTTATTTTCCTATTTTGTGGATCTCTAATTTCTCGTATTTTTTTTTTTTTTTTTCTCATAAATGGACAAATTTATTGATTGATGCGAATGAAGATTTATTTATAATTTATTGCCATTCGCGCGAGGATTCTCAGCTATTGATATTTTTAAATGCAATTTATTTGATACTGATAGGAAAGAAAAGAGAATGTGGGGAATAAAAATGATTAATTCGAATGTTTTGGCTCTCGCAGTACACCGATGATGGATCTTCTCGTGCAAATCGCAACGGCCCACAAATTGTCAGCCTCGAGTTACACACTACAAGCTATCGGTGAGCGAGGTCTCGTTCTACCTCATCAACCAAACACTCCCATTGGAGCGCTGGATGCTCTTCAGGTATTTTTATGACTATGGAGACTGTGGTGGCGTTATGAGTGAAGGAAAAAGAGATATAGGAAGAAAGCAAAACTCTCTTGTGGATTTACCGGAACGCCCAGCAGGCCTACTTGATTTTTCCATTCTCATTTATCTGTCTTTCTTTTTTTTTTCTCTCTTTTTTACTTCTTTTTTTTTTTTGTCGTTGTACAATTTCGTGTGAGAAATTCTCAAAGCTGATGAGATGTGAGACAAAGGGAAGCCAACTCCGGGCAAATGGACGTCTCGATTCGTCGAAGCGATATAATATCCTTCTCTTCTATTTTTTAAACTCGATAATTTCTGCACTTTGATTCTTCATAATACTTTCGTCATTTTCATTTTTTATTTCTCATTTCTTTCATAAACAATTGTTTCGGGCTTTTTCAATGTTTCGTCTTGTTCTTTTTCATTATTTTTTCATACTCTTCTTCTCAGGTAAAGTTACTACCGAAGCAGGGAACCTTTTTACCGAAGAAAGCTAAACAGGCTAATCAACCTTTCGAAACGACCTTCAGGCTGCAGGTAAAATTATTATAATTATATATACCAGATATATAACCATCCGCCTCATTCTCTTCGTGAGATCATCCATTTTTCGAGACTCGCCGGTATAAACCGTTCGAACTTTTTTTAAAGTCATCCCTCCTTTATTCTTCCTATCAATTAAGCTGCGATCCTATTGTTTCTTTAATTTTCTTAATACGCGCAGCTCCTTTTGAGACCAGTGAAGAACGACAATTAAAAAATCAGTCGACGGTATCAAGAGACTCAAATAATTCACTGAAAGAATCATCAAATATACTTGAATCATAAATTATACTGAAAATTAGCCTGCGCATATGATTCAGACTTCCAGGACCTGATCCCATGACTTCTGCTCCAAATCCTATCAATTTCCATGTTCTTACACGGCTACCAAAAGAATTGTCGAAATCTCCGAACCTGTGCTGATACAATCGATCTTTATTGAGATTTTATTCGAGCTTAGGAGATCGGAGAAAGTTCGTTTTTTTTTGGAGATTTCACGGAAAGAAAATTCGAACTGAACAAAAAACCAGATTTATTCAAAATAAATGTTGCTCGACTGTAAAAACAGCTATAAAAAATCGTTTCATTTTTCTTGCCATTGAGCTTTTTTTTCATGAGCTTTATTCCTTCTTTTTTCTCAAGGTACTACTGCCGAGAAATCAGCTCTACGTCTCGAGGGTCAGCCCAAAAATGAATCTCGGCAAGATTCTAGAAGAAGTGTGTCGAGAAAAGAATCTTGACAAGAACAAATACGAGTTACGTCATCCAGGTGAGGAGGAAATTAATTTTTCCGTTTGATCAAACGTATATGAAAAGTTTTCTGGCTGTACGAAGCGACAGAATTTGAATTATTGAGTGTCAACGAAAACGAGAAAGATGGGGGACATTAAAGATGACGATTGTTATTCCTCCATAAAATTTTAGGATTTTTTGTAAATTGAACGCGAATATTCCTGTAATTTCGTCATTTCTTCTTCCCTTGACAGAATTTTGCCATTATCAAACGTTCTCGAATCTCAAATAGCAGCCAGGAAATGGTAAAAAATAATCTGTCCAACACATTTCTTTTTTCTTTCTTTTACAAATTTTTATTTCTGTCATGCTACGTTCGACATAATTTTTAATATTTTCCCACTTATGTTACCCATTAATTATATTTTTATTCTCTGAATGTAGACTTTTTCACTCTCCCATTTTCTGTTCCTTCTATGGAAATTAATTTCTATGGTATTTTATTAGGTTATATATATTTTTTTTTGGTGATTACACAATTCGTACAATATTTTTTGAGATTGTCGTGCTATGCTCTTCTCAATTTGCACTTTTTCTAATCAATTGTCCCCTTCTCTCAATATTTAGCTTTTTTAGCTTCTTCATTTTTCCTTCTCCGTCCCTCCCTCTCTCTCTTTTCTTCGTTACTTATAACTTTTTTTTTTTATTTTTCCGTTGATACATTATAGACTCGTAACTTGCCACGATTTTGAGTCACTCGAGCTGTGTCGATTGCGACACACGCGATGAAAAACTTCAAGTACTAATTAGAGAGGCTATTTAATAGAGGATCTCGCTCGAAACGAAAGCAACGGAAATTCCACGAGACTTTATTGGTAATGTTCGACGATACGAGAAAAATGAACCATAATTATTATCGCGGAACAGAAATTCAGAGTTTCGTCAACTAGATTAAAAAAAAAAAATTAAAAAAAAAATAAATCGAAAGTCATTTATGTCAATGAATCTTGAAATGAGTTTCGGAAGATTTAAAACTTCACGAGTAATCGAACGCGTTCCTTCACGAGATTCAATTTTAAATTGCACTTTGATTGGATTTGAAAAAAAAAAATAAAAAAAGTCGTTGGCAAACTCCATGAAAAGATTCCGGGAAATCACGCTCGTAGAAAGGAGGAGAAACGAGAATTTCGCAAACGAATTTACACCTCGGAGTGCATGTGCTCTTTAGGAGAGTCGACTAAGCAACTTCAGCTGAATTTGTAATTTACGATTAACGTACGAAATTTCATGCAATTTTCTCCTTATTCGTATACCATCGACGTGAATAATTTCATTCGTTTTTTTATGAACCTTCTCAAATTTGATTATTACAGTTACAGTTACAATTTGGTCATGGAAGAATGAAGTCTCCGAATTTGATTTCGATAATTAAACGATCATATGAATAAAAATTATTGTTATTGTACGGATTTATGGCAACGTATATAATCTCATTTTCCCTTAATGCCACTTCCATGAAAAAAAAAATAGTAACGATGTCAGTTTTACTGATAAATTATACCATACTACCACAGGAAATTTAAAGCAATTTCCTCCTAATTCTGATCCCTCCTTCATGAGTACTGTAATTCGTCTTTTATGAGCCTCTAAAAATTTTAATTGTAAATTATAGCAATAAAATTGGTTCTTTGAAATTTGCAAGAATGAATAAATCGTGTTACGCGTGATAATTATTGTTACAGTACTCATTTATGGCACCATAGGTGAGGAAGCATTTTTATTTTTATTACTTCAATTGAAAAAAAAAAAAAAAAATGTAAGGAAAAATAGTATTAAGAATTATTTCCATCTTTATTACGTACAATTTGCTTTCATAATTATGTCGCATGAATATTTTATGATAAATTTTATCAATTACTGATCAATTTTGATAAAATTCTATGCAGAGTCCGATAGAGTTTCTAATCCAGGCGTTTGAAATGTTCCATTCGAAATTCTGAATTTTTTTTTTAGTTCTTTAATTCAGGATTCTCCTATTTCGAAGCTCCATTTTTGTTCTTCATTAAATCAAGTTTTAAGTGTAGCGTCAAAATGTAGTCCACAAAAATTGGTTTATTCGAGACTGGTGAGAAAAATATAACTTCAATGTAATTTCGCGGCGATGAACATAAAGAAAAGAATGACCGAAACAGAAAGGAAAAAAGAAAAAGAGCGAGAGAGAGAGAGAGAGAAAAAGAAAAAGAGTCTTTAGAGACGACCAAGCGTCACACAATTCCAGGTTCAAGGACCGGTTACCGAATCCTCGAGACGACCAAAACGGCAATTTCTCGAGTTCCGATCTTCAACGATGAATTAAAACACCTCTGTTCCTCAGTGCTCTTTGTGTTCATTCTTTTTTTATGCTTTTCGACTCCAGCGATGAGGTGAATGTCCCAGACATCGATCATTCAGTCTAAATGGTACATTTAAAAATTGAAATGATTTTTTAGTTCGATTCATTTTCGTAACTTCGTTTTAATAATTATGAATAGTGAAGCTCTATAAAAGGAAGAAGACCAAAAAATTGTTCCAGACGGAATAAAGGACTAAAAGGTCTTGTTCCAGAGGGAATAAAATTGAATATTTTTCATTAATCTTTAAATTATACTTCCGCTTTACGAATTTTTACAATAACTTTACGTCGGTACGCTGCTGATCGCGTTGCTTCGAGCAAGAAGAAAGAAAAAGAAGCAAGTAATTGACATAAAACTATAAATAAAACGAGAATCGCTGAGTGTTCGTACGTTCGCTAATATACTTGTAGCTTGTAAACGTCTCGTCATTCTCCCATAAAGAAATATACCGTTAACAAGACAAACACACGCGAAATTTCCAGTTTAAATGAAGCTTCGTCGTCGATAATATTCCGTTTCTCTTATTTCGCATCTTCGCGTATTATTCACGCCTTGTATTCACAATGCGGAAGATTACGGGTTGTAATTTATTTTCCAATTTTTATTCCTCGTCGTCCGATAGTATATAATTGGACACTTTTTTCGTTCTCCTTTCACTCAGAGTGATAAAAATTTTACGGAAATTACTGATTTGTATATTTACCATTTATATCTCGAGGGGGACAAGTCGTTTAATTTTTAATTAAGTAGTGTGATAAAACACGGGAAAAATTCATGTCGGAAATATTGTATTAGCTTACGCAAAGTTTGCGAGGAAAAAGAAACAACACTAAATGTCTGGTCTGAACAACTTGTTTTAAAAATTCAGCTTCGTCATCCAAAATTCTGATTACGTATTATCAAAAAGTTCTTCCAATTTGATATCATTTCATTTTTTCATCTTTTTCTTCATTAATTGAAAAATCTTATCAAATATTGAACAGTTTCTCACGATTCTTCTAAAATTCTGTTATATTTTTAAGCTTCTCGTTATTTATTCGCCATCTTTTTTCTTCAAAACAAGCATATTTTTTTTGCCATCCGATAGCCTCCGCTTCGAACAGTTCTGTCGATTTTTTGCTAAAACACCAAGGAACATCCCGATTCAAACTGACTCCAGTTTTTTCTTCAACCCAATTCATAAAAATGCCTGATACCTCAAACGGGGTCGAAGATGACTCTGATTTTTCAGAATAAATAATTTATGTTTCTGCTTTGCTTCGATATTCTTTTTCGTTTTCTACAATATTCCTTATAAAATCTTTACCGCATGTAACTTTATCACGTATTTGAATGTAATGGGATCTCGTCATCGTATACGAGGAGTACTTTATGCCGAAGAGAAGATCAGGACAGTTCTTGGCACCGTTGTAAAATTTACGTCCAGAAATATTAATCGGAGGAATTTATAAATTGGTATCGAGTGTTGGAATTAAAAAGAAACTTTAATTGGTATAAGCTCAAGTCTCCATTTCCGTCCGTGCAGATTTTCGCATTTACTCGTGTAAAATTCTGAATTAATACAAAATTTTCTCTCTTTTTTCATTTTTTCATACAGAGAAAGAAAAAAATGTATTCATACGAAAATAAAACAAATGTATTTTCGGGTATTCCACGTGGTGTGTTTAACGGGGTCGGGGAAAGCCAGAAATAAGAACACTGTTTACTCAACGAGCTCATGGGTTTATTTGAATATATAGGATAATACACTCTCCTCGATAAAGAAATGGTTGGTGTGCATATGCATGTATAAAAATTTACAAACTCGTATGTGTGCGGTGATCCGCGTGAGTGTGTTCTCGGCAAAAGTGGTTAATTCTTAAGAAGAATTCTGTCGGAGATTCCAACACTATGATTTAGCGTTTGTACGTCCTCTCGGTCGGGTATGAATTATCGAAACGTTTATTTGTTGTAGCGAACGTGCTAGTTTGAATGATGAAGGAAATTCTAATCATCGGCTCTGACACACCGTAATTCCTTTTCATTTTTATCTCAACGCAGTTTTTCAACGTTTCAGTAAAATCATCGGAGAAATAAGTCACGAGTATTTTAAAATATTTGCAATTGAGGACAATTCGTAACGAGAACGACTTTTGACACTTTTGTTTAATCCTTTCAGTCACTATCACGTTAAAAACCTTCATCTTCTGTGTTAAAAAAAGTTGAATTGTGAGATTGAAAATAAAAAATTAAAAAAACACGTATTTAGTTGAAATATACTTGAAAAATAGAACTATTGGTAATGAGAAATAGATTTTCTCAACATTTCACCAATGTCGAGTGATTATTTTCAAAAATTCTTCTATTTTTCGTATAAATATCAGTCTACGCGTTTCGCGAATTTCGCGATCTCGTATGATTTCGATTTCTCTCGTACCTCGTCTTGGTTGAAACATATTGCAGAGTCTTGTTAATATCTCGCTCAGAACGTCATATATACTTTCGTCATATTTCCCATGGTAAAACTCATTCGTTGAATCGCGATCCTCAAGAACAGTGAGTTCCTCTTCCGCGAGTAAGATTTAAAAATTAACTGATACAATACATTTAATTGTGTGACTGAACCGTGTGTGTGTAAGAAAAATAATAAAATTGTATCATTCGTACGTCATTTCAAACATAATTTCTAATGGTATTTCATAACGAACATTTTCTCGCTATTTTTCTACAAAAAAAAAAAAAAGAATAAAAATCATAAAACAATCCCATGGAGTAAGTTAATAAATCTTGGAGCATTGTCAGAATTCTTTTCATCGAAAACTTCAACTTTTTTCTTTTGTATCTCCCATAGGAACCGGAATCATCGAAATCGTATTTTTATTGTACGTCTCTTCTCATTCACACTCATCAACGAATTAAACATTGTGATTGTAACGATCACTTTCAAAATGTGACTTTACTAATCGCTTGTTCGTATTGGTAACAGCTTAGAAAAATCAATCAGGAAAATTAAACATGTTTTAACAAAATGAGTCGTGATTTGTTCCACAACACACGATCAGTCTGAAAAACATTTTCCGAATGAGTATTTAGAATTTTTCATTGATTCTATTAAAAAAAAAAAAAGGTAGGACACAAAATGAGCACGATTTCACCAAGGAAACGACGCTGCGACGGATCGAAAATAAGTTATTTTTTGGAAATTTTTCTACTCAGGCATAAATAATTATTTGAAGATGGAAGAAGACTGGAAGAAAATGGAAGAGACTTATAGAACGATTCGAGTCATCAAAGTCGCCTTGAACGAATAAAAACGTTTTCTCAATTTACAATTTTACAATTATTCTTATCGCTGTTATCACAGAAATACGTGGACAAGAGAAAACAATTAATCGCATTGTACCCGTTCTATTTATTCATTATTTGCATTGTCAGTTCTGGTTTGGCCTCGTGACTTCGAAAAGAAAGAACAGAGCAGCGAAAATGCGAAAGGCTTCGGAAGCCACCACGAGTTTATCGAACGCCTGTATATGTCAACGAAGCATATTTCATGTGGCACATATCCCCACGCGGTGAAATCCAATTTCGTGGATTTTTTTCTCTCTCTCTCTCCCCCCCCCCCCGCCCAAACAACTTTGTCGATTCTCTTAACCCTTCAAAGGTACTCGTTCATCGTGAGAACAAAATAAGAACAGCGAGAAGTCTGAGACTCTGTATGACAAGCCACACGAGTCGCGATATTAAATCATTTTTGTTGTATGCCCTCGAGTCGTTGGATGACTCGTAAATTTTGATGTGAAATCGTTTTTTTCTATTTTCATTGAATAGTGATCGCAACAATTATTACATGGATAATTATATCGATCGTTAAGGATAAAAATAATAATATACTAATTAAGCTCAACTCGAAAGATGAATAGGCGATAAAATTGAGAGTGATTTATCTACTCTGAGATACAACTTTTCAAACAAGCGTATTCTTCTAATTCAGTTTTCATAATTGAAGAAATTATACGATATTCGTGTTATTTGGCCTGGAAAATGGTTCGAATTTTCTTAACATGAAAATTTTTTTTTTTTTTCCTTAATAGCCAATTTGAATATTTGATCGGTACAAGAGTTTCGAACGATGAAAATGATTGTTACGATATAAAACAGTTGCGAGACTTATTACTCCATGAAAACAAGTCTCGCTCGGATAAGAATTTTCGTTCGTATTTCATATACGATTAGATCCGTTGAAATTGTGTTTTGCGATAAGACAAAGATAAAACTTTAGCTTGAAAAAAAAATCGGGCAGATTCAAAAGCTATTTTGTACTGGAACAACAAAGTTTTAACCGCCCGAACGCGAGTCCCGAAATTACATCGTTTTTATGTGTATTTATATATATATATTTTTTTTTTTTATTTAAATCCGTGGCGTTATTTGATTTTTTGAATTCTCGTGGTATATACAAATGTTGGAGTGTGGTGAAGCAAGGTCTCTCCCGGAGCTCGCGTAAGGCATTTATGTTAGTTAGTCGTTGCATGGAGGTGCTCTTAAGATCGTTATCTCTGGGATTGGCTCAGCCAGTTGGTTACCAGTCTGGTCATTAAATCTTCTTGCTTCTGTGTACTGTGAACACTGTATGAGACACCCTTATACATATACGGAGTGTCACAAAACTCATCTTCTAGTAAAAAAAAAAATACGATAAAGGTATCACAAAATTCTGGACACAAAACTTTTCAGTCATTTATCTCTACGATCGACGGGTGATTAAATATTTTTGGAACGATGATAGTCGATGAGGATTTTTCCTTCCGTATTTTATGCTGGTTTTTCTATGCTCACAATATCTTCAATACCTTTTCGGACACTCGGTATATATTTATAATCCTTCTCGTCTTGAATGCGTTAGGAACGTTCGTCGAACTTTAACAAAACTCCGGAGCAAGCCTCATCACGCATAGTTTTCCGAACGGGCCTCCTCCCTTCTCATATCCTTTATATATATCGCTATTTCTCTCGTGCTGCCTCTCGTACAACGCTGATTGCTTCTGCCAAAAAGAAATACGAGACCATACTTCCCGTGCACAAACGATTTACAACGTAGCGTTGTTTATGTCATATTATACTCGGACGCGTCTCGACCCCACTAATTTTCTATTTAAGGTATAAGGGCCTCTAGTCGGCAGGCAATTCGATCGTTATTCGTGATTGAAATAGTCGAGAAACAGGAACGATAAATGAACGAAATTCTTCAGTCAAACTGCTCTGGAACTCTTCGGTACTTTAGAAAATCGACTTTTCATGTGGAAGTCAATGAAAAAATAAACGATTCACGAAAACTTCGACATTTCTGATAATTCTTTTTTTCGTTTTTGATAATCTCATGGCAATGTCTGATTCCACGGTACAAGAACCACCGCATCGAACGAGAATGAGCTTCTGAAAAGAATTAGAACAAAAATCCTCATTCGGGACAAATATGTTTCTTTCATACGTACCTAATATCAAGTGAAATCATTGACACAAAAATAATGCATGCCCGATAGTTTTAGTCGAGTTACAACTGAATTAACTGACACTTGAGAAAATTTTGCACCTCATTTTTCTATCTTCCTCTCTCTCTCTCTCTCTTTTGCTCTGTTCATTTGCCGTGCCAAAGGCTCGTGCGGCCATATCCCAAAGAATTCGACGAATTTTCATAAGTCAATTCGTCATATCTCATGAAATACGTGGGTACATCGGGTCCATTTTTTTTTTTCACGTCACTGTAACGTATAGGTCAATACTTGATCGAATTTGCGACGAGTCACCACCATTTTTACTACATTATATTAAATCATTTCTCCCGTCAAAACAGTGATAGCCATAAGACTCTGTGCAATTTGAAGGTAACTTTACGATTTTTTATCTCAGAAAGTAAGTGGTCAATCTTGTTCAAATTTCACTGGTACACGCGGAATATGTTCAAGAAGGTGCTTTCAAAATTTCAAAGATCTGCCATTATTTCGAGGTTCGAGCAGAACTTCTTTAAAAACGAAATGACATGCCAATTTTACCCCCACCACAGCGAATCGTTTTATTCAGAGAAAGTAAAGTCTCGGGGAGCCTCGGGCCACCAGATGACAGAGCTGTCAATGTACTCGTCCCGAGACTCTACCGAGTCTCTTGATAATTTTTTATCACTTCTTATAATATACCAAAGTTTAACATGCAGAAAAGTCACGACTTCAATTCTCAAATTAAAAAAAAAATGGATCACTCACGTAGAGAAAACATAGTGGTAAGGACTCGTTGACTCTCGATCATTTTATCCCAAACTTCTAACATTCCAAATGAAGAAGAGTAACTTACGAGAATAAAAATGAGGGAATTGTTGAAAATGAAGAATTTTTAAAAATTAATCTCAAAAATGATATTTCTGTTTTAGCGAATCTCGAGGAAACCCTGGACCTCTCGTTGTCCCTGCAGGATTATCATCTCCAGGAAGTGACGCTGTACGCAAAGCAAGGAAGAACCTTAGGAGCGGCGTTAAGTTCGCAAGACATAATGGCGCTTCAAAGGCAAGAAGAAAGAAGGAGGCAACAAGCGAAGCAGAGCGTGTTCGGTTTTATGTTCAGAAAATCAAAAGAAAGCTCATTGAGCATCGACAGTCTTGGAGGACGAAGTGTTTCACCGGCAAGGAGCGACGAAACCGGAAGAAGCGTTAGCCCACTCGCGCCACCTTCGAGGCCACTGAGAAAACGACGTCCTGCTCCAAAACCTCCTGTACGAACGTCCATCTCCGGTGGTGAAAACGACGATGAGTCCAAAGAAAAACTCGTCATAAGTCACAGTCGCAACAGCAGCGACAGTTCCGGCTATCACGAAGCTTCCGTTCTCAGTGATAATCCCGATTCTAATGCACGTATGCCTGAAACTCTACCCAGACGCAGTAAACCACCCTGCAAACTGGAAATGTCAAGAAAACTCGCACAAACGTCACAGGCGAGCAAAAGTCTTGGCAATCTTGCTGTCGCTTCCGGCGGACTCAGTCATGGCATTAGCAGCACTTCAATCAGCTCTACTGGTTTGTATTGTTTTATTTTTATTGAAATAAAATTTATTGATCAGTTTTTGCACGTTTCATGGCCAGAAGCAGGGAACCCTTTTTCTTTTAACTCGTTTGTATCACATTCAATTCTGTATTTTGTGTTATTCTTGTTATTTTAGTATTTTCAACTCTTCGTGTCTCCAATTTTTCATGACTACTAACGTCATCGACTATCTTTTCTTGCCTTTTATTTCAACTTTCGACAATCTTTCAATTTTTCTGTTAGAAGCTTTTAGTTTTCAAATTTTTCAGATTCACTAGATTCATTATTTTCAGTCTTTCACAAATTTCAACTTTTGTTTGGCACATTGTGGTTAGTGGAAAAAAATCTTATCTGGGGTGTTAGAAAAACTTTGAATTCTATTTTTGTATATTTTTTCTTTTTCTTTGCGTCCAGACACAAATTCAAGTGAGTTAGTTTTCTATTTGCTACCAAAAAAATCATAATCTGAAGAGAAAAAAAACGATTTCTATTTTATTTCAAGAACAACTTACTTTTATTTGTTAAGAAAAAGTTTAAACCCGTAAAAATATATTTTATTCACGCTTATGAGGAATATTCCAGGTGTGAGAAAAAAACGTGCTGCTCCACCACCACCAATCGCGAGGCCACTGTCATCGGCAATATCAACGCAGGCTCTCGAGCGGATTGTCGACTCGGAGGAGTCGTTAACTTCCGATATCGACATATCAAAATCACCATCGGACATCGCAGCATCATCAAAGGCAAATTCGGACATAGGAGTCAGTTCAAAAGCGAATTCAGACATCGGTGTTCACTCGTTGGGTTCTAAACCGTCGTCGGAAATCGGCTACAAAATCGATGCGGAATTTCGTGCCGCGCTGGCCGATCACGAAGATATCGCAATCGATAGGAATCCTGAGCCTGCAATTCCACAAATCTCGACTAGGCTAAAACCGACTTTAGACCTACGAGCTAATATCAACGAGCCAGAAAGCAGCATTGTGCCTTCGTTAGAAAAATCTGAGACCGTAGAAAACCTTAGAACAGTCAAAAGAGGTAAGCTAGTTCGTAGCCCAAGCAGCATCGAAAATAACAGCATAGCTTATAGTTTTGTCTCGCAAAATAGCCTCGAAAATATTTTGGAATTGGGTGAAATGACGAATCTCGGGACGAACATTCGAAAAAACTCTACGAAATTTCTCCATGAAACAGATAGAAATATTGTCAAGCTTTCAAAAATTATTTCTAATTCCGAACTCAGACTTTCGAAGAATTCAATCGAATCCTCAGATTTTAAAGTGCCTCTAAAAGGCCTCGACTCTTCAAAAAAATCTCCTAGTCGTTTCGTCTCTCCGATCTCCCACGATTCTCGGCAATATACTCAAGTTTACAGTTCCATTTCGCAACACAGTTTCGAAAATAATATGAATTTGATTAAAACGACGAAGCATGAAGCAAACATTCAGGGGAACTCAGGAAACTTTTTTCATGAACGAGATCAAAATATTCTCAATGCCTCGAACAAAACTTTAAAATCTAAGCTCAAATCTTCCAAAATTCCATTCGATTCAGACTTGAAAGACTCTTCAGAAGTTTTTAAATCTGGCAAAAAATCTCCTACTCGTTTCAGCTTTACGACCACTGAAAATTCTCAAAAATATTTAAAATCCCCAAAAACTCGAGAAAAAGATAAAGTCGAAGTTCTGAAAAATTCCACCGAATCAAAAGCTGCTGTGAACGATCAAAATCGTAATAATAATCGAAGACCATTCCAGAGATTGGAAAAAGTTGATTCGTTTTTGAATCTCGAGGACGTTGAATCGAATACTGATAATATGCCAGTTTGTGGAATTCTTGAGGCTCGTTACAGTCCCAGTAAACCTCACTGTGACAATTACATATGCGACGAGAGATGCAAAACTCGAATGTTGAAGCACAGTTTGAGTTTTCAAAATCGTAATTGTCTTAAAGAAACAAAAATTTTCAATAATCACGGAAGTTTTGAATTACTTACATCTTCGAGAAGCTTTACGACTGTGATGGACAAAAGAACTCCACAGTCGCCCATAAAGTATGATAAAAACTGTACTAACGAACTTGAAGTGCCAAAATTAGGAAATTTCACAACAACCAATTATTACGACAATCCTTTGATCTCCAGTTATGAAGAAAGTTCCACGATCAATTGCAATAATGAATTTTACGAGGATTCACCCAATTTGTCACCACCACCCCTCAGCAATCTTCAGATATTTGCCATCTCGACAAAACCTGTCGATATTCAAATCACACCAATCGTCACAGTCCCGAATGATATTGACAAATTACCCTCTCTTCCCATAATCGCTAGATCCGGTTCGAAAATAGTTTCTGACAAAAAACTTAGCATACTCGAACCTCCTCCACCTGGTCTTGTTAGTCGTCAAGAATCCAACGAGAATTGGAATCAATTTTTGGTTCAACTCAATTCTATACTCGAGAGCAGGATCGGAGAATTTGTTTGATGAACTATATTTAGAGAACCGAATCATTGAACAATTAAACAAAACAAAAAAACTGATTTCTCATTCTCTCAATATTCATTTTTCGTGTTCATTACGTTTCAACATGATTTTCCACTTTTCATTGAGAACAAAAATGATTATTATATGGATAAATCTAAAATGATGTATTAATTACCAAATAATCTTTTGCTCCTTTTACATACTTCGATAACATTTCACGTTTTTTGCCTTTTCGATTAAAGTGGACAATTTTTTATACAAATTTATATTCGTTCGGGTCAAGAATAATATTTTTCACTTCAAATACAGGCAATTTTATAACGAACGCGAGCTGGTATGTTGAATTTTAGTATGGAATCACCCATACGCTGGAAATTTGTTCTGAGACAAGTTGCTTCACCCACTTCCGTTGCGCAAGACGTTATACCGATTGCGAAATTAAACTACGAGACACTATCGCCTTTTACATGATTTTTTAACGTTACATTCCATTGCGTTGACACAGCCGCACCGTTTTTCCTTCCCCTACTTCCATGAATCGTTATTTATAAATTATAATCAATTCCTTCGATATCATGCGTATCTTTTTGCCTTTTACGTTCATTCGATTCCAATGCTGCTTTTTCATTTTATGACAATTTAGCTTTCTCTGCTTTTCTCGTTATGTGCTAATTACTTCTCTTTCTTGATTATTTCTACACCGGAATTATTCGTTCAGTCTTGAACGAATCCAGTTATCAATAAAATTCAGAGACTGATTGTTATTTTATTTTATGAAGGGTTTAAATCTTTTATTTTTATTTTTCTATCTACGAGCGAAAAAATTTTACAGCGTTCTCAATTTTTTAACGTTTTCGAAATGAAAAATCAAAAAAATTGTGTTATCTTTTATATGAATGTTCAATTCAGTAAATCTCGAACTAATTGCGCATCGAAAAATTAAAAAAGCAAAAATATAAGATGGCTTATACAGCTGCTATGCTTAAAAAGACTAAAAAAGCTCACAAAACTCTTTGAGTTTTGAGAAGAAATGAATTGAAAACTATCCGATTATTTGTTTGCAATATTTTCCACTCTATGAGTATTTTCCTTATTTTTGTTTCCAGCTTCTTGTGCAATTTAGTAATATGGTGCTGGTAGTAACTTTTTTTTTAAATTTATTTTGTTGTTGTTGTATTTTCCCCTCAAAACAGAGACGAAAGCTTTGGTACCGACTCCAAAACCCCGTAGTGTCGTTAGAGCTTGCGAAGTATCGCTTCTTCCAGCACCAAGAAACAAAGTTCTCGAAAGCAATGAGATCAATTCTATGACCAACGATTCGGTCGCGATTTCGATGCAAACCAAAGAAATGGTTAATAGTGAAACGGGAAAAAAAATTGAGCTCGAGAAAACGGAGAAATCATTGAGTGATTCGGTTGATGAGTGCAGCAAAGACGAAAGGAGCAACGCCATGCGTTTGGACAGTGAAAATAATTTGAAAAAGGGCGTCCTCAAGCACGTTCAAAGTCTGGACGACATTTATGCTCTTTCGAGAGAATTTCCTGACGATGTTTCTGAGGAAGAGCGCAGTTCATCATCGTTAAATTTATCCTGTGCAATAATATCGACGATTCCTAAATGCTCTCATTTAACACCAAACGTCGAAGGCAAGGTTAAGCTTGAAGATCAAAAAAACGGTGTCCCAATTGTCAAAACAGATGATCAAATCGAAAAAAATTCTGATATCGCGATAAAAAATCGTCCGATAACGAAAAAACGCAAAGTTTTTAGAAGCCAATCAGCTCTTGATGATTTTGAAATAAATCAGTTCGAGAAACCAATCAGACATTTGTCTTCTCACACTGAGGATTTCAATTGCGCTCTAAATCCTAATGTTTCTCGAAGCATTGTTAATCTCGAGACCGATGGAAACATTTATAAAAATGAGAAAATTCACGTTCACGATGATGATTCACTGTTTCGAAGTGACCTTGATTTTCCATCGTTTGTTTTACACACCACAAATCTTCGATGTCAGGAGGTTCATACTAAGGTGGTGGAGATCCAAGATAACTGGGGACCACAATTAATTGGAGAATCAGGTGCATGCCTATAGATCACTAACACCAACAAATTATGATCACTTTTCGTTTCTTTCACACTTTGTGTAAATGGATTTTTCTAATTACGAATATGAGGAATTCGGTAAACATCCGAGTTTATTTTTTTTTTTATTCAACTACCAGATTTTTATCTGGTCTCGAGTCTTTTGACGTGAATTTCGAACTCATATGATCAAAAACCATGAAAAATATACCATTTTTTCATGGAATCTTTGTTTTTGTATTTATGAAGATTGAAAATCCAAACGAACAGTGATCATTCTGTATTTTTCGTCACTTTTTAACTTATTATCTTTCTCTCTTCCTCATTCTCTCTCTTCGATGACACCACTAGATACGATAGTGCACGTACAACAGTAGAAATCAACTGATCATGATCATTCGATCGTGAAAAAAAAAAATTATTTTTTTTCTCGCACATTTTGGTGGAAGTTTTATTTATATATTTCCTTGTCCACCGACCATTCTTCCAAATCCCAAATTTTCAAAATATTCGATTAAAAAAATGAATGAATACGAAGCATATCGCCAAATTAGCCAAATTTAATCATATCGATTTTCCATAATTTTTTTTTAGCGAGCCCAGATCGGCCAACGGAAACGGATATTCTTTTACAAAAAGTTTCGGACACTCTATCGAATTCTCTGCCCATTCCAAAGTTACCTATATCGCGAGAAATTCCAGTGGCGATAACGTCAGAAAAGCTGTCAAACGATGATCATACAGCGACCGATGAATCCGATGGAATTCGAGAAACTTTGGAAACGAAGATACAAACGAACGAGGTTAAGCCACCGATGCGAATCGAGGCGAAAAATGTTGAAACAGTCTTGTCATCGAGGAATAATTTGACGTGCAGTTCTGATGCAACGTTTAATTCGCAACAGGATACGTCAGATTACGTTTCAGCGACTGGTGATGATTTATCGATCACTGATTGGGAATATCAGTTGCCAGCTCCACCAAGCGCATTCAGAGACAACATATCTCCAGATTTCGATGGATACGACACGATCACTTTACGCTCCGTCGAAGCTTTCAAGGAAACGCCTCCAAATTCTCCGAAAGAGGGAGACAAAAATTTAATTCTCGAGTCATCAACACCACAGTCGATTATTCCACCGGATCAGGTTGAAAAATCAATGCTTCCAGAAAGTCCGAAAAATCATCATTCAACAGTCACAAAAATATTGGAGCTTCCAAGAAATCTGCAAGTTTCAAGCTTGGCAACCACGAAAGTTTCGAAATCTTCGCAAAATCTGGAAATTCAAAGTTCAACGACCAAACAAAGTTCAAAAACTTCGGAAAATTCAGAAGTTGAACTTTCGACGACAATAAATGAGGATATCAAACCTTCGGTGAGCTCGGAAACATCTGTGCAACACAAAAAGCCAAAGCCAAGTTCTCAAGTTTCGACTGAGTCTCGAAACGCCGTTCCTACGACGGAACTGAAGAAGGAAATAATCAACGAACTGTCAACGAAACTTGGTAACGGTTCATTGCCACAAACGACTGGTAAAATTTTGGAAACCGATACTCGTCGAGCAGCGCCCGAGTTTCTTGCGCCAAAAATTGCTCCAGTCGATAATACTCTTTCGAATTTTACGATTACCACTTATTCGAGAAAAAAGAGTTTGGATATATTTGAGGACGAGCCCGTAAAGGAAAACCGTGATTTACCGAAACTTACTAATTCGGCGAACAAAAATCAAGGGCTTGAGCCTTCGACTGTGAGCAAAATGTCTTCTGAAAACGGTAAAGGAAATTTTGGGTCGAAAACTACGTTGAACGGGGCTGAGAATATTGCTGAGGAAAAAACGTTCGTTCGAAGATCAGAAAGCGTAAATGGGCTGGAAAAAACAGAATTGGAATGCAAAGAACTCGAGACTAAAATTCATTCTACTCCACACGATTCTCTGCTCAGGAATTCATCGTTCAATAGAGTAGCTGAAAAAAGCACGACCGTTCACAGATCAAAGAGTTATATTACTCTTGCGAACAATTCGAAATATCGTGAAGACGTGAATTTTGAAAGAGACGATGACGGTAAACACATGGAGGAGGTCGATGGTCGAATAATCAAATCGACGAGTGTAACAAATTTGAATCAAGATGTTCCAAGAAATAATGAGAAATTCTCGCAGTGGAGGGAAAATATTTTGAAAAGACAGGAAGAACCGTCCAAGGAAAAACAATTGCAATCGCTTGAGGTAAAACAGGATGTATTTTGAATTTCACTTTTAATAACGTTTCAGCTACTATAGATTTCTGGGATTGACGATTGTTATGATTTTCAGATTTTGAAAAACATTTTACCGCGGTTGAAGACTAATCAACAGACGGAGGAAAATGTTTCGGATCCGTCGAACGATCAAGAAAGTTCAAGTCACACAGGGTAAGCATTTTATTTATTTGTACTTTAGTTCGGAAATGATTGGAATCATCATTTTTTTTTTCAAAATTTCAGAAAACAGAAAAAAAAGTATAATCAACAAAAACAATTTTCTCGGCCATAACAACCAATTATATAAAAATATATTTCCATAATAATTTGATAAATCGAATGGAATAAAAAGCTAATTTTTCAATATTTTTTACACATTCAGATCCAAAGCTCTCCCGGAAGTCGGATCGATAGATTCAATCTCGAGTGTGTCGGAGCCGAGAGCAGAAAGTAAAGAAGCAAAACCGCAAAAATCGACGGAAGAGGCGACAACGAAGCGATACAAATACACGGGGCCACCGGCGATAAGTCTGGGTAGTTGGTCAGAAAGGCCTCGTGTCAACGTTCAATTGAAAATGGACACGGACTATAAATTCACAACGCGTGACAACATATCGGGAGGTAAAACTCGTGTGAATTTGAACGGTACGAGTAACGAGAAAAGAGAGCAAAAGTTGAATACGTTGCCGAGAAATTTCGCTAACAACGTAACAATAAATAGAGCAACGAGTCATGACGAGAGCCTCGCGAGACAAAAATCGGAGGAACATCTTTCCAAAAAATTGATAAGTCACACAACAGCAGCGGGTTACAAAAAACCAGTTTCCAGTCGAATCGTTTTTTCGGAAACGAAACAATATTCTGAGGACAATGAAGATGAAGGAGTACGCGTTGTGAAGAGCGTAGCTTTGAAAAAAATTATTACTGAAAAATCAGAATCAGAAAAACGAGAGCCCGAGGACGACGTTAGAATCGATACGAAACCCGTCAATTTTCGAGAATTGTCAAAAACTTTTGGCGAAGAAGTTTGCCTGAGAGCGAAACCGAAACGTCTCGTTCAAAATAGACATTCTGATTATTATGGTACGAGACCAGATATCGTCCAAAATTTGCCAATCAACGGACAAAATAGCGTTTGGGAAGCGGCGAATAAAAATGCCTTAAAACACGCCGATTCGACGAAAAATCACGTAGGGAACGGTGGCACGTTGGCTACGAATCAAGGAACTCTGAAAAGATATACGTCAGTCGTGGGTATTCAGACGCAAAACAATAATCGCGGATCGGAAAGTTACGAAACGGTACCGAAAAATTATACTACAAGCACGAAAATTAATGGTTTGATGCCTGTCGTGAAAGGCTTCAAAATTTCAACCAATGAGCCCAAAATAGCAAATTCTACGCCTCGAGAAAATGGAGCTTTGAACAATAATTCGTCAAAGAAAATATCCAGCGTGCCGCCTCCTCCAACAATGCCTGTAATCACCGGTGTCACACTCAAAAATTCCACAGCTCGACCAAAATCTGTGCCGATTTGCAACGTCGATCCGAGAGATCAATTATTAGAATCAATCCGAAATTTCGGAGGACGCGACAGACTCAAAAGTTTAAATTCTTGAAAAGTTAGCGATTTTTGAGAAATCAGATTTCATTTTTTTACGCAACGCCAAAAAGCGAATTGATAACTTCGATTGATTCGAAAGAAAACACGAAGTAAACTTGTTGCAAGAAAATTTTGTTTTTCGTAACGTGTCAAAATTTTGTTGGTAGAACCATCGATTTGATAGATCTTTTTGGAAAAATAAAAATTACCAGTATTTTGCCATTTTCTCGTTGGGAGAAATGAACAAATGCGTTATTTCATGAGTCGTCTGAACAATTAGTTATTCGTTTCGGACACTGTTTTTCGTTTCCATTTGTAAAAACTGTATACAAAGCTTCGGGGACAAAAAAGGGGGAACAACGTGTCCTTGGAGAAAGAACCTTTTTTTTTTTTTTTAATCGGTAAGGTACTTTCTAATGTACATAAATTAGCGTTTAGTTCTATAATAGTTATTGTCCTTGAAGGAAGCATTAGTCAGCTGTATTATTTTATGTTTCATCGATAGTTTCTTTCGAGGGGTTGCAATAAGCCTCAACGAGTCTAAATTACAATCAAAATCGATTTGCTTTCGCCATGTAATTAAACGAAAAAAAAAAATGAAAAGAAAAAAGCTATTTTGTAGATTTTTTTTTCTTATTCTGCGTCGTAATTTGAGGAAAGGTATGAAAATCGTTTTTTATTATATTTTGGACTCGATTGAGGTGACGTGTAATCTTCGAAAGAAACGTCCTGGGTGCTCCAAAAGTGTGTATATTTTCGACGGTTTGCGAAGCGCTTAGCGCTCTATTCTCGCAGAATAGTTGTCACTATTTTAATTCTACTTATTTGATATGTTTGATCGAAAGGCTCTTGCATCATTCATGATTAAAAAGTATGAAATTTAAAAAACGTGCGTACATATTTTTACGGTATCGAATGAAATATCGGTTTATCGATTGACAATCTATTTATTTTGCCGCATCTTTATCTTTTCTCGTTCTAAATGTATCGAACAAAATTCTGCAGAATCATTGCCAAATTCTGGATACGTATTTCATTAAAAACCTCGTAGATTTTTGACTTGTGATTGTCAATCGGACCTTGTAAAAATATTTCGTAAAAAACGAATCGATAATTCTTCGCGATTTTTTCTTGGATCACACCTTGCCATATTGGATCGACGTAATCATCGCATTATCGGAATCCAACGATGGTTATAGATATTGAAAGAAAAAAAAATAAAATATATTGAATTCGTGGTAAGAGTCTACTTAGTCATGATTGAGTCACTTACTCCAAAAAAAAGAAAGAAAAAAAAAAGAATAAATTCTGTCTATTCGAATGTATATAATGATGGACCTGTAAAATTTTGTTTTTGTTTTCGCATATTTCTTCCTTTCATTGGTTTCGAGTACGAAAAAATTCGTGCTCTTTCGTCCATCGGTGTAAAAATAAACACGCCCATTAAAAACTGTTTACTTTTTATTATTTAGTAAGTCGTGTTGAACGTTGCTCATTTTTCCGTGCAGGAGTTCGAATGTAAGCCCTTATTTAAGATTTTTTTCTTTTTAATGCTCGCGAAGACCGTTCTACGAAGCTAGCTTTGGTCACATTTGTCATTGATAAGAAAAGAAAAAAAAAAAAAAAAAGAAATAAATTTAAAAAAACATACCAAAGTTGGTTGCGAACGAATGGATGCACTATTTAAAACTCACAAAATATTGAAATAAATCTAATAAGCAAAACGAAAAACAAGAAGCAATAACGACTAACGCGTGCTAATTATTGCAAAGTATAAAACTTTCTTTTAAGTTTCTATCAACGGGACCAAAGGTACACACATATATATATACTCTTTTTATTTTATATTATACACATACACTGTGCGGTTAAAAAGAAAAAGCGCGATGGGTTGAAGCAAAGCTGATCAATCGAATCGTTAAAGAAAAAAGAAAAAAAAATAATAAGAAGTCGCGGTGAAACTCGTTGGATGTTTTACGTTTCACGCTTATTGTGCCTTATGAAAAATTACACGTTGTCAAATGGCTTCGCTTTACAATTGTATTACGAAAAAAAAAAAAAAAAAAAAAGAATGATCACGAACGAAAAAGAAAAAAGCTGGCATTAAATGTAACATGGCCGTTCTAAGCACGATCCATCCTTAATTATTTATTACTCCTACAAAATCAGGTAATGGTACGTTGCATTCGGGGTTTCTTTCATACGTGACGAAACTTTATTGTATATAAGCACGTATGTCAATAATGTATTTAATATCTATAACACAAGCGAGTATTGTTACGAACGCAGCTGTAATCTATTTAAATATGTTACAACAATTATACATTAAAAGTTAATCAAAAAATGAATTGTTTTACTTCATTTGCAGTTGATAAGTTCACCCGAAATCCTTCTATTGGATAATTATTTAAGACAACTCAGCTCCGAGTGACATTAGTGTGAAGTATAAATCGGAATTCAACGAAATTTCAATATCGGCTATTTCTGTAATTGCTGGAATGATCGAGTCTAAAAAATAATTCGAAAACATGATTTTCTTTTCAACTATTTGGTTATTTTTTAGAATATTTTATTTTCATAGTTACAATAATTTCATAAAAGCACCACATTACGCTCAAAGATTGTACGCCACGGTATCAAAAAAATACTGATTATTTTACAATATTATTGTATACGTTCAATTCAATAAGTTAGTACTAATTTTTAAGTTTTTTATTCTAGAAATAAGGCTAATTCTATTCCTCGGCTGTTGCACTTTTGTCTGTTAGCCGTCGTTAAATTTTTTGTGCTTTTCGAAAATCACAGTTGAATCATCAACTATTAAGGACAAACTGGATGTACAATTACCTTCAGATGAAATGATTTTTCAAAAAATTTACACTTTACCAGGCAATACACATATTCACATTTAAATAATAATTCGAACGTATTTATTTTACATTTTTTTTCAATGATTGGTAATTTAAAAAAAAAATTTCATTAATCCAATGGTACAAAATCACAAGATTTAAAAAATTATTACTTATTGTTTTTTTTTCATTGGATCGAAGAATAAATAAATATTATTTAGAGAAAAGATATTGAAAAAGCGATTTCATATTTTTTGGATTTGAGAATACAGCTAGTAAATCGAAAAAAATGAGGATTTGGAAAAATTATCTACAAGAAATCGTATCAATGAAAATCAGAAGAAGGAGTTCGAAGGCTCATCTTGGAATCTATTCATCAGGAATTGGAGTATTGCAATTGCCATGCCATAATTTAGTCTCGGAATCGCATTGTGAATAATTGGCAAAGACGTCGATGTAACCACGATCTCGCCACCACGTACACAATTGTCTATTCCAACCGCAATCTACGGTATGTATGAGCTCAGGTCGCTCCATTCCAAGAAGGGTGTAAAAGTCTTGATCACCCAAGTGGCCCTGCGAATTAATAGAAAAATGATAGAAAAAAGAATTTTCTATCCGATAATTAGTAATTGTCATTTTGTTTCAAATCGCTATACCCTAATTTCATTAATTTCAAATTCAAATACTTCAATTCAATTATTTCAATAAAAAATGTCGTAAAATTTTCATTATCCATTAATATCAGAGAGTTCAATTTTTCTTGTCATTTCAGTATAGTAAAATGTTAAAATAAAAAATGTTCAACGCGTAGAACATCGGAAAATCGTTTCATATCTGACAGAAATAATGAGTTAATTCGTATTCGTTAATTTCATTAAAGTTGGTTGACCGAATTTCGTTTATTTCGATCGAATGATTTACAGCTTATTGATTTTTATGAATCCCATAGAAGTTGAACCAAAAAAATGATTCCACATTTTCAGACTCAGTATCGATGGACGTTTATCGTTATTGTGAAAATGATAAAAAATTGAACTGAAGATCATTTCTTTGAGTAAAATATATACGAGTTTCGCTCTTCAACTTTGAATACCTTGAAACTATATTTCTCAGTCATATGATTAACCATATCTTCACTGATTATTTGATCCCACTCAGGGGAATTTCTCAATCTCTCCAACTGAAAAAGCACTACTCCGCTATTATAGCCGGGATAACCACCCAGAGAAATGGGTTCTCCGAAAATGGTTTTCGGATTTTGGTTTCTGTATGGATAAAGAACATGTCGATACACAGGTGTCAGTTCAGGTGCTAATCCAAAGAGCGCTTGTGGACCAAAGTGATTGAATTCTTCGAAGAGATCTTTAACGTCTCTTCTGAATTTTGTATCCGCGTCCAACATTACTGCTAATTTTTGTCCCTCCGGAGCGATTTGATGCAATCCCAGGGACAAAAAGAACAAAGCATCGGAATAATAAGTTCCTGGCTTGCTACTAAAATGCGGCGACATCGCCAGTACGATGTACTCCAGTTGCTTTGCTAATTTGTGTACATCGTAATATTGCACCTGTAATAAATTAAAAACAATGTCATAACGCAGTTATAATCGGAATAAAGGAAACCCCGGTTCACCGTTTTTTTCCTGTTTACCTTCATGAATTTTTGTGTCGAGGACATAACTCCTCGAATGACAAGTTCAGCGATGGATCGACTTTCGTTATCGGTTATAACGTGAAAAGCAATATCGACCGAAGCGAGTCTCAGAAGAGAATCAGTAAATATACGAAACTTCCGTCTCATTGGAGAATTGGTCGTGACTTTAGTAAAAATGCACCATACATTATAATAATTTGTAACTTTGGGAATTGAACCGATTTTCGTAGTATTGAAAAATATCGGTTGTGAGACATTTCGTAAACGCGAATTAACTACGGCGGATGAAAGATATGTTTTTTCACTAGCATTTTGTAACCTAAAATAATGTTCACTCCAATTGACACCATTCGACGTCTGGATGCAATATAACAACAACAAGAGTAAAGCAACGACTGTCAAATTAATCAAAATTTTGCGTAACAAACGCATTTAACTACTCGTTCCTCATTTTCCAATTCAGCGCTGATATTATCATTGTTTTCATAATACTATTGAATCCGGTATTGTCTGATTTCTCATAAAATATTCACGAGCACATTGCATTTTGATTGAAACTTGGTTAATTTATGTCGTTGCACTTTTGCCACTTTCACGTCTTCGTTGACACCGTTGACACTGTAGCGGTCGCCATTTGTAAAGTTCCACGGCGAGAAATGTTAGACGGGTTACCAAGGAATCTGTGTTACCATTTGGCGATAAACAGGCAATTGTATTATGTTTTATGTTATCGACAATGGGAACATGCCAAAAATCCGTATTTTACAATTTAATTCATACTTCATTGAGTCTTTCACTAAACTTTTCGTTTTATTCGGAACGTAGCCCGAAATTACATTTTTTTTTTTTCCATCACCACCTATGGTGATTTAAGAAATCTTGCAATTTTGCTCGCAAGAAATAATTCGATGCTCGCTGACCAAAAAAAAAAAAGATCGCTTACTATAAACGATGAAAATTAACGAATTCGGACTGCGGCCGAAGTAACCAGTGATATTTCTTTGGAAAAATGTTTTTTTTATTTCTATTTTCGTCCCTAATTTCATATTTTCGAACACATGTGTTATAGTAAATAAATTTAAAAATCGAAGAAATATCATTTTGTTTTTGCTGATAAAAAATATTCTTAAATTTTTGAAAAAAAAAACTTTCGCAAAACTATCATTCATTGACGTAAACTTTATTATTGAAAAGAGATCGATTATCACATTTTTATCTTATCGAATTGTACTTTTATTCCGTATATCGGTTATCTTTATCGAAAAAAGAGAGGGAAGATAACGTTTTACGTCTGCGGATCAAGTCTTTTCATTATTAGCGTCGAATTTGTGAAGGATTGTTCTAAATTATATTAAAAACCTCAAGTGATTAATTGACATAAAAGAAATGTAAAAATACATTTTTATGCGTGAATATCCAGACCGGAAATGTTTATATAGAGATGCAAATAGTTTTTGGAAATGTTTTCGGAGTCTGAAACATACGAAGTATCGAGCCCGATCAGGTATGAAGATTTTGTAACGATTAAAGATTCGTTTTATTGCCAATTCGAATATCTTTTTCTTCCATCGTTTTTTTTTGATTTTTTTTTTCTTTTTTTAATTATTTGATTTATGATTGCATTGATAAACAGTATGGCAGCCAAGTTGAAATCAATGTTCAAGCGACACGTATCACAGCCGGTGGGGAAAAATATTGAAAATTCAGAGGAATCGAGTGCGACGATACAAGAAATGAAAAACGACTTTGTCCGCCGGCAAAGAGACGAAAAATCATTGACGATCGACCTTCGTAGCAACGGCACGAAAGAAGAACCTGTTCTTCGTCGACGTATTAATCGAACAAGACGACACAAGTGACATTTATTTTTAGTTTTTCTTTTTTTTATATTATTTTTTTAGTCATTAGAACGATTTGCAAAAATGGAATAATTCGATTTCGATTTTTTTGGTCTTCGACACTTACAGCGTCCGAGATGAAAGTTACGATTGATGGCGTCTTTGCACGAATTCAAAAAACATTTTTGCATCGATCGAGTCATTATTTTTTTTCCTATTATTAAAACTTATTGAGAAACACAATTTTTGCGATATTCAATAATTCAATATAGAAAAGTTATCGGAAAAACTGTCATCAACCTTTGTTGACCCTAAAGATTGTGAAAAAAGAAATTAAAAACGTCAAATTTATATTTAATTTTCTTCTTTTTCACTTGATTTTTAACGAGTTTTTTTTGTATTTGGGATATGTATGAAATGATGAAAATGCAGTACGTCATTGGGTGCCATCGAAGATTTGCTACAATGTCCAATTTGTAACGATCGATTGAAATCCCCGAGAATGATGCCTTGTCAACATACCTTTTGTCAAAATTGTTTAGAGAAACAATTAGAGAAAACAAAGACAGATGGAGGTAAGTTTCATTGAGTCTTCGATTGGAAGCTATAAATTTGTGGCTTTATCGGATTGAATGGCCAAAAGTAGATAAGAATCGAAATAACACACACACACACACACACGATGAAAATCGATAAATCACATCTCGATATCGATATCAATTAATACCTTTCAGATTGAGTCATGCCTGATGAATAAGATTTTATAAAAAATGTGAGCAATCTGACTTTTGAGAGTCAAAACTCTCACAAGTCTATTTCCACTTTCAAAATAAGGTTTTTTTAATCAAAAAGAGCGTCGAAATTTTTCAAAATTATTCAATACACATCTTCGGTCTTTCTAAATTTTTTTTTTCGTTTTTTTTTTGTTTCAAGACACAGGAAATCTGTTCTTGAAATCTCAAATTTCCTGCAAGATAATTTTCTTTCCATTATTTCTGTTGTCTCCTTACACCAAAAAAATAATGTTCTCGATAAACAGGGAAAAATAAATATTTTGATTTTGTTCATTTAAGTTTATAAGGAGTATAAATTGGGTTCCGAAATCTCTATAAAAGAAAAATCACGTAACACAGCTTTAAACCCACGAGAGCACACCTCCCAATGTCATTCGAATGTTTTTTGTTTTTTTTTTTGGTATTTTACAGCCGAGATCGTTCTGACTTGTCCACTATGTAAACTGCGAGTTACCGATCGATCGCCCGATCTGTTGCCAACGAATTTATACATTGAAAGTCTTCTTCATGTAATGGATAACCCTGGCGAAGGTTGGTTACGTCTTGCCGCGAGAAATCCTGTTGTCAGTTTCGCTCCGTTGCCCAACGTGAAATCTGAAAATAATGAGACTCCTGCAAAGCCTCCAATTTTAGCGATTCTCTGTAACAAATGCTCGAGTCCTTGCAACAAAGACAACAGATGTAAACATTGCAAGCAGGTCAGGAACTCAGTAAATATTATTAAAGATATCGATAAAACAAATAGTCGGATACAAAAAATTGTTTAAATGATTGATGATGATGACGTTAATCTACCTTTCGAAGAAAATCCTTACGAAGAAAAATGATTGATTTTGAATAAATATTATTGAGATATTAATAACTGACGGTACAAACGGTTTTTAGAATTAATTTTAGCCAAAAACTTTACATCATTATTAGGGTGATGAAAAAAAAAAAAATTTCGTCTCGCAACGAAAAATATAAAAATTTCATGAAGCAGTGATTTACCCAAAATTTGGATCTTTGAAAAAAAAAATTTAATGGCCGCGCAGGCCACTGAAATTCGAAAAATGAAAATTTTTGACTCGTGATTGTCAGCCACGATAAAAATAAATAAATAAAAAAGTTATTCGAGCGACATCTAAAAAATTTTTCGAGAACTCAAATTTTGGGAAAACCACTGTTCCATCGTGTACGGATATTTTTTCATGGAAAACGAAAAAAATGATATTTTCAAATTGTGATTATCAGCCACGATCAAAAAAACAATTAGTCATTTGACCAATCTGTCAAAGTTTTTTTAGAGCTCAAATTTTGAGAGAATCACTGTTTCATCAAGTACTAATATTTTTTCTATGCAAAACGGAAAAATTGAAATATTTAAATATCAATCATACTAACAACTATCAAACCCGATCGAAAAAATGAAATTCGATTTTTTTTTTTCCATCACCCTAGTGGATATAATCGACTTTGTAATCCAATGAACGTTTTTTTGTTTTCCTACGTATCGATAGATTTTTTGCCCCAATTGTTGGAATAAACACATCGATGAGCTCAAAGGACAGCTCGAAAAAATGATCCCACAAATGGAAACGACATCGGATCGTTTTGCAAGTAAAATCGAAAATTTTCGGGTACGTTTATTTTCTCACAAATGTTCTATTGTACCAAGGAAGTGATCAATAAACGATCGGAAAACATTTGATAAATTTGCGTCCTTATTTTATGCTGGACTGTATGTAATAAATGATTTTCACGTACGTAGTCGAAAATTGATGACATCAAGGACTCGATTGAGAAAGATATCGACGCGAGAATAGCCGAATTGATGAAGGAACGGGAGCACAGAATTAAACGATTATCGTACCAATGTAATCGCGGTGAAGAAACCGCCAACGAAATACAACAACGAGTGGACAAAGTTATTGAGGATGTGAAAAAACAAACAAATGGGCTGTACGAAGAGCTCGGTGACAACAACGACAAGGTTCGTAATACGATCTCAAAAATTGTTGTTTCATTCAAAAACACGGTTTTTTTCACATATATTTATCGAGGTATGTATTGAGAGAATAAAAAAAACGACCGGAAAATCTGAATGTAGAGCTCGCAAATGTAATTTTTCACACAGAAAAAAAAAAATGGAAACATCAATGGAACGATGGCATGAAAATGGTACGACCGTTTCCAGGAACGGTTCAAAACGTTATTTGTGAAACTGTGATTGAATGAATCCAATCAATTCATTCCTCGAATGAGTTTCTCTAAAATGAATTGTGTCACATTTTCACAAATTTTTTAAGCTAGTAGCCCGCGACTGATTGTTCAAATTTCAATAAGATTTTCAATGAATTAATTCTATCAATTAGATAATGAAATTTGAAAGTCCCTTGTCGGAAAGGATTTTTTCAAAACATGGCATCGGTATCAGAGAACAAGGAATCTTTGTGTAGAAAAAAATCCCTTTAAGGGCGGTTGCTTTTTTTTTTACAAAATAGAATCTGGATCATATGGCTTTTCATCCCTCTCTCTCTCTCTCTCTCTCTGCACCTGTCCTGAGCAGAATCTCGCCAAGTATTGATCATTCCGGGACGGGCGGGTTAGCCGGTTGGAGCTGGAAGCCGAGCGTGCGGAAAGGGGAGAGAATCGTGTACAAATATACACAGAAAAAAAAGGATTGGTAAATTTAACTCACCATATGCGATCACCGAAAATTCGTTAAAATTGACTAAAATTAGTTTGAATTTAAGACACGGTGTTTGATTCAATGAAACTGGTTTAGTCATTTTAACTGCATCGTTTTTTTAACAGGAATTACCCAATATTTGTTTAATATTACTACATTTCGATTCAAATAATTAAATATTTGTTTGGCATTATACTATACAGGTGGCAACCGATTGACCGACGTATTTTGTTAAATTGAAATGTATATTGTGTTGCGCTGAATCAAGGGTTCAGCAAAATCAATTGACCAGGTTCGACAACAGGTTAAATATATTTTAGCCTTCATGTTTTTAAAATCAAACTATATATATAACCAACATAATACTGTATAAATACCACAGTGGTTTAAATTTACTACAATATTTTGTTGATATCCAAACAACATTTAGCCATCTTTAATTTACCGTGCACGTTTATTGAATACTGGATACTCAAGATTTAGTTGTTCTAACTGAATTTCGGGTGTGAAAGCTTCTTTGTTCAGCCACAGTGTGGCGCAAAGCGTTGAGATTTCTCATATGCAAAATGCGCTCCAGACGGTTATATAAGCAAGAGAAGCCAATGCGACTTTATAATACTGACTTCTGTCTCAGAAGTCAATAATAAATATTTTTACATACCATGGATGGCCAAATCATGACAAATGATTTATATTGTCTATCAAATTTTTGATTGCGCCATTTTTGTTCTTCTAAAGTTCAATTGGTTATTTATGAATCAAAGTGAAAATTTGATGATGACTAAGATTTTCTCTGCAAGAATAGTTCTTCCAACTAAATTATTCGAATACACGAAAAAATTTAAATAAATATAATTTTTTTTATCATGATGTATAATTGTGTTGATTTAAACTTTCTTGTGGTTGGTCAAACTTGATACGTTATTATTTCAAGTCGATATATGGTTGGGTCAACTGTATCTGGATGCAAAAATATTTTTTTTACACATTCAAATTAACTCAATACGTGAGTTAAATTAATGCCATATTTGTTTCGCCACCCGTTATCGTAATATTGGGTTGGTTTAATTCAATTTCTGTTGAATTTACGAATCCTTTTTTTCTGTGTATCGATATACATTTATGTAATCGATTTATTTATTTATTACACTTTATACATAGCAGTTATACTTATAAATATATCTGTTTTCCATGAGCTCATGCGGTAAATGAAAGAGAAAGGAAGAGAGCGAGAGAGAGAGAGAGAGAGAAAAGAGTGTATGCAACGTCGATATTTTATCCATTTGCGATGTAAAGTTGAAATAATATCCATTTTCAAAAAAGCTATAGATTTATACAGAAAGAAATAGAAGTATAATTGAATCAGGATTGAGAGAGAGAGAGAGAGAGAGAGAGAGAGAGAGAGAGAGCTCTGGACATCAATATATAAGTATTGGAAGGATGGGACACAAATAATTATCAAAATAGAGAAATAGGAAGAAGAAAGAGAAGAGAGAAATAGGAAGAAATAAGAAAGTGTAAAAAACCAGAATTGAGTCTGCAAGATAAATCATACGAATGAAACAATCGCTACTGACGAGAGGAGAGGAAATAAAGATTCAAAAATAATATAAAACCCGCAGCATTTTAGGGTACAATGAAAAAAAAAGAAACTGCAAATAATATGAAAAAGTAGATGAGCGATTGCAGTGAAAACAATTTTAAAAAAAATCACAAAATGAGGAAAAACGAGATAAAAGTAAAGAAACAAAGGATTTCTTGTATTTGCGGCGCACAGATGAAAATTATTTGCGCAGTATAAATAAGCAAGAGTGAAATAGGAATATAATTTAAGACAAAATGAGGATAAAAAAGAGAAAGAATAATGGGAGAAACTGAGAGAATTTGGGTTATTTCGGTACAATGAATCCAGTGTGAGCGACATAGGGAAAAGGGCAACTTGGTTTGTATCAAGGCTGACTCCATACTCACTCGTACTACTGCTCCGTAGTTTAAAGCTACGAGAAATGGAGGATACCGCAGTGAATGTAATGGTGTTGGTGTAGTATAAGGCAGCGAGGAGCGAACGTCTGTTCCTGACAGCCCATTACCACTGTACAAACGCTCTCACTCCTCCTCTCTCTCTCTCTCTCTCTCTCTCTCTCTCTCTCTCTCTCTCTCTCACTCGCCCTCCCTTTCTCTCCCGAGGGTTAAGCACAGAATTTTGCGAACCTCAATCTGGTGGGGATCCACGAATCTCCCCCAAAGTCGGAGGAAATGTTGCCCCCTCCCAAAAGACAAAATGATCGTTATATCACGAGAAATATTGTATTCTTTAATCATCCAATAAGTGAATATTTCTCCATTTTTAAGCTTCATTTGTTTTTGTCACGGATATTCGTAAGCACGAAAGAAAAAAAAATTTTGGTACTCAAGTGTATCGGTAAGATTTGGGAATTCGGAGATTTGAGAGTCGTGAGGCATCGCGTTTTTTATTCACATGAGTTTTTTTGAGATGAGAAAAAAAAATTTAGTTCATCGAACAACATCCATTTGGTTGGACGAAAATATAGTGGATTCAACTGTATGTTTTTTGAATGGCAAATGAGTTAATTCGCTCAACAAACAAACAGTTGAATACACTATATTTTCGTTTAACTAAATGGGATTTTGTATTCGATGAACACGATTTATGTCTCAATCTCTGCACTTTAGTTATTTTTTTATTTTTTTTTTTTTTTCATAGCGCACGTTTTCATCCAATGGAAAAATGTATCCGACGACTTTATATACGCAAATATTTGATATCCGCTGGCGGTAATTCGTTGATGAGAGAGAGAGACGAGATCGATCGACTCATCAGCCTCAATCGAGATGTATTTCATTTGTTTGTACCTGCATTTTGGAGTTTGCGAGTTGTATTCGCGCGTTAGCTAGGGTGGATGGGCGTTAAGATGTTGACAGATTAGATAAAAAATTCCAAGGACTTTCTCAAATTCATAGTTATATGTTTTTGAAATTCATTCGATTAATATATTTCTCCTATTTTCATATTAAAAGCTAAAATCTTGGCAGAAAAAACGATGAAAATTTTATCAGCCTTCATTAACGGTGAAATAATAAAATCTTTTCGATTCAACACGCGATACGAAATGCTGGAAGATAGCGCATAATAATGGTCGAAATGTTGCACAAAAATACAAACCCAACGGAGTGAATCGGGAAAAAGTTACGAGCGAGAAAGCCTTTCGATGATCCGATTAAGGAAGGTAGCCTAATAGAATACTTTGAATCTCAGAAACAACTTGAGAGTAAGAAAAAAAAAACTTTGCAGAAACTTCGGACGTGCTCGAAGTTGAATCTTTGCATCATGAAATCAATTTTCCCGGTCTTGTCTTGATATCAGGGATGATCGTAGCGAAAGGGAGAAGTGGAGAGAGAGAGAGAGAGAGAGAGAGAGAGAATTCCAAGCCTCGAGGGTTCCGAGCCACGCCTGTTGCCACCCTCGCAAGAATCCAAAGCCACGCCCGATCTCGCTCTTCTCACACGCGGTATATAGATCGAGAGAGAGAGCGAGAGATAGAGAGAGCGAGAGGGAGAGAGAGAAGAAGGGATAAATAGACGAAGAGAGAAAGATACAAATAGTAAAAGAGGGAGCGAAAAAGAGAAAGAGAGAGCGAAAATTTACTTCGCTCTCGCCCATCCGAGGGCTAATAATTCACGTCAGAGACACACTTCACCATAAAGAGTAGTCGACGTAGTATCTCCGCTCCTCTTGGCCCTTTAATATGTACCAGCCCAAATGTACGCGCGGTTTCGCGCGTCCTGGCAGCCCAGTTTTCTCGTGGAACCTTCTGGAAGACGATAGCAACATTGACATTTTTTTTATCTCGAATATATGCATTTTCTCATATTTTTCTGATCGATCTTCCCAACTAGACAGACAAATCGTTTAGGTAACAGAGTAGTTTTGTTACTTAACGAATTCAGTTAATTAGTCATCGCGGCGATGTTTCGTCACTTATGAATTCTAGTAAAATAGTTTACTCGATAGTTTCAATTTTACGCTAGTAAATTGCGTTTCTATTCAAAGCTGAAAAACCACCCTAGCTGTTATAAGTGCCCATCTTGGTAGCTTTTTCCACTTCTCTAAACCGTTTATTAGCGGGTAAAAAAAACGTGTCTCTTACTAATAGTTTTCGATGTACCAGAACGTATTGAAATTGGATCAGAATCTGACCTCCACAGAGGGTTCTTTATTAGTCCAATTATTATTCAATCATTTAGACAGTGCTCGATGAGCTAAATTAAAATTTGGATCAATGTTGAAAAAACCAAGTCTCAGTAGCTGAATTAAACCTCAGTAGCTAATCAGAAGCAAACAGAAAAATTCACAGGCTTTCAGGATTGATGGAATAAACTAACAGTCATGCAACGATTCTGGTGCAGGAACCAATGAGAATCAACAAAAAGCGAGGACAGTTAGTAGCCTAATTTACGTATCACAACTCTACTTTTGATGAGAAAAGATATAGGTTGTTTAGAAACAGAAGGGAAATGGTTCAAGGTGGAGGAAATGATGTGTCAAAGTTGGGTACATTTAATTTGTTTCGTTATCACGAGTTTTCATTATTATTCCATACCAAAACAGTACACACGCTATTTAATTTTCAAAGTTCGCGGGTCTATTTAATTGCGCTCAGTCTTATGTACTTTCTTTCCTCCTATCTTGACAAAATTCAGCTGTAACGCACCTGCCCGGAGTGCATTTTGACACGATTTTTTATCTTCGAGAAAATTTTTCAAAGGTTAACGAAATTGGTATTTATCGACGTTGAATATTTCAGAGAGTTGGTTAGTTTTTCAACGAAAGTTCAATGCCATGAACAGGTATATCACGAGTTTATTGCGCTTACTCATAATCGGTTTATAACATTAAAAAAATGTTTCAGTCACCGTCCTAAAGAATTATTTTCAATTCTACACGTTGCAAAGAATATTTTTAACCAAAAAGAGAAATTTTTTTTTTTCTTCAAATTTTCAAGGTGATATCTTGCCTTAAAAAAAATACAAATATCTCTGGAGTGTTTAATTTCGAAGTTCGATTCGGCGGATCGTTTACTAAAATTTTTCTTTTTAATACAGTAAAAAATAACGACGCTTTGATGATGAATGATCGAGGTGAATAATTTTGAAAAATACATTTTTGAATTCAATTCTCAGAAATAATTAATTCATTACGGAATAGTGCTGTTCATAACGTTCCATGGATCAACGGGACGTGTGTAATATTTCAACGTGATGACGTGGCGCGAATTACGAACAATAATAATTTATTGATGGAGTTCCCCTTGACGAGTCATTATGAACGCACCGAATAAATTCAAATCACAGTATTACACGTGAATGCTAAACGAGAAAATGATGAAATGAGTATTGCCATAATGAATTTCTCCAAATGGATGTAATTAATCGAGCGATTGATTTACCTATGAAATTAATTCAATGCAGAAGCTAAATTAGCTTGAGTAAAAGTAAAATTAAAAAAAAAAGTCAAACCCGTGAATATGAGTGAATATAGGATCCTACGAAAGTCAATCGAAGTGTGCACGAGTCTGTAAAAGACACGAATTAATATTTACAAATAAATACGATCAAAAATTCAATAAACTGATATACGATTGCAAATAAATAGCACTGGCAAAGTAAAAAGCCAAAAGCAATGACAATACTATTCGGGCCCATCGACTCGTCGAAGATTTGTCTAACGAGCCAGAAGAAATCCAAGCACATATATATACACAGACATTTCGGACGGACTACGAGAAATGTAATCGCGATCGTTAACCACAACTTTTAGGCTACTTAGTTATCGTTACTCATAATGGGGGTGTGCGTATGTGTGAGCATGTAAAAGTACATAGCACGCGTCGAGCCATTGCTGAACAGTCCCTAAAATTAGCCACAGTGACAAAATAGGGCCAATATAAAAGTACACCCGTATATACAAATGTATATATATGTGTTATATTTGAACCCCTATTTTTTGGAGCCTGGGAAAATTCACTGACCTGTAACTAACTCGTCTATCATTAATTTTATAACACGTATGTTTATATCGCTACGGTTATATATTAGGTTCTCGAGTTACACACACACACTGCACAGCCAATTTGTCGATGAAGCCGAGTCTGCGAATGAAGCGAATGCAGATCCTTTTTGCCATCGCAATCGCTCTTTTTTTATCCATTTTGTTTCCCCTGTTTCCTCGGTTTGCCTCTGGATGTATTTTTCGTTTGTTCTTTTTTATTTGTTTTTTTTTTTTTCGTTTGTTTCGTTATGTTTCTGTACCTTTGCCACTCTTCATGTCTTTTTCACTCCTCCCAGACCATCACAAAGGCAACCACCGCAAACAGACAACGGGCAGATATTTTTGGCACGGTTTTTTCCACGAGCTTATCGACAATTTTCGTCAAATGTGTCTTTTTTACTCTACCCCATGAAGTATACAATTTTCCGAATGGTAATAAACCCGAAATTAGCGAGGACTCGAGATTTTCTAACAGCATCGTGTACCTAATTGGGGAATTTGGAAAGAAAATACGGAACGAATTGATAATAACTGATGTCCATTTTTTTATGGCAGGAATTTATTATCAAAGCTTTGAACCCAATTTATTAATCAATTAATTAATTTATTTTTTCATGTTTTTTTTATTTAAGATTTATTGTAAACATATCTGAACCCAGAAAATTAAAAAATTCATTTGTGAGAAGTAAGAATCTCGAAAAAACAAAATTACAATACCAAATCGAACGACGATGGAAAATGATTAAATGACACATCATTGAACCATCATTATGGTTATTGTAATCTTTATCCAAACAGTTGTCAAAAATCTACATTTTTTTAATAAAAAAAAAAAAAAAAAAAAAATACTCGGAATTGGAATAATAAGATCCCGACCGAAAAATCAGGTACGAAACCTGCAAGGGTCTCGTTCTTTAAAATGCAATGCAAAACGATTATGATAGGAAAGTCACATTATTCAGAAAGGAGTTGAAAGTATAATTAAAAAAAAAAAAAAAATAGTGAGGCAGCGAAAAAGTTGAATTTTGTTTTCTACCTCGCAATAAAACATGATTGAGATGATGATGTTGAATCCGGTTGGAGTAGCGGCGACACTGAAGTTGTTCTGGTACGAACAGCGGTGCAAACAGAAAAGCGGTGGCCACCAATCCTATTTTATATACACGTGTCTTTGCACGCTTAATACACGTATCTATACAAATATAAACTTATATGTACACGTATAAATGTATGTATGGGTGTATATGTGTAAACGTCGATCCGCCCTTAACGGATGAGGGAGAAAGATAGAATGACAAAGGGTCCGCACGCTCCGACACGTGACTTAGTAGAGGCTTCGAGGGGTTTGCGGGAGGAAAATTGTTCTCTCTCGAGTCCCAGGTCGCTTGTACATAAGTGCCAGAAAGCAATGGGTATACAAAAGTGTGCTATGGCGCTAGCGATGATTTTTCGTTGCATGTATCTCTTCTCAATTGGCCGCAACTTAGCCTCGCATCGATGAACACACGATTTGCGGGTTACGACGTCAACCGCATTGCTTCGCATATTTCACGGGCTGCTTAATTTACCCGTCCGAACCAACCGAACCAAGTCAAATGGAAGATACAGCCACGTGAGACGATCGATCGATTATAAATTAATATCCACGTTTTCTCTTTTCTCAAAAGCACCTTTTTTTTTTTTCTTCAACTCGAAATACTTGAGAATTGGGAAAAATAAATGTATTTTCAGAACGCTCGATGAAAATTCATTTCAAATCAACGAGCAACAACCATGCGAAAAATTAGAAATTGGCGATGAAGAAAATGAGCGCTTAACAGAACTTTATTCTGTTTCTAATAGAGATTCGCACGTTGTCATGCTTCATCTTGAATCTGGTTTGGAGATTTAATTGAATTTAGCTTGATTGCGAAGAAAAAAAAACTGTTTGCAACGTTTCGAAGAAAGTATAATTCCTACTTTTTAAGAGCAATTATTATTAAATTTCATCGAGTCGAAACTTGACACTCGTTTTCTGGACAGATTGCTCAGTTTTTTCGAATAAAATTTCATTGACGTTTGCACAGCATCAATTCTATCAATGAATTAATGTTTCTTTTTTTGATAAAGTTCAAAAGTTGGCTAAAGACCACTTTTGAATTGACCGAAATCACGTAATCTGTTATAAGAATCTTTTTTCGTTTGTTTGTAGCCAATAATTTGTGTTTATTTTTGGTGAAAATATAAGAGTTTGTTGCAGGTGAACATTTTCATGTGCTTGCATCGCGAAGCGACGGAACTGATGAAGTTGGAAAATACATGGAATCCTGAATTGGGGGAGCGTGATATTGTGGATAAAACGAAAAATCTTCACATCGATTTGATATCGTTGAAGAGAGACATAGATTTATTTTACAGGTATTTCCGTATTTGCTCCAATTTTCAATAGCGCATTTTGACTTACTGAAAAATAAATTTATTTCTATTATAATCGAATTCGATTCGAAATTTCTATTTTTATGATTGATAATTCGTTTTCAAGACAAAAAAAATATTCTGCTAAATTTGTCGTCGATCGAGAACTCGTTCAACGACCGTCGGGAATGGCTTACGACTCGTGGAGAGATCATGTTTTCGTTGCTTGTCCTGGTACTCGCCAAATTATCGTTCTCGACAAGAAATACAAATTATACAAACGATATCAGAGCAAAGAAATGATGGCTCCGCAAGGTGTTGCTTATGTGAAAAATACCGAAGAACTTTTCGTCACTGGTAAAATATTTATCAATCAATTCAATTTGAGACATTCATTGAAACATGGTTATTAGAAAAAAAATTAATGGCAAAAAAATCACTTGTGTTTTTAATGGTATCTAATTTGACATTAAGTATAAAATACAAAAATCTAAATTCACATAAATTTTGATATTTATTTGACTGTTCATTGATATTGACAATAATTCTTTGAATAAAAACGTTTTTTTCTTATAAATAGCTTTTATACATTTTTTTCTTAATTAAGAATCAATGAATAATGAATGAAGAATTAAAGAATAATTTTTTTATTAATTAAGAATTAATGAAACGATAAATTGGTTCTCAGATAAATGGAAACATTGCATTTTTGTATTCAATCGAAAGGGCGAAATGGTGAGACAAATGTGTACGAAAGGACAAGCAGAAACACAATTATCATGCCCGGAAGGCTTGGCGTTTAATGGGAAAAACAATTTTCTGTACGTCGCCGATACGGGAAACGATAGAGTTCAAATTCTCGAATTAAATGGCACGTTTCGTGGTTCAATTGGTGCGAGTGAAAGACGCGCTAACAGCGTCACAAAATCGGGCAAGGTAAACGATATAGTCGTTAATCATTTGAATCAACCAACCGATGTTGCGGTCACCGAAAACTGCGTTATCGTCGCTGATTGTGGTAATCATAAGGTCAAGGTACGAAAATAAATTACTTCGAAATTGTTAAGAACATTTTTTTTCAGAGCTGATAAAAAAAGGTTTAAAGAGTTATAAAATTATTCGACAATGCAGAAAAGTTGTCCAAATAACAGTAAAAAATTTTTAAAAATGTTTTATTTGCGCAGTTCTTTTGATTCGAACGATTTGTTTTGTTTTTTATTTTTATTTTTTTCGTTGTTTTTCAAGATTTTTAATCACAATGGAATCCTCGTACATACCTTGGGAGGTTCAGGAACTTTACGACGACACTTCCGATCCCCGGAAGTGGTTGCCGTTGACAATAGAGGAAATATTATTGTCGGTGATTCCGGAAACGCTCGGGTTCAAATTTTTTCACCGCAGGGTAATTTACTGCGAGTTCTGGGCGGTCGAAGCGTCAAATCCAATAAATTTGGATGGATCTCCGGGCTGTTGGTGAAAAACAATTTTGATCTTTTGATCGGGGACAACAAAAACAGTGAAATAACAATTTTTAATAGCCAAAATGTACCTCACGACGAATAATCATTTTTTTTTTTTCAATTAAAATAAACAAAATACAAAAAATTGTTTCCTCATATCTTTTAGTATTTGCTTTTATTCGCGTCGAAAATGGCCATCGTGCATTAGCAGTATATCAAAGAGTCTCGTTAGAACAATAAAATGAATAAAGATACCAAAACAACGAAATGAATGAATTCGTCTAATTTTGCTAATTCTTAATAACATCGACGAATTTTGTTCAACTTCAATGAACAAGCACCTAAAAATGAAATAACTAAAATCAAGAAGCAATAAATGAAACGAAAAAATCAAGCATGATTGACTCAATGAGAGAATTTGATTAAAACTGTTGATGCTAAACGTTCGTGATTTTTTCTACCGTAAACCCCTTGCATCGATGATGTGGAATTGGAACAACGGTACTTCAGGGACGGTGGTTTGCTTTTCCCAACCACCGAGGCACCTCCATATATACATCCAAATATCAAACAGATTTACGGTAAACCGTGTCCAATCGTTCGTGAAACCTCGTAAGCATATTTGACCAATAAATAATTTAGCAAACGAATTGATCCCCCGAGACTATAAACAGATACTTAGGGGCACGCGCCTGTTTTTTTTTTTTTCCCCCGTACGAAAAATTCAAAATGACAAAGTTTTGTACCCGGGAGGGTTTAATAAGTGGGTGTAAGAGCATTGGATCCAGAGGACAATTGAAAATCATTGGGGGAATTTGAGACCCCTACTGTGAGAACCAAAGGGGGGCCCCCGCGGCGTGAAATCTCTATTATAGGGGTCCAAAACACACTTGGAACTTTCTACATATACTTTCATCTTCCCCTTGTACTCTCTCTCTCTCTCTCTTTCTCACTCTCTCCGATTTTTTCGATCTCGTTCTTTTTTTTTATCGATTTTTTTTCTCAATCTCTGGCTTTCTGTCTTCTTTCTCGACATACTTTCAATTTTTTCGGTCTTTCTTTTATTCGTGTCTTTTTGATCAAATTCGGTTTTTGTGTGGTTTGTCTGACCGTCGATGTTTTTTCATATTTTTTTATCGTTTGTTTCTTTTTCGCTTGTCCTTTTTGTGGCTTTTTTTTGTTGCGATAACTCTTTCTCTCTCTCGCTCCTTATCTAATTGTTTCGTTCTTCGCGTTACTCTGTGTTTGGTCGCACCTTTTCTCTTTTCCTCTCTGTCTACGTCGACTTTTAGAATCTACCTTTCCGCTCGTTGGCAGTCGTTTCCGAAAGTTCTCTTTCTTTTCTTTTTTTCGGTATTTTTCCCCCTCGTCTCTCTCTCTCTCTCTCTCTTTTCATAACTGGTGCTGACACAAGGGTAGCTGAGCCCGTTAGTATAGAGTATACACAGAACAAATCTAGACCACCAACCCTCATTCCCCTTTGCCACCCTCGTTTCAACAGTGTAATCGGGAATTAAATGTTTGCACGGAAATCGAGGAGAGCCGAATCTCCAAAGTCCCCATATCCACTTCACGAAACTCCAACTCTCTCTCTCTCTCTGATTATCCGATCCCCAAATCTCGAAATTCCTTTAACCCCAGAATCTATGATCCGGTGATCATAGATTTTGGATCAATCTAACGAACGAATGAACTCTTTCAAGTTCTGTAATAATAAAAATTTGTCAAAATTTCATTGATTTAAAAAGCGAAAAGATCTGCATTCGTAAATATACCATATAATTCGCATTTTTTGGACCAATTTTTCACCTGCTCATTTTCTTCTTTGTGGGATTCGATTTTTTTTTTTTAATTTTTGTTTTATTTCGGAAGATTTTTGCATTATTTTCTCCATTTATCGCGAATGATGTTTGTCGTGTGGATTTAATCTCATAATTGATCAACTCACGAGGACACAATTTTTCGTTTCACGCGAGAATTATGAATCAATAAAAACGAATGACTCGCGTGTGCGGTTTACATTTGTGGTCCAACCCAGAGAATTCATCTTGCTTTCTCTATTTCTCTCTCTCTCTCTCTCTTCCTCTTCCTCACTAAAACTCGCACCCCTCGCACTTGTGACAAATTGAGATAAATAATCGTTTGTTGGTCGTTGAGGGTGACAATGGGAAGCTCTTGAAATTGGTCATGGTTCGGTACTCAAAATCCCTGAACTTTCTTTGCCAATAGCGAATAGACAAAACGATACATATCTGGTATCTTTTTGTTTGGTAAACTTTGTCCCACGGTTCGATAAGTTTTTAGCCCATGTAACAGCCTCGTGACGAAAGGGATGAAATTGAACGTGAAATGGATTCAAATCCATTGATTCTAAATATGACTACTCGTTGAATTTTTTGCAGTTGAAAATCCCTGATAAAAATCAATTGCAGATAACATAGAAATATGCAAATGATACGTAGAAATGAAAATGAATCGCTTGTATATCAACTGCGTTAACCATTCAATAAATATTGAGAAAAATCTCTTCGTTCAATCGACAGTCGAAAAAATCTGAATTTAGACTGTGCTTTTCGATTTTTTTTTGGTGAAATTTACAAAAATTATTTCCTTGCTTTCATATGAAAGAGTTGAATTATTAATTCCAAATCAATCGAATGTAAATATGAATCAAACTGATACCTGTTTTGTTATAAACTTCAAAAAATTATTTTATCATTGACTGAACTTTCGGACATCTTGAATAAATACTCTTCTACTTGATTTGATTATATATTTGAAAAATCCAAAGACAAGAATAACTGTCATGGCGATAACAACAACCAGCGTCGCAATAACATATATTTTATCACTCATTTTGAATATCAAAACAATATTGAAAATTTGACGACGATTTCAACTGTCATAAACAACTTAAAGCGTCAACATTATGAAAGAAAGGGAATTCTGTGCATTCACCTAACGAATAATTCATTGGCTCATTCAACACCAACGTTATTGTATTCATTCGCGAATGAATGATATAATTGAATTGAATTGATTTAAATAGTTTTATAATTAAGCCTGAGAGCATAATGAAGCAGAAGATATAAGAACAGAATAGACATTCAACGAAATTATCAAATGAACTAAGAAGAAAGATGATTATAGTCGGATATGCTACAACCGTTGACGCTGTAAAAAAAAAATACAAATAATAAATACAAATAAAAAGAAAGAGCAAACGAGCAGAACATAAACAAAAGTTGGACAATACATAAAAAAACTGATAACTCGATAAGGAATAATACAAACATGAGAAACAATTTTGCAGCAGAAAATACATTGTTGATACAAAAAAAAATGAGAGAAGATGAGGAAGGGTCAGTGAAGAGGAGAGAAAGAGGAATTCAAAGTAGCATTAATGGAAAAGCTAATCCTAATTATCGACGAGCGTCGTACGTACCAATAATAATTCCCCGAGTACGAAAGGATCTTACAATGGTTATGGGGGAGTTGGGAGAAAGTCCGATGAGCAAAAGGACTTATATAATATTCCGAGATGAGAGAAAGAGAAAAAGGAGAAAGAGAAAGAGAGAGAGAGAGAGAGATAGACAGAGAAAAGGACTACGACATCCGCCCATCGACAATACTTTCGCCCCATCGTCTCGATGTGTACCTACAACCCCATTCGAACTATTGTGGTGGCATTAACACCTTGCATAATTGGTAGCCTCGTCTCTGCATTCCCATTGTGTATACCAGCAAACACAGCTCATTTGAATATTGGCCTATTCATATCACTCTCTCTTGCCGTCGGCCTGATCACAGTCGACCGCACGTCCTCGTGTTAATATTTGAGCTAGACAGTTTTACCAAGCTATTTCAAATCCCCTCCAATATACTCGCCATTTTCTCAGGCTGTCAGATTGATTATCGTTCGTCTGTCATCGAAAAAATTATTATTTTTTTTTTCATATACGTCATTCATTTCACATCAATCTGCTTTTGAACGTGGATACAAATTTGTTTTTATACGTCGTACTTTTATTCGATCTATTTACAATATTTTCAAAATTTTTATTTTTCTTATTCATGACAAGTGAGAATTCGTATTTGATCCGACGTTTTGTTCCAATTGTTCAGTCTCATTTGTCTCGTTGGAGAAAATCTCGGCCTCTTTTTTTCATTACCAGGCGAAACAAACCTTAACGTTATTCGAACGGTTAGCGAAATTTGAAAAAATAAATTATACATAAACGATTGATCTTTATCAATTGCTCGAGTTTTAATGAAATTTCTTTTTTTTCGAAATTTATCGAGAATAATGTTTCTTCGTTATTATACTTCCCGATGCATGTCTTGTCAAGAAGGAATCTGAGTTGTCAAAGACATATGAAAAACTAGCTGTCATTGTAACATTTGAGAGCAGACAGAACAACTTTAGAGTCATAATTTGATTCGAGTTCTCTTGAACTACGACAATAACCAGCTAATTTACGCGTCACAACTCTAATTTATAAAAAAAAAAGGATTAGAAATATTATACATGTTAACAGGAAAAAATTATTTGGAAATTGCATTCTTCAATCATCGTTTTTTGCCTTGATGTATACAGGTGCCAATGTTAAATGCTCGATGTTTTCTGCAATGAAGTATTTAAACCCATTCTGTGCCCTAATTATTCTCATCGACCATCAACAAAATAATATTCGTGAATATTTAAAAAGTATCATATTTTAGTATTTTCTGTCCTTATACGTGGATTATAAAATGTTCCCTATTTTCTATCGAATATTTAGCATGATATTTTCCTGGTGGTTTTTAAGCATCGAATATTTTCCTTGGTAAAATTGAATTAACTCGCTGTTATAAGAAAATCAGAGTTCCAGTTGAGAATCCCTCTTTTTGTTTTTCACAGTCGATTCGACGATTCGAGTGGTCTATCGTTTTATAGCTCTTTTCTTTTTCTCTCTTCATAGCACATAAATAAACAGTTTTCCTCCGGTAATTCCATCTCTCTTTCCATTCTCGACTCCGTTTATTGCTGGTGGAATAAAGTAAAATTCTCAAACGGCAGTAACAATAAACTGCAGGATACGAGTGTCCTTGTCTCTCGTTATTCGCAGAACGTATTTTCCACCCCCTCGCTGCCCTCTTATTCCTTCGAAAGCTATGAACCACGAGAGAGAGAGAAAAGAGATAACAAAGTGAGCGAGGAATGAAATTCTCTCCATCTCCGTCATCCCCTTTTAAGCTTACGACCAATGAGGATGTTCGATGATAATAATTTCGCCCTCGTAGAAATCCGATTGGTCAGAGACTCCGCCCAGGGGTTGGTTATCGATTCATCCCCCTCGTAAGTGAATACGACGTGCACTTGGCTCTCTCATATATATATAAGGCTGCTTCCCCAGGGATTATTCCGATAGTCCGTGCACGATTGTTCGTGAAGAACCTTCCGCTGTCAAGTTTATACTCAATTTCAGTCAAAAAAAAGAAGAAAAAAAAAACAACAATCCCCAAAAATCTTTGTGTTAATCGAACTAATTGATTAATGATTTTTCGACGAAATGATATGAGTAAATCTGACTACTAAAAATAACAAATTTATAGATTTTTCTACCTTGACGTTGTTTTCGTTTGCGCCCGAAAAAATTATCGTTACTTCGTGTTAAACAAACTTTTCAGTTCGATTATATTTTTTGCATATAAGAGTAAATAACGAAACGAATAAAAACATCAAGCTCAGGGTAAAATCCTACAATCGTTGAATCACGAGTTTCGTATTTGTGCTCTCTGATACGACGAATCGAGATATTTATCATTTATTTCTTAACGTGAACCAAAGAATCTTTCGTCGTGGCTTCGTGCGCGATTTTCGACATGGCGTCTCATCCCGCCTATGATTACGAGGAACGAGGGCAACGTAATTGCCGCGACAGGGTCGCTACCGCCTCGAGACCTGCGGATTCTACCGTCGCCTGTACAAAGTGAGATCACAAGAAATTTTCCTCTGTTTTTCATCGTTTTTTATTTCGATTTCAAAATATTCATATTTCAATGAATCCCCAGCAGTTTCGGTGTTATCGTCATTATTTCTATCTGCATTTTTTTATTTTCGATATTTCATTTATCCACAAGATTTTCGTACATTTTCTTTCGAATAATTTTTTCTCTGCTCTGTTTTTTTTTTGCACACGTGCAATAGGTCGAAAATCATTCATTTTTTAATATATTATTTATACAATTTTTATCTTTATCTCGAGATTATTCGTGAAGGATAAATTGGTGAAAAAATCAAAGTGAAACGAGCTTAATATTTTGAGAATAAATGATTTTACACGTGAAATTTCTTCCACTTGAAAAAAAAAAAAATGTTCTTCAGAATTTTGCTTTACGAACTGATTTCCTTGTTGCTGAATCAATTAAATAACAGTATTTCTGAAAAAAAAAACTAAATCTTAGATCGATAGATTTGAAAAAAAACAGTGACAATAAACTTGTTTCGCAGTGCTCAATACTACGTGGACCAAAGCAGCGACATAAGCAGCGAAGATCTCGCTGAATTGCCTTCTTGCGTTTATGCAGGAAGGCAAACGCAACATGTGGCTCATGCTTCGCCGCACACTCATTCGCCGTTACACTATCACATGCCAATATCTACATCAGGTAAATTCTCCTTCCATTTCACTTTTACGAACGATCCAAAAAGGCATTATTATTGAAATAATTTTCAAAAACACGATCTTCTCTATTATTTCGCCTTGTCAGTAACATTAAACTGAGATTATAATAATAGGATATTTGTGATAAATTGTTTAATATTATAGAACCCTTTTGAATTGAACTTTGAAAACTTCAATTCGTATAATCATGTACATACTGGTAAAAAAAAAATATAATATTAATTTTGTTTCGTTACAAATGTTTTTTTAACGTTTCGATTTATACCACTTCGCTTATTTACCAGCTGATACGTCACTTCATCCCAACTTTTTGATCTCTTCTACTAATTTTCGTGGGCTTGGGGGAAACAAATGTCTATATTTTCACTGAGAGCTGATTAGCAGCACGAGAAACTCGAAAAAATCTAAAGTCCACACTGGGAAAAAAAGTTATTGAAACAAGAAATTCTCTAATTACGGAGTGCCAATGAAATATAATGATCATCATAATGTCATTGACCATTGAACGAATACATAAATTTTTTTTATCAAACTGGTCGTTCATTCTCTTCCAATAACATCAATTTCTATTGAATCAACCATATTTTTTTTTCTCAGTGCAATTTAATAAATAATAGTGATTTTATAGAATAAAAAACAAATAATTTGATGATGAATAAATAAGAATATAATACAATAAAATGCTAGATTCAATGTTCCCAGATCACAACGACGCTGAGATGAATGGAGTTGAGGACAGTTACTATCCAAACGGTAGTCCCTTCAGAGCTCAAAGACACGCGGCAAATATTCGGGAGCGTAGACGTATGCTAAGGTAAGAATGATTTTTCTTATTTAAAAAAACAAAAAAAAAAAACAAAAAACAAACGAATAAATAAATGAATGCACATAAATTTCTTCATTATGAAGCAAGAAGTTAACGAAAGCGCTCGATTGTAAGTGGGATTGAAATTTTTAGCAGCATCAACTCGGCTTTCGACGCACTTAGGGGCCACGTGCCAACGTTCCCATACGAGAAACGTCTTTCGAAAATCGATACCCTAAGATTAGCAATTGCTTACATCGCGCTCCTTCAGGAAGTTCTTGCAGCTGGTTTGGATCCTTTGACATTTATCGAGAGATATCTTAGAGGCCAGATCAGTGGAGTACGGGCTGAGTGGAACACGAGCGGTGAGTATTAATAAATCATTCAAATGTAATTAAGAAAGTTGAAAAAACCCATAGAAAACTAGGACAAAATTTAACCTCTTGCCTTGTGTCAAACATTTTTTATTTTACTTTTCAAGCTTTTCCTTAATTTTACAAAATCATTTATTTTCTCGAAATATTTTCATCAACAGTAACGTATATTCGAGGCTGTGGATTTTAATACATTCTTTTTCACCGCGATCTTGCCTCACATAACCTGAAAATCAACAACAACAAGAATGTCCTCTGAGCCTGCTTCCATACCCCTCTTTGAGGTTTCAAAACGCACATCTCCGCATGCTTTCCATCCAAATTTCTAATTTGACACCCCCACAGACCTAATCCGAGACCAAAAATTTGTTTCTCCTAATTCGCACTCATACAATATTAAAACAACGAGAGACGGTTAATTCGAACTAAATGTTGAAAACGCATTTTATTCGAATCAGCCGTGTCTCCGTTGTGTCAGAAATGGTGGAATGCGAACGAACGAGTTGTGACTGTGAAAAAAAAAAAAAAAAAAAATATTCACAGGAAAAAAAAATGAAATCTGCAACATTGTAATTCCTTGCAGATCTCACGGCTCGACTTTCTTGGATAAACTGGGCAAATTTGGGTGTAAATCCGAACAGGCGATCGATTCTCACGACACTAACTCTAACGACGGACAACATGAACTAAAAGAAAAAAAAAAAAAAAGTACTTGTCGAACGAGTGGAAAAACTATTCAACGTGTCAAATTCATCGAGAAGTTGTTTTTTTTTTCTTTCTCTTTTTTGAAAAAAATACTTGTTGTGTAAATACTTTTCGTACAGTGCGCGTTATAGTGCCATGAAAAAGCTCTCGAAAACCATGAAATCTAGTCTACGTGCAATATCTGCGAGTTGTATTTCGTACGTATTATATATACATATATATATATATATATTTAAACTGATGCAAAATGTGGCTGATAATACCGTTTAGCTTTAGCTAGATTAAGTAGGATTTTATTTGGAGTAATGTTTCAATAAAAACAATGCGTACAAAGGTATTTTATTTACCCTGAATTCCTAATTATTAATAACGTAAAACAAAAAAATTACAATATTCATTTTCTTAAACTGTTCGAACGATCAATTTTTTTTATCGCTCGATTAATTGTCACCGAGTAGTGGTAATGATTCAATCGAGAATTTTTCTTTTCAATCTGTAGGAAGAAATGTAATTACATTCACCAGCAAATAAATTGGCAAATGAGAAACTGTTTTTTCTCTGATGATGAAGATGAGAAATTACCAAAACTCTACAATTTTTACGAGGAGTAGTTAAAAAATGATGGTCGATAAATTTGACGAATTGATTTCTGGTTTTTACGGTTAATTTCAATTCTCATAAATAAATTATGATTTTTCAACTGCAATTCGCAATGCATTTTGATATAATTGCGACGTTTCTGAAATTATAATCGAGCGCGGTTCGGTATTGAATCTTTCGCTAGAGGGCTAACAATTTTAGTGACCTGTCAAGGAGGAAGCTTTCAATTACCGTGTATATAACATGTAAATTATTAAATGTCTCGATTGTCCGACAGGTGGTTCTGCGAAACGTCACACAGCACAGACAAGAGAAAATAAAACATCGGAGAAACGTATCTCAAAATTAAGAACAAAAGACACTCGTCACAGGTTCCGCCGAATATCTGAGCCACTGCGGCACATTCATCCTTAATTTTCTTTCCTCTCTGATATCGTTTCTTACAATAAATCAAAGGTTTTGTGCGAGCGTGTTGAATAGGGAATGAATAAAAGAATCGGTTTGGACGAGCTTTTTTTCTGAAAGTGATATTTACAAGGAAAAAAGAAAAAAAAATATTCGAGGTTCGCTGAGACTCACTTGCAAGACGAAAAAAAGGGGCATTGACAAACACTGACTGGGTTCAACGTCGTCCGAGGTTTCGCACGGATTGTCACCACTTTTTTTCTACGAAGGTTCATCAAAACTTTGGCTCTTTGGAAAGAAAAAAAAAAACTTGCAATTTCTCGCTATCGAAGTATATCTTCGAAAGGCGATAACATTGGAAATCCTGAAGTACACGAATCCATGAAATATTTAAATGGCCAAAGAACTGAAAGAAATCACGTACGAGATATCAAAGTCATCGACGAGCTCGGAAGATAACGAAAACGTCGATCAAGATTCACGAGTGCCAGCTGTCATCGAGAACGAGTCGAAGAAAAGTAACGAGAAATGCAACGGGTTAAAAGTTACCAAGATTTTCGGTGACACAGATAAGAACGCGAGTGTAAGAACGGAAGTGATACTTTTGGACGAAGCACCGATCACCCCAAATTCTGGTACTACAGCGATCAATAAATTTCACAATAATCCCAGGATTATCGAGTTGAGCGATAACAAATCTAAGATGGAACTTAGACGTGAGTTCAAAGTGGACGTTTCCAATTCGGAATTTTCTGTCGATGTTTCTTCAAGAAAGTCCAAGAACAACCTCCGCGATGATCTCGACGACGATGGAAGTGCTGATATTTTGTCACGATTACCTCCTGGAACGATACTAATAAAACAGGCTGCCAGTTGCAGTGTCACTGCTTCAGGAAATACCCGAACTTCAGGAAGGGAAGACAGTGATTACGTTCATGATTCGTCCAAGGACTCAACGAACAGCAGTGAGAGTAGCGGCACCGTCTCGTACGATGCAGCTAACAAAGTTAGGCGAATGCAGTATCGCAGCGTTCGAAGTAAAAAGTAAGAACATCATTCAAAGCATGAAAATGTATGTCAAATTTATTTCATCGCCAAAAAAAATGTTTTTTTTCTTTCTTTCTATAATTCTGTTCTAAACTTCTAATTTCCTACGGAGAGAACGCTTATGAAAAATTTTCGTTGAAAGTTTAACAATAAAAAGCAGCCCTGAGAGAATTTTCTAACAGAAATTGTTGATTGTTTATGAGAAAGAAGAAAACTCATAACAACTCGATGCATAATCAATTTTCTTCGAGAGAAAATCAAGTACGATGAAACATTTTTTCAAACGGAAATGGAAATTTGTAATGTATGCAATTTTGTTTGAGTGAGATCAGAGTCAAAGTCGGAAACAACCCAAATTCAATCATACAAATATAAAAATAAATAAAATCATACGAAAAAAAGAAATCGTGAATTCTTTATTAACTGCTCAAATTTGAAATATTTTTTCTAGTTCAAATACGTTTTTATGGATAAATTTTCAGTAAAAAGTATCGAAAACAAATGAAACATAATTACTTGGCGTTATCATCACCAGATGTCGTGCTTTTCGTCATTTCCCGTGTGACTGTGCCAAACAAATTTAGGTTAAGGTAATCCTATCGTGGCGCCCAGGCCACGCCACAAGGCAATTTAATGCCCTTCTTCATAAATCAATTATTGTTCTCAAGAAATTTCAGGATCGGTTATCGACCTATTGAGAGAGAAAAAATTATTAAAATTTATTTAAAATTATCTTAGTAAAAATCCATAAGATATTTTACAAAAGCCAGATTTAAGTACTTCTAATTTGTAGCAATCCAATGGTCTCAGGAAAAAAGGGGTTATCGACTTAGTCTTTATGGAATATTGAATTGAAGTATAACTTCCGGCATGGGACAGTGTTTTACTGATGGGATAGTACTTTAGAGATGAAGAGGTTAGACCCGCGCATATCGACGCGGTCGAGTACTACGTCAGTCACTGAAATAACTATTATTTCAGTTTTGTAATAAAATGCAAATATTTTATAACCGGTTTTTGACAGGGACAAATTTGTTCATTGAAAACTGATATTTTAACGAGTCTGAAAAATTGAGATAAGCAAAAGTTTTGAATACAGTCATTAAAATAGCCATAAATAATATGCAGATAAAAACTTTTGTTGGTGCTTTCTGACTCGAAGTACGAATCAAAGTTTCATAGTTTTTGGCTGCTTAAAAAATGTTGAATAACTGCAAAAACAGTAGCGATAAAAGGCTTCAACTAGAAATTGATGAAAACGTTGGTGAATAATTTTTCTGAATATGTCTTTACAGTTTACAACAGTTGGAGAAAGCCTCGTTCAGATGAAATTGAAATTTAAAAATCTAAGTGCATTTCAGTTGGATTGAAAATAGATGATGTCAACCGAGATTAAATTTACCCGATGTAGATAGCTTAATGTTGATTATTCTCCGAATAAAAATCACACGAATAAAAACACAAAAATGAGCTTGGTAAATGAAATTTTTCAGGATCGTTGAAGTGCGTAGAAATCCGGTGCGCAATAAGAAGAAAAAGCCAATAGACGAAGATTTCACACGTCCGAGGCAACGTTTGTTATCCGCGAAAAGAAAATCGAATTTTGTCGTTGATAATCCAACGAGAAAGCGTACACGAGCAGCTCCGACTCCTTACATGAACACGAGATCGGTAACGCGAAAAATGTACACAGTTGGGGCAACTTATCAAGCACCATCGGTAAACGATGCTCTAGAATGGAAAGAATGGCCATCGCATGGAATGCACGAAAGGCCAATATGGCATTCTCAAGTTGGATTGGCCTACGAGTACAACGAGCGAAGTTACGTGAGTCTGGACGGTGAAACTTATAGAGAAATAATCGAGGATCCTGTCATCGAGGTTGTTTCGGTCGATCCTAATCTAGAAGGTGTTTCGATGTCACACGGGAGACGAAACTTTGAGCGATTGCGTTATTACAGTGCCCCGAGGAGTCTTGATTTCATGGACAAGAGAGAGTCTCTCGTGACAGGCAATTCTTTTCAGGCTTGCATGCACGGAAGTTTCCACTCGGTTCTCGCATATTGCGCTAGGGTCGTGACCCCCAATTACAAGAGAAACGTCGATATGAAAATTCGGACTTTTCCGCGTGATGAAAATCCCGGGATAATGGCTACGAGGGGACCAGAAATACTGAAGTTTCAACAGAACAAAATGAGAATGCCTCAGCTCGTCTTACCTCCAAACAGTGTGACAACTGGGAATAAGATTCCAGAAAATTTTTCAGTCAATAATGTATCAAATGACATGCCAAAGTGCTTGGTTATACCAAGAAAAACAATTCATTTCACTAACGTCAGAAATATTCAAGGAAACATTCTCCAAGAAGTATTCAATCGTTCGTCCAAAAATACACTTATTTTTCTCAAACCCACCGATCCGCCAGGTAAAACAGCTGAAAAAATAGCTGCTGCTTTGAAGAATCCGTCCAAGTCGAATTCTGTTAAGAGTAAAGATTCCCAAGAGACTCAGCAGTTGCAGAATCTTGGAAAACTCGATGACAGCGCGATAAGCGATGAAGCGCTTATGGAAATGTCCTCGATGTATAACAATCTACTGCCCAACGAAGAAACTGAAAATTCGATTTCTAAATCCTTCAAGACTCCGAATTATCCAGCACGTCCAGTTACCGCATTGGTCGCTACGAAGATTCCTATTAAATCGGCTCAAGACTCCGTTATCGATAATCCTAATTGTCCAACTTCGCGTGCTTCCACCTCAGCTTTTAACAATCCACATCGCGTTTCCCGTAATCAGGATATTCCTGGTTCACCCAGATTCACCTACTCGAATCAAGCAGCCGAAATCGCCAAAATTCTCGCCGAGTACAATCAGAAAGCAGCGAAAAATTCAGCCGTCAGAAACGTCACTTATAACGCCTCGAACGTTCTCAATGTTAGATCGACTACGAAAACTGTCAAAACGATTCAACAATCTTCCACTGCTTCCACAAGTCGTAACACCTTTTTTTCCTTCGTCGAACAACCGAAAAATATGAGCATCAACCACCGACAGCAGGAAATTGTAGAAACCAATCAATTCCGGAGCTCCTTCAACCTCAATAACCGACAAGGTACTTCGATTATTAATCTTCAATCAAATTTTGAGTGATGAAATACCTGGTGACGATAAAATACGACGATGAATGTTAATACTTTCTGAAATTAAACAATTCTTTAGGAAATTTGAGAAAAAGAATATAGGAAATGAGTTTATTTATTTATTTATAAATTTGACCGGCAAACACCCATTTACAGAATTTATAAATATTATTAGTTAGAAATATTATTCCAAGAATTCAATCTCTTCACAATGGGTGTGGATCAGAGAGATGCTCAAAAACCTATAATTGAACTGTTTAAAATCTGTCTTACTTCTCCGAGGGAATTCACCAGAATTCCGTCTCATATGTCTACAAACTAAAATTGTTACGATTAGCGACTTTCAATTATTTGGGATATGACACAAGAAAGATGATTTTTATCATCAGTTTCACTTATTTTTTCCAAACAGCATAAGCAACGGAACAAAATTTTTGTTAATTCATTAAAATTTGATCGTAGATATTTTGTATAAATGAAAAATCACTTTTATTTTCGTAGAAATATAGTTACTGAAAATTATCTCGAAAAGTTTCAGCCACCGTGACATCCCAGTGCGATACACCGATCAGAAATGATGAGAACCAGGCCATGGATCTAACCACCCCAAAACCTCGCGAGTCTAAGGACGAAAAAAAGCCTCAAGCCAAAACGGAAGAATCTCGGAAATGGCTCCAAGAGCTTATTGAGGACACTGCCATCTTGTATTGCGCTGCTTCCGGTGTCGATCAGGATAACGTTAACGAATATATGGACACTTTGGATTCTGTTCAAAACATCCAGTGGCTTGGCTCGTGATATTATACTCCAAAAACATTAATTATTCAATGTCAATTAACTAGATCATAATATCGAAGATTCCATTGTTGGAATACAAAAAAACTGCCGTTTATATTGTTCAATTTGGTCGTTTGAAAAGCTGTCAACAGTTTTTCGATAGTCCGTGAAAATCATATTATTTATTTAGCGAATTCTTGAAAAAGAAAAAGAAAATATTTCTGATAAAATGTCGTTGACTAAATCTGTTGACCAAAAAAAAAAATAGTTTCGAATGAAAACAGGAAACTTTTACGTCATTGAAAAAAAATGCCACTTTGATCTACTTTAATATGATGAAATATTGAATTTTTTCGTGTCATTCAATTCTCGACACTGTTTCGAATATTTATTTTTTCGAATTCTCAGTTCATCTGAAAAATTATTTTGGGGAGTTGAAAACATTTGAAAAATATGAAAACAAGCATTTTTGCTGTGCTCCAATGCTCCGAACTGCAATACTATTTTTATACAACGAAAAGACCAACCGAAATCATTCATTTAGGTAATTTTATTAGTTCTCGATGTATTCGTTAATGAAATTAATTTATTTATTATCGTTTGAAGGGTTACGAGTTTCGATACAGAAAAATTTTGCATTTTTTTTTCTTCTAAGCTTTTCTTTTCTAAGTGCACTACATACGAATAATTTTTTTCACTCACACAATTTACATTGGAATTCGTGAATCTCGTGTTTATAAATCGTGCAATATTCGAACGATAAATAAGCTTAAATAATTGAATTTAAAAATTCTTTTCATGTTAACGAATCGTTATGCACCCTGATTTCTTTCGTGGCAATTATTATCAATCCGTCGTTTATACTGGCGTGAATAAACAACAAAAAAATCACCAGGATAGCTAGATAAAGAACCATCAACGCCATGATCCCGAGGCTTCGCTGTCAATCTTTATTCACTCGACGTTTACGACGCCCGTGCCTGAAAAAAAATAAACGTAAACGTTTTTTTCAAATGAAAGCGATTTGAGCAACGGTCATTTGAAATTTTGCAAATACAATATTTTTATAACGGTTTGAAAATACGCGATCCTATAGCCAAATATTTTAATATGTTTTAAAATATTTTTAACCGTAAATATTTGAAATGTCAACTTTGACACGTGCAACAATCTGGAGTTTGTTATTTCCTTGATGACAATCCTGAATTTTGACAAATTTGAATTTTACTCATTTTCATATTTTAAATACAATGCATTTTGCCACAGCAGTATTTTTCGATTTTACCATTTTTATTTAACTCCACAATTTTTTTGTTTGAATTTTTCAAAATGTTTTCTTCTCAAGTAATATGTAAAACGAATTGATTTACTTTGACGAAGGATAAATCGAGTGAAAATTTATTTTTAAACGTAAGAATGAAAATTAAAAAAAATAAAGTTAAAAATGTTCGGCACTCTGGTAACAACGAACCTGATTTTTTCGGACTCGGACGAGCTAGATTCGCTTTGACTTTTATCTTTGAAAGATTCGTTCGACGACGATTCCGAAATTTCATCCTCGTCTCTTTTCTTGCTCACTTCTTCGTTCCTAATTCTAACAGAATTTTTTCCACTCTCGCTGCTCTTTTTGTCGCTCCTGCTTGATGATTTTTTTTCCTTTCTCTTTTTATTACCGCGTTTATCATCCTCACTAAAATCTTCTTTCCTCGTTGACTCTTCACGACGACTGGAATTCTTTTTGTTTTCACGTTTTTTATATTTATCCTGTTTGGAAGAATTCCGAGAGCTCGACGTTGAGTATCCAGTGTCCTGTCTCGTCTTTCTAAAATTTTTATATATGCTTCATCAGTCATGACAAACTTTGAAAAAGTTGCATCGAAAACAATTAAACTTAAAGTAATCCTATCGCGGTGGCTGGATCATAGGATTCATGTGTAAAAATTTAATGCCCTTCTTCATAAATCAATTATTGTTCTCACGAAATTTCAGGGTGGGTTATCGATCGATTGAGAGAGAAAAAAATTATTAAAAGTAGATCTTGTCCGTGACGAATTCCCAGGATGACATAGGAAAATCCGATTTCCGGTCACTAAAAATTTATATATCTTAGTGAAAATTCATAAAATATTTCACAAAAGCCAGATTCAAGTACTTCAAACTTGTAGCAATCTAATGGTCTTAGAAAAAAAGCGATTATCGATTTAGTTTTCATGGAATATTGAGTGAAAATGGAGCTTCCGGCATCGGACATTGTTTTGACACTTTAGAGATGAAGAGGTTAAATCGGCGCGATTGAGTACTACGCCAGTCACTCAAATAACTATTATTTCAGTTTTATAATTATATACAAATTATTATAACCGATCTTCCATTGGGACAAATATTTGTATAAAAATTATTATTTTTACAAGTATCAAAAATTGGTACAGTCACGAGTTTTTAATTTAGTGATTAGCATGACCAGCTAAGTCGACATAATTACCTTATAAATTGCGAAAAGAAATTGATTCCCTACTTACGAAAAAATTCAAGTTAATGGATTTATTAAAATTTAATTAGTTTCAATTGAAACGAGACAGATGAATTTTTACTGACGAAATAATCAAAGAATAAGAATCCAGCGACTTTTGATCGATCTCATGCGGTTGAATTGATATTTATTGGTCTCAAAATGCATGTTTTTTCTTGCGATTTATCAGGATCGAGATAAATTATTTATTACGAATAAAATTCATTGCCGAAAAAACTTCATTTTTACGAATATGTTTTAGTAATCGATTTTTTTTTGCCCTTACCAAATAGAAAAAAAGGAAATATAATAATATACACAAAACACCTTTTGCTTCTTTCGAGATTTTTCGGTGAGAGTTCGTATCGGTCCAATTCTTCGGTGGAGTCTTCGCTGTTGGAGAATCTCATTTCAATGTCGCGAATACGTCTGTGTTTTCGTCGTCTTTCATCGGGAAAGCATTTTCCACGTGTATCTTTGTAAACGTCACCGCGAGAGATAATGCTTATGCTTGGCATATCGTAAGCGTCGTTTCTTAATCTTCGTCTCTTTCTCTTGTGTTTGCTCTCACTTTGAACAACGTAAAGTCTGTACAATTGAAGCAATATAACGAGTGTGTTTTTGCAAGTGAAAAAAATATTCATATAACTGACAATTTGATAATGAATAATGAGAATGAGACGAAAAGCGAGAAATGGTCCATCCTGTAGAAGCATATTGAGAGCAATTCCCCAAACATCGATACTGCAGCAACTCGTTTCAGCTGGAACTTTTTTTTTCAACGTTGTACCCGATGAAAGTCTCGATTTTCGTGATTTCGTTGCAGTCAATACAACCGTAAATTGCATCAACGACCAGGACCAAATGCCCAGTGTCAAGTAAACGAGAACCGTTTCCCTCGCTATTTTATCCTCTTTGAACGAATCAAAAAATTCTATTATATCCGCAGCTGTCCCGATATAAACAAGCAACAATTGACTCAATTGGTCCCGAGTCAAGTCACCTTTCGGCAACATCCAACGGCCTATTATCAATATCAGCATTAAAAATTGCTCGATCAAAGTCACCCAGGTCTCCGTTGATATTTGAATGTCCGGGAGACGAAAATTTACCTTGCACAAAAAAAAAATTAAATAATTATTGTTTATTTCAATTGGAAAAACAATTTTTACTATTTGATTTGAATGATTTTTCTGTCAGGAGAACATTACTTACTCCAAATGCTTTTTCCAAGTGTCGAAGATCCTCGAGATTCGTTAGGTCAAAAGTATCAGTGATGTTGAGACTCGTGCCACGAGCTTTCATTCGCTTGTCCACTTTATCCAATTCCAGAAGCCAAATCGCTGGAACTACGCTTCCCAGGTACAAAAATACTGACGGACAGAACCTGAACAGCGGGAAAAAAAAAACAGTTCTTCGGAATCGTAAGTCAATCGATCTTTTATAAAAGAACGTCAAACAATATACAAAGAAGTAGAGTTTCATCGATTCGTGTGAGGCATTTATTTCGAGAAAAGTGACTATCAATAATTCCTTCTTTTTATTATTATATATCATTCATTAAATTTATTCTTGCTGTTATTTTATTTGATTCATATTTATATTGAATGATTTCGTGGGTGAAAAAAAGATGAAACTGTTTTTGGCATATGTTCCAGATGATTTTTCAAATAAATTAAACTTCATAAAAATTCATTTTCGAATGCTCCAATTTCTTTTCTATCTTTGGAAGATTCGTTGAAAGAACTTTTTTTTTTTTAATATGTTTACCAAATTTTTATTCTTTCCATTCAATTTCTTTTATAATAAAAGATATTTTCTACGTGTTCGTTATTCTTCGGGTTCATTCGAATATCGAATTCATATTATCTCACAAATATAATTCGTTCATCAAACAGTTATTACTATTTCGATAACACTGAAAAAAAAAATTCTGCAATGGCAAAAATGTACGAATATATAAGAAATGATCGAGTGATTTTTTTGAGAAGGCAAAAATATACATGCGTAATGGGGTCACCTTAGGAGGTCAATATTTTTCGACCTGTTTCCTCTGGTGTCGTCGTCGTAAAGGGGAATAAAAGAGGGTAGATAGGATACAAAGTGTACATATCGGTAGGACAGCTTGTCCGGGAGTAACTAATGCTCAATTTCCGTTCGTCGGAGTGGAAGGATCGAAGAAAATAAAAAGGGATACGAATGAGAGAGAGAGAGAGAGAGAGAGTGACTTTTATGAATATATGTGGGAGTGTATGTTTAGGTGAGAAATATTGTCCCCAATTTGACCTCGTGGATAAAGCGTTATGCTCCGGAAAATTGTCTTGTTAGTACAAATTCGTTATGAGAGAATCGGAGGCCAACGAATTTTGTCTGTCATCCAAATACGTAAAAAACCTAAATTCAAATCGAACGGATTATCAACAATTTTTTTTTCCCCTCAAATAAAAATTTTTGAATTTGGTTCTTATGAACACCAATTTCAATATTTTTGGTGTACCACATGATTTTGATTTTTTTTTTCGTTAGCTATATTACTTCGAACTTGTTTCTCTATTTCTGAAAAAAAAAAAAAAAAATTATCACATTTGAACGTAAATAAATCTTCAACTTTGTTTCTTACCATTTCCATTCTTGATTTGCTTTTATCGTTAGAGTGAATATGCCCTCGAAGAAAAGAAACAATATCGGACAACTCAAGTACCAGTATAATGGATTTTTCTTGAAATTAGTCACTTGCCAAATTGCAATAAAACCATGAGACGCAAACACCAAACGCGTTATTATTGCTTTTACGGTAGCTATGAATTTCGCCATTTTTATATCGAGCTCGCTATTTCGATTTGTTCATAAAAAAATGATGCTCGGTATTATTCAATACCCGTTACATGCCGAACGTGAGTTTGAAATTAAATTTTTTTAGATGGATTCACTTTAAAAGTAAATTTCAACTTCGAACAACATTATTATTTCTCACATCACTTCTTCAATGTTTTTTTCCCCCTTTTTAATTATCATTTTTAAATTTCAATCAATTAATATTTCATAAAATAATGTCATGAAAAAAAAAAATTGTGGAACGTTAAATTCGAAAAGTTATGGGACGAAATTTCATTGAAATGAAAACCTTGGATTGACTAATTCGAACATTTAGGAGATTCAACATTTCTGTAAATTATTTTGTGTTTGTTAACGATCAGGATAGAAAATATTCCAGAAATTAGCGGTTTTCAATTTCAGGCATTTCAAGTTTAAATTTCTTATATTTTGTTAATAAAAATGATAGATTATGTTTTCTCAGGCGAAAAATAACGAGTAATGATATAAAGAACGAACGATTTCTTCGTCACCGCAAAGATTGAAGGTTCATAATAGACTGCAAGGGGTTTCCACACCCTCGTGAGATCTGAAACTCGACGAAGTTCAAATAGACGCGCGAGGATCATGGAGCTTCTAGTCGCAGCGCCATCTGTCCTTAATTTTCGCTGCATAAATCGAGCAATTTTTTTGGTTTAAAAATGAAAAATTCAACAGTTTTAATGGCAATGACTAGAAAAATGAGTTTGAAAAAACATCGACGATTTTGAAAAATGGCAACGTAGCTTCAACACCATCTGCCGTTCATTCAACGAACTTGGATGTATAGTTCATGGACAGACATGGGTGTGAATTTGGCCCCCCGACATGAACTTTTCGAAAGTTTTCTGATTTCAATCGTTTGTGTATCGTTTGTAGAGTATTGTGAGAATAAAATAAACGTTTGTGAGATAAGTTTGTCGTGAAAAAATCAAAAATGAAAATTAGCGTGAAGGTAGCCCGCCCATTCTATTTTTTAAACTTTATGAGTCTAATTGTACGTAAATCAATGCGAAATCGTTTGTAGAATACGAATGTTAAAATAAAAATGTTTGTAGGACGCAGATTTTAATGAAAAAGCAGAAACAAAATTTGCATAAATTTTTCCGAACAAGTCAGGAAGACTGGAGAGAAGGAATAGACACAGGAAAACAAATAGTCGGAATCCTGAAAATCCCGTCTTGAATTAGTTCTTAGATCCGCTATCAGAAAAAGAATACGCTGTAGGGGTGGTCTTAGGTACGGTCGAACTCTCCAAGTATTTTGGTCCGAGTTGGATATCATTATCATTCAATTTATTTCTTAGTCACGCGTCCTTGAATACCACAAATTTTTTGTGTCACTAAATTTCTCCCACTCAGAATTAGTCCTGTGATTTTATAACGAGAAGAATATTTCCAACTTTGTATTATTACGTTTAACATAACTTCTTTGAATTCTCGAGAATCTCGAGATCAATTATTGTTCGACAATTAACAAGATTCATTCGGCAATTCGTATTGAGGTTCATTCATATATAGTTTGTACTCTCGTTTCTTCAAAAATTACATTGAAAAGAAACAAATAATTTTTTTTTCGTCTTCTCGTGCTGATTTCGATGCTTATTTCAAATAATTGTGTTTTGAAACACTGGCGTGAGCAGCTTTCCCTAAAATCGAGATATTAAATTTCGATTATTCGTTAAGATCGCGTCTTAAAGATCTATTTAACTGACAGATTTTTCGAAGCATTCCCTTATCGGTGGTGCTCCATCTGGATAAATATCTTGGCACATTTTTCAGGCGACTCTACCGATAAAAAAGAGCACACGCTTTTTCAAGATCAATAAAGTAGTCGAATGCAACGAGCTACAGTAAATAAAACGGAAAATGATCGTATCAGCGGCGAATAATGTGGAAAATGTTGAGCAAATTAAAAAAGAATTATATTTTTCTCTTTTCGCAACAATTCGAAAAGAAGGGAATTGTTTTTCCATCAAATTTTTTTTTATAGAAAAAAGGAATTTGAAGTCAAAAAGAAAAACAGTCTGACTGGAATTCCTTATTAATTGGGGTTCGATTCGTATCGATCGATGATCTCTGATTTGCAGATAAAGTGCATCTCGTTTCGACATTTACAAAAATATTATCTTGAGGAGTTTCGGTACAGGCGATACAATGTTGCCATGCTAAACCATGTTATAAACACAAAAAATTTCAAAAAGTTAAGAATTTTATAAAATTTGGTGAACATATTCTTTAGTGCCAAATTTGACAATACAAATTTTTTCAGATTTTTCTTCTACACAGTTATCGAGTAATTGAAGACTAAAGTTCACGTGTATAAGCATAGCGTTTCCATATATATAGATATACATTTCGGGCATAAGAAATCTGCTTTCATGCATAATTACTCGATAACTAAGTAGAAGAAAATTTTGAAAAAATTTATGTTTTCGTACTTGATGTTGAAGAACATTATCATCAAATTTGATTAATTTCTTAACATTTTGCCTTTTGTACCGAAACTCCTCAAAGAACAATATGTATAAAGTCACATTCATCACACACGAAAAAAAAACGCGACAATTTACTGAAATTTTTTTTTCTCAATGTGATCATTTTTTGTTGATTTTACAGTGCAAATCAATATTAACAACGTTTTAAATATGGTCGAATTATGTCACATTATTTGAAAGCTGCCAAGTATTGATTTTTTTATTGAATGAAATTATTGGCATGAATATTTGTGTAACTCATGCACGATGCACGTTTTACCAAATAAACGCTTTAAGGAGATTCGGCACGAAAGGCAAAATGTTTAGAAATTAAGTAGAAAATTTTCTTCTACTTAGTTATCGAGTAATTACGCATCAAAACATATTTCTTATGCCCGAAATGTATATCTATATACACTAGGCACAACAATTAAAGGATATTAAAAAAATTTCAAATTTTTAGGTGATTTTCAACTGACTGTAATTCGGAGGAAAATGATCGCACAGAAAATTTAAAAAAAGCAAATTGTAGCTCTAAGTATCAAGTTTCCGGAGCTGTGCTCAAAATTTTCTTGACTTGAGCGGATCATGAGTAATTCCGAGAAAACCATCAAAAAAAAAATTTGTCAAATTTTTTTCGTCTTTCAAAACGGTGCACGGGCTTCAAAAAATTTTTTCAAGTAATTTTATCATAATGGTCTTTTAGAAAATTTAATTCCCTTTAATTTGACCTGCTCGCAAACTCTGTACGATTTTTTCTCGCAGAGTTATCGTCGATCAAAGCAAAAAAGTCATTTTTGACTTTGGTGATTGATTACTCAGGGAATAATGGTCGTACAGAAAATGGAAGGAGGGTTCTGTAAACTGCAAATGATTCTCTATAAAACGGTGTTGAACGTTATCCATGAAATGAAATGTTCCGAAGTGATAATGTTGACAGAAAAAAAAGTGAAAAATGGTAAATTAAAGGATATTTGGATAATTTTGTATAACGTTGGATATAATGGGTAAACGAAGGATATCGTCGGTAATTTTTCAACCTCGAAGTGTCCTAAAAAAACCCTGGAAATTTAAAAGTGCTACGATTTTTTTTTCTTAGTGCCCCAAATGTTTAAATCTCTCGTTTCTGCCGAAAGTCATCATAACGAGCAATTTTTCAATTTTTATTCGTTCTTTCAACTTCAGAACGTTTCTTTTTACGTCAATCCATATTTCTTGGATGAATAGCATTGAATTTTGATAAAAATCTGAACAAAAAATTTTTTCCGAATTTTTTTTTTTTTCGGCACGAAAAAAAAAATTTCATAACTTTTTTTCCTCAGCTTCTTCACAACTTTTCACAACAACACTATTGTGAAAAAAAAATTTTGATTCTTCTTCAACGCTGTCATTTACCGCCGGCATTAGCTTAACCCAAAGCGTACCACGTGGAGGTTGTTGGAAGTGTCGACGTGGCATGTCGTAAGAATGATTTCGAAACAAACTGTATGTCCTTGTTCAGAAACTCAAGTACAAGATTTAGACTTGAAAGTGAGGAGAGTCAATGAATAACGTTGTAATTTCTCTTACACCGACCATGCAACCTCCACGTGGTACGCTTTGGGTTAAGCTAATGCCGGCAGTAAATGACAGCGTTGAAGAAGAATCAAAATTTTTTTTTCACAATAGTGTTGTTGTGAAAAGTTGTGAAGAAGCTGAGGAAAAAAAGTTATGAAATTTTTTTTTTCGTGCCGAAAAAAAAAAAAATTCGGAAAAAATTTTTTGTTCAGATTTTTATCAAAATTCAATGCTATTCATCCAAGAAATATGGATTGACGTAAAAAGAAACGTTCTGAAGTTGAAAGAACGAATAAAAATGGAAAAATTGCTCGTTATGATGACTTTCGGCAGAAACGAGAGATTTAAACATTTGGGGCACTAAGAAAAAAAAATCGTAGCACTTTTAAATTTTCAGGGTTTTTTTAGGACACTTCGAGGTTGAAAAATTACCGACGATATCCTTCGTTTACCCATTATATCCAACGTTATACAAAATTATCCAAATATCCTTTAATTTACCATTTTTCACTTTTTTTTCTGTCAACATTATCACTTCGGAACATTCCATTTCATGGATAACGTTCAACACCGTTTTATAGAGAATCATTTGCAGTTTACAGAACCCTCCTTCCATTTTCTGTACGACCATTATTCCCTGAGTAATCAATCACCAAAGTCAAAAATGACTTTTTTGCTTTGATCGACGATAACTCTGCGAGAAAAAATCGTACAGAGTTTGCGAGCAGGTCAAATTAAAGGGAATTAAATTTTCTAAAAGACCATTATGATAAAATTACTTGAAAAAATTTTTTGAAGCCCGTGCACCGTTTTGAAAGACGAAAAAAATTTGACAAATTTTTTTTTTGATGGTTTTCTCGGAATTACTCATGATCCGCTCAAGTCAAGAAAATTTTGAGCACAGCTCCGGAAACTTGATACTTAGAGCTACAATTTGCTTTTTTTAAATTTTCTGTGCGATCATTTTCCTCCGAATTACAGTCAGTTGAAAATCACCTAAAAATTTGAAATTTTTTTAATATCCTTCAATTGTTGTGCCTAGTGTATATGAAAACGCTATACTTGTACACAAGAACTTTAGTCTTCAATTACTCGATAACTGTGTAAAAGAAAAATCTGAAAAAATTTGTATTGTCAAATTTGGCACTTAACGAATATGTTCACCAAATTTTATGAAATTCTAAACTTTTTGAATTTTTTTGTGTTTTTAACATGGTTTAGCATGACAACATTGTATCGCCTGTACCAAAACTCCTTAAACGTCGTCAAGTTTTCGGCATGACAGTCGAATGAGACACTGCATATAATCCTAATCAAACGTCGCCTGACATCGGAGGGCTCGTTTGATCAGTCAATTTTAGAGTTACAAAACGAAAAAACATTTATGTTCATATATAATGTAAAAAATTCTGGAAACAAGAACGATATTAAATAAATGTAATAGTTCTAAAAAAAAAATTTAGAAAGTGTGCCAAAATACTAAACAATTTCCATGAATTGTTCCAACGCGAACAATTTTGTTGATAGATAATTATTATTTTGAATTGAGAAATGTGCGTTCCCGATCTTCCAAAGAAAACCAATGATTTCTACTTGGCGATTTTTCCCACTTGGCAAAGAAAAATCGCAGTGCTGCAACGAGCTAACAATGAAAAAGAACAAAGACTAGGATCACGAGTGACCCCAGTGTGTACCATACGGGTCAACTGATTAGCAATAAATGAATCTTAAGGTTTTGAAATGATAGAAACGATAAGACTGATTCATAAATGCGAAATTATATGGATGGTGTATTGAACTGATTCAGATGTTACCACTGCTGGTCTATTCCTAAATTTTATTTTATGAAAAGATTATATAAGAATATTTTGGAATATTAAAATTGAAACATTCTACTGACCAAAAAAATAGTGACAGATTCATTCCTCATTTCATCAATCAATCCATGGTCGCGCGGTAAGAGAAAAAATTTATTGGATACCGGTACTTCGTTCACAATCGCTTGCTCTAGTGGCGCTAGGTTCGGAAAATTGAATTTCCGGAATCTATGAAATAACAATGAACGTTTTTTCCTTCAAGAATTAACGATTGAAATAAAAATCGAATGCTTTCAAAAATGATAGTGAAAATGAACGAAGGCCCAGCATTTTGATGCTGAAAATTGCTACACACAGAAATGGAAACAATAAAAATGATGGAACTATGTACTCACTCTTCGATGTCTTGTTCCCCTCCTCAATAATGAATCGTCTATCTCTTACCTGTGCTGGCAAAACCGTTCGAGAATTTGGCAGCTGAGATCCATTTCCGATGTAGATTGGCACTAGATTTTTTTCGGTCAAATGAGTTTAAATACATTTTGCACTCGCGACTCGCACCACTATTCAGAATTCAATAGCACTGATTTTAAATCAATATTATTTTTCACATTTCCGAAATAGTAAACACAGTTGAGATCCACTTCAGTTACAGGACACTCATTGCAGTTGATTACTTTCCACTCAATTTTTCCCAGATTCATGATTTTCAATTCAGACGAGCAGCAGCAGCGTCGTTTTTCCGACGTTGAAAACGATAGTTCATCGTAATTCAAAATTCAAATCCACTCATTCAAAACAAATATTAACTTTTTATACTTCCGAGATAGTAAACGCGAGTGATTAAGACGTCAAGATTTATTTTGTTTCCGCGTCAACGAACTTATGCACGAAATAAAAAAATCTATTCAATATTTCTTTGTTCTGCTGACTCGAAAAATGTATTTCTCTTGTGTCAATAAACCGTCTTTTCGCAATTGAATAAGGTCGATGACGAGTGACAGAAAGTGTAATGGCAACTTGTGCCACAGTTTCGTGGAAAATCGTGCGTGCTCACGTGGGTGCACGCGTGAACGGGCGCTTGCGTTCTATTGTACTCTAGCACTTGCGATAGTAAAAACTATTCGCAATGCTGTACAATAGCTGCGGTTATACAAGCCTTGCGTGCATTGCGTTGCGTTGCACAGTTTGCAGCATCCGGGTTATATGCATGGACCTTGCCTGCGCGACTTCGATGTGCGATACAGAAACTGTATCGCGTTCGGAATCAGCAAACTACAGAGTAGATTTATAGCTTTCGTTCCGTCATTCTTGCCGACAATCCCATGGCTTTACGGCTTGCGTGCATTTGGTGCTTTGCGTTGCGTTGCGCGACTCGAATGTATGGTTGCATCTTAGCTCCGCTTTCGAACACGCGTGCGTGCGAGCATACGCACGTTTTTCGAAACTGTAACACAGCCGTCACTAGACTGTCTGTCACTCAAGACCCTTGCTCACGCTGCCATTTATCGTGATTCGGTCAAATATTCAAAGTAATTCGTCCTCTAATTTAGCACGAAAAATAATATCGTGGGCAAGAGGCTTCTCTACCGGCTTATCGCTTATCACGTTGCGAGAAGAAAATTCGTTGACGAAAGAGAAATAATTGAAAATTCATTACGATTGACAAATGAGATAATCGTGTTTTACGACTCTAATATTCGTTTCATAGCGTTTTCGTGCATCGTTCGTTCTCGAGAAATCACGCATATTTTTAAGCTCTAATTTTCGTGCACTGTTTATTTTCGAAAAATCGCGCACATTTTCAAGCTCTAATTAACGGAAATCTTGATAAAAAATTATGTGAAATTTATAGATTTGGATGCTTTTAATAATAAAATAAAAAAATTTATCATGATTTTCCGTTTCTCTATTATCCATCACTGTATTTTTATTTGGTTCAACGATAATGCAGACCGTTTCAAAGTATTTTATATTAAGATTTTCGTCATTAACTGACGATCAAATAGAATTCCGTCTCGTTTATTCCGCACTCGGTTTTATCAATTTCGTTGTAATCAACAAACGATAATGGGGAGTATTGCACTAGCCGACCGAGGCTCATGCTACTCTCTACGCGCACTCCTCGCCACCCCGCGCCCCGCGGGCGACTGAATTAAGTTATCGCGCCTGCCCCTTCCAGTCGCCTCGGCGTGAACTCTCACTCGCTCCCTCCTGGCTCTGCGCATGATCCAGTCCTCCTCGCGCCTGCCCCTACCAGTCGCCTCGGCGTGAACTCTCCCCACCATCCTCTCGCTACGCGACGGCCGTGGCGACGGCTTAGCGGGCCAAGCGCGAGAGTAAACAAACCAAACAAGCTAGGGACATTCATTCGCCAATATTTAGCAATCACATTTTTGTACACCGTGTGAATATTCGTTCAGTAATATTCCATAAAAATTCAATAACAACGTTTTTTTATTCTTTTGTTTTCCCAACGCATGAAAATGCCGGTAGCAAGAAAAAAGACCATATTAATCCAGATTTATGTACAATTAGACTCATAAAGTTTAAAAAATAGAATGTGCGGGCTAACTTCACGCTAATTTTTATTTTTTGTTTTTTTCGCGACAAACTCATCTCACAAACGTTTATTTTGTTTTCGCAATACTGTACAAACGACACACAAACTATTGAAATCAGAAAAGTTTCGAAAAGTTCATGGCGGGGAGCCAAATATTTACACCGCTTAGACAGACCGTGAACGCGACCATTTTACTGACTGTTGGTAATCCTTGTACTATTTTATTTATCGCGAGATGAATTTTTCATTACTTTTCGTAATTGATTTCGGAAGGTTGCCAGATTATTATTACAAATTTGAAGGATTGAATGTTTAAAAATATTTTTTGAAATAGAAACATATCAAAATTGATGGCTCGGAAAGTGAACGTATTACAAATTTGATGAAAGCGTTGCAAGGAATTCGTAATTATTGAAGTCATTATTGACCTTGTATAGTGAATGTTTAATATTTCATGATGATGTTCAGTTTTCACTTTATTTTTAGAAATAGAATTATTTCCATAAATTTGAAGTGTGTTGAAAACATTTTGCCAGCGCATATGATAAAAACAATAGAAATCGATCACGACATTTGGAGCTAACTTCGCGCAATTGAGATTATTGAGAACATTTCGTAACTCACGATTTCAAGTTCAAGACAGCACGAGTTTGCCGCTTTGCCGGGTTGTTTTATCAATAAAACGCAATTCTGAAACCACCGTTTTACGATAGAGACAAATTAGATCAAACTTACGGAAAAAATGAAAATCGAGGAGGTTAAAAGTTCAGCTAAGGCTCAAAGAGTCTCAGCTCATACGCATATCAAAGGTTTGGGACTAAATGAAAATGGTACAGCGATTCAGAGTGCCGCAGGCCTCGTGGGACAAGAAGCGGCAAGAGAGGTTAGTTCAGTTTTTATTAAAAACTTTTTCCTTTATCCACTGATGTATGTATTCAAGCGCATCAAATCGATGGCCCTTTTGTACCAAAAATATTTCTGAAAATTTTCATCGATTCGATATTTAAAATCATGAAACTTTAATATTTGGTTCTAGAGTTTTTATAATACGTTTCTAGCAAAACAATCTAATATTCTTGACATGCTGAATACGATAAATCGCGCTCACTTTCAATTTATGATTAGGAAATTCAGTTGAAATTGAATAATAAATTTTAACAAATAAAACGAACGAAAACTTTTTACATACTAATATTTTATCTTGAATTTTTTCGTTTCTTTTTTTATTTACCAAGGAGAGACTTTATTATTTTGATTCTATTGAATAACCATATTCTTGAATGTGTAAATAATTTAATTCCATGGTTTTCTTATAACTTATCTCAAGACTCATCATAATTCTTTATCTCTCGATCTTTATTGATGGTTGAAAAAATAAACATTTGAAAACAATAAAACCTGACATCAATTGTAATCTTTTGGAAATTCATTTGTGTTCAACTAGTTCTAGAATTTATTTTAAATTCTAACAGCTACTCAAGGCAGATTATTCCGATAAAACTACAGGTTCAATTTCAATACCTGATTGTTTGATAATGTTCCTAAAATATTGCAATGAGATTAAGAAAAACCAATTATTTGTCTGTTAAGCATTTCCGTGGTGATACATTTTCACATTGTAGTAACATATTTTAGGAGTACGCAATTCAAAATTTATCGTGAAATTTTATTAAAAAATAATTTATCTAGAGACGCGACAGCATCTTGATTTTATATATTTTGAAAAATGAATTCATCAAAAGTTTTTCATGTACTACGATTTCTAGTTGCGATAATAAGATTATTTTGACTGATTGGAGTTAGTAATCCATGGTTTTAGTTTAAGAGCAGTGTAGAGACATTTGAATGGCCAATGGAAGCTTGAAAACTCATTTGCAATTTTGTGCGATAAGCTCAAACAATACTTGGGATCTAGAATGACCCAGGCAAAGTTTTAGAAATCTAGAGACATCAAAAGAGACTTGAAACATGATTGTTCTCTTTAATATGAAAATCCCATTCCATCAACAAAGCAACTCTTCTATTATATTGAGAAATATTTTGAAACTTTGGTTGTAACTTAAAAGTTGTTTTGGATTCCATGAAGCCTCGATGTAACGAAAAGGAAGTGCACACTTTAACAATCGAAAACTATAATTTTCTGCGACATCTGACGATCAGAAAATATTCAATCATTTTTGTGACTCTAAATTGAGACAAAAATAACGAACTTTATTTGAATAAGGAACTTTAAACGACTCGAATTTGAAATCAAAGTCATACGGTTTTAATTTTTTTCTATATTCACTCACAAAACGTCCAATTTTAATCTCATAATATTTTTTCAGGCTGCGGGGATAGTGGTGGACATGATAAAGTCCAAAAAAATGGCAGGAAGAGCGATCCTTCTGGCAGGCCCGCCAGGAACAGGTAAAACGGCAATAGCCCTGGCGATAGCTCAAGAATTGGGTAACAAAGTGCCATTCTGTCCGATGGTTGGTTCGGAGGTGTACAGTTCGGAGATCAAAAAGACAGAGGTGTTGATGGAGAATTTCCGTAGAGCGATAGGTCTGCGAATACGTGAAACGAAGGAGATATACGAGGGTGAAGTGACGGAGTTGACGCCGTTGGAGACTGAGAATCCAGTGGGCGGTTACGGGAAGACAGTTTCTCATGTGGTGATAGGATTGAAGACGGCCAAGGGTACGAAGCAATTGAAGCTGGATCCTCTGGTGTATCAATCGTTGCAGAAGGAGAAAGTTGAAACCGGCGATGTGATTTACATCGAAGCGAACAGTGGGGCGGTGAAGAGACAGGGAAGAAGTGACAATTACGCTACAGAATTTGACTTGGAGGCTGAGGAGTACGTGCCTTTGCCGAAAGGTGATGTGCATAAAAAGAAAGAAGTTGTGCAGGACGTGACGTTGCACGATCTTGACATTGCCAATGCAAAACCCCAAGGAAATCAAGATATAATGTCGATGATGGGCCAATTAATGAAACCTCGAAAAACTGAGATAACAGACAAATTACGAAAAGAAATAAACAAAGTTGTCAATCAGTACATAGACCAGGGTATAGCTGAGCTCGTCCCTGGTGTTCTTTTCGTCGACGAAGTTCACATGCTCGATATTGAAACCTTCACCTATCTTCATCGTTCTCTCGAGAGTGCGATCGCCCCAATCGTTATATTCGCGACCAATCGCGGACATTGTGTTATCCGTGGCACAGAAGATATCGTCGCTCCTCATGGCATTCCTCTAGATCTTTTGGACAGATTATTAATAATCAGAACTCTGCCTTATTCAAAAAGCGAAATATCACAAATAGTTAATCTTCGAGCAGTCACAGAAGGCCTACAAATTGATGAAGAAGCTCTCGAAACACTCGCTGAACTCGGCACAAAAACCACCCTCAGATACGTCGTTCAACTCTTGACTCCTGCAGCTCTCACCGCCAAAGTCAACGGACGAACGAACATCAAGAAAGAAGACGTTGAAGAAGTCGGTGCTCTCTTCCTCGACGCCAAATCTTCTGCTAAAATTCTCACACAAAACAAAGATAAATTTATGAAGTGAGATGTTCCATTACCGTAGATTTTAGCACTCGAACGGCGTACGCAATCTCGGTAAATCCTGATTTTTCACCGGTTCGGCAAATTCCATTTGGATTCGTTCAAATTCAGTTCTATTAAATGGGTTTCATTCTAATCGATTGAGCCAAAACAATTAGAGTACTGATTTTTATTGTTTAGAATCGAACCAAAATAATAAAAATCGATTAATTAATATTAATATCAGTTTATATTAAAAAATTGATCGTTACTCATTAAAGACGTATTTACGAAATAATCGCAATTGCGACCACATGAACAGCTGTGTCTTTGCAGTCTCAAACTTTAATTGTGTGCTTATCATCGCGCGCTCTTTCTGTTTCCGATGTTTTCAAAGTTTACACCGTTCGAATACAACAGAATTTTCTATTTCTCTTAAGTTTTAATCCAATTTTGTTTACACGTTTAGACTGCAAGGTCGAAAATAAACAATCTGAATTTTCGTTGTATCTCGACGATGTAAGCTTCGATTTCATTCTTCTGTTCGTCTACCGCTATCCTTCCGGTGGCGACACTCAACGAAAAACAAAAACTTCCATCTCTCGTCATGATTTTAGAGCAGAGATTAATAATTCTTGCACGTTAATGAATTCATTGTTTTTCGTTTGGAAAAAAAAAAAATATATATAATCTGGGACGATGACTCAAGTACATTAGTCGTTTAATTCTCACCATGATGTTTGTTTACACAGTGACACAAATTAAAAATATATTTACATGTATTTTTTCATTTAAAAATCGATTTTCACTTATTTATTTGTTAATAATAGTACTTCTGTTACAAAAGTTGAATTCATAAAAAAAGTCAAATTACCCGAAAATTCTTCTTTCATCTTCTTCACCAAAAGCCTCGTTTTAAAAGCTCGAAACAAAATGTACAAATAAATTTATTAAGGCAAAAATATTTTCTCAGAATTTACTCTTTCCAATCTAGTTAAACATATTTTTAGACTTAGAGGTGTTCAAAAAATAGTAAAAAAAGGAACGAAACCGCTGATCCAGTGACAATATAACTATCGTTATCAATCTCATTAACGATTAGATGATTTATTCTCTTGTAGAATTTGAAAGTTCTGAAAAACTAACTTCACCTCGAGGTCAAAAAGATCTGCACTCATCCGTTCTGCTAATAAGATTTTCTTAATTTTCATATAGTTGGTATAGAATAACGAAATTCCATTGAATATTGATTCGAATAGGATTTGCTTGATTTTTTCGTATTTGATATTTTTTTTTAATTTTTGAAATTGATCCGCAATTCGGAATTACATGAATAAAAATGCAGAAAAAGAATTCAGTGATTTTATTCGAACTTGACTTTTGTGACTGCATATTCAGGGGATTTGGAAATTGACTGAGTGCAGTAAACATCGTGCAATCGAATAATCGTTTTGAGTAACGAAAACAGAAGTTAGCAAGCAAATAAATATTTGTTCAAACTATTGTTGTTCATCCGGGGTAAAGATTTGCACGTGGCTCGATAATCGTTGCAGGATAATATTGATATGCTAACAGCAATAAAAGAAAATAATTATAACGTCACAAATGTTGTCGAGAGTCTCGTGTCAGTCAGGGTCACGAGTTCAAACTTTAATCGTAATGTTGTGACATCATTTTCGAGATATCTTTCCACGTGAAGAATAAAATTCTCTCGACACTTTTCTCATCATTTGGGTTCGGACGTTCACCGAAATAGGGCACTTCGAATTAGCTTCAGAATTTTATAGATCAGTTTTTATGGTGAATTTGAGATATTTATTTGCCTTCGAAATCAGTAAGAACATTTGTGAATTCCCTAAACAAATAAACAAAACTGAATAATGTATTGCACTCCGAGAATATCGCAATGCGCGAAATTATTGCTGATGCGAAAAGGAGCTAATAATCACGTGCGGTTTTTGACTTTGAACAACTCGCGTAACTCCAAATTCGAAAATCTTTTTCCTGATCGTGAAGAATTTCAAAGTCGACATATTGGACCGAGGGATTATGAACAACAAGAAATGCTCGAATTCGTGGGTTTCAAGGTACGTTTTTTCCACACATTTACATTTTTTTTTCTCAATTATGTACCTTCAAAAACATTCCTCCTTTTTTTTTATAAAAAAAAGATACTGCAACATTCTTTGTCGAAGACTACAAAACTAATTTCATCTTTCATTGATATTCATTCGACATTATTTTATAAAGCAAACGTTCTTCATACTCATTTTTATATTCTAAACGAATTTTTTTCAATGATGTTTTATTTTTTGCAGTCCCTCGAAGAATTGACGAAGACAGCTGTACCCAGTAACATAAGGTTGGATAAAGAGCTTCAGATTGAAAAACCAGTCAGTGAGTATGATGAGGTCACAAAATTTCGAAAACGATTCTACAACTTCAGTGGACGAACGTGTTAAATCCGATGACTTTTTCATTAACTAAACGGCAAATATTCAGTAATAAATTCTTTGGAATTCGTTTCAAATGACAGTGACACGAACGTTCCAAAAACAGTGATGAAGAAATTCACGAGGACTGAATACTCCCGATCAAAAAAGGTTTATTTGAAAATTATATCGGGGTCATTGAACTACGAATTCACAAATAAAAAACAGCACCGAATGTTTCGAAAGAATAAATCCACGAGAAAAAGAATTCTGAAAAAGGAGAAAGAAGCGTAAATAAAAGTTAACGTTCAAACGAATCAATGAGAAATTGAATTATTTTGATCTGCCATAAGAATCGATCGATTTTTCAAATTTTCGTGAATGTTTAAACGAGAAAAAAATATTTAATTGACTTTTGTTTCAAAATAAAGACCGTCAAATTTTTTTTTTTTTTTTAACGAAGCATTCACGAGACGTTACGACCTCTGATAACCTTTCCATGTCTCCACCCCCGAGCTTGTTCATATAAATCATCACACACAAGTAAGATTCCGACGATAAAAAAAAACAAAGACTTATCGAAACTAAACGATTTCTCTCGTTCGATCGATCAATAATAAATTATGCAACCGTACGTCATCGAGACCTCCTGTGGTGTTTGCATTTCATTGAATGTATTGTGGAATAAAACAGTTCTCTTTAAGAGTAAATGATCCATAACCGATAATGTTGACTGTATCTCTCGAGGTCTAAGGTCAGACTCTTTTTTTTCTTCTTCTTAAATGTCCATTCACGTGATTTCTTGGGTCGCGCGATCTTTCAAGCACGTTTTTCTCATTTCCACCCTCTTTATATAATCGAGTTGATTGATCACTTTTTCAAGATAATTTCGTTGTACAGTGGTTTCGAGTGATGGCGAATTTTTTAATATGCTTCTGTGAGTCATTCGAACGAATGATTTTTCGACACGAATCTTTTTATATTCGTCGCTGAATTAACGATTCTGAATCGTTAGTTTAACAAATTTTCACAATTTTCTCAAAAGAGAGATTACGTTTGAAATTTTGAGAATGAGCTTTTTTTCATTTACAGCCGAGTACGAGTTGATAAAACGAATAACCGGGATGTCGGAAAAGAACGATGTTTGGAGAACTTATATAGGAATGGGATATTACAATTGTTGCGTTCCGCCCACGATAATGCGCAACATGTTCGAAAATCCTGGATGGTAAAAACTCATTTTCATTCAAGAAATTCATTTTTAAATAATAAATTAAAAAATTGCTTCAAAACGATACGAAAAAGATAAAAAATATCAGCAGCAAGAATAGTCAAAATATTTTCTCAAGAATAAAAGAAAAATCTTGAAAAACTGTTTAACGAATAATTTTATTTTTTGAATAAACTGCTGATAAAATGATTATTATATAACGTATTAGAAATCGTTAAAAACTTTTTTTTTTTTTCAGGACGACGCAATACACGCCTTACCAGCCTGAAATAGCTCAAGGAAGACTGGAGAGTTTGATTAATTATCAGACAATGATTTGCGACTTCACAGGTATGGAAGTAGCGAATGCCTCGCTTTTGGACGAAGGTACAGCAGCGGCTGAGGCACTCGCGCTCGCTTACAGGCAAAACAAACGAAAAAAACTTTTCGTATCAGACAAAGTACATCCTCAAACGATAAGCGTTATTGCGACACGAGCTTCGTCCCTTGGACTGATTCTCGAAGTCGGTGATGTCTTTGAGCTCGATACCAGCGCAAAAGACATTGCAGGAATCCTCATACAATATCCTGATACTACCGGAGCTATTTATGATTATGAGAAAATCGTGGAAAAAGCACACAAAGACAAAGTACGTTGTGTTCATATTCATTTTTTTTTCTTACTTTTCCTACATTCATTTTTCTGAGCTCTAAAGTTGCAGTTCATTTTTTTATGATATTCATTCATCTATTTTTTTTCAATATTCTCGGAGCTCTCGACCTGGGAGAGATAACTAAAGTCACATACCAATCACGTATCCATCGCTGTCATATTTGAAAAAAAATAATATTAATTCAACACTTCTGTTCAATTATAATCGAGCATCGATAAATTGTACAAATTGTTCTACAAATATTGTAATCAGGTTTCATGAATTAACGATTTATCGTAACAGATGTTTTTAGTAAAACTTCAAATGAATTGCTGTTTCAATTCGAAGCTCTGATTTTCAATATCATTCTTTATCTTTGTTGAAAAAGAAATTTTTCAATTTAAATTTACTGTTTGACTAACCGAGTGTGTAATATTTCAAAAGTGAAATAATAGAAAACAATTGTTAATAAATAACTGACCCAATCGTTTGTCTGGCTCTGCTTTAGACATTGGTTTGTGCTGCTGCTGATCTTCTGTCTTTGGCGATTTTACGACCACCCGGAGATTTTAACGTGGATATATGCATCGGTACGAGTCAACGTTTCGGCATTCCCCTGGGTTATGGAGGTCCACATGCGGGATTTTTTGCATGTCGAAAAAATCTTGTCAGATTGATGCCCGGCAGAATGATCGGATTGACTCGAGACGCAGATGGAAATGACGCTTTTCGGTTGGCTCTTCAAACTCGTGAACAGCACATAAGGAGGGACAAAGCGACGAGCAACATCTGCACTGCTCAAGCACTTTTGGCTAATATGTCTGCAATGTACGCCGTTTATCATGGACCACAAGGAATTCGTGAAATCGCTACGAGGGTTCACAATTTAACAGTAGTTTTGGCAAAAGGCCTTGAAAAATATGGTCACAAAATTCACCACGAACGCTTCTTCGACACGATCACAGTTTTCTCTAAAGAATCCCAAGATATTGTCAAACGAAGGGCCGAGCAAGCTAAAATCAATTTAAGGTGAGCTCGAGGAAACAAACGTTTACAATTTTTGAAGATTTTTTTTTGCCTGAAGCAAAGCATTCGCCTCGATTGACATTTCAATCGCACGAATGTGCACGTCGAAGGGCTTTGATGTTGGGGTGAAAGAGAAACAGAAATGAATATTTTTTGAAAAATACTTGACTCGCCTGACCCATTTTTTTCGCATCTGAATTGGTTTATTACGATTCTGAAAGAAATTTTTACGAATTAATTAAAAATCGTTGGAATAAAAAAAAAAGGTAAAATTCGCAAATGTATGAAATTCATGAGGAATATGATTTAACATTTTAGATACAATAGCGATGGTTCCATAGGAATTTCTCTGGACGAAACGACCGAACCAAAGGACGTGAATGATCTTCTCAAGATTTTTAATACGAAATTCACTGTCAAAGAGATTGTAGAATCTGGCTTGACAGAGGGTCAAGATCTTGAAGCTTCAAAGTTCAAACGCGTTACTCCTTACTTGGAACATCCGGTTTTCAACATGCATCATTCGGAAACAAGAATCGTTCGTTACATGAAAGCCCTCGAGAATAAAGATGTGTCTCTCGTTCATAGCATGATTCCGCTGGTAAATACAAATTTTGGTTACTGTTTTGAAAAAGAAATTGATTTTCGTAGAAAAATGTTTATAGCCCAAATTGCTTTTCAAATAAAATTGAATCAAATGAGAAAAAAAAATTTGCAAATGAAATTTCTGTCAAAAAAGGTTTGACTTGCATCAATCGTTATTGTTCAGGGTTCCTGTACGATGAAGTTGAATTCAACGAGTGAAATGATGCCCTGCAGTTTGCCAGGTTTCACGAATATTCATCCCTTCGCTCCGGTTGAACAAACACGCGGTTATCAAGAACTATTCAACGAATTGGAAAAAGATCTTTGCGCGATAACGGGCTACGATGGAATAAGTTTTCAGCCGAACAGTGGGGCTCAAGGAGAATACGCTGGATTAAGAGCGATTCAATGTTATCACGAGTCGAGTGGAAACGAAAATAGAAAAGTATGCTTAATACCGATTTCTGCTCACGGTACAAACCCAGCATCGGCTCAAATGGCAGGAATGCAAGTTGAGCCTATTTTTGTCAAGAAAGACGGTTCCGTCGATATGAGTCACCTGAAGGACACGATCGAGAAATATAAACAAGATTTGTCGTGTCTCATGATAACTTATCCATCGACTAACGGCGTTTTTGAAGAAACAATTGGTGACGTTTGCCAAATGGTACACCAAGCCGGTGGACAAGTTTATCTCGATGGTGCCAATATGAATGCTCAGGTTGGCCTCTGTCGACCTGGTGATTATGGCAGCGACGTCTCTCATCTCAATCTTCATAAAACTTTTTGTATTCCTCATGGTGGAGGAGGACCTGGAATGGGACCAATTGGCGTGTAAGTCAAAGCCATTTTTACGGAATTACTCAATTCTTTTTTCGTCATGGATCATTGCTCAAAGGAAAATCTTTCGAATGACTAAAACCTCAAGGATTTATAAAAAATTCATGTTTCAATTTGTCATTTACATTTATCTATTTCCCAGTGTGAAAAAATGATGAAAAATTTCGCATTATTGACGAAGATTAATAATCCGTGCGAACAATTATCAAAAGATTTTTTTTGGGATAGATAATTAAAGTCGATAAACAGATAGAAAAAAAAACTGGTTTGAAGAGTCAAAAAGATAATGCTGCAAATAAATTGTGTACTTATCAAGCTATCATTTCAGAGGTTGAAAAAAAATGATGTTATAAGAAAAAGTTTATATCGAATGTTCGTAATGTTTCAATAAAAATGTCGAAAACTCAAAAAAGTACAGAGCAGAATAATCGATAGTGACAAAAAAGTAGATTACTGGTAGAATTTCGAAAAATTAATTGAATGGCAAATTCGCTTTTATTGCAGAAAACGTCATTTGATCCCATTCCTCCCGGGGCATCCGGTAGTAGATTCGACAAATGGAAAAATAAAGGAAACTTCCGGTATAGGAGCCGTTTCCGCAGCGCCTTACGGTTCGTCGGCGATTTTACCGATTTCTTGGGCTTATATAAAAATGATGGGACCACGTGGCCTCCGAAAGGCCACTCAGGTTGCTATTCTCAATGCAAATTATATGAGCAAACGATTGGAAAAGTATTACAAGACGTTGTACAAAGGTGACACGGGTCTCGTCGCTCACGAATTCATACTCGATGTCAGAGATCTTAAGAAAACCGCGAATATCGAAGCTGTCGATATTGCAAAGAGACTCATGGATTACGGTTTCCATGCACCGACTATGAGCTGGCCTGTTGCCGGTACACTTATGGCAGAACCCACCGAATCGGAGGACAAAATCGAACTCGACAGATTTTGCGACGCACTCATATGTAAGATTTTCATTTTTCCTGTCTGTCTTTTAATTTTTTTCTTTTTCTTTTTTCTCTGTATAAAATAATTTTTTTTATAGATTTTGTACCGATATATTTCATAGATTCTTTCCTACGTTCATTTTAAATTTTCTGCCATCTCTGGCCGAGCTTTCGAGCTATTTCACGTTGGCCTGACATAAAATTTCAAAATAGCTTTTTGTTATTCGTAATAAAAATATTCAATTTTGTCAATGCGAGATATAAAAATTCTCACAAACGTGTCCAGAGCCCGATTAAAGTTTTTACCGTTGTATTAATGAAGAATTATTTGATTTTGGAATATTCGCAGCCATCAGAAAAGAAATCGAAGATATAGAAAACGGAAAAATGGATATGAATATCAATCCGTTAAAAATGGCACCACATACTCAACAACAAGTCATTCAGTCAGAATGGAACAGGCCATACTCGAGAGAACTCGCTGCATTTCCGGTTGTAAGTTTACCCTTCGCTTTATAACATTCTAAGAAAAAAACCATCTCTTAGAAAATAAGTTAGAGATTTGTTCTTCATTACGAATGAAGTATTCTTAATAATAATATAAAAAAAGGACAACAAATATGAAATCGATCCGTACAATTATCAGGAAATCTATACTGTTTCAGTCATTCAAAAGGACTCCGAAAATTTGGCCGAGCGTAGGAAGGATCGACGATATCTACGGCGATAAAAATCTCTTCTGTACGTGTCCGCCGATCTTACCCGAACAATGAACTTCATTTTCGTTATCATTTTCATCATCTTAAACATACAAACATCAAAAATGGTTGTTCCCTTTTATCTATGTACATATTTTTTTTTTTTCATATCCATGAATTTTTATACTCGAATACTGCTACTACGCAATTGTTAAAGTAGTCTTATTAAAATTAATTGAATTTAGTACAACGTCGATTATGAATCTGGTAAAAATCGCAGTCATAAAAAAAAAACGATTTTTTATCGTAATTTATTGTAACACTATGTATTTCATGTAATAAGTAAAAAAAATATTTAAAAATTCTTATGAGTGATGAAATTGTTAACCATTCAAGGTTTTTTTTCTCAGAAAATCGATCTTTCCTCAGTCGAAGGTTTTTCATGTTGAAAACATTACTGTTTATATTCATCGATTTTCCCATTTCGCCACCATTTTGCTTTTGCTTAAAGTTTTATAAACATTTCAGTGTATCAACAAGTTAGCCTGACACTGCGAAACTATTTTAAAGAATTGAAAAAAAAAAAAAAAAACAACTACTGATATCTCGAGCTTTTCTGGTTATGATGTTGAATGTGAATATAAAATAAGAAGCAATTATAAGTTTCAGAACTTTTTGTATGTAATATATATTTATTTCCATATCTATTCATTTCTGTACACGGATATTTTTTTCGGTACGAGATAAGCCAATAAAAGTCTGTATGAATTTCATTGAAATTCGTAGAACTTCACGCGAGTTGTCGAGTTTTTATGTGAAGCACAAAAAACATAAATTCCTATTTAAAAAGAAGTCGATTATGAATATTCTAAAGGCCTGGCATAATATAAGCTATATTGTCGAGAAGTTGAGCCAGTGTTTCGGGATTTGCACCGTTTGCCTCAGTTATTTGCTGTGTAAGACAAGTTAATGGTCCTAATGCGCAAAGCAACGAATCTAAAAGGACCGAAACACTTCCAGACACTGCGATTTGGCCTTCGTGCTCTTTTAAACGTTCTCCGATTATTGTTAAGCTTTCGCCCAAGAGCTTCAAGTGTGCAGCTACGTCGACGGGCTCGGTTCCCACGACTTTGTAAATTCCTGTTCCGATTACTGGTTCGTTTACCAAATCCTTGCCCACGCGACTTGAAGGAGGTGAGATTGGAACGTTTCCAACCATGGATGGTACGCCCAAGTGTATCGTTTTCTTCGTTATTGATGCTTTTGGCTCTTTTCCGTTTCCTATAATTTTTCGACATTTTTTAAATAACTTTTAAACAACTTTTATTTGTTTTTTATACTTGTTTGTATCAATTTCGATTAGCGATCAATTTGGAATTCACAATGATTTATTAAATACATTTCACGATCCTTGAACATTCAATTGACAAAATATTTTCAATGAACGTTCTTTGAATTTTTTTCCGGAAAAAGTGGCAAGTAACAAGTTAAATAGATATGTTGAACAAAATTAAACGGTGAACTTTATTTACATTTTTGATTTTGGCAAGTTTATCGAAAATTGTTTTAAATTGTTTAAATATAAATTTCAACTGTACCAATTTTGTTGATAAATTTTTTGCGTGACGCTGCAGATGGTGTCTTCCATATGGGCTCATCTTTCGATGTAGGTTGAACGTATGGCTTTGCTGCTAAACGTTTCGCTCGCCTGCGCCAATTGTATTTTTCCAAATTTGGCACTGTCGCCCATAGTTCTCCGAGTCGCTTCGATATCGCGGCAAAATCTAATTTAAAAAATTGCAAAATGGTATCAATATTCCTTCGATATAACGTAAAATTAATATTTCACTTAATTTTTTTATGTTTCTGTACCCCAATTTTGAAGTAGGTAAAATGTTTTTATTTCTGTTGAATATTGTTTACAACTAAAGATGAATCCAGTGATGAGCGATTTTTTCAAAATGATTTATCTTACCCATATATGGACACTGCTCTATCAATTCTTGTCTGATTTGTTTGGCCCAAAGCATGTAAGCGGTAAATCTCGTTTTCTAAAAGAAGAAATATCATTTCAACACTTGACATTGATTCGAATTTTCTAATGTGTGAAAACAAAATTAAACAGAAATACTCACTCCTTTGTCTTTACGTTGAGCCTTCATGCGCCCGATAATTTTTCCATCCTTGATAATGAGTTTTTTTTTACATTTTTCAAGCATGTATAAACTATTAGCTTGCGACGGAGTTTCTTGTTCAGGAGGTTCGAGTTTTCGGAAGCCAGTTTCTTTTTCATCTATCATCAGAGGATCGACCTCATCTTCGCTTGCCGACTCTGAGCTAAATCTTTCATCCTCATTCAGTCCGGCTTGTTCGTCGGAATCAGATTCTGAGAATTGAGCTTCCGTGTCAGAGATGTTGGGTGCTGGTTCGATTTTAATTTTCGCAGGCTGAGAACCAGAATTCTTTCGATTTCTTGATCCATGGCCTGGTGCATGTGTCGGAGTCAACACTGCTGGTTGAGGTGGTGGCGTGTCAAAACGATCTATCAAGTGCTGTGCTTGCAACTGCCTCTGTCGTTTGTGCTTGTCTGCCAAATCGTCTGGCGACTCAAAGTCCATAAGCTTGGAAGATTTTTTCCTCACTCTTCCACTGCGTGATATCCCCGTTACCTCTAAATCTAAAAGATAAAGAGGACTGCATCTTGCCAACGAAATTGCAGAGCCCAAAATATTTGGCTCATTGCTAACTACTCTCAATATCAAAAGTATCAATGCGGATGCAAACTTTTACCAAAATATCAAACAAATGGATTCTTGTGGTTTTTTTCAATTCCCAAACTTGATAATTAACGAGGGGCTTGAAGTTCTGTGTTCTCACTTGCTCAATCACAATTCAAATTTCTCGATAACAGAATCCACAGATCGTTACACTATTCAACATCAATACTTTCATTTTTTGGAACGTTTTAATAGATTGCTTTAAATTTATCTTTTTCAATTATATTCTTGTCTATTTTTTCATTTTCTCATAATCCTAAATGAACAAAGCTTCACAAATTTGTTTCATCTCTAAAAATTTATGTATTTTCTTCTATACTTTACAACATTTAAAGTTTTGTCAAATTTATTTTGTTGAAAATGAATAGATTAGTACAAAATTTGCAGGAATTGCTTTCAGTATTTAAGAAGTGAGTCTCTACGGATTGCCTCAACTTGGGTTTTTGAATTTTGTTTTCAATAAGCAATGGAAACTCAAAATTTTAGACCCTTTTTATGTTCTGTGCCTAAACCGTGAGGCACCCATTCAAATAAAAGTTTTCTGTATTATTTTAAATCCATTTTTCTTTATCTCTCCATTTGAAAGGGTTCTTCATAAAAAATACTTATCACTTTAAGGTTTTTTGTTTCCAACATTTTACAGAAGTATATTTCAATTAAAAACATTTCATATTCATCAGACAAATTCAGTTTACTACTATGTGATTGTGTGCCAAATTATAAAAGGATTTGTTGATCTAAATAAAAAATATAACCTATGAAAAATTTTGCAGTTTCACATGCTTTTCTTATTATGAAGGAGAAAAGAATTTTTTTACATTCACATAGAAAGGTATTTATTCAAAGATTCAGGGTCTAAATGAGAATATTATTTCTTTAATGAAGAACCAATCTATTTTCAAACAATGAGAAAAAAATGTCTGATACTGAACTATGAATTAAAAAAAAACAATTTCAAATTTTTCATGAAAATGCTAACTCTTTGAATATCTTGGTTTGAAAAAGTAAGAAGAAAATTGATGAATTGTGATCCTAGAAAAAATACTGAAAAAATGCAGTACGAGTGCAGAGATCTTTGTTAAATAAAAAAATAAATCTCGAAAATGCATTTCATATAGCTCAAAACTCTGAGGCCAATGCTAAATTATATTTCAATTCCAAGAGCAATAAAGAACAAATACAACTCAAGAAAAAACATACAAAAAAAATGATTTTGGCATCAACTACAGAGATAGAAATTCGTGCAGTCTGCATTAAGAATATTGTGGTGTGCAGTCACCGTGCCGTCACTGCCGCAAACTGGATATCAGAGTAAATGATTATCGAAATTATACTGTTGCAAACATTGAAATGAATTTAAAAGGAAAAAAAAAAAACATCGAGAATAAAAGTACGAAAAGCTGTAATAAAAATTCGTCAACGTGCCTATACGAAATTACTACAGAAAACTAAGCAAACAGTCATGCTTCGAAGATTTCGAAAAAAAACTACGCACAGTGGCGAAGCACGAAGTTTTTAGTTTTATTGGCAAGAAAATTCAAAACTTATGAATTTTAAGTGAATCACAAATTAATTTATGATTAATCTTTGTTCGGCAAATGGCTATTTCATATGAAAGTGTTTACATTCAACGGGAGGAGACGAGGCGTCGCTAAAGGTTATGTCAAAGTTCCGAAAAACGTCGTAATTTTGCGTGGCGCTAGTGTCCGCGAGTGACGCCGTGCATTTTGATGAAAAAAACTTATTTATCGGAATCTTGGAGAAATTCATGCATAAAAGAAGTTAACTAATAAAATTTAACAATCAACAGAGTCTATCTAACCACGAAAAAAACAATCGTGCGTTAACTGGCAACTTTTCTCACCGTCTGTTTTCGGACGTTGCGGTGATGTGAACAAGTCCATTGCGCCGCTCAGCTGCTCGGGAAGCTTCTTGCGCCGAGGTGACTTCTCGGTTTTCGCGGGCTTACAAATCTCAGCCTGCATCACTATTTTTTAGTCTACTATATTTATCAAATCCACTGTAGAACGATTATGAGATTTCATAATTATAATTCCACCACTTTACGTAATTATTCGACTATTGTTTATGCGATGTTTTTAATAACAACTACCAGTGACAATAGAGAGCAAACCACTAGCGCGCATGGCGGACTAAATTGGCGGTCAAGCGCGGCAGATTTGAACGTGATTTCCCGCGCATTCACTTTCATAACCGTAATTTTATTTTCAGTTCTCGCCCTAATTATAAAGTATTGATTATTATTATTTTTTTTTTTATTCTTGTCCACGAACAAAAATATATTTGATAAATAATAAATGAATAATGAAAAATAAAATCATCTGTGCACTAAATTAATATCGATAATAGTCAGTTTATCTATTTTCATTTTATTAAATTCGTTATGCTTTCTCGAAACTTTGCTGTATCCGTTTCAAAGCCAAAATATAAAAATTGGAGTGACACTTAGAGGTTATTATTGGTTTTACATGCAATCGAATTTTAAATTCAACGTACAATGCCGTGGAGAAAAATTCCAACAGTGTATCGCGTTCAAAATCGAAAAATAATGTTGCAATTTTTTTGGTTTCGTTCTCGAGGGATAACTTTACTAAAATAGTAGCTGAGAAAATGTACTGGGCAGGTATGTGAAACTAACGATTTTAGGTTATAAATTACTTGAAAATTCTTCTGAAAATAGCCTTCAAATTCAATGCTGGTAAAGTGATTCTCATATTGCTTTGAGCAATGAATTTTCAGCAATATTTCACTCGATTCGTTCACATAGCAAAACTTCAATTGGCCAGTATATTAGGGATTGAAAGATCTTCTTAAGCTATGCTACCATCAATCTACATTTTCATGATTATTTATATTCCTGAAATGTGCCCCATTTTTTCATACCGCAACGAAAAAATATGAAATCTAAAAAAAATTGGAGTGAACTTCTAAGAATTTTCGAGGACGACTTAGAAATATAAAATAGTTTACTTTGATAAATACCGGATCCTTAAATTTTTCACCACTCACAAATAATGACAGAAGAAATGAAAAAGCTGATAATTAGCAAAAAACGAGGGATAAGAATGTGTATTTTCTTACAAATCATGAGTCCAAAGAATTTGTGTTTCTATACAAATTAGTTTATACATCATCTTCCTGTTGCCATCCGTCTTCATCGGAGATAAATCTTCTTTTATGTGTTGTATTCATGTAAGGTCGAAGAGCCCATTCTGTATCAGCAGCAGCGGCAGTATCGAGAGTTCCCAATTTTATTTCATATAATTTCAATTGAAATCTGGGACCTACTTCGGTCATTTCAATGTCGCGTCCATTGACTCTTTTGTAAGTATGATGTCTGAAGGAGACGTAATCATCATGATTGGCAAAAGTGATGACCCTTTTGCTGTCTTCTTTGGGGACAGGGAAAAGATATTTGAGAATGCTCATAACTCTGTTGCCCAATTTGGTTTTGAAATTGTGGAAAACAAGATGCGGAAATTGTTCTGACATTGTGCCAATGTCAGGAATGTCGTGCCTCATGATGACGTCTGTCATTGTGAAATAAGCAGTCGGTCCATACGGCAAATGACAAATAATAAGGGAATCTGGTACGCCTCGGTGTTCATGAACAATTATGAAATCGGTAACATCATTGGCACGGCATGCATGAATCAGTTGTTTCATTTCGTAATTACCACGATTCATACGCTGTGAATTTGGAAATACAAGACGTAATTCTTTAACGAACATTTTTAGCCTCGAGGAAGGATCTCTCGAAGTGGTTATGACGATTTTTGGATCTTCAACTCCTGCCCAACGGTACTCGTCGTCCTCGTTCGAACCCGTTGTCCCACCCATTTCCGTTCCCATCGCCACTGCCATTTGTGGTCCTGCATCTTCCCACTCGATTTTTTTCTGCAAATGCAAAGCTGTTTTTCGCAAATCCGGATGAATCGGTGTGTTCTCTTCCAAACTACGTTTCAAACGCTCCTTCTTGTCTTGAATAGTCTTCAATTTATCTTGGATCGATTTTCTGTATAGATATTCTCGTCGCAGCCGTGCTTGTCTCCGTAACATCGTGAATTATTCTTTTTTTTCCTCAATAATTCTCACAAAAATGTCCTTTGTTAAATTGTTTTTTATTGCTAACTTTTTGTTATTACAGCGTCGCGACTAACCAGCGAGGAACTGCTTGTCAATATTTTTTGTTTTTTTGAGGGTTATGGTCGCACGTCGTACGACACGTGCGAATGCGGTTGCAGCTTTTAGTATTTTACGATGGATGGCGATGCACTACTGTTCCAAAAAACGTGATTCCTAGTACATCGATAATGAGTTTTTATTTCAAGTGTGTATGTTTTTTTTTCTAGATAATATCAATATTGTTTTTCTTCTCCAAACAATTTCGTTGTTTTACTTTCTGAAATTATGTACTCTTATTTTTGCTTATTTACCAGCGGTCGATAATAAGATCTGATGAACAATTTGACGTTCAGAAAAATAAAATACATTGTGAAAGCATATAAATTTCTAAGCATCGATTATTTAAAAAAATATTTTTTACCTTGAATCTTTCTGAAAATTTTTTCTCCATGCTCGGTAAGTAAACATTTGGAGCCGAGAATTCCGTTACGGTTACAAACTTTGGATGCTAGGTGGCACTAGAGTTGAGTTACCGCAGTCTCAAGAAATGTTCGGCTAGACAGGATCATTTTTTCGAAGGCCTTCCTACTTTGTACTCTTTTTTTCAATAATAAAAAAACGTTTCAAGAAATCCTTAGCAATTGTATGGTTGCATGGGATAATTATCTCGAAGCCCTATTTGTTAAACTTTTTTGCAATAATACAAACCCAAAATCTCAAGACGTGTACGAATAGGAACTAGAAAAAAGAAATTGATAAAATTTGTTTCAAGATTTTCGCAGTCACTAAATCGCAAGTCACTAAAAACATTAGTAGTTCATCTGGTACCGAGCAAGTCAAAACAAAAAACTGTCACGACTAGTGTAGTCGGCTCAGTATGTTGAGTGTGTTTAACCTCCTTAGCAGCGATATATTGAAAAAATATCCAATTCGAATTGTTTCATACTCGTAAAAAATCAACTCAAAAAATGTAAGATTTGACGAAAAAAAAAAAAAAAAAAACATGGATGAATGTCAAGAATAATAAACACGGAGAAACTAGTGAGAGGCGCCTCGTAATTCATTTCTTGGTGAAGGGGCACGAGCAGACTTGCTTGGACAAGCTCAATTAGAGTTGGAAGAAAAAAAGGTCGGCAAAAGGGTTGGCTCGAGACAACGAAGCCAGTGCCTCGACACAAACTTCCTCGTACGACGTGAGTGGTCCTTGGGGTTAGCGGTGTTACTATGAAACACTGTGAATGTCACAGCCCGTTAAAGATGAGCAATATCTCTCTGTTTCTCATTCTTCAAACTTTCGGCGAGCATACGAGTCCTTCGGTATCATAAAAACATTTTGTTATATAAATTAGTGCATCTAGAAGATACATGGAAGGAATACTAAATACTCAAAAAAAATGATTCATAAGGAAACCCAATTGAATTATGTCGTCTTAGAAAAATCGATAAGAGACGTTCATATATAATCGAAAGAAATTAAATTTTCAAAAGAATTTGTTCTCGTTTTCAAGAACGTTTGTTTGGAAGCCGCGAAACAGTCTAAAAAAAAAAAAAAATTCTCCGAATTGGAGTACTTTAACAAAAGCAGATAAGTATACCAAAAGAGCTTATTTTGTTTACATTGCAGTAGCACGCGAGAGCAAATCAACGAAAATAATGCCAACGAGCGTTCAAAGGGACAATAACGTCTCTTTTCGCTCGTTTAATTTTCATTTAAACATACATGTATTTCTCATTTCTTCGTCGCGTCCTATGTTGAAGGCTCGCCAGAAGCAGAGAGGAAGAGGAGGCTTCTAACGGCCGTTAAAAGAAAGCGGGGAGTCCCCCCAAAGCGGACGGTTCTAAGGCGCCACCCAACAACTGATTTCTGCTTACCGATTACCACCTATACAAAGCGGCCTTCATCTTGAACGTTCTTGCGCATACGTTTGGCACAACTGCTGCTTTAGTGCATGCATACATATGAGGCATTTCACGCTACTTTGACATTCAAAAACTCTGACCGCTTTCGATTCTTGCTAATATTTTATGTGCTTTTCGATACAAAGAATAAGTGGAGATGTATCTTTTAATTTAATCATTTTTTTTTTTTCGTTTTTCACATCAATCAAGGTATTTCTTTCATGAACCCAAACACTTTACAAAGAACTGATTTTTATTTATAATCGAGTGAAAGTGCATGAGAATAGACTGGAAAAATTTCAAAAAGACGAAAAAAAGAAGTTTTTTTTACAGCAGGTACGCCTTTTTTTTCCTGAAAGTATTTTCGTTACAGAATTCAAAGTTTCTGAATTTACCGTCTGAATTTTGGAAGGCCAAGTCGAATGTTAAAACTGTAGAAAATGTGGAAACAGCTAAATCGATAAAACCAAAAATACGTGATTCCTGAAAAATTCTCACTAATTCCAAAAGTGTTTAGGATTTTGGAATGTAAAAATGGCCTGAAATGCCTCGTATATATGCGAAAACAGTCTACGATTTATATGGATATAGAAAAGGGTATTTTGTATGAGACGCTTGATTGTCTGAGCCTCACAGCAGTCAATCGTCACTAATGCAACCGCGATGACTTTTCGTCTTTGATTTGTTTGTTTTATTATACCTTCCGATAGTTATTATCATTATGGGATCACAAAGTTCACCATTTTATGATTATTTTGTTCATTTGTATTGTACTATTGATTATATTTTATGGTAGAATTATTCGACGTTTTTTTATTTCCAGTTCGAAATTGTTTATGATCAGAATCACTGAAAAATCACTGTAAAACAAACATCTCATTGAGAATAGATAATAAAAAATGAGAAAAAACAACATAGAATTATTGAAATTGTAACGTAACGTGAATCATTCATGAAAGTATCGAATTCATCGTCATTATCTCCAGGAGAAATGCACATGAAAAAGTAAAATAAACCGGTCGAGCTGAGAACCATGTTTTTTTTTTTTTTCCAGTAGGTTACTGATTAGTGTTGTCACAATGATTATTTGTACGATTTTCGTTGGTAAGGGCTTATTATAGTATTTTATCGATGTTGTCACGTGGAGTGTCTTTGTTGTTCGTTTATTATAGAAATACGGATATCACATTTTCCATAGAAATGCCAAGTTCAGAGATCGCGAAAATTTTCAATTGCTAGAACGAACAAAAACGGCTAAAAACCGCGAACGCCCTCACATAAATGAGATCTTTGTACTGCGTGTAGCCACAGCATTGATTTTTTTTTCTCGTTCCAGAGAGAAAAGGAAATAAGAAATAATTGCCAGCACTACATTTCTCAAACAATAAAAATTTATGCAAAATACCAATTATACATTTGTAAAGTCAATCGGGTTAGAGCACGGTCCTCGCGGTATGTAAGTCACGGCAGTCATGTCTTTGTTTGCTTTTTTTTTCTTTTATTGCGAAAATGTACTCGTCTTAATTCGCTACCGCGATTCTTTAATATTCCTCAAATATTGTTCAATTTTATCGATCATTTTTACCGTTCATTTAGAAATTTCGTTTGGTGTATAAACTGCCAAATAAATAGCTCGATTCCCATTTATCTAGAGCATACTGGATAAATTGATTTATGGATTGATTACAATAGGTTTTCGAAATATTCGCCAGTTTCATTTATTTTTTGGCGTATCTTAAAATCGGGTTCATTCGAAGTATTATGAAATGGGAGAAGAGAGAGAGAGAGAAAAAAAATTTTGGTGCACTTCAACGATTCTTTGTTTGCTCTAAACATTTGACTATCAAATTATTCACGCCACCTGGATACGATTAAACGTGGGGGAAAAAAAAATTCTTCATGAAAAAATGCAGTGATCTTGAACAAGCAACGGAAACGAGGATTTCTGTGAGAAGGATTAACTCTCCTCGTACTTATGAGGATTAATTTGATTGATGCACGTTTATTCATCGTTGGATCGTCGCACGCCCCGTCGCAGCTCGAGAACGGCGTCATATGCTTTACACGATCGCTAGAAATAGTGATCGTTATCATGAAACGGTATTATGTTTTAGTCACTGAATTTTGGCCTATAAGATTCAGAGCTAATTCTTCCATGAACAAGAATCAATAATGAAGGAATAACCAAAAGTAGAATTGTCATTTGTTCCAATTGATTTCTTATAATCCTAAATTTATATCGAAATTAATTTACTGATTAGATAATAAATATAAAAGAAAAAAATCTGCTTCCTGTTTTTTTCTGACAGTCACTGTTAAAATTGAAAAAAGTTATTCCTATCATCGCTATGAACTCATATAAATGGTCTTATCGGACGATAAGGAATCATTGCTATTATCTCGAGTGCATCGAAATGAAAAATATGATATAAAACGTGCATAAAAAGTATAAAAAGACATTTAGCGTACGAGCGCTGCGCCCAATTGTGGCATTTTTCAAAATCATTTTCGAAAGCTTTACTCCGATTGTATTTTTTTATTCAACAATTTCTATTCATTATTTTTATAATTATGGCAAGCTGCGAAAGTTCCTCGAAGATTGTTCGGGACGAAAGTGAACCTGGATTTTTTGAGGAGTACGAAATTGATGGAAAAAAATGGACGCTTCCATGTACATGGAAAGAACAGGGAGAAGGTTTGCGTAATTTTGAAGCGAAACCGGATGACGTTTGGGTCATCACCCAGCCAAGATCAGGCAAGATAATAATCGAAATCAATTTATCTAATGGAAAAGATTTTGAAAAATTGCTCATTCGATAAAATATCATTTGATACATCGTTTTTCGCACTTTTACTTTAAACTTTACTGTGCACGATGTTTTATATGGTTTCACCATTGAATAAGTTGATCTTTTTTCAAAATTTCTATCTAAAAACACACCTTCAATGCGAATGTGTTCTTTTTTTATATACACGCATAATCGAACACTTTTCGAGGCGTACCAGAATAGCTAACAGAACCAATTACAGGTACAACTCTGACTCAAGAACTCGTTTGGTTACTCGCCAACAACATGGACTTTGAGAATGCAAAGAAATTTCATTTGTTACATAGATCACCAGAGTTGCCGTAAGTTCAAGTTCAAAACCAATTCATTTTCTGATGAATAATGAGAAACCTGAATTTCGTTTCGATTCAAATAACAGCACGATTTACTTGATTAATGTTTTTTTTTTTTTATTTTTATTTGTCTTCCAAAGCGCGAATGAATGAAAATTCAATGAAATGAATGAATCTTTGTTAGAGTACATCTAGTCGGCTCCAAATTTGATAAAAATGATATCAAAATGGAAGATTGATGTTTTCAGTACCAGTTTATTTCCAATATTGTGGAAAGAATGTGAGCTGTTACGTCCCAGTCGAGAGAATCCAAAAGTTTGGGAATCTGTTCCAGTCGACACGAATAAGAGTTCTTACGAGGTTTACGCAGACGCAATGTCCCCAAGAATAATCAAGACTCATCTTTCATTGTCAGTGCATAAAAATATATTAGATTCAGGCTGCAAAGTAAGTGAAAAAAGATTCGTTCATAATTCCCTCGAGACATTGTTATAAAATCAATTTGTTTCATTGATTCTAGATCGTTTACGTGGCGCGAAATCCTAAAGACAATTTGGTCTCCAAGGCACGCTTTGCTGCTGGTGGACACAAACCCTTCTATAAGCACGGAATGAAAAAATTTATGGAAGAATACCTCGAAACTGATGGTAATTATAACAGAATAAACGATACATTAAACAAGTCTTTTCGATAAACTTCTTGATCCATTAAATGTTAAAAAACATTTTTAGACGGAAGTGCTATCGAAATAAATGGCTAATATTCATTTAATTTTTTTTTTCATGATTGGAAAATATAAATACAATTTGGATGATGTTGAAAAAAAAAACCGTTGTATTTTTTGGGAAACTAATCAGACATTCCATTTTGAAATTATCGCATCAAAGCTTAAAAAAAATATAAATATGGTATTTGAATGAAATAAAAATTATGAATCAGAAGTATGAAGGTTCAAAATCAAAGGCACGAGTATATTTTTTTACGTTTCAGGCAGTGCTTATGGTCCATATTGGCCGCACCTTAAAGAAGCCTGGGACCTCCGTGACCATCCAAACGTGCTATTTCTTTTTTATGAAGAAATGAGAAGCGTGAGTTTTTACTTATCTCAATGAAGCTTTTAGCCGTAAACGAAAATCAAAGGTTTCTTCATAATTTTTTAATCGTATATTTCAGGATTTACCAGGGTCGATAAGGAAAGTCGCTAAGTTTTTAGGCAAGAATTACAGTGACGAGGAATTTGCGAAGCTCGAAACACACTTGAACATTGATAATTTCCGGAAAAATCCAATGGTTAATGAATTACCAGGCTATGAAAATGTACCGGCCTTTATCGGTGCAGGCCGAGTGGGTGGATGGCAAGAAATAATGACACCAGAATTCGAAACTAAAATCGATCGATGGATCGAAGATAACGTCAAACGCACTGGTATTGTATTTCCGGACTTGAAAAAAATGATACCGAAAATAGAAGAGAATTCTTCGCCTAAAAGAAAAAATGTGAATAAATAAAAAATGAATTTCATTAATGAAATTGGACTGTCGAAGAAAAAATGTTGAATATTGTATTGGAAAATTTTTTTCCCTTTCACGGTGAACGAGGAACAAAAAAGATTATTTAACGACGATCTCCAACTTCCAGGAATCTTTGAGAGAATCTTTTGAATTCATCCTCAATCGAGGATAAAAGTCTGTGTATCCCTTATTTCGAAGAGAAGCGTTTTACTATCGAGTCAAAGTCCCCAGAGTCCCGACGGAACCTAAACGAAGAGGAAATTCGAATAATCCAATAGGGCACATAAAGGGTGTCACAAAAGTTGTTTGAAATTACTGGCGAGTATTAAGGTTATTTCGTAAATCTGAAGCAAAAAATTATTAGTTCATATTTGCAAACGAAGTGTCGTTGCAAAAATAGTAATTAATCGGTAACAGGAAAACGGATAAAGGCAAGACGAATTCTGTGACTCTGCTGGTGGCACATCGGATTGGCCGTTACTAATAATTTACCTCAAAGACGCCGAATCCGATCGAAAAATTGGTTAAAACCTTTTCACTCCTAAATTTTTGCAAAACTTATGAATTCTCTAAATCTGAGCAGCACCGTTTGACCCACCTTCTATATCTGATTATTTTACCCTTGGGGTCATTTTCTCTAGAGTACATTTTGGCAAGGTTCATCGCGGATTTCCCCTGTCTTTTAGACTGGATATGTGTATATATGTATGTCCGGTTCGTGTTAAGGGTTTATGTGAAACGCACCGAGTGTATACATTGGTATAGAGCATTTTAGTACGGATTACGTGGTTTATGGTCCAGTCGCTCTTTCCTCTGACGATTTATCTTACTCTCCTTCGGTCTCCACTCCCTTTTATCTTTCCATCTCTATTTTTATCTCTCCTGCTCGGTGATGCTTGTACCACAGAAGCTTCGTCCTTTTTTTTTTTCATCTCTTCTCTGTATACGCGTTTACCTTCCCCAGTATGTCGTATAATAATGCTCTATATATACGATTACTATTTTTTTTGCCTTGAAACATCTCATAGAACCATGATACGCCATGGTTTTCGTGCGAGTTTTACGACCGCCTCGAAAAACCTCTCCTATTCTTCTGGATCAGTTTCGACGCCGCCATCTTCCCCCGGGTTCTTTAGGTCCCACTATGTACTGTCAGTTTCCACTGTTTCCCGTTCGAAATCACCCAACATTTTTCACGAAGAAAATTGGTCATTTTTTTGTCTTTATCTTTTTGAGTGATCCGAAAAATAATAAAAAAAAAAATCGGCAGCTTTTTTGTTGATTCTTTTCGAAGGTTCGAAACAAAAGGCAAATTTTGTGAGAGGAAGTATAAAAAATTATCTCGATAGCAGAGATCGCGAATCTGAGGGATGATAGTAAAAAAATTATCCTTATTTTCACTGTTTTATTATTTGTGTCGTATTATTCTTATCTTTTCTTTGTAATATACATTAAAATTCGCAGTTCACAAATTGCAGATGACTTTTATGGTGATTCTCAGGTGTATTCCCGTATCTCTTTCTTTGTTCATTTCTCGCCGTGTCTATCGTTAAGGGCTTGTTCCTCCTTGATCCTCTTGAATCTTTTTTGTCTTCTCACTTTTTCTCTCTTCGTCTCTTACTCCCTTGCTCTCCATGTATTACTTGCTTAGCTCCCTTTTTCGTTATCTTGCTTCGTCCTTCTATCGCTCAAACTCTCAGCAAAAGATATAAAAATTTAATTCCTCGAGGAGCAGAATGACGTGCCAGCAGGACGCCGCAGGCTCCTTTACACTGCTTCGATCTTGCTTCTTTCTTCTTCTTCTTCTTCTTCATCCTTCTTTTAAATCCTCCTGGCAACCCTCGCGAAGCTCTTTTATTCTCCTCTGCAATCTCCCTCTCTCTCTCTCTCTCTCTCTTCTATATTCTTCGTGCTCGACTCCACCACCTTTTTATTTCCTCCCCTATCTTGTGTCCGGTCGACCCTCCTCGTTCTTTGGTGCGAAATCTCAGCTTCTCTCCCTCTTCTACTTTTCAAATCCCTCATGGCCTCCTCGCTCTTTCCTCCTTCGTTGCCACACGCTCCTCCTCCATCGCGGGAGCCTCTGTGCGAGCCGCTCTTACCGAGCACACCAAACTCTTGGGATACTTTCTCTCCTTCTCTCTCTCTCTCTCTCTCTTCCACACATACACTTCATCTCACTGGAAGATCCTCTCAGCTTCTTCCCCCCTAGGGACCCGGAGACGAAGAGTCTCACGCGAATCGTTCGATATCTTACCAGTGAAGCTGTGCTCATACAGAAAACTTGGCGACTTTTATAGCCGTGTATTTACAAGCGATTGCGAAAAATATTCCATACACTGTATTGTTATTTTGTCCTCCGAAACACCAATTTTTATGAGTCACCGTATTTCGATAAACATATCGAGAAAAATTTTGTCTTGGTATGGCCTCTCAGTATACGCATCAGTTTTGTTCACTTCGGTTCACTGACCGTTCAGGGAACAGCATATTTCTGGCTGCGATGTACATCGTGGTTTAGTGATGCTACCGTTAGGAGCGCTTCTATGTCTCTCTGTTTATGGTTCGACTGACGTTTCCTATGATACACTTAGAAACCCAAGGATTCAATGCACATTGGTACCGCTTAGCTTTTGCTTATTAAGGAAATAGAAACTGGCTTTCAGAATATTTTCTACTTTCGATGTTTCAGTTCTTTTGAATTGAAATATACTTATGAACCTCCAATAAAACTTTGGAGGAAAAAGTTGGAGTCTTAAACTAAAGTGATAAAACAACGACTTCATTTGAAATACAATAAAAATTTTAATCCTCGAATGGATGAGTGCGTAGGTTTTTGAGTAATATTCAAGTCTACTGCTTTTAGAATATCTTTTAGCAAGAGAGATAGGGATCGCGATCACGTTCATTCACAAGTTGGCGTTGGCTCATTAGGGAGGCAATGACTGTTGATGAAATTTACAGTACGAGTTCGTTCGCCTGTCGTCGTTTTTCTTGAGCGAGTCTTTAAAAAGAGTGTATTGAAGAGGGTAGTTGGTAGGAACATGAATACACGCGGGTTGTGGTTGCAAGTATAGAGATAGAAAGAATGAGGGAGACATACAGGAAGAGGAAGAGAGAGTAGAAGAGAGACTTTGCTTCGTCCGTTGGTCGTGAAGGAGGCGCGCGAGTTCGCCGACGGCCCAGCAGCAGCAGCAGTTCTCCTTTGTTCGTAACCCTATCGATTTGTGTAATCTGTTCTTGGCCCCGGGTTTCCCCTCGACCAGTGACGTCACTGGGCCATACATCAAACCGTTATCAGTTCGCAGAGCTCCCTCTCTCTGCGCTTCCCCACTCTTCAAAGAGGGTGAAGAGAAGAAGCGAAGGAAGAAGAAGAAAGAATAAGGGACCTGCAACGGAGAAGGACGAAGGACCAGTAGAAAGAGAGGCTAGTATAGAACTTTGAAGAGAAAAAAGAAGAGAGCTTTTGCCCTGCTTCAAGGGAAAAAAGAAGGAGTCTAACAGAATGAGAGAGGCGGAAAATGAAGCAAGTCGCATGGGAGAGATCACGAGATAGACGGAGACAGAAGCGAAATGTTGAGGGAAGACGGTTTTCTTTAACCTCAGCGTAAATTGGATTGTACGAGAGATTTTGATTTATACCAGTTCCGTGTGGTTTAAATATGTGTGTATAGATATATAAAAAAAGACAGATGGAGAGACAAGTAATATTAACGAGCTTTCAGGCAAGTATAAAGGAGATGGAGAAAAAATCGAACTCATTGGAATCTGGCATTCTTATCAGACAAATATCCATCAAATTAGAATAAAATTGATATTTCACAGGGTAGATATTGGACAAAATGCTTCATTGAGACGCAGAAATTGTCTTTCAAGTCTAACCTTCATGTCAGCCCAATGTCGTTCATAAAATGATTAGTCCCATTTCGATTATGGGATTACGAGTAGTAATTGTCGATCTAGCATTGATTCATTTCGTAGACCAAGTGAGCCAAAAAAAATGTTATTCGCAGGCGGAAACGGGCATTCGTCCCGTTTCTTCACTTTTCGGACTTTCCGGGCATCTTTAACATCGAAGATAGACTGCTAGGAATCGCTGTTAGATTTATAGTGCACACACAGTCGAATTACTAAGTAATCTTCCACGCATGTATACATCAGACTCAAATGTATTTTACCAATACTGGCATGTTCTTAGATACATAGCTTCGGGGTGTGCTAGGACAAGATGGAGGCTGCTCCGCTTTGGTGAAACACGGAGACGAGAGTCAAGAGCATTCTCCAAGAGAGGTAGAAAAGGAAGAGAGCGTCTTCCATACTAAAATCTCGAGAAAATACGTATCATCGCATACACATAACCCTTTCAGCTACGAGGAGGATGAGGAAGGGAAGAAAAGAATGAGAGAGACGGAGGGATCTGGAACTTGCGGGCCCATCTCTAAGCTGTGAAAGATCCTACGAAGAGTCAGAGGGAGAGAGAGTGAGAGAGAAAGCAAGAGGTTTCCCAGAGGAAAGGAGAAACGTCAGGGGGTAGTTTTGAGCCGAGGAAGGGAGAGATTGCTCCCTTATCTCTGTGCTTTCGCGGGGATACGATGGAAGGAGAGCGGTTGGTGCGGAAGGGGTACGGAACACGAGGGGTTGCCTGGCAACGACGAGAAGGGGTGCAGCGAAGCAGTATAGATCGCTATCCTCTCCACCCTCTTCTGGTTCTGCCGCACCCTCTCCCCCGCCTTCGTCCAATAATATATATGTACATATACATATATGATATTAACCTGTACATACGTATATATGCTCCCAAATGTTGCAGGGTGGTCTGCGTGGCCCAAATGCCCTGACTTGACTCGGGCCGTGCGCGAGCGCGCTTTCCGCCAACTTGGAACAGCCAAGATGGCTTTATTACCCTCACTGAGCATTCACTGAGAGGGAGAGTCTTCTTACGTGCCATTCTCCAGCCTCTTCCATCCAAGATGTTGCCTTGAAAACCAACCTAACTCAGCACACTAAGTCCCTGCTCTGTTCCTGTCCTTCTCTATAACTCAGCTAAGTATAGCTTTGGTCCACTGCAATCCTCTGTCTTCTCGTATGGGCATCAAGGACTAGCAGGACTAGTTTTGACGAATAAGAGAGCATACCATGTTTGGGGCAGTAATGATTCTACAAACCACAACAGGACCTGTTCACCATAGGAAATGACTCTGGCGTTTGCCCACAAGCAACTTCGAAGCCCACGAGGGCACTACCTTCGTGTTTCAGTTTGCCTATCATACTGGTAAACTTCCTCCCTTCACCTCTTTCTCCCATTCGTTCCTCTCCATACATGGGGGAAATACACCTTGGAATTTATCGTCTTCCTAATATTCTTTGGTGTACACATCCCACCGCAGATATCCATGATCCACGAGCTTTGTAAACTGCCTTGGCTTCCTCGAGATTCCGAAATATCGAGTCTCCAAGCATGGAATTATGCATGTAGAACGACATAAAACCATATTTTTATCTTTCGGTACATATCCAGTAGCAATAACAGGGAATCACTGCTTTTTTCGTGCTTCTCTCTTTTAATAACTCGAAGAAAAAAACACTTGAATGTCTTTTGAGTTCGTTTGCCTTTTCATTAATTGTTCCACTCCAGATCATTATTACTTGTATTGAGTAGTATTAGCAGTAAATAGCGAATTGGTAGCCTCTGAATTGACTCCTGATGGAACAAATATTAGCAACAATTAATATTGTTCGCTCAGTATCAGGAATCGACACCCATCACTTATTTACGATTCTTTAAATTTATCGATTTTCGAGCACAAATGGTGTTTGACTTCCACAATAATTTTCAATGTAACTTTGACTGTGGTTCCACTTGATTTATCGTTGTTCATCGTCAAGGGAACTTATTTTTTGCTTGCTGCTCTTGACAATGTTCTAAAAATAAATGAGAAACGTAGAAGGGAGTACGGAAAACGTATATCGATGGTGCTTGGTGGATAATACGAAAAGTTATACGAGTCGACTTGTTTAAATACATATAGATGTCTTCATATATATATATACACATAAATATATGTAGGATCGTAGGAACAGAAGCTGCAGCATGTTGCGCGGAAAACTTTTACTTCTCCGTTATCGGCGTTACCGAAGGAAACTTTATTATTATAAACACAGGGAAATATCGTAGAAGCAGCTGTGTATTTCTGTATATGTACATTCTGATGTGTATGTGTGTGGGTGTATGAGCGTGGCTCGAGCGCATTACAACTTTAATAACTTGGAGTGTAGGAGGGTTGTGGGTTCGTCCAACCTTCTATAGGTCGCGACGAAACCCCCAGCAAAATGTCGTCATTTTGCACACAACCGATCTTTTCTCTTACTCCCTCTAATAAATATTTGCTTTTCTAGAGAGAGAGAGAGAGAGAGAGAGAGAGAGAGAGCGGGGGGGGGGGTACGAGAGAGAAAGAGGGATAAGGAGAGAGACCGAACGACATCACGCGCAGGAGCCACAAACTTTTCATCTCGCTCTTGTTGGACCGAGATTCCGAGAGTTTGCGTCTCTCGGCAAGCAACTTGGCACAACACCGGAGATGGAACCCCAGACGTAATTTCCGGTTTTTGCCAAGAGCATCCAGTGTCGAGCCATGCTGAACCAGAAGTAGAGAAAATGGAGGAGAGTGAAAGAGACAGAGAAAAGTGAGAGGGAAAATGTTGAGAGTTCTAACGTTTGCTACGTCGACGTACTCTCTGATACTATAAGACGATCGCTCACTTCGTACACTCTCTTCCTAACCGCCATCTTCTCTCTCTCTCTCTCTCTTCATTTCTTTGGATACTTCCCTCGTGAAAGATAGCCAAGAGATTTCTTCTCGAGTTATGAGACAGCTTCCATTCCTTCTCTCCCCTTCTCCCATCTCTCATTCTAGGTCTCTTTCTCTATATTTTTCCTAGTTTTCTCTCTCTCTCTCTTCCTTTCCTTATAGATATTTCTTTCGCTCTCCATTCTTTTCTCTTTATTTCTTTCTCATTCTAGCTTTTAGTCTCATTTTCCTTTTCGTTCTCTTTATTCCCTTCAATTTCTCTCACGCTCTCCATCTCACTCTTCCTCTCTCACACATTCTTTTTCGTTCTTTTTCTTCTTCTACTTGTTTTCTTTTCTCTTCTTACTTCCCTCTCTCTCTCTCTCTTTTTCTCTTCCTCTTTTTTCAGTTAGTTCTCTTCATTTTCCATATAAATCCTACTGGCTCTTATTATTTTCAGATGCCATTTGAGAGGCTCTCGAAGATCGATAGTCTCGAGACAACCGGAGAATGATGTGTGAGATGATGATAATGATGATGATGACACACGAGACAAGAAACACCGTGCCAAAATTTCATCATGAATAATAAGCAATACACATAACCGCCATTCCGTTACATCGTAAATTGCATCCAATGTTTGTATGAATATATTCGTTTATAAGGAATACATACATACATATATAACACGTGCGTATTCATGTAGAGAACTCAGATCGAAGAGATTTCGCAGGTCTCATCGCTCAATCAAATTCCAGGGGCGAATCCATTAGGGATCGATCATAGGTATATACAGAGAAGAAGAAAATTGGGAGATGATCGTTGTCAATCGGCAGGTGCGCTGACGACGATAATGCAGGTGCCATACATTCGAGAATTTTATTTCAATTTGCATTACATCAGAAAAAGGTTAGATTCTTAAGCAGGTGTACTTTCATATGCATTTTCGATGCTCCTGGATAAGAAAAAAAAAACCCAAATAATTCTACTGATTTTCATGACTGTTAACCCTTGATTACGACCGTGTTTTTGGTAATCTCATCAGCCGTCACTGCAGGTCTGCTTGTCTATGATTCTTTAAGGTCATTGGCACTTATGAGAACGTTGTTTTAACTCAAGCAATAAAATTTCAGAGTCGAGCGAATAGACGAGGCTTCAAACTTTTCAGAAATAAGTGCACCTTTTTTGGCCCAAGTTGAACAGGCTCAATAATAATACCACGAGTTGAAAACTTGAGAAACAAATTCAGCAACGAACATTTCGAAAGTTTCATATTTAATAAAACCTCCTCTCAAGGAGTAAATTTTCATTACAAGAAAAAATTGTTTTTCTCGAAGTTTTATGAGCTTGTGAAAAAAAAAATGCATCAAACAATTAACCTAGTGACTGTACGGTACCGATAATAATAAAAATGAGGATAAATCGTTTTTATTATGTGAACCAATTTCCTGGTCGACTATCATCGATCGTGTATGAGCGAGCAATAATGCTCGATAATAATACGTGGTGTAATATAATTCGAATCCCGTATTACGGTATTTCTCAAACTATGTCTATATAAAAACCCACTGAACGTCGGAGTTTCACGGTATATAGTTATACAGAAAAGATTGTACTTAATGCAATTCTTGGGGCGATGCTGGCACACCCGGTTCGAGTTTGCTTCTGTCTCTGAGTCGTTTTATCGTATTAAACTTCTTCCCATTGCTTCTCATGCTTTATATCAAATCTATTTGATACAAAATTTTTTTTCAATCTTTCGCTCGAGCTTCGTAGCATTCCATGTCAGTATAAAACGCAGGTGGCCTCAAGGTGCGTGTACAACGAACTCAGAAAACACTACCGCAATCTCTTGCCGCGCACTTATACAGTCTGCCCATTTTTGCCCATTATGCATACTCGATATACGAGATGGAGTACTGATTGAAATAAATTTTCCTCAACGTATACACCGCGTGTCTATATTTATTTGAATCGCATATTCAATGTTCAAATGTTTTTACGTGAACAAAGCTTTGATACGAAAAAGATATTTTAAAGTGCTGGAAAATTAGAATGAAGTTGAAGACGTGAGTTAGGCTGGTTTCGTAACCTGCTAATAAATGTCTTGAAATCTGCTGAAAGATTGAATTTTATAATTTAACTTATTACAGATTTAAAAAAAAACGTGAATAAAGTTACAAGATCTGGATAATTCAATTCGAATAATGAGAAAAAATAACGATTTATCAACCGATGAAACAGCTGCAATGCATCATTCTACCAACAAATCGATTGTTTTGTAATCATCCATACAGATTGTGATGTATTTGAATAGAGATATTCAATATAAACTCCTGTCACTGATAAAAATGTTTTTATCCATCATGGCAAAATATTTTAGCTAATGATGATAATATTTTTTTGCAAAAAAACTTTTTATAAAACTGCCACTGAATTCTTTTTTTTTTTTTAATTGAAACTATCGCGCAACTACAAACTTTACGAGAAAAAAGTTATTAAATATTTGATCTTCCGATGAACGAGGGTATCTACTGATTTTTTTTTGTCCTGTAAAAAAGAGTCGAGCGCATATTTTTATGAATCATAAATTTGAAGAAAGAGAAAAAAAAGTAAAATAAAAAACAATTAAAAATCACTAAAAACCATGATGTTGTTTCTTCATTCACATAACGTTTCGAATAAAATGTGTATACTGTGTGAGTTAATATACGTGTATGAACATCTCAAGATGTGAGTGAGAAAACGTAGGCAGGCTTTAAATTTTAAGACTGCTCATAAAAGAGTTGGAAACTCGAAATTTAAGAAGGGGTAGTTAAATGTAAAGTGCACGGGCATTCTCGAGGCGTTGATACGTGAGGGTTGAGGCATTATGACGGCGCGTGCCGATTGTAAAAGGGTCACAAGTCATTCACATATAGTACAAGAAAGAAAAAAGATTTTATATTCGCATACGAATTAATTTTCTCCTTTTATTTCAAACTGAGTATAAAAAGGGCGTGTAAAATATGCGTAAAACTCTGGCAACATAATTTTTGTAGAGCCATCGATACAAAAATTTTCATTCAAGCAGACATGAATGTACCCTTGTATATTACAAACCTTAAGGTGGGGCGGAACCAGCAAAGACGAAGGGCGGAGAGGGGATGATGCCAAGGGATGATGGATGTGTAAATTTTGAAATATCCTGCGAGCCACCGGGAAAAGGGGTGACACGTTTTAAAACGAGTCCGAGCAGTGGGCGGAGTGGGAAAACGTGCTTCCAATTCTCACTGTTCTTTTTCACGTGATATTTCAATGAAAAAAAAATAATAAAATTGCGTTTTGTATACTTTCGAAATCGTGTGAAAAAAATCCCTCGTATACAATTGCGTCGAGAGTATACAGACGTCCAAAGGTGATGTAATGTATACAATACTCGTGTGACGACTGTGATGAATTAGAACGAAGTAAGGCTTTACTATTGTTAATGAAAAAAAAATGTACGTAAATATTCGACAAGTGCACAGTGATGCACGATCAAGATTATTTACATCTCTGATTTCCCAGTAAAATTGAGAGTTACGTGCGACAACAAAAAATTTATACACTCCTAATCGAATCAATGATACTACATTTTATTTATCAAACTGATGAAATCGATGTTTCTTCCAGAGCTCTAAACGCAGATACATTCAAAAATAACATAAGATCGAGCCTCAAATTGAAATCCAAGTTCGACGTAAATTTGTGCTGCATTAGAACTCGTTCAACATCAAGCTTTTTTTAAAAATAATAATCGAAAAGCTTTTAAATTCATATTAAATGCGATTGCATTTTTTCCAAACCATATTTCGTAGGATATCTATTATGTCGAAAAAAAAAAAAAAACTGAATCATGCTCAATACAATTCGCACATCTCATTCCAGAAGAATCTCATGGGTATCGAGTAATTCTGCACACATATATACAGACAAGTATACTGCACACCCATAAGCGATGTTACAGTTTGCTGCTGTCAACGCCGATTGGCACCATTGAAATGGTAAAGAGACGTGGCCGGGGACCGGACGTGGTGCACGCCTCCCTGTCATTGAGGATCTCGTCAGTCTTTCTTTTTGCCTTTGTAATGTCGAGTATGTATACGTGGATCATGGATCGAGTTTGTATATACGTAGATTTTCGAATAAAAAATCCTCGTACACAATAAACATGTATGTGTCAACGTAGGAATATCTATATGCGTGTACAGCAGATAAAGTATACACGTGTTCGTCCACACATAGATAAATATGTCCACAAATACTTTAACGTCATTTTGCTTGGACAATTGCAACGTTTCACGCAGAGAGTTCCGGTAGACGAATGATTGAGAGCAATTGTTTCAGAAAAATGGTTAAAATAACAAAAAACAGTAACAATATGAAGAAAAAATGGGAAAAAAATATATAAATTCATGCCACTTATGTATTCATTGTAATCACACGTTACCAATGCAATTCCTATCTTAGTTTAAATTTCTTTAGTATAAAATTAAAAAATTTCCTCTGTTTATTACACATTTTTGCATAATTTAGCAAAACACATAATAAAATGGAATAAAAGTTCTTAAAAAATGAAAAATTTATTTCAAACGTGATTATAATGGTAATAAACACAATAACGGGAGCAAAAATAATTCTAATTGTATGATAATAGTCATTTGCAGCGATGGCAATGATGGTAGTTATTGCGATTGAAAAAATTGAAATAATGATAATAAAAATTGTGCTGATGATTGAATATCCCATAGATATTTTGATCAGAACATAAATCGTGTGTGTTTTTTTTTTTTCGGTAGAGGGCTATTTTCACACATGCATTTGCGGCGCCCCCTTCACCGCTTTACAAAACTTTAAACTGCGAAAAGGGTTACCAGTGCCGGGGGATTGAGTTACTTATTTATTGGAAGAGCATCGAAATCATTCGCTCGAGCACGACATATGTTTGGGAACGTAAAGTATTTTTTTTTGTACTGCGATGTGAGAGAAGCTTCTGGTTGTGCAAGGGCTGCTCATTTAGTTCAGGCCCTGGTTGAATAGTGCTTATCAACATCATGCTTATTTTCTGTTGTTTCTGTTGTTCCGAATTACTTTCAAAATTTATTTATACACAGTAAAAATATGACCTCTAACGATTCAGAGTCTCAACTGTATTTTAATAATCAACCAATATTTTAACCCAAAAATGAATAGGATTCTGAAACTAAAATTTTTTTTCTCAATAATGGAAAAACGAACTTGAAACAATAGAAAAATCAAGTTGAAAGTGGAATCTCAGCTAGTGTGTCAATCAAACAAATTCACCAGCTCTAAAAAATTTTGAATGTAGTGATATTTTGCTTGAATTAGTCAGGCAAATGTTTTTATATTGTTTTTATAACGACTAGTCCATAGAAAGCAACTCGATGCGACCCATTTAAACGAACCCAAGACAAAATGGATCGTGAATGACGATCAAAGCTGGGGATGAGATTTAGAGACATTTGTGTGTTAGGTATAGGAGGGAGGTAGAAGGATAAAAGGCATGGGCGGTTGGAAAAGCCTCTCGTTATCTGTTTAATGGAGTGAGAATGTGTATAGGTTGTTTCTCATACTGTGGTAAAAGCCTTACAGGCATATGATGTTCACTTCCCATGTCCGCGAAACAATAAGAGCTAACCGCGCGTTTATTCGCGCCCCGTCATCTCGCTCGTCGTCGAAGCTTTGCTCCATTTATTATTCCCCGCAACTATGCTCATCTCTCTATATACGAGAGAACACGTTTCAGGACTCACATTTTCCTTAGGGTAGTACGTATAACATTATTGCGGTGTTAGTACAACGATACGCGATACGGATGAGCAGCCTACTCCCCTACGAGTTCTCACTTATTTTTATATATACATCACCAACGATCATGTACTCGCTTGCAGTCCTCATATATCATCGCATACTATACTCGTCATTCATGTTATCTATAGTATGGAAATACTTCAAAAGTCTCAAAGATATTTTTTTCTCTTCTAGTTTGCTCGTTAACTAGAAGAGAAGAGAAGTTAGATGAACATTTTAGGCGGAAATTATTAAAATTTAGGCTAGATTTACCGTCTAGTTTTTTCGCAATAAAATTGCAAAGTCAAACATTTTGAGGCACCGAATACACGTCGTCTGTGAAAAAAAAAAAACCGGAAGTGCCGTGAACACGGTTTTTCTTGCTCAAAATTCAAGATTAGTCGTTAAAAAATCTGAATTCTGATAAATTGGACAATAAGAATTTGGTAAAAAGTAGAAAAATCATACCTCATCAGGTTGTTAACACAGTGATGTTACAAAAAAGTTTCAATTTCCGGTCGAAAATATTTCAACTCAATATTCCATACAAACTAGGTCGATAACCTCTTTTTTCCTGAGACCATTGGATTGATACAAGTTCGAAGTACTTAAATCTGATTTTCGTTAAATATCTTACGGATTTTCACTAAGATGTATATATTTTTAGTGACCGGAAATCGAATTTTCCTATGTCACCCTGGGTATCCGTCACGGAGAAGATCTACTTTTAATCATTTTTTCTCTCTTAATTGGTCGATAATCTGCCCTGATATTTTGTGAAAACAAGCATTGGTCTATAAAGAAAGGCATCAAATCAAAACGCGAATCCTATGACCTAGCCACCGCGCAAGGATTAACTTAACATTTTGCGATGAGTAAACGGACGTGATTCCCAGATCTTAATTAATATTTCACTCAATACCAAATCACTAATAAAAGTAAAACAAATTCGCAATATTTACTAACCAAAGTAACAATTATCCGTTGATCTAAGAATTTTGAACGATGTCTTGGCTTCAATTTATATTGATACAACTTACATCGACTGAAGGGAAATAAAATCTACTATTTTTCCAAAGTTCTTTTAAGAAAAAGAAAATGGATTAATATTTTTGTAACTGAATACTAAAAGAATGCATATAACTGAATATATAAAAAGAAAATTGATACGAAATTTTACTTTAGCCCGAGTTAAATTGATATTTAGTTAAATGTAAAATTGCAAATAGTTCGAAAAATCGCTTTGGACAAAAACAACCAAATTTCGTGCTTGAAAATATAAATAAGTACATTGATCGCCCTCGTGCATTCGAAAAGAACTGCGAAAGGACCCTCGTAAATGTACACAAAAAGAGCAACGTGCGAGAGTACTAAATATATAAGCTATTGTGGCAGGCACAAATTCATCGTGAGCGCGCATTAAACGCTCCGCGCACTTTTCTACCGCTCTCACTTTTACAAATAAGAATAGTGTGTTCGAACGCCCTTGCATAGGAAAGCTATGAACACATGTACAATTCCGAAGGAGGAATTAATTATATCGGCTATAAAAAGGGAGAAACGAGTGCAGCTATGAAGGGGGGGGGGGGGGATGAAATAGAAGAAAAGGAGAAATGAAAGGGAATGAGAAAATTCAAAAACATTTCTCAAGTAGTTTTTTTTTATCGTGCGTGCGGTTATGATTGTCGAGCTTTTGAAATCATTGTCGCACAAGTGGTTCTCCAATTTGTTATTCAATTGCTAGACTTTCACACAACCCCTCATTTTATTGCGCACTTCGTAATTTCTTGCTAAAAAAGAAAAGAAAAAGGCACGCATACCTATTTTTTTCTTCATATGATTCGACAGCAAGAGGAACTAATAATATGAAGTTATGGTAAATGTTGTGTTTGTCAAATTATACATTTTTATAATTTGCATATTATAGTTATGCGTTTCTATAAAAAAGAGATAACGCAGAACTCTCGAAAACCGAAATGAAGTGAGCACTTTATTGGTGCTATGTGCGTTATTCATTTTGATTCTTGTTTCTCAACTGATTAGATTGGGCCACACCACATTTGTTTTACCATCAAAGTCGAAAATGATAAAAAATCCAAAATCTGAAATAATTTTGTTTTTCGAGAAGCTATAATTTCGCGAGTTTCGAACACTGGATTAAAATGATTTAAAAAATGAATGAGCCGCGATTAATTTCGTCCGATTAAATCATACAAATCAAACACAATATCTCTTGAACGTTCATTTTCATTGTAAAATTTCTTTGATAAATATGAAATTTATTATCAACGCAATGTCCTATTATTAGCAGTAATGTAATTATACTTTGACAGTGAATAACATATTTCAATTTATAGAAAAGAAAAACCTTTTACTCTCGTATGAGTGAACTATACGTTTTCGAAATAATCTTTTATCAGACTCCCAGCATCTGTAACTCAAACATCTATTTATATGCATATATATATATGAACTGGTATACAACATATAGGTGTACGATACGTATGGATGACGGAGGGAGTGTTTGTTTTATGTCAACGGATCAAACGGGATTTACGGAATTTGATGTTCGTTCTGATCCCCTTACATTATTAACGGTCGGTTCGCCGAACCTCCCCCAAAAGTGTTCCCATGATGATTACGACGAAATCTCCCGCTCTTCAGTGGCCACTTTGCCCTCATAATTTACACACTTTCCGTCTCCCTCTTCTCGTCGCATGACTTTTGACTTTATCACATGATACACTGAACTTATGGTGTTTCACTCCAGTACCAAAAAAAGAAAATAGCGAAAAATGTTGAATTATAAACATCCGACAATTGATATCTCTAATGATAAAATTAAATATCACTCGATTATAAATTATGTTTTAATTATAAATAACATTTTAAATGTCACATCAAGTAATTTTAACGTTTTAGCGTTTAATCATGCAATTACGTGATGTATATTTATATTCGTGAATATAAACATGCTCGAATATACAGTAAAACAAAATCTGGGAAACCTGTTCAATCTCTCGTTGCAACCATATATCATTACTAATACATATTTCCGTTTTTTTTTATAACTCATACATACAGTCTCTGCTTCGTCACTTTATCGCTACCTGTTTCTCTCTTCACAAAGTCTTATTATATATTTACGTGTATGTGTACGAAGTAAATATGTGTGTATGTTTGTACATATATATCAGGTACAAGCAATTCAGAAGCAGGTGATTCGCGAGCTTACCAGACACAGAAAGATACTCATATGTAATATTATACAGTCAAGGGACAGAGTAAGCGCGCGAGCATATCTTGAATGCAGATAAACCGAGACGAGCGGTTCGTTGGGTGTAACCGAGCTCCTGTCTCGATCTCTCTCGTTGGGAAAATAACCAGCGCGAGTTTAATGGATTACATTATGCTCGCTCGACGTTTCGTGCACATTGCCATCTATACGACATACATATGTATATATGGATGCGTTTATGTGTGTGGAAGTATATATGCACAGGCTTTTTTATGCGAAGTACAATAGAGGAATGAATTGAATCGTTCATTGCTATATGTTTCAACTTTTTTCTAATACGATTTAGCGCAAAAATAACGATTCAACATAATGTTATTAGAACGAACAGTTTCTTGGAATAAGTACTCATGCAGTCATTGTTTTTACAGTGTTATTCAATGGTTTTTTTTTCCTCCATAAACACGTTAAGAACTCGCTGGTCATGTCCTTATCAATGATAATTATAGGGATGCATTGATCGTTGTTCGTTGAAACATTTGTATAACAAGGAGCGAGTTTAAAAATCCATTTGATCGATTGATACATGCTCAGTTTGGAACTCCAATTTATCTCGAAATTTGGGGAGAAAACTTGATTCCAGTTTTTTTGAGTAAGATTATATATGAACAGTATCTCTTTGAATCTAGATCGTGATGAGCTGGACGAGCCCGTACATGAGTAAAAATCGGCACGCACTTCGCGCACAGGCCGATATATCGGTGTTTACTACAGTATATATAAATATATATCTGCATATATCCGTATACATATATATACGAGAGCATACTTGTCGAACAGGAAACAGATGCCGGTGCGTTTGGAGGCGACACACTACGCGCGATTATTATGAAGAGATTAAAGCGACTGGCCAATTATAAATATTGGAAGAGCTCCCGAGAGCGCACCTAATTCTATACGAAATCATCTGTGGCTTTCAGATCGAATAATTTAAAGTCATAAAGTCGTATGTAGAAGCTTTTCGTATGTGAAATAATTTCAGATAAGCCGTTTCTGGACAAAAGTGAGAGAGAAAGAAAGAGAGAAGGAGAGAGAGCGAAAAAAGAGTGCGACCATACACGAAGTTTTCTTGTCGTTTATTTTTTCATCCCGTACATGGCAAGACGACGTTCATAAAATATACGTCGTTCACGTGCCCACGTTTTGCGGGATAACTGGCTTAATTGCCGGATACTCAGCGACAACTCACGATCGAATACGATAGTACGAAATGACGCGGAAATATTGGCGACAGAAATCGACCGAGATAAAGAGCGAGGAAGAGAGTCAACATATTTTTTATGACCTTATTACAATAATGCTCATCTCCCATATCCGAGTATACGTTATTAAAATAATGCGATATTAAACACCCTTATCGTCCGATTAATTTCATCTTTTCGAACAAAAAATTACCCGTAATCATGGAATAAATTGCAAATTATACTCCGATACACATTTTCATCACGGATCTCATCTGACGAGTGATCTTCTTCGATATTTATTTAATTTATATTTTCTTCACTGATTATACGCCATTATTTTCAATTCATTCCAGTAATTATTCATGACTTCGAACCAATAGTTATTATTCCTTAATCAATATTCTATTCATTTTCAACGTTCGTTCAATTAGTTTTACTGCTTTTTACAAGCTCATTCATCATTTCAATCCCACTTTTTCCTTAGTTCGATGATTTCTAGCTTATTTCGACATCCCTCAGAGTGTTGCTCATCGCTACTCTTTCCTAATTCTCTATTGTACAGCAATTGCAGAAGGATCGAGGAAACTTTGAAAAACTCGGTACGAGTTTCAATTGGTCAACATCTTCAGAAAGTCGAAAAAATTGCTTTCCGTTCAGCCATCGATGAGCGAACCGGTACATTGGTCCAGCGATCACTCAAATAAATACTGACCTCGTCGAAGATTGCACATCTTGTAAGCATCTATCGCTGAGTGTCTTTTTTGTGAATCGATCTAAAGCTCCGTTGTTAACGAATTTCGATAAAGCGTGAACATTATTTTAATAGTACTTCTATCGCCGATAAATTCTAATCAAACATAAGCATGGATGAGATGAGACTATGAGAAATCATTTGCAAAAATTATAACAAAAAGTTGACATTTTCATAAGTCTAAATGACGCGAAATTCTTAATAATTAATTTGGATATTACGTCATAACGAGTTCACATATTTATTAAACAGTATATTGTGTGAATATCTATGAAAAAAAAAAAAAAATGATTCAATGTGATTCACGGAGAATTAGCACTTCCCAGGGTGATTACCAATATTCCATGGATTGTCGGACCCTCGCCCTATTATTCATTCCCATGGATAGACGTATTTATATATTCTCAAAACGCGGGGGTGAGTGAAAATCTATGAAAGATTCGGTCAATCGTGTTAAGGCCACGTTGCTTGATTCGATTTTGCCTCTTCTCTACGTTCTTTTCTCCCCCAGCATCCTTTCCAGAACCCTCCCTCTTTCTTTTTCTCTCCCTCTCTCGCTTTCACCCTGGTTATTTAATCTCTAATCCCGATACTCGAGGGTGACTTCGAGCTTGTCAACGATACTACTCTCGGTATAGATGTAGATGTGTCGCTTTCTTTCTCCAAAATATATGCGCTTATGCGCATAACGCAAAAAAAAAGTTCAGAAAAAATTTTGACCTCTTGATATGAGCAGAATAAAAATAATATAAATTTTGTTTTTTTTTTTTTGCAAACAGCTTTTCTTATCTAGCCTCACTTTTTCTCTATCTCACTGGTCTCCCATTTCCTAATCTTTCCATGTTTCTGGTAGACTCATTGAGCATGTTCGCCAGAGCCACTCTTTCCTACTGTATCGCACTTGCACGAGAGCCAAAAGAAACCGTGGAGAACTGGAGAACCTTGGAGGATGCAGACGACAGTGTGTTCAATGAATTCTCTTGATTGCCATCGTCAGATGTCTAGCAAAACTGAATTTTTCATATTCTTCAGACCACTCAATCGAGTGTTGGCCTCGTCAGAAGCTGTTCAATCTCGGAGATCACTGGGATCCCACACTGATCGTGCACCTATGAGTGTCGGTTGGAAATATTTTTTTTTTTTTCAACAATTTCTCTTTCAAACCGTCAGATTTGTATTGATTTAAGACATAAATCAGTACGTCGTTCATTGATAATAAAACCATAGAAATAATAACAATACTAAAATTATAAAAATTTCCAGTTGGTTTGTATAGTCGTGCTTTATGTCAGCTCAATTTTTTTTTCTTCTCCAAAGAGAAAATGGAATATTAAAGCTATGAATTATAGCATTTGTTGTATTTGATTTTGGCAGTTGGTGTCCAGGGAGGGTACTTCTGAAAATTAATAGACCCTCCCGGACTTAACTTTCCGAAAAGAAAGAGAGAAAGAGAGAGAGAGAGAAAAAGAGAGGAAGTGATGATGAAAAAAGAGGAAAAAGTGTGATCGCACAACCGGAGGGCAAAAATCCACCTAAATAACAGAGCACAGGTGAAGTTTCGCGGACTTCTCCCTAGGATATATTATTACCGGTTGAGTTGCGATTCGGAAATGACACAAGAGAGCCAGGCCAGCACACATTCTGATTTATGAACTTGCGAGCCCTCCCCTCTCGCACGATGATTAGGGCGATGCTCTCTTTTTTATTCCTCGTGCCAGCCCTTAAAAAAAGTAGAGATTTACACGCCACAAAAATTTACATACTACTATCATCTCATCCAAAAAAGTATACACACGCTCGAAACTTTTTTTCTTTTTTGATAATATTGCGAAACAGTTTACAACACTTGAGAGAAAGTATAAATCTCTTTCCAGATGTTTTTTTTTACTGTGGGATTGTGCGATTTAATAAAATTATTCAAGACACTGAGAAAAGAAATTTGTTGATTCACGAAATTTTTGTTGATTCAACAAATCGTGGCGAACAAAATGAAATTCGTAGACCCAAAGGAGAATTTGGTTAATTCAAAAACTAAATTCGTTGGCTCAAATGAATATTTCTCACTACAACGAAAACATCGCTGGATCAACAAAACTTTTGTTGAATCAACAGATTTAATTTTGTTCGCAATGATTTGTTGATCCAACAAAAAAAAAATTCTCTTTTCCAGTGGACCAAAAATGAATGGTTGCCTTCAAAGATTTTGCCAATAAGACTCCACTATTCTCTTCGATTCATCGATAAACAATTGTCTGCTCAATCAAGAGTCATGAGATTCATCAGATTTTTTCTATTACGATAAAATGCAAAAAAATCGTTCAGCTGGTATCTCTATAAAAATACTAAAATCATTTCGACTGACCTCAAAAAAAAAATGACCAAGTGTCTATTTTTTATGCGAAACTTATAAATTCCTAAAAAAAATTACAAAGCAAGTACATAAAACTTCCTTGTAAAAAAACAGACGTTTTCGGGTAACTTTTTTTACTCGCCATCTATATATTCATTGTCAATAAAATGGTGATGTACGCCACAAACGTAATCGATATGAAAGCTAACGAGATAATAAGTGTGCTCGGTCGTCAGGCTCGAGTAACCGGAAGACGGCTAACATATTGTCCCGTTTTAACCAGCTCTATATAAGGGTAGCTACATGTTCGTATATGTATGTATAAGTTACTGGTTTCGGTCCAGCGTTGGCGGAGTAGCGCTCTCCACCCTTAAAGTCCCGCAAGAGCGAAGAGACCCCCCATGGGAACATTTCACACCGGTAACCGCCGCAACCCTCTTTGTCGATTCAAACTCTTCTCTTCCTCTCCCCCTCCCCCAACGCAACTCTGCTCCCTTTCAACCCTCGTTCTCTCACTTTTGGTTATACAAAGTCGATTTAGTCAGGGATGGTTTAGCCCCACTGATTTATAACCAACGAGATTATATGTATCAGACTTCGAGATACACATATAAATTTACTTTTATATATGCGTTTTATATACGTAGATACCAATATGTGGGGATATGGAATCCCAAAGCGTTGCCTATTCTGAAGAATGAGGGCATTTTGCTGACGAATTTTTGGTTCTTGGTAAATCATTTTGATTTCATCGAAATTACTTCGACCGCGCGTGTGACGGTATTCGATTCAATCTTCGAGCTTGTTGTGTTGGATGCGTGTGACTTCAAAAAAGCGTTAATTTTTTTGTAAATGTAATCGATTGCCAATTTTCATTTATGTTGGAAGAATTGATTTAGTTAAAAGATTTTGTTTCTCATTATACTCGCTAATTTCGGTCAAGATGATTATGAAAATTCATGAAATTCTTAGATTTTTGGAATAAAATTTAAATTGTTATTAGCCTGTAACGATTACTCTAGAAAAACAAATTTTTAATGTTGCAAGAAACGTATTTAAAAAACGGTTAATTTCGTAATGTTGTAGGGTAGTTTTTATGACTGAAATAAGATTTTTGATTCAATTGTTTCGAGTATTTATTGTAGTTCTTTAATTTCTGTACAAAATTTTGTTGAAAATTTTGTTGAAATCTTAAAATATTTTGTTGAATACGTTCAACAAAATTTTGTTTTCGGTGCATCTTAGAAACTTGAGCGAGTGAAGCTCGCAGAAATCGAAACAAATAATTTATTGATTTCAATCAAATTTATGAAGCAATTTCTTACATCAGATACACTTTGTCTTCAATAGAGTGAAAGCGAAGATATCGATTATTCTATTCTCGAGAGATTGAAACATAATTCACGATGATTTTCCTCGCGATACCGGAAACGATTTTTTTTTTTTTTTTTTTTTTTTATCCCTTTTAAACACAAAATGTAACTTGTCGGTAGACGAGACATGATTATCGTCGGGAAATCGAAAAATTTTATATACATTATGTGTGTGTTTTCGTTGCGTGGTAAAAGTCGATATGTACGCTTTGTATATCGGTATAATAATGACGATAGGTGATCGCGTGGTATATCGCTATATAGAATATAAATGTTGCTCGAACGCGACAATATCAGACCCGCGACATTAATCGTCGATTTAATCGCGGCTATGACCCACTTTCCCGCGAGTATAACGCCCATCAGGCTCTCCATTTTCCATAACGGTAACGCGCCTTTGACACAGCTCAAACCTCGCAATTTCGTTTAATATTGACACTATTATACACTTTTATATTTCCTATTTTAAACACCACCCATCATTTTCATTTTAACCTTTTTTTTTCGATTTATTCATTGTTCAAATATTTTTGACGTTTTTAACCACTTTTGTGGATTTAAAAACGTCGACATGACGCAGAAATGTTTATAGCAAAATTTTTTGTCCTGCAATTGAAAAGATTCGTAAATGGTGAATATTGATTTACAAGCAAATGCGTTATGAGTCAAGCGAAAATAAAAACGTATTTTCGGTTCGATAATAAGAACAACAATTATATTACCATAACACGATCATTTGAATTTAACAGTGATAAATTATTTAAAGTAGATTCGAGTTCCGTAATATCTTAATCGTCATCAGTTCACTGTTATCGGAATCAACGTTAATTGTAAAAAAAAAACAATGGTTTTACATGAAATAATAATTTCTTAGATAAATGAGAAATAATAAAAATATAAAAGGATAAAATTAACGAAAACAATTTGATAGAAAAAGACAATAAATAAATGAGAAAAATAAAATAAAAGATAATAAAATTGTTTCAATTATCAGTATTATTGAAGGTTTTAGACGCATCTGTGCATCTTGACTTTGTTCTTGAAATATTTACCCGAGGCAATGAGCCCCGCATTGAGGGGAAAAAAAAAAGAGTAGAAATAGAGGGAGTGAGGTGGTTCGTTCGCGCACCTTTATTAATTAGTGGCTCAAGACTGCGAGATCCAAAGATTGTTTTTATTTTTTCGTCCCTACACACCGCACTCTCGCACCTTTTGCTGTCGGTTAAAAACACGCGGGAGGCGTGGAAGACGCGAGTCCTCTGCCCGCAGTCCAAGATGAAGATACCGCAAGAAACGAGCATGGAAAGAGAGAGAAGGAGAAAGTAAAGGCGGACTGGCTTTTTCGACGCGCTTTTGCAGCTATAAATCGTCGCTCTAGTGAGCATCGAAGTGTTAGATCGACACGCAAACAATGAAAATATACATCTATATCGCCAAAATCCATGCAATAAAATATTTAAAAAATGTAAAAGCATCGCGTATATATTTTTCACAAGATATTTCGTTCTCTATGTCCTTCAAATTTGATTAATTAACGATGCAATTTTCCATTTAAAATATTTTTAAGTACATTTTTTCTACTCGGTAATTTGTTCAGATTCCGGGTTCACTCGTGTCACGTCATACATGTACCTAGTTTTTTCGTCGTGGAAGCCCCTTTCGGGCAGCGATATCTCATTCATATTCTTTTGAATCGCGCGGCTATTTTATAAATTCACGTCGACAAGCTATTTGTCTGTTAATTTTCGTAAGTTTTTTTTTTGAAAATTAATCGTATGAAACATTGAAAAACATACTTTTTATATTGTCTACAATTTTTTATTGTAAAGTCAATGGAAGCGAAAATATTCAGTGTAATATCTGGGAAACGCCGACCATTGGGCCCTGTGCGGCGGATTATATAGAGCTCTGGTGAAAATTACAGTTTTCCGATAGATATAGTTTTTTCATGACTTCATGAATCTCTGACCAGAGTTTGATGAAGTTAATTATTCAAGATAAAATAAATTTCGTTATCTATTTTTATGCTCATGAGGCAAACGTGTCAAAGTTGAATTGGCGTTTTAACACTAAGAACGATTTATTCGTTTTTGTCAAGTTTCCGGCAATTGCATTTTCGTGTCAATCAATTTTCAGGTAGAATATTTTTCATTCAAATAGGTTTATCTCGAAAAATATTCTTCTCAAAACTAAAAAAACCTTTCAAATCATGCGTCAATTGATCATATCATTGTCATTGTTTTTATTGGCACTATTTGCATAAATAATACAGTCAACACTATATACAAGCGTTTTTTGACACGCACTTTGAGCCTTCGAGTGTTATGTACGTCCAGTAGCAAATTGCCATTGATCCTGTATCAACGAAGCTTTGAAATGTATACACAGAAACACAAAAAGTTTGCCTGAATAAATACTCAGCAGGGAGGGCTCCGAAGTGACTTTGATTTCGACATGACTGGTTGACGCCTCTGCCGACTTGTCAGCCGGATTTCCTCTGGGGTAACTCGAAATCCGTCTCTCTCATTCTGTTTCGCTTTCTCTCGATGGTGCGTGCACTATTTCAGAGGGTGCAAGCGCCACGTGCCCACATTTTTTCTCCTCTCTCTCTCTCTCTCTCACTCTTTATCCCTGGCGTCTCACTTCGTACCATACATTACATGACACCTCGACACGTACAATACGATTTTTCTTGCATCATTGTGGCTTCACTTTTGGGAGGGCGTTCCATAGAATCTAACACCCCAAATCCCTTCGCATTTTCGTCGTATCAAAAAAAAAAAAAAGAAATGCAGCGTATTCCAATATACCGAGTACATGAACACACCGGGTCGGTGTCCGTATGAAAAATGTTTCAAATATTCAAACATACGAAAAAAACAAAAATTTATTTTCTTTTTGAAACCCTTCGTAAAAGTTTTGTTGGTCTGACATTCCAATAACAAAAGTTATTTGTTGAATAAGCTTCTGATCAAATGATCAATTTCTATGTTTTATGAAATAACTCGATCATCTTGTGGCTGCGAAATGAGAAAAATGTTCAAAAATACTTACATATAAATATGGGAAATGTACATCGAATTTCCTTAATTAGTATCTTTAGATTTTCTTTAGATAAATATATGAATATTACGTTTAGATTTTCTTCATTTTTTTTTTAATTTTTGACATTTTTATTGTTTTCATATTTTGTTGAGTTCAGATAACGGAATCATGCAGTTTAGGATTAGAGTACGCATGTGTGCACATAGACTCGCACGTACACACGTTCGTAGGCGACGAAAGGGCTCGTGTCCTCGGCTCGTGCGACCAGGTTTACGTGCCTTGTATAGGAAATTACATAATCCAACCATTAGGGTGACTTTGCAGGCTCACCACCGCCTGCATTAAGTTGCCAGTGACTTTTGTACATCCACACTCACAGATTTGTCTGTATATACATGGATGTATGGGAGAGTGTGAAGGAGTTGGTATTTCATGGGGGAGTTTTGATGAGAAAATGGGCGGTCTGTGTACGTATGCCTAAATATACCCATAGAAATGTTCGTTCATCCTGACACCCATCCTGTCATATAAAGTATCGATACATCAGGCTTTGCATGCCTGATATGGGAAACTCTAAGAAGTCCTCGCGGCTCCAAACCCTCGCGAATTACGAAAGACACGCGAGAAAGAACGTACAAAAAACAGCATGGAAACAGCTTGGAGCTTAAAAATGCGAGAAAAAAACGTGGGAAAATTTTTAACCCTCAATTTGTAGAGTAATGCACGATTAATATTTATCAATTTTTCATTGATTCGTGAAAATGAGGTCTGATGGTGGAGAATCATTAAAAAGGTATACGGAAATGATACGATTAGAAATTTGTGAGAAATTTAATCTCGATTCGTATGTCAAACATCCCAAAATATCGTAACAAAAATTAAATTAATCTTCGAATATCAGGGCACGATTAAATATTGGAAAAAAGAATGAAAAATAAAAAATTGAATAACTCGATGAAATAATGAATAATAACCAAATTTGTATCGCTCAATAAAACTTCTCTGTGTAAGCAATTTGGAAGTACTTTATTACTCAAAATTTCTCACAAATTCACTGATAAAAAATCATGTAAATGATGATAATTAACGAATGTCCGCTCGGTTGTCGTTGAAATTGCAACTTTATACGAATGTAGATGGTGATTTAGATTTCGCATCGATACGAAAATACACGAGCGATTTCGATGGAATTTGACGTGAGACAAAATCCTCGTATCAATTTCTCGATAAGTCGTGGCTCGTATTTTCGATGGAATTCTAAAAAACGTGTCTCATTAAATTAAACGCGAAGAGGGAGATGAAAAACACCGGTTAAGGCTTTATTCATATAACATTTTTTTTCAGCGTTTTCGATGGAGGAATAATAAATATCGTAACCGTCCAACGCTGTGATAATAAAAGTCCTGAACGATCCGACAATTTTACTTGACGAAACATTAACGCAAGGATATTTATGATTCCTACTAAAACTGGGACGTATATCTCGAAAAGAAATAAACCAAGCTTCGAAAAAATTTATTAACGGTTCAATGAAGACTCGAAATTGCTGAAAATATTTCAATTTTAAAAGAGAGTGAAAAAGAGCGTTTTTTGTTATTCATCATTCTGTGCTTCGATGAGTTTGTATCAGACTACTGTTATTAAAAAATCGTCGTTATCACGTATAACCACATGAGAGAACTCGCATTAAAATATTTGATCGAAACAAGCAGAAAAAACATAATTGTAAAAAAGTACCAAATTCAAATATAATCTGAGCAAATGCGAGAAATTTAAATTTGAAACTAATTATCCTTAAAGACCAGAATTCATTGATTCGGTTTCGCATGAGACAATGATAATCTCAGAAATCGAAATTGGAACAAATTAAACACAGAAATCTGTGTAACGAAAATATTTCTAGCAATATTGAAAGAAAACTTTTCCATTATCATTTTATATTCATCATGATGTCTGGCACGAAGGTTTTAACGTGTGAGAACAAATTTGTACAGGATAAAAAACTATTTTCATAAATCATCGAATAAAACAGAAGGAATTGTTTTTTTTTCTCTTTTTTTTTCGTTCACAAACGTGTGAGAATGATTTTTTTTAGCATATTTAATGATTTTCATAAATCATCGAAACATGGTGAGATAAGTTCACAATTCTTAGTGTGGTTTCGCAGTGAGAGACATTTACATCGAATCTAATTAACATACAATAATAAATACGTCTCTTTCGCTCTCTCCCTCCCTTCATTCTCCCTCTGTTCGGATTATGTACGCACGTTTATTCTCTTACTCGCACTAAACGTACAATTTTCAATGCAACCGGCTGAGAATTTCCTACGATAAGTGCAGATGATAACTATGCCACATGAAAAGCCATACATAAATATATACTTTATATACACGTGTACTTTATACCTGCATGTAAGTATCGCATTATTAACAGAATGGTTTCTTCACGCCTAAGAGATAATAGGAAAGATCTTGAACTCGTGTCATATCCTAGTCTCGTATTTCCTCATTTGGAAAATTTCTTAAGTTTGAAAAATCAAATTCGTTCAGTGCAATGATTTTTTACTTCTATGTCCAGGCATTATCGACTTCAAAATTGGTATCCAACTTATGTTTGAGGCTTTAACGTCGTAACTGTAGAATCTTAATTAAATTAATTTATTAATTTAATTAATATTAAATTAGTTATTAAATTAATTATTAAATTAAATTATAATTGAATTTAAGTATAAGCAAATTAAAGTATAATTTTGTTGTCTGATAGTAGAAAGATTTTTATTTGAAAAACGAATAAAAAATTGCATGTGAATGAATCATAACTTTTTGGTCAGAAAAACATTTACAAATTACAAAAAAAAAAAAAAAAAATGACCATCGGTGAAATGCAGCAGTGTTTGGACGCTGTTAAAAAAAATTTGACAACAAAATTTCGAAATCACAGACATCGTACACGGTCATTTGATGAATGAGGTCGAAATTTCAAACCGAACAGCAAACTCCTATAAAAATTAAGGAATCTCTGGTAGTAATACCGAATCTCTTCAGCTCCATAAATCTACCATTCGAATTGACATCCCTCTGTATTACAGCACAGCACCGAGGAAAAAAAAAAAATCTCACAAATCTTTCGATTTGCTGATTCTTACGATTCCTTCGCATACGAATACGTACGTAAACGTACACATAGACAGGGTGTGGCACTTGCGGTGAGTCCGGGTGTCCAATTAGTCGTGAGAAAGGAATTTCATTTCGTCTCCTAGCAGGAGGTCCATGTATATATACATATATGTGCGTGTATTATATACTTTATTGATATTTCTTTAAGGAGCCTGTGTGTATCTTTCACTCGCTCTGAGAAGTGAGTCACGAATTATTGGCAGACTCGAATATAGTATGACACTATATATATATATATATATATATATATATATGAATAAAATCGACTATAATGTATATTATTTAAAAATTTTTTTTTATATATTCGTGTGGTTTCGTTTCTATTATACATACAACGATACACATTATTTTCTGTTCTCGGTTCAACGCGGCTAATGGTTTTGCAAACCTCGAGATATATCGATTTTGTTGGAGAGAATAAAAAAATAAATAAAAAAATGAAATTTTATACAGCAGCCGTTAGTATAAATCGAGTTTTGCGTAATATCTACGGCACACGCCGATACTTATAGCGATTCGAATTCTCTTGTTACACGTGCAGAGATATCCTCAAGGATTGCGTTTTTTTTTTTTTTTTTTTTATCTCAGTGAGAGTTTGAACTTAACTGATTTTTCTTCCGTCTTCGGACACATTGCTCAATTTTTATTTTATTTTTTTTTCGATCAGTGCCTATTACTTCAACCTTCTTGCTTCATTTTGGTGGATATTTTTTTTGATCAATTTCGAACTCGTGTTTTTGACACCAATATGAGGATGAAATTAAATCGCCTCTCTTTCTCTCACTCTGCCCTACACAAAAATTATATTCAAATTTTTCTCTCTCATGTTAACGTACAAAGTTAAAAAATACTTATAGAAAAAAAATAGGACAAGCTATTTCCGGTCACTTTGATCGAACGATCAGCCGCCTGTGCTCTCTCTTGTGATTTTACTTATTATTATTGTTATAATAATAATAATAATGATTACTATTATCGATCTCATCATTATAATAAATATTATTGAATCAAAAGATAGATTTCGATCCTGCTACCGTAGCTTGTGTACAGCTGCTGTGGGAAAGACGAGAGGATAAAACGATGTGTGAGAGAAGCCCGAGAACGATCGATGGAACGACATCGGATTCTCTCTTGTACACGATCGTCTTGGTTCTGACTGGATCAGCGATGGGGACATTAGTCCTGGTGTGTCCGGCTGACAGTACCAGGGAGCCCTTGTCCTGTCTACTGGCGTGTTTTATAAATGATTTTGTAATGACGATTCGTCGACAACTACATATATATAGAAATATATGAAAGTGAGACAGTTATAATATTTTATATATATACATTTGCAGATACGTTCGTTTCAACACAATATACAAGGTGTGCTATAAGACACTTGAACAACCAAAAAATTTTAATTTAGATCTTCATACAAATTGGAAAAAAAAAAAATTTTCAATTGGAGTATTACAAAATTCGTTAAGAAATGTTATATACTATAAAGTTTTATGATTCAATTGGTCAAAGTAAAAACTGCAAAGATAATAAATGAATCTGAATTTATCTCAATACTTCAAGCAGAAACTGCAAATTAGAAAATTTCGCTTCTAAATTTTTTTCTCTAGTCGAATCACCGAGTAATTGAATACGATTATCCATATTTCTGAATCGGAGCGTTAACGTAAAAAATATTTCGAGTTTTGGGGTATTTTTGTAGTTTTGTGAAATTTTCATTATTTTCGCTGAAGCATTTGGTTTACCATTTTGTCATACCGACGAAAGATGGAAATTAATGTTGCATTCTAGTTGAGATCGAAATTATACCGATTTGAACACCGGACACCCTGTATTATTCGTGTATGCATGTGTACGAAACTAACCAAGAGTTATATTAATCGTGGCTGTTTTCGAGAGTCCTCGCATATATCTTTAGATTAATCGTCTGTTCTCTTCTCAAGCACAGGAACGCGAGTATAAAGTGTTTCTTATTTTTTATTTTTTTTTCTCGATTTTATTTGTATTGAAATTTTTTTTTTTTCAAATGTTATCAACGCATAATCTTTGACACACGTACAGAAGGAGAACTCAGAGAAGGGAGACCGGATAACGAGGAATTCTTGTGTACGAGACACAAGACGCTCGCCACCAGATATATAATTAATATAATTATCAAGCTCGACGTACATATACGACATAAAAATATATAAAGATAAAAGAAAATTCTTGCCTTGTATCAGTTCTATCGTAACTTTTATTATTTTCGTTATTTTTAATTATTCAACGAGCTTGCCTTATAATAAGTGATTCAACGATATTTCGGTTGCAATTATCTGATAATTCAGTTAGACTTTCGATGAAATAAATACTTTTTGTATTTACAAGTAAAATAAAATCGTAGTATCGACGAAAAAAGTTTATCAATTGAATGTTCCAATGAAAATCTATTTATTTTGATTTATTTCAAAATATTTTCTAAACTTCGTTTGAACGAATCCAATAACACGAAACTAGCTCCATTCTGGAAGTGTAAAATATCAGTCCTCTCATAATTCAGACGTTAAAAAAATTGCTCGGAGCTCAAGTTCCGGAATGGATAACATTTTTTTTTGCGAATAATTATACAAATTAAGCGAAAAAGGTAAAAAATGAATTTCCCACTCGCGAGAGTTTTTCTTACATTTTTCCCAAAACGAGAAAAATGTAAGAAATAAATAAGAAGAAAAAGAACGAGAGAAAAGTTTTGCGGGGCCGTCGCGAAGCTGTGTGTCACGCAACCACGGTGTTTCATCGTAATATGGTTTTCTGATTGGCTCTCGAGAACACGGCATCAACGAGCGTGACGACGCCCTCGTGCACGCATATCTTTTAACTCCTTCTGGCACCATCACTTTTTCTCTTTCTCCCACGAAACTTCAGCCAAGTACTAAGTCGACGAAACCCATTAAAAAGTCATGATACCCATCGTAAAAACCGAAATTGCATTGCGTCGTGGAATAGAGAAACGACCAAATGTCTTGTGAAGTAAATAAAAAAATTATTTTACTTCTCGAATTAATTCTAAAAATTGTTGATCTGAATGAATATTGATTCTTAAATTTGCAGTTAAATAAAACGACTTAGTTAATGTTATTAATATTTAAAGTCATTAGAATAATGCTGCATAAGAATCGAATTGATTATAAATCGTGTTCTTTGCAAACATCAAGTACATTTTTCCATATTTTTGAACATAATATTTGACTTTCCAAAAATCTTTTTCAAAGAGTCTCATTAATTGACAACGAGACAAATTTGATTTCTTCTGTCAGTCAATCGACTTATCATTCAATCAAGTCAATCATGCATTCAATTAATTTGAATAAATTCATAAATCAATTGAACTATAGAGCATTTCACACTAGTCAAACTCGTATACGTCGAAAAAATGAATCATTTTCAGAAGTCATGGCACAATCCCTAAATGACAATTATATTTTTCACTGCAACTGAGATCGTTGATTCCATTAGGACAATATTGTAAAACATTCTGTATATACGCATACATCCGTATGCATAATAAACCAACGTATAGTATGCAAAACACGAGAGCAAGCATACATATCAGTCTAAGCATAAATTCCTCACGTGGTTTGACACCCGGAAAAGGGGTGGCATAATCTCGGGAAAGGTTGTCCTGAACCCTCGTTAGAAATATGGTCAGCAACTACATCAAGAGACAGTTCTGGACAAATAGTCCCGAAAGATGAGGAAAAGATAGTTAGGAATATTTTTCTGAGCGCAAAATTGTATGCTCCATTTCGATAAATGGAATAATAAGCACTTCAATAGAATGGAATTTTCATTAATCAAATTTCATTGACGAATAAGATCGAATCAACAATTGAGAATTAGCTGATTAAGAATACGTTGGGATATAAAAAAGATTTATTTCTGTTCGTACATGGTTTTATTTGACAGTAAATTTTCATTAAAAATCGAATTTATTGATCGTTACGCAAATGTTTTCGGCGTAAAACAGCCCATACATTTATAATTACAAAGTGTAGGAGTGGACTGTGATGAGGGAGAATTGCTGCCAGCTCGTACGAGCCGAGACTCAAATGCAATGCAACATACGTGTGCAATATTGTGTCTCAGATTTATTGCACGAAGATAGCCAAAACGGTAGCTCGGGAATGGGTGATTCGTTATGGGATCAAATCAGTCGCTGGCTCTGTCTCTCTCTCTCTCTCCCTTTCTCTGTATTTCTCCTCCACCATTTGACGTGTCTCTTTAGAGTGCTGTATCTTTGTGATCGTTTTCTAATTGCCGGAATAGCTAAATGAGAGTGCAAGAAAAAGAGAGAGGAAGATTGAAAAAATTTCAGTGGGATAGGAAGAGCATTAATTAAACAGACGCGAAACCAAGAGAGAAAATAGAAGAACCAAAAGAATTGACGAGAAGTAGATGAAAATAAAGACGCAAGAACAATAGAATAGTTGCTAAAATGTTTAAGCAGATATGAAGAGAATAACAATGATGGAAAATAGGAAAATGATGTAGCACAAGAAAAGAAAAAAGGATCAAGGTTAAGAGGAATGAAGAGACAATAAAATAGCAGCATTGAAGAATAAATAGTGACGAACGGATAAAAAAGGGTAGGGAAAGCAGAACGACTGAAAGACTAGGAAAAGGGAATATAGAAAGATCACACGTTACAACACACGTGCAGAGACATATACTCGGCGGCCTGCTGCCCTGATAAAACCGTACATACTCGGTATATGGTAATATTAAATACGGACACCCACGCACGGAGACATTGCGACGTATGGCCTTGCGATATATGTCGTATACGATTTAGGAGAACTAAACCTAATCTCGAGAACCTCACGCTTCCATTGATTAATTATTCATCTCTGGTTGAGAGACAGTTGCGCGATAACGTCGAATTTCAAAGAAGATTGAATGATGACGCATTTGGAAAAAAAAAACTTTATACTTTATTTCGAAATATCAATCATTGTGAATTTCTTGTTTGCTGGATTTTTTTCTTGTTTGAGATCTACAACGATTTTTCAATTTTTCCTTCACAGCACGTTCAACTTTATAATGAGGATAAAAAAAAAATAATAATTGACAGACTAGATAAGAGCTGAGATCATGATTTTTGATAGAATTATTCTCAGTTTTATCGTTCGATATTTGATGATTAACAACGCAGTGCTTTTTTTGTTTAATTCACATAAAAATTGATTGTAAATATAGTTCCTGAGAAGCGATCAATTCGGAGATGTCATCTTTGCAGAGAAAATTATTTGTGCTTATTTATTTAATACCAAATCGTACTTTGAGATGAACAATTTTTTCATTGTATTTAATTGAAAACGTTGACCCAAATATATTTTTATAAAACCATTGTCCAGAAGCAGAGTGAAAATGCTGATAAAAAAGGGTATGATGTTCGACAATCCGTTGAAACATAAAAGCTGTCAGGAGGAAGACCCGAATTTCAGCTCTGATTACAACGTGTCTGCCCTAATACCATTAATGAAGGCGTTGTATATTCAATGGAGAAAGACGAAAAAAGTAGGAACGAAATTTTCAAGACCGTTAAGTGACGGAGGTCTAAATGATTCGTTGTGAAACTAATTTTTCTTTTTTTTTCATCTTACTATATGATTAAATGTCAAATTATTTTACTATTTTATTCTCGGTTGTACATTTTCGAGAACGTTTGAATGGCCGCTGGTATCAAAATTACATCCGACTATATTTTATGAATAAAATTCGAAGATGCAACAGCTTTGAGTGAAATTCAAAAATCGATTTTCGTTTCATTAATAAATTGATTCAATTGAACAGTAACATGGAGAGAAATTTGTTGATTCAACAAATTTTTTGTTAGTTCAACAAATCGTGGTGAGTAAAGTGAAATTCGTTAACCCAAACCAAAGTTTGATTCATTCAAATACTTAATTTGTTGGCTCAAATAGATATTTCTCACCACGACAAAAACATCGTTAAATCAACAAGAGTTTTGTTAAATCAACAAATTTAATTTGTTCGCCATGAGTTGTTGATCCAACAAACATCTTTTCTCAATGGAGTATTATGTAGTGCGACCATGAGAGCCACACATTTGAGTACGGAGACCAACGTAGTCTGTTGAACCTGTTATTCCTCACGACTCTTATCACGATACTCTCATATCTTGAGATAAGTTGATGAATTTAAGCGAAAGATTTCATCAATCGTGACATTGCAACGAATATATATCGTCAGGGATTCGATGTCTTGATGCTCACGTTCAAAATAATAATTACAATCAAAATATTATCAATAAACGAATCATAAAATCAAGGATGTAATATTACATAGTAATTGTTGCAGAATATAGTTATAAATGAAATATTTTATTTTTTCATGCCAATTATTTTTTTCTCGAATGAATATTTAAACCTCAAAAAAAACGTAAAATCAGCAATCAAATTTCATGATTAGAAAAATACAATAAAATACATATTGAGAATAAAATTTTCGAAGTACAAAAAATGTAATAAATCATGATCCATATGTCAGTGATCGAAAAAGAGTAACAGCAACATACTTATTCACTCGAATACACTCACATACACACACGCGCATGTATATATATAGTTATAGTGCAATTATGTTATAAAATGGAGAGTTCCGATTCGAGTGATATACTCTCGAGGTTTGAGTGTGCATTGTACGACACGCGTTGGCACTACAGATGCGTCGCTCTCCTGGCCCAGGATCACTTGAAATAATCGAGAGCACAGAGCTCTCTTTCTCGCTCATTCACTCTTATATATGTGCTCTCGAATCAGTTAGAAATCCTATCCGTCTCGACCTTACGTGTGTGAGGTCCAAACCTTCAACCCTTTGGTTCAAACTCCAACGTTTTATATAGAGCAGCGAGGGCGCAGCTTTCCGTCGTGGGTGCAATCTGCAGCCACCCAGAAATTCAACAGGAAACATTTCGAGGTAGTCGAGTCTCATATTAATGATAAACGTCGAAGAGCGTGCAGTTGTATGACGAAAACTTATGGTCATTTTTCGAGCGATAATTGTTGTAGAAAAAAACATCAATTTTCAATGTGATATCAAAAGTATAGAGAATGAATAAAAAAAATGTATTATTGTGCATGAATATTGATTGAATACAAAATAAACATGCTGACAGATTAAAAACTGAACGAATAAGTGATTAATATGAAAATTATTCTTGAATTAAAATTGAATTAGTGTAATTAAAGTGTTAAAGTTGTTCTGTTTGATTCCTTAGTTATTTCCACTTTAGAGCAATATTTTTTTATGAGATTGAACTTGAAGTTAAAGTAATGAAATTCAATTTCAGTAATTTTCATTGAATATTCTTAAAACTTCGTTACAGTCTGCATACCGCGATAACACAATCATTTTTGAAAGCAAGTGCGAAAAATAAAGAAAAATGTAGTGAATAAAAATTAATTTTCAATCGCTCAGAGTTTGCTGAATACGAAGTGTATATGTTGGAATTTGATGAGAGTACAAAAGGTAGTATACAAAAATGTTTGAGAGTACGATCATTTTTTTTTTTTTTGTATCGTTCACATGATCATCATCGTCATTCAACCACATTGCCACTTCTCCTTTAAGCAAAGAAGAACTCTTCGGGAGTCGAAACAATGAGGCTTAACTACGAGCAGTGTTGAGCTCGAGCAATGGCCACACGAGCCTTCTCTCCTCGGTTCTATACACACTCGAGTCATCTTCCAGAAGTGTGCTTTGTGAGGGCACGCGTCCTATCACAGGAAAACCACACACACACACACACACACACACACATGCACTTAAATACAAATGCGCATGCTAAGGGCTGCGGTAGGTTGCGGATATTCTCCATACATAATTGAAACTATAGTTATAACATATGCAAGTACTTGGTAAATGCTCTTGAACCTTCTGTATGTACGGAAACGTATAACCACTGAATTTCAACTGTACATACAAGAGCCCTAGAGGACATACGCCGAGGTGCTATACTTTAAAGACCCACACGAACCCACACGAAGCTTCAACGTGTGCAAGAGAAGTATTTTCTTAACATACAGGATGTTACAAACATCAGAAAAACCAATTACTCGCTGATTGTAATATGTGAACATTTTACAAACAATTTTGGCATTTTTCTTTACGATACATCGTTAATGAGATGTTATAAATAACCAGTAGTAGCTATAGGCACGTACGTCGACGAGAAGGATAGTCAGAGAAGAAGCACGTTTTTGCTTCTGGCCGCAGCGGATAGACTCGATGCCACGTGTACTGTTTGTCATCGCTACAGCTTATCAGTCGGTATCGATTCATTTATAACTCATTGAAACAGCTGCATTGAGAAAAGTATTCAAGCTAGAGGCTCCCTTACTAATTTCTGATTCTATTATTTCAATGTTTAATAAGATTGTTTTTTATTTTTTTCTGACGAAAAGTTCTGTAAAAAATCTTTCCACAAATAATGTTTTTTTTTTTTTTTCTCATTTCGTTGAATTGTCGTCTGTCAAAGCTGAACGGAAACAATTTTTTATCCGTTACCCGTAATGTATAGCCTGACTCATCCTCCCGTTCTTTCTTCAAAGGGGATCGACGAGACCACCGCGATGATTCGAAATTCTCAATGATCTGTCATAGATCGAGAGTTTCGCTTTGCGCTGAAGGGCATATCGGTTTACAAGCATGTTCAAAGCGAGCCACTCGTCAAGCTTCGGCACATCGTAAATTTGCGGTTTTCCATACACGCACGTTTGCGCGCGCGCGCTCGTTTGTAAAAGCAAAACTCATTGTCAATAACACCACTCGCGTACATATGATTGCAAGTTTTTCCGGTTTTCGCTGATTTACAATATTCTTTCTCGACATTTCGGCTATCGTCAGATCAGCTCACGAATCAGCCATTTTGACTTTCAAGGAAATTTCAACTGCATTCGAAAGTATTTGAAAGGGAGCATTTCCAATCATCGAAAAGGCTTCGTCTTATATTTTTTTTTCTATGATTTTCATCTAAAAGTAGTAGGGTCTAAAGTGGAGGAGAAATTCTTGTCAATTGGTAGAAAAAAGGTTGGTATTTCGTCACAATTTCTTTACCACACAATATACAGTATTGTAAATCTCATTTCCATGTATCTCTCACGTAAAAAAAAATTCTCTTGAAGAAAAAATGCATCGACTTAATCCTAATTTAAGGCATTTATGTCCTTTTCGGTACACCTTAATTCTACCATCTGTCAAGTGTTCTACTTATAGAGTAAATTCAGAATTACGTATTTTTATTATTAATTCATCTTGAGGAGAACATTTTCGACTTCATTTTGAACTCGCCATTTGAAAACTTTCGTAGTTCGAAAAACAGAGAGATAGAAAACAAAATTCACTGGATATGGATAGAACGAGACAGTGGAAAAGCGAAAAAGAAAGAAAGATACAAAGAAAGACAAATTGGAATGAAAAATGGAGACAGATAAAGAAAATTAGAAAAAGTGACCAAAACGGGACTAAGGGGACCGAGAAGGAGAAGAAAAGACAGAAAAAGAGAACGAATTGCCAAAAAAAAGGAAGAACAACAGAAAAGAAAGAGAAAAATGGAATAAATGAAAAAAGGGAGAAAAAATGATGAAAAGTGACAGAAAAATGAAGGGAAAGATATAGGAAGGTATAGAAAAAGGGTATAGAAAAAGGGTAGATAAAAAGAGATGGAGATAGAATGGCGAATACGCGATAACAGAGGGCTCGGTTGTCTGATGGCAAGATGGCGTCCTACGATAGTGACGTCAGGGAGGAAGAGGGGGTTAGTAACACCGGAGGAACGAGAGGGGAGTTCACAGAGGTTGGCTTTTGAGTGGGAGTTGAGGAAGAGGACAGTGGATATATTTATACGTACATGAGAATGGTATACATGGAGGATGAAGTCAAGGGATGAGAAGAGGGTGCGCGGGAATGCTCAGAGGAAAGAGGAGTGTAATATTGATCGCATCTCCGTGGTTGCAGACAGCATCTCTACCCTCTGTTGACGGGGTTGTTACTCCGCCTGCCGTGGAGAGCGGGAATAAAATTCTCTCGGATTCTCTCGTTAATCCGGTCTCTTTGTTACAGTAGTTTTTTCTCTCGCATCTCGAAAGTGAAGCTGAATAAAAATGGATGCAATCATTTTCAAATGACATGAAATAATCGAATCATTCAATTAAGTTGACGTTTATAGCGGCGCTTGCTTTTATTCATATTCATATTTTTTTATGGTGTTTATATGAATTTGTTTAGGCTTCTTCATTTAGCTGATTGTCAAACAGGAACGGCTTTAATCACTTGATCGACCATATAAATGTGGATGTTTATTTTGATTTTCACAAATTATTTTTACATTCGACTTATCCAATTCATATTTGAATTTTTAAATGATATTTCATATCGCCTTCAACGTTTATTCTCTGATTGAATTACTTAATGTCATTTTATATTCGATCTTAACGGATTTAATTCTATTAAACTGATGAGTCCACAATTTAATATTTTTGTCCACATCAATTTACTTTTTGCACATATATTTTGGGAAAATTATGCACAACAAGACGAGACAATTATATGTGATCGAAAGTCGTCAAGGAGAATGGAATTTTTGGAAGAGGCTGAATTACGATAAAGCATAATACATGTATCGTTCCCGATCAGAGTTGAGTAAGGTGTCGTATATGCGAATGAAACCGTCGCATGTATATAAACATCGAAAGCACATTTAACGACGTGTACAGCCATATGTACATATATCGTCCGAATTAAGGGAGTTATCGGATCGTAGACACGTTTCGTGAATATATGCACTTTGATGCACATATATATAAATATACGTGTGCTACTCTTTATGTATGTATGGCATTCAGCAGCTGCAAACTGTCGGAAGGCGTGATCGATCGATCGCGCTTTATATGTATATGTGCTTAATATCGATTGCTCACAAATAAAAAGTTGTGAATAATATGATGCGGTGCGTTATTTAAAAGAACTGCTTATTCATTTTACAACGGCATGAAACAAATTTTCAAATATATATATATTGAACGAATGATAAGAACAGATGATCATCGTGCCAATGAAAATTCTATATATGCAATGGAAAATGATTTTTTTTCTTCTTGTATTCGATAATCATTATTTTGTAAATTTATGAACGGATAACGCTTGAAGAAAAATCAAAATTTAGCTACTTTTTTTAAAAACTAATGAGTTCTTCTACAACATTTCAAGCAAGAGATCTAAAAATGTATTTGCAATCCGATTTTTTTTCTAAAACTACAGATGTTTTAAAAAAACGAAACGATATACTTCGTAAGCTACCAAACCTTTGATATTAATCATTTGGAAAGAAACCTAGTACAAGAGATTTCACATGATCAAAGTGACGAAGAAAAGAGTTGGAACGGTGCATGTAAAGAATAGGAAATGATTCTCGAAACATATGTGTAATTCATTTTATTCTTTTTTTTGTAATGAAATTGAATAAATTATTACATATTAAATAATTGCTCATGAGAATTATAATTCGGGTTATACGAGAGAATTCCCATATCAATCAATGGGAATGAGTGTCACGACGATGAATTTATCGTCTTCTTCCGAAGCGTAAACGTCTGTTCCGGGCGGGGGGCCGCGCATCAACTGAAAATGACAACGTACGTTGAATGACAACAATTCTTGAATACGTTTCTCATAAAAAATTTTTCATGAAATATTTTTCAGTTCTCAGATATTGAATAATGTTGACTATCATGATAATAAGAAACAAATAGGTAAGTTGATCAATTAGGTATTCTTGTTGAACCGATACCGTACTCACCAGGGATGTCTACATAATAATACCCTTCCACAGGTATACTCTTCCTGGCTGAAACAAGTGCACAATCCTGCTGAATTGTCAGGTTTGCTTTGACCAGATTTCCTGGTAGGCACGAAGAAACTGAGATCTTCTTTGTGTATGAATTAGCATCCACAGCGACTACGAAGAATAATGCAAGTACGACGAACCTTACGTTGAATCTCATTTCTGTGCAAAAGTAATCGTTTATGTAATTATACTGTTTATTCGAATAGTTTGCCTATTTCTTACGTTTATCTGAGAGGTTTAGAGAATTAACAATTTTAATTGTCCATGCCAACGTTTACTTGTGTTTTTTTTTGTTCAACACTAAAGAATAAATAAAGATTGCCAAATTCTCTCAAACGAAATTTGCAATAAAATAGTCAAAGCCGATTCAAAGAACGAGAAATCGACCGTAATAGCAAAAACGTTATGTCCTATCTATCGATTTTTCTACTCTTAATACTTGTGCCAAATTTCATTGCGTATCACAAAAAGCATGTGGATCCATAATTGAAAAAAATATCACTTACTTGATTTGACGGATTATTTTTTTGTCCGGAACGACGAATCGACGATGTCGGATGTGTGCGATAATGTGACCTGTGAGCAAGGGAAAGCTCTATATATACGTAAACCCACGTGACTCTCAGCATGTTTTCAGGCTCTTTTATGTACATTGCGTTATCAGTTTTGACGTGGATTTTTCAACAATAGTTTCTAATCAAAGAATAAAGTGCGTAGAAAATGTGAAGCGTATCTCGATATAATTGAGGTTGGGTTTTTGAAACTCTTTCCTCTTGCGTGTCGCAACACACTGAAACACTACACCATCCGGAAGCCTCAGCGTCAAACTATTTAAACAGTTATGGCCGTGAAAGCCTCAAAATTCGAATGTGAAATACTACTTTCCGTGTTTAGAATTGTATACCCCCTTAACGACAATTGTAATCGCTTATTTCTAAGTATGTCTAATACTGTATCTAACCATTCAGGAATTATTAACCTTCAAAGTTATAATTGTATAAAATTTTACCGTTATTCAACTATTTCGACAAGACTGTCAGTTTTACCACAATAATTCTTGAAAATTTTTTGCAGAGCATTCCATCTGCAACACATTGACTTCTGAAAAGAATTCGCGATTTTCATAGATTGGAAATTGAAGGTCACGAAATCAATTTATTAAAAAAATATTCATTTGCATTGGCTTTTATTGATAAAAGCGACTTCTGGTCATTGCAAGATTTTTTTCATGACAGCTGGGATAGCACCGTCAATGTTCTCGCACAATTCGTGATAAATACTGAAATTGATCCTCATCTTCAAGGGGAGTAAATGTACTTGTCTCAACTTTTTTAACAGCATTTGTGCTGTTTTTCATGGGGATAGTGATTATTGAATACAAGAAAGTAATATCAATTTTTTTGTGCAAGAAAAGAGTTGGAACATTGCATGTTAAGAATAGGAAATGATTCTTGAAACATATATGTAAATCATTTTTTATTTTCGTACAACAAAATTCAATAAATTATTACATGTCTTCTTCTCTATATATACATAAATCTGTTCGCAAAAAAATGTTTGTTCGTTGTTTAATCAAAAACCACTGAACCATAAACGATGAATCTTCCACGAGATTCGAGATCATGATTCTAATTGTGTTTGTGGTTTTAAGAAATTTCGATGTCTTGATTTTTACAGAAATGGAAACAAAAGTTTAACGATTTCCAAATTTTTAAACTTATCGGTAATTAAACGCTATCGATGAATGAAAAAATTGAAAAACCAATTGAAAGAACATTGGAAAATAAACGAAATGAGCCTAAGCTAGATGCCACGGGCGAAACCCGCAGGCACAGCTAATATTAAATAACTGTTAATAAGAATTATAATTCGAGTCATACGAAGAATTTCCATATTAATCAATGGGAATGTGTGTCACAACGATTAATTTATCGCCTTCTTCCGATGCGCAGAATGTTAGGGTAGTTATTCCTATTTCCATTGGGGTAGGCACCCTTATTTTCACTGTTGTTGCCATCTGAAAAAGACAATGTACGTTGAACGACAAAAATTCTTGAATACCTTTTTTATAAAAAACAAAATTTCTATGAAATGATCGCTATGGATTGTTCTTTCTTCAAAACGCAGTAACCATGCAACATAGTTTTCAGAGATTATTTAATGTTGACTATCATGATAATAAGAAAAAAGTAGTTTAGTTGATCAATTACGTTTGTTCATTGAAATGAAACTGATCACATCATTCACGGGTATACGATAACGTCCGTTCACAGATGCAATCTTTCTGATCGAAACAAATTCACAAAACTTCGGAGTTATCCAGTCGGCTTTATCCAGATTTTCTTGTAGGCACGAAGAAACTGGCATGTAGGTTACATCTTCAATAGCATCCACAGCCGCTACGAAGAATAATGAAAGTACGACGAGCCGTACGTTGAATTTCATTTCTGTGCAAAAATAATCATATATTCCATTACGTACTGTTTATTCGAACAGTTTGCCTATCCTTTACGTATATCTGAGACGTTTAGAGAATTAACGTTATCGATGCCAATGTAATCTGGTAATTTTTTTTGCTCAACAATAAAGAATAAATAATAAATAGATTGCCAAATTCACTCAAACAAAATTTACAATAAAAAAATCAAAACAAATTTAAAGAACGAGAAATTGATCATAACAGTAAAAACGATGTATTCCATCTTTCAACTTTTCTACTCCCAATTCTTATGTCAAATTTCGTTGTAACATCGAAAACAGTATTTGGGTCCATGATTGGAAAAAAATATCACTTACTTGATTTGATGGAATATTTTTTTGTACGATGAACTGATTATGTCGGTTGCTTACTACGTGACTTGTGAGAAAAGGAAACCCTTATATATGCGTAAACCCAGGTGGCTCTCAGCATGATTCCACGCTCTTCCATGTACATTGCTTGCGTCATCAGTTGAGGTGGGAGCATGACGTCAATTTTTCAACATTAGTTTTTAATCAAACAGCAAGGGGAAAATGTGAAGCGTATGTCTGTATACTCAATTGGTTTTTTAAAACTCTTTCCTCTTATACAAGGTTGACTACTGGTACATGTTATCGTATTACCATGCATGTAACTTCGTTAGGATGCAAAACCATCTATCATTTTCCTTTGCTGGAGTTCAATTGTTTTAGGTATAATACCAAAACTTAAAAAAGCCGAGTCAACGGTTAAAGAGACAGAGTTCAACGAATTAGTGAAAAAAGTAAACGAATTTTTGGTTCATAATCTCCTAACCATTAATAAAAAAGGTGGTAAAAATATTATTACGTATATGAGTAAGAATTAAATAAAGAATAGTTCCGAATGTGCACGAGAGCCGTTATGCATCTGATTCGTTCTTATGATAAGTTTCAAAGGCCTGGATAATCCGCGAGAAAATGAAAAAAAAAAAGAGAAAAAAAGGGAGAGAGTAGAGACGATGGGCTTCATATACGAAGGCAACTTCGTTAAATTTGCTCTGTAGTCTTTCACGTCAGGCTATAAATATATGTACATACGTAAATATTATATATTTCATACATACACTCACAAATAATGCACGTATATTGAATCGCAAGCAAGAGCCATGATACGCCAAGATAATTATGTGGGCGTGGTATAAGCTCGTTACAATAAAAACTGGAACGTAACGCAGCTCGCGCATTTATACACCAACCGCCTTCCAGAGTTTCTGCACTGTCGTTTTATTCTTTCCCTCTCTTTATTCTCTTTTCTCCCGCCTTCGCTTACTCTCTTTACCTTCTTTCTTTCTCTTTCTCTCTCTGCTCGAGCAAAATTCCGGGTGTTATCGTTCTGGCTTGTATTTACTGTCGGTTATACGAGCTGCAGTATTGCGGTCCGTTGTCCAACTTCACATACGGATTTACAACATTAAATCGATCTATTGAAATCGAAAAGGCGTAGAAAATACTTCTGCCCAGTGTTTCTAATGTTTCTTCCTTCCAAACCTTCGGTGCATGAGCTCGTACATCTGTATTCGCATGTACAAATTCACGTGTACCTATATATAGTAGTACCAGTTATTTTACGTAGTACATGTCAATACATGAGTGTATATTTGTTCCTGCGAACCTGCTTCAATTCCACATTCCCTCTCTGGTTTCTTCGCTGTATCATTATGCATAGCTATACTTATCTGCATCATGGCATATTGTCTCTACTGTTTTTTTTTCTCGATGAACGAAACAGATAGAAAGAGAAGGAGGAGAAAAGTGCAGAAGTGTAATCTTCACACGCATCAACATGTGTATTTAAATTAGTTGTCCTTGCGATTTGCAGAGTCGAGACCCTTTCTTGGATCTTCGAAATGTTCCTTACAGAGACCCTATTTACTTATACGAGCTTAGTAGATTCTTGAAGACTCTCGACGAAGGGATTCGTCAATGATCGCAATGGAAAAACAATGCTTTTCTCTTGAAATTAATCATTTTTAAACAAATGATTTGCATTATATTATTGACAATTGTGATGTTTCTTCATTATCTCAAACTAGAAAATAATTTCGAAGCTTAAAAGCGATTTTTTTCCAAAACTTCAACAGATTGTCACTTTCATAATGTTAAATATGGTGTTGGAAATGTGCTATTAAATAATTTAGTGGAATAATTCAACGAGCATGAAAATTTCACAAATCTTTTTGTTCAATGAAAACGACATTATTTTTCAGATTTGTACTCCGACTACAGATTTAAACTCGATTTTTCAACAACAAATCGACAATACTGTATAAATGTGTTTTCGAATGCACTGACAAAAATCGAATGCGCCCTCTTGCGTGTCGGATCATCCATGCAGAGTCCGAAAATACAGAGTAAAAAGTCAAAGAGAAGTGAAAAAATGTCGAATGAGTAATAACCAAATGAATGAAAAAGGTGGAAGGGTGCTGGGATCGTGAAAAAGAAATGAATCAGCCTATCGTATTCCCGGGTGTCAATCACGTGTCACCCTGGTCTGACAATGCTCGTATTGTTCACTATGCAACATGCAAAAAGAGAGACAGAGAAAAAAGAGAAGAGGATTGTTGGAGGTTGATTCGGATTCGTCGTACAGTAGACTTCCGCTTACAGTCAACTTTTTATACGAGAACGCAAAACCGTCTTTCGTGTAGAAACACAAACTACCGAAGTAATTGAATGTTTCTCCTTGTTAAATGCCAAAGTTGGTGAATTAAAATAGTTATGGAAATAACTTAATTATTTTTTGGAAACGAGTAACCAATTCTTGACGAAAAGAAAAAAAGACACACGTGATTGAAAAGCCTTTACATATTTGATAAAAATAAAGAAATTATTCGTTATATTAGATCATAATTAAATAATAATGGGAAGAACGAAGAAAAAAATTAATTTTAATAACACCGGTGTGGAAATGCATGACTAAAATTCCTCAAACATCTTCCACCCGGTTTAAAATGAACCAAATTTCCGTTCCAAAATATTCAATGCAGACAATTGGATTCAAGTACAAAAACAACCCAGAATTTTCCTTATCATTATATACGAGAGAATACGTGTCAGAATTTAGTTCTATTTTACCGAAAATACGATAATGTGAATTCCATTTGCGTCAATGGCTCAATTCGTCACAGTTCCAATCAAGTTCGAACGTCATACAGCTGCGATTAATGTACATAAGACTGCTAATACGCAATTTTATACGTAGTAGGAATAAGTATAAAAATTCACCGACTATATAAATCTTAACATGAATATTAAGGAGGATACAATGTTGCCATGTTAAACCATGTTAAAAACATAAAAAATTTCAAAAAGTTCAGAATTTTATAAAATTTGGTGAACATATTCTTTAGTGCCAAATTTGACGATACAAATTTTTTCAGATTTTTCTTCTGCACAGTTATCGAGTAATTGAACACTAAAATTCACGTGTATAAGCATAGCATTTCCATATATATAGGTATACATTCCGGGCATAAGAAATCTGCTTTGATGCTTAATTACTCGATAACTAAGTAGAAGAAATTTTTTTTAATTCCACAGACATCTAGATGTCTTAGAGAATGTCCTCAAAAAATTTCATCAATTTTTAACTATTTTTGTCTGATTATCCAATCTCCTTAATAATTATAGTCAAGAAAACGGTAAGTAATGATAAATACGACAAAAAGAATTTAATGCAAAAGCATTCTAAAGGAGTAGAATTAAATAACGAGTATATAATCAGAAAATAGTTTTTCATATGTTTCTTCAAACATGCTGTCGATTTATATTTCGAACATATTTCAACTAAACAATTACATTTTCGTAAATTTGAATTTATTTGAAAACATTAAATAATAATGATAATTTATATATCAAACCAATAGACGGGATCATCAGATTGGATGATGTGTTACGGCGATCCATTTAACGCTTTTTTCCAAACCGAATAATTGAGTGCGTGTCATCTGGAACTTTTATGAAGCTTTATTAAAATAACAATGCTTGAACAACACAAATTTTTGGATACATTATTTTGTAGTGTGAATTTTTTTTTCATAAAAAAACATCATTGTGAATGGACTTTTTGTATTTGTTTGATAAAACGATGATAAAACATAAATGCTAAAATTAAAAACATTTCAACTCTCTCAAAGATAAGGGCTGTTGTGTCAATTGACCTATGATGTATTTTCAGTATAATGATTCATTAAACTTACCATCGAAATGTAGAATATATTTTCCTCGGGAAGGTTTATAATTTATTAATAAAATTATACAAAAGAGCTTTACTGTTGGTTCGGCTTGGACTAAATTTTTTATATCGCATGAAGAAACTGGGATCTCTAATATCATTCGCTCAGCATCAGTAGCAATTACGATGGACAATAATACAAGTATCACGAAAATTAACTTGAATTTCATTTCTGTAAATAAAAACGGTAATTTATAGAATTTTTTCGCTTCACTCCGGATGATAATCACCACGTCGATGCTTATAATATTGATTTTTCCGTTGAGCTTGGTCTAGTGCAGAACACGAGAACTTATTTTCTATAAATGAAAGAACTACAATTTCTCACTATATTTGGAGAATTATTTTCTTTTCAGAGGACTGCAGAACTGATGACCTCTTAGTATCAGATCTATACAGCATATTCCTTGAGAAGGGGAAGACTAAACTAAAACAGACTGGAAGTATTTTCGACATGATGTCTCATTTCGCGTTGATATGTACGTAATAACGAAACATTAAGCGATTAAAAAACAGCTTTCGTTCCGATCGACACACGTCACACTTCGATTTTTTTGTGTACCATGTATACTAAACCGTAGATAATCTACACATTATCTCACTAAATATCACAGGTGAATCGCGTTTTTCCTGCTATAAGTCACGTATACCAAGCAATCGCTGTTTATATGTTTTTTACTGTTACAAAGTCACGTGTGCGATCGCTGTGACTTGTGTATTTGAATCATTGATATAAAATTTTTGTGGGTATGAATATAAAATTGCCACAAAAGAATGTTTTTTCTTTTTGCCATTTGTTGCATGGAGTTAGACAAATTTTCGGATTATCTATCACGAATAGAACACAAAAAACGTGAGATTGTCAAGTAAATAGTATTTTTGTGCAACGTGTAATGTTAAGAAAAAATGACACTGCCAAATGATTTTTCCGAGTCAATAATTTTTTTTCCCGTTCTGCATTATTTTTAGTCTTTTTTTTTCTCTATAATGTTATTGTTAAATTTCTAATTACTTACCCTAAATACATGCATATAGTTGTTATGCATCTATCGAGGGTTGAAAACATAGAATTTTTAGTCATGAATGGGCTTTCAAATACCCTTAGCTTTTTTTATGCTTTTTTAAATGAGCCTCCTCATTTTCCAGATTACTTGACTGCGACGTGAAAATGGATAAATATGTTCTGAGATTCTTTTGATTTCTTTTGTTTCTTTTTTTTTTTACAATATTTACTTTCTATTGTCTTCAAGACTTTTCTCGTTGGATTTTCTCGGTCAAAAAGTTTGAAATAATTCCCCAGCGAATCTCGCGAATGCTCGGAGCTGTTTTATTTTTTATTTTTTATTTTTCTTCATTTTTTTACCCTCGTCTCTACGATATTTCGTTGCCGCGGGGATGGTGCTTCGTGGCCGTATATCTAAAACTCTCTTATCGGCTCTTTATGCTCTTATACCACACACGTTATACTTTATAGCTCATATGACCACGTATACACCTATGCAATTCGCGCTTTACCTATAGTGCACTTTTATATGGGAATAGGGAGACAGAGAGGAAAAGGAAGAGGAAGCACAAAAGAGAAAAAGAGAGAGGAAAAATATAGTTCGTGTATTTGCCCCCGCATGGCTCCCTTGCCCAGAATGTTCGCAGCTCCCTCTTTCCTCCATTCTTCCACGCTAAAACAAAAAAAGCCTGACGAGTCTGGTTTTTCTCTATAGTTGGATTAAAATGGGAAGCGTTCCTTGTTGAAGAAAGAAACATTTTTTTTTATACAAGCTGCGTAGATTATGAGGCGTTTTAAATAAAGTCAAAATTCCTTTTGAAGTCATTTTATCAATTTTTTTCAATCATTTTAACCGAAGTTAAAACAATTAGTCATATAAAAATTTGATTAGCAATTCAGTAAAAAATAGAGAAAGAAATGATTCAGTCATGCTCGTGAATTATTGTTTTTTTCATCTTCTTTTCAAGCTGAAGGAAGTGTTCGTTACCAAAAGTGCAAAAAAAAAAAAAAAATCAGTGAAATATCGGGAGGATCGCGGAAATTGTTTCAAACAGCGATAAATACTCCATTACTCTATTTTTCATTATTGCAATAAAAGCTTCATTTTGAAAGATATATTTTTTTTTTCAAATATTGTTACGAAATACTGAAACCAGAAAGGGATAAAAAAAAATTACGAGCTCCATGTTCAATCACTGAAAAGAGTCACGAAATGATTATTTTTTTTATTTATGTTTCAAGGATTTGTCACCGTTGTGTATTGCATACATACAATATCTGCTTTAAAAAATATGCACGGTATGCAATGCATGTTTGCAGTTTCCATGCATTTGCGAGGCACGGGCTCACCTTTCATGCGCTATCTACCGAGAAGAAACATTTTTTTCTCCCTTTCAGAGCAGTACTATTAGTTTTATCGCTATCACAAAAGAAAAAGAAAAAAATAAAACAAAAGGAAAAAAAATTTGCCCCTTCCGCTTTTCATGTACAACGCTAGTCGCCGATCATAACGCAGCAACGTTTCCCCCGTATATATTTTTTGTTACCTTTTTCTTTTTCCCTATCGCACACACATGTGGACATTTCTTAGTATATACGTGCACGCGCTGTAATTTACAAAACGCGCAATTACGATTTTAATCTCTTAATTAATTGCCAGGGGGCGTTGCTTTTTATGCGATAGAAGAAAACTGACCTGCAATTGTGTAGAATAAAAAGAATTACGAAAAAAATATACACACACATCTCGTCGGCGAACGCTGAGAAAAGACTAATCTTGTTGGATATATACCTCGAAAAAAGGCATGTCTTTTGAAGGTTCTTCATCATGCTGTGGTTACTTGATCAATTCTTTATGCATCTCCTCCAGTGTTTTGCCATTATTATAATAAATAAACGAAACGATTTTTTGATGCGGTTTTTTCTCTACATTTACCATTACGTTGATCATCGATCTCCTCCATTTTCGTGTCGAAGCCAATTTCCCCTGGTTAATAATAAATATTTTGCAAATATACCAAGTGAAGTCTGGAGAGCTTAGAAATTATGAATTCAATCGAAATTGTATGTGCAATCAATAGAATAGTACTGGAATCGTAAAATAATAAATATCTGCAACACAAAACGAATTTGAAAAAAACATTTGATTCGCATAAATTATTAGTATGAATTCGTTTGACGCTCTTCTCGAATGTAATAGTTTATTTTTATTTTTCTTACTGTTCTTCTTGAGTTTATATTTGAAATAATTTGAAAAAACTTGCTTGTTTTTCACACGTTTGAAACGATCGGAGGTTTTCATCCAGCACACCCTGTATAGAAAAATTGCGACAATAGGCCAGGAAACGAAGGGTTTGATTTTGACAAAAATACTAACAGGTAACCGCGAGTGCCATTACACGCGGAATGGTCCCCTGATGTTAACTGCATAGTTTTGGACACGAGATTCCGATTACCTTGTTTGTTATTAACAAATTAGTGAAAAAAAACGCACTTTTTTTAGTTTTTCGCTTATAAAACGAAAACCAATGGAGCTATGAAAAAGCAACTAAAAGACGAAATGTAGAGAATAGAATTGCGAAGAGAATGAGCCCTAAAACGACCCGATCGGTTCATAATTAACGGAGAAAATTCAAAAAAACATAAAAAAAAGACGTTTTTTCAAAAATTTTTATCGTCGCCATTTTTGAAGTTGGATCTTTTTTTTTTTGCACGATTGTAGGTATCGATAGATACTTTCTCTGCGAAAAATCCAGGTGCTGTCGGATAAATAGTTTTTTAGTTATAGCACTCAAAAGTCAAGAGGGCCATTTTTTTCAGCAAGGCTGGATGCTCTGGAAGTCGTCGGATTTCAATTTATTAAGCCGATTTTGAAAGTAGAAGTGTTCAGCTACGAAACGTCAATCTTCGTTTTTCGTCCAAATATTGAAAAATAGGTGAAAATGAGCCGCGAACATGAGCAAAAACGGCCGAGCGCGCGGAAGTGGTCGAGTGGTGGGGGTAGAACAGCGCATATATAATAATAGGAGCGCCTTCCCCGCGGCTGCTGTTCTACCCCCACCACTCGACCACTTCCGCGCGCTCGGCCGTTTTTGCTCATGTTCGCGGCTCATTTTCACCTATTTCTCAATATTTGGACGAAAAACAAAGATTGACGTTTCGTAGCTGAACACTTCTACTTTCAAAATCGGCTTAATAAATTGAAATCCGACGACTTCCAGAGCATCCAGCCTTGCTGAAAAAAATGGCCCTCTTGACTTTTGAGTGCCATAACTAAAAAACTATTTATCCGACAGCACCTGGATTTTTCGCAGAGAAAGTATCTATCGATACCTACAATCGTGCAAAAAAAAAAAGATCCAACTTCAAAAATGGCGACGATAAAAATTTTTGAAAAAACGTCTTTTTTTTATGTTTTTTTGAATTTTCTCCGTTAATTATGAACCGATCGGGTCGTTTTAGGGCTCATTCTCTTCGCAATTCTATTCTCTACATTTCGTCTTTTAGTTGCTTTTTCATAGCTCCATTGGTTTTCGTTTTATAAGCGAAAAACTTGTCGGATAAATAGTTTTTTAGTTATAGCACTCAAAAGTCAAGAGGGCCATTTTTTTCAGCAAGGCTGGATGCTCTGGAAGTCGTCGGATTTCAATTTATTAAGCCGATTTTGAAAGTAGAAGTGTTCAGCTACGAAACGTCAATCTTCGTTTTTTTTTTTTCACTAATTTGTTAATAACAAACAAGGTAATCGGAATCTCGTGTCCAAAACTATGCAGTTAACATCAGGGGACCATTCCGCGTGTGATGGCACTCGCGGTTACCTGTTAGTATTTTTGTCAAAATCTGATGATTTTGTAGCTTCGTTTCCTGGCCTACAACGAAACGAGACGGGAACCTGTAAAATCTTGAGAGCAGTATAGCCCAACGGAAACCCTGGTTCTGTTTATGTACAATACGTAAAACAAGAAATAGGATAAGAGCAGGAGAAGTTGGAAGAGACCAGGGAGAGGTTGACGGAACTGTGACGTTGAAACCGTCCCCTGATTTGGCTGATGATATCCTGGTGCAAAGGGTATGAGAAAATACAGATTTTCATCTGTGATTTGTCACTATTATTTTTATCTTGAACAAAAAATATATTCCTGAAGAAAATGACTTTCCTTTGTGGAACATCACTAGACCGTAATCCTTCCTAATTTGTTTCATTACTTCAATGTCATGATACCTGTTTCTAAATGTTTTTGTTATTTTTTTTTTTAATTTTCGAATTTTCTGAATGATACCCTTATGAATCAGTAATATTCTTTCCGAGGTTTTCGAATTTCCATCCACATTTCAATACCTTCAGAAATGTTCGTAGAATTGTGTCTCTCCTAATAACCCGAGTAGATAATTGTTGGTAAAATCTGTATGCACCGCACATTTTTTTTGTGCGATGCATACGTGCATTTGTACTTATTTGCGTTTTTCCATACAATTGTTTTTGTTTTATTTTCAGTGCAATTGTGTTGTACATTCTTAGTGCTTAGCTAGGATAAAATCAGAAAAATTTTTTCTTTATTTCCACAGATTTATTCTTGACGCTCTTAAAGTGACAGAAACCTTTAGCAAGTACCATTCAAGATGTATTCCATGCAGAAACCCGTAATTCATTCACCATTCTTGGCTATATTGGAATGATTTCATTAATTTTTTTTTTCAGGTAAATTTGGAGGTAAATTTTAAAATATATTCCAAGCATATATATATATATATATATATATATGGTGATTCGGTTACCCTGACCAAGATGACATCTCGCTCATACGAAATAATAAATGAAAGCAGAACGTTTCAATTAGGAGGTTCTCGTCTCTCTCAGCGTGGCGTCTTCTCCCGCTTATTCCCCCCATTTTCTCGGTATAGTCCGTGCGCAGAATGTGAAAGAAAGAGAGAACAAAAGGAAGAAGCAAAAAAAATATATTTCAAGAAAGAAACGTTGGAACAGAGAAAGAAAGAAAATAAGGAGAAAAAAGAGAGAGAGAGAGACTCTGGACCACCCCGTAAAGTGGTTGATCTCGCGAGAGAACGAACGACTAGTGAGTCGAAAAGAAGGGCGGGAGGTGGAGGGGGGGGGGGGGGGTGGCGTAGTAGGGTTCCCTGATAGAGGGGACAGCTTCGGTCGGCGACCGCGAAGTCTCGTGCGAGGCCCTGCGGCTTGCATGAAAGAGGGGGCAGGCAGCCAGGAAGAAGCGTGGAGGCGCTTTCGTGACGGATGGCGACATTATGCGAGATCCCTCGCGTTAGGTGTCTACTAGCTTGGAATAAAATCAGTTCTCTTGTATAAGGCCCAGGTAGCTCCTCCGTTTCATCCCTTTTTACATATTTGACCTTCTTCCTTCCCCTAACCGTATATTTATTGTCGATCTGATCATTTTATTTTTCGGACACCCGCATTGCTCGGTTCCCTTAATTTTGACTACCGAAATAATGGATTTGTACTATTTTAGATACGGATTGATAATCGGAACAGAGTTTGGGAGGTCTTCTTATTATTTTAAAACAGATTTTTCTTTAGTTTATGAAAATTCAATGGTTCATCTCCATTCAATACGTAACATGTTTCAATCGTTACTCAAATTACGACTCTATTCATTAGTATCAATTTTTATCAGTAATCAAAAGTATACAATATCAATGTTTATTGAACGGCCTTTATTTATTTTTCACATTTTTCCCTTCCTCTAAATACTCGTTAGTAAAAATGCACAAAAAATGTCGTGATCCTCGTAAACACGACGTTAAATTGAATGGAAAAGTTTCGCAAATTTGACTCAACTATTCTGAAGAGGAAACAAATTCACATAAAAACTTATGTTATTGATTCCAAATGAAAAAAAAAAGTATCTCAGTCCCAAAAACAAAAAAAAAATCAATTTTTTCCCACGAAGCGCACGGCACTTTGCCAGTCACGAAATCTTTAGCGAATTCCTGGCTGTGTGGAAGCATCCCCGCGGAGATTGCGTGTATCGTTATGTGATGGCGTGGGCATGGTATCCCATGGTGTATAATCTTGCCTCTCTCTCTCTCTTTCTTTTTTTTTTTTTTTTATTATTTTTCTTTCGATTCAACACAGGTAGCGAAGTAGCCTCTCTTCTCCTTTTTTCCTCTTTGGCTAGCCACGATTTTTCACTCGTCCACTTTTTAATGGACGGGATTAATATCTACCGGTAACAAGACTCTTTTTAACTCTCGTGTATTGGTGGAAGGCTGTGAGTTTACAAAACGGACCATCTATACTGACACAGTCCTTAAACCTTCTCCACCCTTCATCCTCACTCTCTCTTTCTCTCTTTCTCTCTGATGTTCCTTCAAGAGGCTGGCTTTTGCGAGAGACACAATAAAAGATTACAGATGCGATGCATCCGTTCGCAGCAATAACGTCCGATTGTGCTCGTGGAGACGGACAAATTATACCGTATTATACCGGTGTCTCAGACAATTAATTATCACAGGAACCCGCGGTGCGCGCTCAACAAGGCGAGAGACCTCCAAGAGCCTCTCCTAGTTATATACCTATAAATATCCATTTACGTACGAGCATTCGTGCCTACATTTACACAACGGACAAAAAGCGATTCCATATTTATATATACTTATCTATATTGTACATATGTACATGGCGATGTGCATATATGTGCAAATAAATATTTCAGCGAGCACCTAAAAGGGCGTAACTGAACAAATTTGACACTTCGCAGTCGTGTAACTCCGGGCCTTTCAATCGACAGCACTAGAGATTCATATACATCGATTAGATTAAAATAGACTTATCGAGTTTTCTCGGAACGATTTTAAAAGCCCTCCTAGGACTCTTTCTCGTACGAATAAAATAATAAAAATAATAATGGGGGAATAAAAAAATTCGTGTGTAGGCATAAGTTTTTCTGTTAAAAAGTATGGTCCATTTCATTGATCATCGGTGTCTCTCTCACCTGTTCCAGGTATCCCACGCTTTTCTGTTCTTTAAAGAACTTATGTATGGATATATGTTTCGTGTATAAGAATAGATGTACAGATATAGAGGTTTTAGGAATATGTACGTTGGATATAAAACTTCTCATCTTTCTACTCCTTGTATAACACAATAAAAATTTGATATAAGCTCCATTTCACACTCTGAAAACCTCACCATAAATCAACACGTGGTAAGAATATAAAAAAATAAAGTTATCATTTGAAAGTTGATGAATGCCGAGAAGAGGCCAAAATGGAAATGGATGAGTGGTTCCTTCCTTCCTTCAGCTTTTATTTACCTTCAAGTGAATTGGCGTATCAACCAAGTATTCTCAAAGGTAAAGGGCTAAAGGGACCGTAAGCTTTATTAACGATCTTCTCATTGACCGTCGAAGAAAAACAAGGCGTTTCCTTGATGAGCTCTCTCTGCTTTGGGTACATATAACAACGATGATGATGGTCGCGCGACCACTCTCACTTCTTTACATATTTCATTCTCACTATCTGTCTTTTTCTATTTCTCTTTATTTCTCTGTGTTTTTCTTCGAGGCCACAACCCTACACGCATTATCCAAGACCTCCATGCTATTCTGCATAATTTTCCGGCAATTTTCGAAAAACCCACGAGAATCTCACGACACTCGTAAAGACCGTGAATTATGGATGTCCCTCACTAACAAAACGACCTACGAGATGTCAGAAGCGTCTCCTCTTTTCCTCCTCGAAAATGTTATGTCTTCTCGTGTCTGCCTACAAACCCTTCGATGACCATTTTTCGTTCCCGGACGCGCCCCTCTGTCTTTTCGCTCTTCAACCACCACCTCATACTCCTTTCGACGGCCTTGATTTTTCCAACATTCCAACTAACCTATACATTACTTTTTCTAACGGTACCTGCAGACTCCTCATCTCCTTTTTCCTTCCTCACACTGTTTCTCTTCCCTTGCCAGGCATTATTTCAACCTCAAGAGACATAAATTCCATGATTTTTTGTCAAGATTATGTGTGTTTTACAGTCTTTCGAGCCTGATCTATCCCAAAATGGATAAACAGCTTTCGAACGAAAGACTACAAATTAATGAAAATTTGGTATCTCTTTTAGTTCAAATTTCTATCACAAAAATGTTTCAAATATTCGAATTTGGAACAGTAAATATTCTGGTTAATTATTATTTTTATAAAAATTGCACCGTAACTTAATCAAATTTTGATTATTCAAGTTTTTTTTCCATGTCATCACTAGTTTTACAAAGGAATTGTTTAAAAAATAAATGGACCACAAAATAACTTTAAACTTGACTGTTCGAATAACTAGAAAGCAAAATTCTTTAGAAAATGATCTGAATATTTGAGTACGAAATATTATCTCAGGTTCAATGACTAGAGGATCGAAATTGTGACTTTCGGAAGAGGTTTCTATAATTTTTGAAAAATCCAATGGATCTCATATGCGATGGTTATTTCGTTAGTAAAAGAATAAATATTTCTTCAAGTATATGAGATACTGTCATCATCGTTATAGGCTCGAATATAATTAACGTAATTCTTTGCCAAATGAATAACCAAATGAAAAAACCCAACTGAAAAATAAAATATGATGTCACATAAAATTTCGAACAATTGGCTTGAATCACAAGGAGCGAAGCGTTTATAGGCGCGTTCGGAACGAAAAAAGGAGCTCTTCATTATTTTCCCATGAGTTGAGAATCTCGTTTTTTTTTTCTTTTCTCATTCATTCATCTCAGGTTTTTGTAACGAGAGCCTCTTAAAAAATAAGAATGGAACGTTGACACATGGCTATGGAAAGGGGAGAAAGAACGAGCAAAAAAGAACGAAAATACGTGTACGATCGTTTTATCGCTTTATAACTATATCCATGTGGATAAAAGGTGTATAAAGTCAGCGTGAAAATATACGACTTTATAACCCAACGTCGTATAAAAGGATTCGGGCGGTATAAGGATTATTGTGGCGCCTAAAGAGCCTCCAACGCTCTTTCAAAACTTTTCACTCTTTTTTCCTCTCAGAATATATTCTTCTTTGTCGTATTTTTTATTATTGAAGCTCTAACACATTCCCGTTGTATAATCGGACTCGGAGTGATGTTTTGCCTCCTGAAAAAAGTCATGAAATTGTCATTATCTAAAGAAGTTGTTGCTTCATGAATTACTGTCTAATTAAAATTTTATTAATTTTTCATTCAGATGACAATAATCTTGAAAGAAAAATAATGAAGCGGCAATCTTATTTGCTTGAACTACAAGAGTTCAAATCTAGAGTTATATATTCAGAGTTTCAACATACAACGTAAATTTGAAATATCTATTAAAAATCCGTTTAAATTATCGTTATAAAATATAATTACATATTAATCAAGAAAATAAACAAAAACTAGTAACGAAGAATAATCTGGGAAATTTAATTATGAAAATTGATTATATATTCAACAATATGGAGAAAAAAAATGTTAAACGTATAGTTCGTCGATCTTTTATCTCGTCCATATCCCTTCATTCCATCTTGTCTCCTTGGGTCCTGACATTTTTTTTTTTTATAGTGCTACACTATCGCTCACCATGCTCCATTTTATTCGTGAGAGTCATTCGATGGGCACGTGTGCAGGGAAAAAAAAGTGTGTATGTAAAAAAAAGAGTGAAATGAATAACGAAAGGAACGTGCGAGCGAGGTGATCGAGCGAAGTCTTTGGGGTTATCGTCCTATACAGAGACGTGATCATTAGTCGATTAATCATTCACAAGATTTTCTCTCTCTCTCTCTCTCTCTCTCTCGCTCCTTCTCTCTCTTTTGTCTTGGTTTCTTTCTCTATTCTTCCTCTTTTTCTCTCTCGTTCGATTGTAAAAACGAGTACTCTTTTCACCACACTGACTCGCAGACAGAAGTTACTTTTCTGGTCACCATATACGTTCCGATCTCTTCGCGTCGAAACTCGATTAATATTAACTCGTGGATGCCAGAGAACTTGACGATAATAATAATAATAACAATAATAATAATAATACAGAGATAGATGGGAATCGATCTTACGTGTCACACTTGCTCGCCTCGCGTATTTGCTCTGGCGTCTTACCATCTTGAATTGGAAGGTGCGCGACGTCAACAGAAAACGTATATATTAATCATCATCCAATTTTTATTTCGTACTCAATCCTTTTCTCTTGTCACCGATCGCTGGAACTTGCTACATTTCGAATTCAACTTAACATATAAGCAGATCTTACAGTACCTTCCTTCATTCATTTTAAATTATCTCGGATCCTGAGTGCCGAGTAATTTATATGCTTGCCAACAGTAAAAACAAAATGAAGTTTTGTTGCGGAATGAAAACGTGAGAATTATTCAGTGTAGTATATTTGTCAATGACATTCAAAGCGCTCATTACGTTTATAGGTTTTCGGAGTAAGATTATGCTCTTACATTCCGCTTAACAGTCATTGGTCAATTGTTTTTTCTTTTTTCTATTAAGGTCAGTTCTAGCTCAATTTTTAGGACTGTCTTTCCAGCGAATTGTGCAACATTTTTTGTACGTACTATTCCTGTTTATTCTAAAAATTACTTTCTAGTCTGTACCTTCCATACTCAGAAGTATATGAGAGGCTGGTAAATATAAAAACTCGATACTCCGTGCGTTTTGAGAGGAAAATTTCGTATTTTTCCCCTCCATTTCTCGATTCCGTTGTCTCTAAGAATCTCAAATGTTTCTTGAAAGAGATTCTCGTTTAGTCGCTGCTTCATGGCACTGTCACGAGGCTCCAAGGGTGGAAGGTGGGATCACAGGCAAGATCGAGGACGAGAAGTGAAGGAAAGAAGGAGGAAAAGAGACAACACGATACAGAGAGAAATAGTGGTGGAGAGATGGAGAGAGTGAGGAGCAAGCAAGGAGCCCACTATAGTGGAAAGAATAAGGGAGGATGAAGGGATGCTGGGGGTTGAAAGCGGCGTTCTCTCGTGCGGTAAAAGTAGTGCAGTTTTGCGATAAGAGACGCAATCCGATGCGCGTGCCAGATAAGTGGCTGATGCTTTTGCAGAGAGAGAAAGAAGGCTGGTCGTTTTATACAGAGGGGTGGTTTTCCATCTTTCTCTTTCACGCGCTTATTCTCTCGATTTTTTCTCCCTCGTTTCCAAAAGTCAAAGGAGCAAGAGAGAGAGAGAGAGGGGGGGGGGGAGAGAAAACGTTGTGGGATATCTACGAGGACGACCGCGTTGTCCTGAGATTTAGTCAAGCTACGAGAGGGGCAAGTTGCAGGGTTAAAATGCTTTCTTCCTTTCTCTCTCATTCATTGAGGGTGTCGTCGTAACACCCTCGCTTAGCTGATGCTGGTGTGCAAAGGCAAAAGCTTAGTCCAGGACATGACTGCCGGATCAAATTATACAGAGGGGAGTGCCAATCTCCCTCTCTCTTTCTCTCTCGTTGTCGAAAGATCCTGCAGGGTGGAGGATGAAAAGTCATTCCTCGGGCCAAATAGCCGGATTAAGGGACTCTGGGTCATTAATTGGCTCAGGCCTCTTGAATACTCCCTGCTACACTTGCCCTGCTTTATAACACAACCCGGATGCCGCTCCCTTCACTGGGTTAAGGCATTGTCGTCCATCGACTCTCTCTCACATTCTCAAGAAAACGAGATCTTTAAGAACTTTTTTCCCTGCTTCATGATTTATTATTGATATTGAAAGAATTATGTTTGAAAGAGGACTGTGGAATTCACGAGAATAGAATTACTATTTATGTCCACGTGAGTTAGTCAAACACACTGATAAAAAACGAGTGGAGGAAGTTAACTTTTCCACTGCTTTGTGATTATAATTCAAACTGAAAAACAGCACGATAATAATTAATAATCAATACATTTTTTAAACATAGCCACATTTTCAACTGCTCCTCGTACACCTTTGACATAAACATCAACAACAAGTTAAACTCATGTTCTTACCCTGCCCCATTAATGGACTCATCGGATTCATCATATATCCTTGCTTCTTACGAAAAGATGCTCATCTATACATTCACTGAGTCTGGAAAATTCTCACGTGATTTATTTACGCTTTCTTTCTCGTGTGTACCAGATCGAAAAAGACAACCTTAATGTTTCAGGACTCGGAGTCACATTTTTTTTCCATTTTCGGAGAAAAACCAGGCCCGGATTGAAATCAATCAAGATGAAGCGAACGGGGGCTCGAGAGGGTGACTCGGTGAATTGAGAGAAGCTTGATGCGGGGTCGCGAAAAATGGCTCCCACTCAACTGGGAGGAGATTGAGCGAGCAAACGACCCGGGCATGGCATCAATTCTCTATTACGTATAAATATACATAGCTATACCTATATATACGCATATCTACACAGAAACTTATATACACACACTTATATCCATGTATATATACATAAAAATAAATGCTATTTGAAGATGCATATACGGTTACAGTGCAAGAGAGCTTGGCTCTGCGGGTTCCCATGGGACAGGTTGGCCCACCCATGGCTCCTTGTCCCTCTCCCAACAACGTGAGCATCTTTTCCTTCCTTCTTCGCTATCTAGACACTGCGGCTGAGTCCATGAGTCAGAAAGGGATAAACGACTTGACTCTGGACCACTGTGGAAAAAAAAAAGATCGAAAGAGAGAAGAAATCACTGACTGACTCTCTTGCGAGCTTCCCTCGCATTCTCAGAGACATTCTACTCACGAATATGGATAGAGTCCTTCGTTCGTTTTCTCGTGACAGCGGGGATTCTCGAGACCTTTACTCTTCGAGCCAATTGACTATATTTGGATTTCTTGACAATAATAAAGGCGTATGTCAGTTAATTTCGTGTTTGAAATCTTATCGGACAAGTCTTTCTAGCTGTTTTGTATTTATTTCTATGTGATGGTGATTTTTCTCTTGATTTGCCACGTCCATGTAAAATTCACTCGGTGTATCTGTGTGACGGCACAGGTAAACAGAAATCTCGGATGCTAATAATTTTCTTGCTGCCTTGCATTTCGCACTCTCATTGTTGTATACCCTAAACTATAGATTATAGCATTGTCAAAATGCCTGAGAGTTTTTCAAGAGGATTGCCATCCCATAATGCTGCCCAGCTGGGAAAACACGAACCTTTAGAGATTTCTATTATATTCCTGCTCTTTTATCCACTCAGTACCCAAAAATATGAATCGAATACTCGAAAAGGTATCGATTCCCATTCGTTTTACGTCTTCAATTTTCAATTTCACGCCCTTTTACCAGCGGCCTATAGGCAAGTGTATCGGGGCTTGGAAAACTTTGGTGGAATTTTGTAACCGATACTTTGACTCACATTTTTTGCCTTATTGGAACGTTTGTTTCTCGCCATAGTGTCCCCCCCGAGTGTTCGACACACTTTTCAGAACTCCCCCCCCCCCCGCCCTTCCTCCCTCCCTCCCGTCTTCTCATTCACCTGTCCTCTATTGCCAACAGGTTCGAGCTGTGATCTATCGATGCAAAAGAAATCTTCGTAGAGGTGTATTCAAATTTTTTTTTTCCTGACAATGAAACGCACCTTTTTTCCATGTTTGGAACACTTGACCCCGTCCCTGTTCGCTGAATCATTCCGTTCTTTTGTGAAGGGAAACCCATGTTTTTGGATTACAGAAGATGACGATGAATTTCCCAATTTCTCATGAAATCAATTCTGACGAGTTGAAGTCATTGAGTAGCCGTCTTTGTCTGTCAGCATGATCTAGTAATTTCATTGGAATAAAAATGCTTAAACTTATGCGAAAACTTATGCTCGATATTATTTTGTTAACCCATCAGAATTCGGACATTGATTTACCTCCAGTGAATCCATCTTTTTTTTGTTTTTTGTATCGAATGAGCTTCTCAACATCTATTACATAATATGGACGACCCTAATTTCCATAAATCTTCGCACAAACGAGACACACGCATCAGCAATCAATGTGAGACGCGGGTGTTCATCATAAAAACATTCAACGATGAGAAAGTAAGTCGTCGGAGTTTAGGTTCGCACGCCTCAACGATTCTCGAAATATCACAGTCTACTTGATACACTGCATGAATCATTGGACTTGATATTTATATGGCTGTTTCTCCCAACCTTGGCAATTCATATAGACCAAGAATTCTCCAAGCTTAATAAAATATACGAATTCTGGCCCCGAAGTTAATTGAAATAGCCCATTCTCGATTATCCTCGAGATGCTTGACAAAAGCAATACGAGACTTGTGGTTGCTCGTTGTTCACTCGTCGTGAAATGTTCCAGGCGATTCGACGTTTCTCCTATCGTAATGTCGTACCTTGAATAATTTTATTGGCAGCTTCGTACCAAGCTACGAGGTTTACTACGACCGGCAAACAGCCATTATATTGGTCGTGACGAATCTGTGTACAAAACACGATAACCGGATGGTGTCACGGTACACACCTCGGGGGTTGATGGAAATTCGAACTGTTCCAAGGGTCCAGACACACCCCGCTCTTTCATGGTCTTCACGCTCATTCCGTACGTACGTATATATAGATCCATTTTAATTTTATATACATATTCAAGTGAATATTCTTTCTTATCCGTACGATCGAATACTATTACTCCATGAAACTTCAGACTTACTATCAATGAAAATCACTGGTACAAGATTCGAGTTACGGATTGATTGGAAGACAACAATTTGGAATTAAAACATTAAAGAATTCATAGTTTTTTCATTCGACAAGTGACTCACAATGGATCTTTGCAACTTTCAGATATTCCATAGAAATCACATTTATAAGTTTCAACTAACGAGCAGAATTGAAAATCTCAAGACACAAGAATTTAAATTGGATCTTTATCTAACTGGAAACGTTCATACAAATTAGTATTTTGAAAATAAGTCACAGTTTACTAATTTGTTAATATTGACAGTTCATGTCAAAATGTTGCAAAAAGCCAATATTCGACAAATTTAGAGTTTACTTTTATTAGATACTTTATCAATTTTAATTACATTTATTTACCTCAGACTAGACTGATATATAATTTCTAAGATTTTCTGTGATAGAATATATGTGAGAAATCGAATTGAGTTTCAATAATTGCCAATGATTGCCCATAATTCTAATTCCATTTTCATTGCATCGACGATCTTTATTATTCGAACACATTTTAGTAATTTCATGCATGTTTCAACTCTAATTCTAATAAAGTTACTGCAATATCGTTAAAGTCAAAATAACGTAAATCTCCACTTAATTAATGTTCCTCAACTAATCATCCCAGCGCCAACAGACTTAATCCAGCAACGCTTGGTAACATCTTGAAGCCCACTTAAATTGATGACCTCGAACATTGCATCGACTTTTCAGAAATGAGAGTTAGCCTATTTTCCTTGCGGAATAGAAGAACCTTACGATTTTACCGCAGATCTCCCGCAAGGATCCCTCGCGCCCACCGTGGCACTCTTCATTTGTATTTATCCCCTTAGAAGGATGGACCACTGGGGTGGAACTGTTTTGACTATTCTTAAGACTCGGAGGCGTACAACGAGTTAGCCAAGTGCCCTGAAGACTTCCCGCTGTTACCCAAGAATTGATTTTCAACGAAGAAAATCAACTCAAATAACCTGCTCCGGTGGGTTTTTTTTTCTTTTTTCTTTTTTTTTGAAAAATTGGCAGAGGTCAGTAGGCTTATGTACTTTTCAAGAGCGTATACATAAATAGCCCAGTGTAAAGAGTCACGAGGGGCGAAATGCGTGTAAGAAATGACGGGGGGGCGCGAAAAAGGCAAGTGCCTTCCGTGAAATTGGTCCGATTCGCCTAGCCACTGAGGTTACGTTAGTGTTACTTATTTTTTTAATACACACGCGCTCGAACAACATCTGATTCAAGATCAATTAGGTAATTCTATTTAGACTACGATAATGATGGGTTTAAATCAAATGATAAATTATTTTTTTTCTAAGCAACTTTTTTAAGACTCTACTTTTTTCAAAACTATTCTTTTCATCATCTTCTGCTTTTGAACGAGTAATTGACGAATTATGTTTACAATAATCCGGTCTGCCTGAAACTAGACAATTAGATGAACTATAACAGTGAACAATCGAGGTAAAATGTATGTACAATTATTACGACTATCAATACATGTATTTAAGGAAATTCTGCTCTTACTTTAAGGGACGCACAGAGCGCCAGGGGTCCCTATGCTTATACACAGGCTAACCACAATGCTGCCAACCTGATTTTTCTATTTTATTCTCTCTCTTTTCTCGTTCTGTTTCGCTCTTTCTTTCTCTCTTTTGTTCTGATCAATGCCCCACAAAAAGCTCATGGAACCATATCCCAAGGAATTCGACGAATTTTCATAAGTTAATTCGTGATATTTCATGCAATACGTGGTACATCAGATCCATCTTTTTCATGTCACTGTAATGTAATAGCCATAAGACTCTGTGCAATTTGCAGGTAACTTAAAGATTTTTTAATTTCAGCAAGTAGGTGGTCAATATTGTTCAAATTTTGCTGGTACATGCGGAATATGTTCAGGAAAATGCTATTAAAATTTCAAAGACCTGCCATCATTTTGAAATTCGAGCAGAACTTTCCTAAGCTGAAGAAACATTGAATAGGAAAAAATGGTCAAAACAAGCGTCAAACGTAATGATAAATATTTCGATTCATTTTGGTATGCTCATGTTGAATTATATGATGATTATTATATTTCTATAGCTATCGATAGGTCTTGAAAAAAAAATATCGGTGTAATGGTGGCATTCATAAACGTAGGAATGCCTTCCACGAAACTTTAATCCGTAACTTGTCAGATTCATGCATAGCATAGAAATTCTGTGCGCTCAATATATGAAAAATGCTCGAAGTGACTACTTAGTCATTGAAAGGGAACAAACACATACGAATACGTCATTGCAGTTTGATCCGTCAAAAGAAATTTGACGTGTCACCGCGTCGCGGTGTTGTGTGGTGCCTTTTTCAAAGAGAGAATTAAAAAGAGTGCATCACTGATACTTGACGCATGACGAAATCGAACTAAGCATTAAAAGGAAAGTGTCAAACGGAGGAGAGAGGAAAGAGATTAGGAGAAGAAGGAAAGACTGAGGGGAAAGGAAAAAAAAATAAAAAGAAACATCGAGTTCATCATAGATTCTTGATGGAATGAATGGAAAAGACATTTTTGTCTTTGCTTCATCGGGTATCGGTAAGTTATTCCTATACCAATGCTGCATCGAGAGATTATAAATTAGTGACGTTGTAATGATTCATATCATTTAAAAATTAAAAATGTCTAAAAACTTCAATCCACAATGATGCAGTGTGATATCCAGTGACAAGTCACATGCAGTTTTCACTCAAATCGATACAATTTTGAAAATCAATTAACGATAATTAAAAAAAAAAAAAAAATTATTCTAATTTGTTTAATTTTAAAGCTTAATTGTATTATTCCCTACTGAAAAAGTTCTCCTTCTTCTATTGTCTCGTTAATCGATTTATATTCTTCACCGTTGTGATCGCGGGATGTCAATATCAAATACATTTTCAAATCCTTCTATATGCATGCTTAAAAAATCGGTTAACGGTATGCTTTTAGGGATACGTCTACGTTCCTTATGTAGCTGGACAAGAGATCCTTTTCAGTTCCATCACTTCTTTTTCGATCCTGCTAGAAGGATTCTGAGAGACGACTCTTCGATCCGTTTCTTTCTTTTTCTCTCTCCCTCTCCCTCTCTCTCTCTCTCTCTCTCACACACACACACACACACACCCACACATACTCTAAAAATTCATTCTTTTTCAACCTTTTTTCTATCTCTTCAGTGTGCTTTAGTTTCGCTTCCTCGTCTCCATTTCTTTATCTCTCAATGCTCCCATCTCTTTCTTCCTTTTACTATTCTATTTCTCATCCAACCATTTGCATTCGTCTCTCTTTCGAGTTTTATTTTATTTTTTTTTCTTCTCTCGTGTGTCTCTCCAAGCTGATCGCTCTCACAGAGTTCTCTTTCTCGTCCGCGTCATTGTTAACCACCGTGATCGAGGTAGAAAAGGGGACTTAAGTGATTCCCGACACGTTCGAAGCTACGCGGCGTGATCGAACGCGGGCGCGCGCGTTTACCGCAACCGGAGCGAGACATCTTTGAGGACATACAGGATGTTTTAAAGGTTTTGTTGAAAATTTCGAATTCTTATAGATTTTAAAATTCTATGGAAAAAAATCATTTGATTTTTTTCTCTGTGATTTACCGTTGAAAAATTACAATAATTAGCGAACGTGCAATCCGATTCGTCGTTGAGAAAGACCAGAGCATGGCAGAATTGTTCCTCAGAGATTTTCGTGACGAAGTCCAAGATCGGCTGTCAGCAAAATAAATTGACAACCACTAAATTTATAGACACTAGCTTCAAGGAGAATATTTCTAGAATGAAAAATTTTCTTCATAATTGCCCAATCTTACGACGTCTCTTTAAAATTAGGTACAATTTTTGCAACTCTCTGTATTGTGAAGCAGTGAGGTCTGGGGAATCACAGAGCCACATGAAAAACTCTTCTCGTAACGTCTCATCACCGATCGATTGACCACCATTTCAAAGTATTCGATTCCGACCTTTTTTCTCCTTTCCCTCTTTCTCTTTCTCTTTCTCTTCATTCTACGCTATCGCCGACATGTTTGGAATGCAATTGAACTTTCAAGGGTGCCAATTTGCGTAAAAAAATCTTGTTTCAGCGATTCTTATCGAAAGTAAGCTTCGACCACAGGTAATCGACCCTTTTCTCTCGATCGACTCATCATGCAAATTAATTTGATCAGTTTCGATAACGCTTTTATTATTATCAGAATTTTTAGAAGCTTGAAGGAAAGCTGGTGACATATCGGTGACTGTTATGTAAAAATTATTTTCTCAATTTCGTCGTCTTTTTTCTATTTTCTTTGATAACACCATGATGTTGAGAGACGTTTCTCAGACTGTCCACAAGCGATGCAAAAGATGTTTCCCGACATCTTCTAAATTCCATATCAGCTGCTACAATTATCGTTCAATTATTCATCGATAAATATTTTCAGATCAGAAAAACTAAATCCTAATGGAGTTATTTTATGATTATTTTCTTGTTTTTTTAAAATTATTATTATAACAAAATACAATATAGAAGAAAATAACAAAAAGAAAGATTTTTCATACATGCTTACCAACCTTGCCTTTGACTGCGCGCACGCACGCGTGTACAGCTAGATCCACGCAGGCACACAGCCACGGCCAGACGTAAGGACGCGCGCGCGCACGCGCACCGATCCAGCATACGAAAAAAATTGTGACAAAATATAATAGAGAGGAAAATAACGAAATGAACGATTTTTAATACGTTCTTAAAAACCTCGCCATCGACTTACTATTTTGGAAGGTTGAAAAACCAAAAATTTATAAACATTGGTTTTCACTCAATGAATTCTCTATACGAGAGCGAAAACTTATTTTTCTTTTGCCTACTCAAAATGCACGGTGATATTTCCAATTGACTTAACTAAATATCAATAAATATTTGTTTGAATTACGATTGTGTATTACTTGAACATCATTGAGTGTTGGATCAGGTAGAATCTAACATTCTTAAAGAACATCGACAAATCAAAAGTTCAGCGGTCCATGGAAAAAGTTAAGGGGAAAAAAAAGGCTAGGTCTTCCACCAATTCGATTTTTCATAGAGTAACGTAAGAAAGAATGGTGACGGGAGATTAGTTTACTTTGTGTAAAGCAAAGGCGTCAAAATATGTCGAGAAAATGTCAAAACTCAGAGTAAGATAGAGAAGGAGAGAAGCTCGGCCAAGAGATTAGTGGACTCCAGGGAAGGTACAGACGAATCGGCTCCCAAAGATCAGACACGCGATTCACGAGTGTATGTACATAGCTATACACACAAGTTTTGTATATAACATTTTCTTATGACTATTGTATATTATATTCTGAAGGGTGTGTATATCCACAAATTTCTGAATGTCTTACCGCAACGTAACCGAATCCTATTTTTCTTCAATATTTCTCCCATTTCCTTTCAAAAGAAAGCGTCATCTTTTTTAATCTTAAAAGATATACGAAGAAACTTAATCGATGTCATACAATTTTTGTTTTTTTTTTTTTCATTCTCCATTGATCATTAGATTTGTGGGAAGCTTTAAAAAACATTATATCAGAATTGACAAGAACCTCCATGGGTCGAAAGTTACGACTATAATGACATTTGCCAAACCCTCTCGTAATATTCAACCATCAAGACAAAATTTACATTTTAAAAACCAGATTATAAAAAATTTGAAGAAAGCATGTAAAAAAAATTGTCAGCGAATAGTTATTTCACGATTAAAATCAAACCTGTTAACTTCGATTTTTTTAACTTGGTACAATGTCATGATTCAATCAATACTTGAAGAAATTCTTGAGCGAGCGATAAATTATCAATTATTTTTACATTTAATGTATTTTAAAGGTCGCAAATAAAAATTTACATTTATTCATACATTTATAACACAAAAACATATTAAAGTACATACGTATAAGTAAATACATACCCAAATATATGTGCACCTACATTTTTTCCACTCAACCAAAGGACGTGCAATAAAAGTAAACGCGAGTACTGCTGGAATTCAAACGGTCGTTTCGAATACGTGTAGATATAAAAGACAAATATCTCCACATTTATAAATGTATAGATATATTGTGCACGCGAGACTAAACGCACGGGGTGGTTCCGTATATGCAAATAAGGACCCTCTCCACCCTTCCGCGCCTCTCTCTCTCTCTCTCTCTCTCTTCCTCTTTCTCTCTCTGTGCTCTTATTCGACTCCACCCCCGTCCTCGGGCGCCCATTGTACTTTTACTTCCATGCGCTCTCACGCTTTAAGCATGTACACGTTTCTATATCGAAGTATATAAAGGAATATACATGAAAGTTGGATATATGCACTCATGTACACGAATACGTGAGCATGTATAAATGTATATAAGTGCGTATTATAAAGTATAAAGGTATGTTTATGTGTACATAAATATATTTTTTTTGATACCCGTTACGCATTGTCCCTATAATACCATAGCCGAGATTGCGGAGGCATCTACTCTACATATAGATATACATGCCTATATCTAAAATTGTACATTCCGTATAATGTACAAGTATATAAATAATAATATACGCGGTGGCTGCGCGTATGGAACTCGTATATAATTATAGTCGAAAATTTTCTTCGGGCTATTTTGATAAAATCTTTTACCAAGAGATCTCGCGCGTACCTTGCTACTAAATGCTAAAAGTGGGAGTGAGACGAAAAGACAGAATTTCGAACGAGATTTACTCGAACATGTTACGTAGAATGCACTCGCTATATAGATTTACTCTTTTTTTTTTCTGTTCAAGTGTTTCGATATAGCGAGTTATCGATTCATTGTTTATTGACTGTGCTCCAAGGCTTTCTTCAATTAGATCTTGCCTCATTCATTCTTCGAATTAGAATTTTAAAGCGATCGTGGCATTTTTCGAATGAATGCGGAATTCAAATTTCGATAAAACATTTTTAATTAAAATCTCTCTTCAAAATAACTTTCGATGACTGACATTTTTTATTTTCCGTTCATTATTATTCTCATCGTTGTTTAATTATCGAGTTAAAATTTCGTTGAGACCAGAAACTTTTAAGCAGAAAGTTCTCAGCATTTCCTAAATAATGGAAGAAAATTTTCAAATTTTTTTTATCACCCTCGCGCTAAATCACACCCGATACAGCGTCTCGGAAGCGATGGAGTATTTACGAGACGATGCATCAAGCGACCAACAATAGTTTACGGGACCAGTCCATGCTGCGAACAAAAAACCACCACCACCCCCAACCCCTTCCCCCATTCCTCCTCACCCTCCCAGCAAATATCAGCTGAGGGTCTTCTCGACATTGGTTCTCGTACGAGTTCAACGAAATTTCTTCCTCGTCTCGTTCCATGGTATTTATAGGGGATGATTTTCTCTTGCAGGCGGCCACAGCATCCATGAAACTTTCAGGCAACAATAACTTCGATTCATATATCTATACTTATGTAAACAGGATTATATATATCTGTATATGTAAAGGTTGATGTATACTCTCGGGGATTCTATCGTATCAGAACTCGACAGATAACTCTTATCTCAACGGAGCAGTATTCTTATACGGGTATCCGGAAACTCGTATACATATAGATTTACAGACATATATCGCTACCTATATGTGTTTCGAAATATACAAAGGAGGTGGGGGGAAAGAAAAGCGAGGGTGGTTAGAAACGATGGAGAAGGGTGTTGTGCCTCGTTCCACCAAAAATCGCCCCCGTCCAATCGACCATCGAGAGGGATGAAAAAAATGAAACAAACCGATAAAAAATAACATGGCAATAGCGATAGAAAAATTCTCAAATGAAATGGAAAAAAACTCTTAAACGGGATGGAAAATTTCATAATTTTGTACGAAAGGGATCTCAGATCGGAAATACGAAATATAATGGATAAAAAAAATGAGTGGAAGCGATAAAAGATTTTTGAAAATAAATAAATGAATTGATCGGCCGAACGGTATATCCATCCTAAGTTAAATTTCATTAAAAATAAAATCACACCAACCAACGTCGTAAAACAATTTATAAAGACTTCAATAACAAGATTAATTTATCCTAATTAAGTTTCTCGGTCCTCGGCTAATTCTTCTTGATAATCTGAATATCAATCATGCAAATGTGGCCCCGGTTACTCCAGAATAATTAAGTATGTATAAATATTCTCTGATCACATCAAGCTTCGATGAAATCGAATGAAATCATCTGTCCGAGCGATAAAACGAATATCAGAATGCATCGGATAGGGTGGGTGAGAAGTCTGTGGTTTAAGAAATTTCTTTAATGATTCTCTCCCTCGCTTACGAAGTGAGCACGATCGAGATTCGAGACACGCGCCACCTAAATCATGTATATATATATACATGTATATGTCCTAATGGATTATATATACTATTTTTGTATTAAGAGTGCACATGTATAAGAGGAGGAAATGACTGGTAGAATGCCATACAGATACGTGTATAAATAACTGTTAGATCTTGGTGTGACTAAAACTGGGGGTAAGTTACAACGAGGGGATATTCGTCGTTTTCTATGCACTCATACAGCTACGGTTTTTATATACACATATGTAACAATGTTCGTGTGCTGGTACAGAAACGATAGCGACGAAGGGTTCGAATCTCGGTTACAGACGGAGCGTAACCAGCAAGTTAAAAACAACCCCTGGCGCATCGAGAAGGGCGGAAAGATCCAGGGATATGTTACGGTACCAAATCGACCGAAAATTCATATATATATATATGTATACATGCATATAATATGAGGGTGTGTGTGTGTACTTTACGGTCGGTTAAGCAAACGAATATGCTTTGGATTAACTTCGTTAGTTGGCACTGTCGTTCGATAAGTCGAGCAATTAGGTACGCACTTTGTGACGATCGGTTAAGGAATTAAGAAACTCGATTACTTCGGGATAAAAAATACGAACAAGAAAACAAGGACAAAGTTGAGAAACAACGTTTTTTAGGTTGTTAGATCGTCATTTAGGTGTTTACAATTTTGTTTTTTTTTCTCAAGTTTTCATGAATAATTGACGTTTGAAAAAATACTTCTTATTGTTAGAAATGAAATTTGAAGAACTATCCATTTTGATGAATTTTAGTTCGTTGTTCAGAAAACGACAGGTTGCTTTCATTTCGATGTTTCACCATTGTCCATCAGATTCGCGGGGGTGTAAATGATCCTGGATCGACTGTGTATATATATTTACCTACCGCAACAATCGGCCAAGGGGATGCTTCGAAGCACCATTAAGAGTATCGTAACTTGGCGAGGGTCCCGTACAATTCGGTAACTATCCTGATACACCCCGATTTTGTCTTTATGTACATGTATATTGGGTCCCCGTGGACTGTGAACTTGTGGGATCCCTGCGGCGTCTCTATCGCAACACCGACTACCATTCGTACGTAATCTTTGTAGCGTCCATCTGTGAGGCCGATCGCAGCAGAGCCTTCTCAAAAAGTCACTCGACATACTGTTCATTGTTCTTCTTACCGATATTAGGGATGCAAACATTTGTTTTTATGGTGTGTGGTATCATTCGTTGCGAGAAACTTTGTAAGTGGTTGAAGAATTACTAGTTAAAATTCACCGAAGAATTACTAGCCTCGAATCATACTTAATTTATAATTAAAAAATTTTCATTCAACTTTTATTCAATACATAAAATATAATCATTGGATTGCGTTGGCGATTCTAGAAATTTGCAAAAGTTCGCTCTTGTCACTAAACACAAGTACACATACATATGTTCAAATATTATATTCATAGGTGTGTATATGTATGTGTACAAATCTGGGTTGAGTTTGCCTCGTGCAAGCGGGAATGAATGGAATTAGTGAGCGAGGCTAGCTGAATAATATCGGCTCTATCTGCGGGGGTAGCGAGAGCGAGAGAAGAAGAGAAAGAGAAAGAGGGATCAGCCAAAAAGACTAAAACTGAAAGAGGAAAGAGAAAGGAAAATGGATGGAAGTTAGGAGAGATGGAAACAAGGAAGAGAGGCGAGTGAGTGAGTCCGTACGCCGTTGGAGACTGAAACGTATCTCGTCGGAGTATCTCCATAGAGACCAGGAGCAAATAGAGAGAGAGAGAGAGAGAGAGGCAAAAGCAGAAGAGAGAAAAGAAAAGAGACTATATGGAAGCCCAGAGAGCGTGCTTGTTCGCCAGCTTTCCTCTCGTCTGCCTTAATCCAACCGTCTCTTCCTCCTCTTCTTCCTCCTTCTTGCGCCATCTCCTCCTCAGGTTTTCTGCAGCGAGAGGAAAAAAGTAAAAAAAAAAGGAGCAGAGCGACATAGTGAAGCAACGATGTGTTCTATCTGTGTAAAGAGAGTTCGTATTAGGGAAGCAAAAAAGTGGAGAAAAAAGTGCAAGAGGCCCAAGAGAGAGAGAGACGCTTTCACGTATACAGACTCATAAGATGATCAAAGCTCCATTCGCTAGATTCAAAACGTGCCCTACAGCCAAATGGTTCGTGCTTTTTCCATCTTTCTTCTTCTTCTTTCTCTCTCCCTCACTCACTCTCTCTCTTTTAATGACTCTCCCTCATATATTATATCCAGAAACCAACGTCCAACGATCCAACACGTAAAAAAGTTCTATCTTTCTCTTACATTTTCTTTTCGACCAACTCGCAGACTTCATTTACACAGAACGTTATCTTTTCTGACTCGGACTAGAGCAACGAGTGAATTAAGTTTGTCCTCTCAATAGTTGAACCCTTTCGTATCCTATCTCAGATATGATGCTCTGCTTATTCGAAATTATGTTAGCCGAGGAAATTTTCGTCTCTCTCTCTCTCTCCCTTTTTGTCGAGCAAAGTCCTTTCATATACCAAGTCGACGAAGCTCCCAAATTAACTTTCTAGTATGTGTGCACAGACACGTTGTACACTTGACCTTTATCCTTTTTCCTTTTCTTACCCTTGCCTGCTCTTCTTTTTGTATTTTCCTTCTTTCCACACCACCAAAGAAGGTCCATTTAATTAGTTATCCTGGGAAAATGCTCCAGGGCCTCATATTTCATCTTCCATCATATAGTTCGTCAATCACCTATAATAACTAACATTTTTTAAATTCTTCCCAAAATGTATTCCCCCTTCCTTAGCTATAGCTCACAGATTAGCTAATTCTCAATGTCACCGAGTTAATAAGAAAATCCGAATTAAGCTGCAATTTAGTTTTAATGAAAAGTACAAATTTATCAATAAGATTGTTTTTTTTTTTGCACTGATTCCTACCAAAATAAGTCGAGGACATGACGAAATAAATTTTTCCAATATTCAAAGAAAATTTTACAAATAGTCTATGATATGAATTGCTTTCTCATTGATATTCCGATCAATCGAAACCATTCATAGAACGCGGTTCCACATTCACGACTTGAAAAACCATTGAAAGAATTTGATTGCATTTTTAGTCATAACAAATTGGATTTTCACATCAATTCTATTTTTAACCTCATCCATATGGAGTGGTGTTCATATGGATGAGGCAGCAGTGATAGTTCAACGACAGATATTCAAATTTTTCCGAGTCATCTTTCCATAAGCTACCGTGCCCCGAATTTCATTCCAAAGTCCAAAGCTTCGTCTATGTAAAAATATACATACTTAAATACATACATAAAAATGTATACAGATACATATATATAAATTTTTAGGAGACATGCAAATATACACGTTAACGACTGTGGCAACTTGAATAGAGAGAAACCCGGACGCGTTTCTTCGTGGTACGATAATCTACTGGGACAAGAGGGCAATCAGAGGACATCTTGTTATCCGTATGGAAACACCCATACTTAACAGCCTCCACAGGAAACCTATATAAATATATAAAAGCGTGCATGTGGATCTATAGACCAGAGGGACCGTTTTAACTGGATCTGATCGATCTCGTCGTTTCTTTATACGGAGATTTCTCTTCTTTTCATTTTAGTTGTCGTTGTTGGGTGCCTTCAAGTTCAGGCCCATTTGGCTACCGTATAAAATCTTTGGCTTCCTATCTACGCCCATGCCGTACCCTTTTTTTTTCTTCTCAGCATCGTGAACAACTCAGACATTTTTCGTCGAGAAATACTTTGCAAGCATTTTCAACCCCTTATGGAATTTCCGAATATTTTTCTATCTCATCGGAGAGTGATTTGGTGGATTTTGTCATGAACGATGGTTTTCTGGAGTTGAATGAATGGGCTCGTGGGTGTTTTGTTCCAAGACCATCTCATCAAGCTTCTCTTTTTTATCTCTTTGTTCTCTTTTTTTTTCTCTCTTTTTTTCTGGTAGACCGATCACCGCAGCTTCACTAAAACATTCCATTCCCAAAATCTCGTACGGGTCATTCATGCACCCAACCTAGCTCCAAAACCGTTGGCAAAAGTTCTTCTTGTCGTCGTGTTACCTCTTCTCCTTTTCTCCCCGTGTGTGACGAGGGTTAGCCCTGCCGCGAAGTCGCTCGTTTGTCACTGACACCGTGTCCAAGTTCCCCTCTTGACCAACCTCGCGAGTTCTTCCTCCTCTTTCCTTCTCTCTGTCTCTCTCTCTCTCTCTCTCTCTTTGTTTATTTGCATGTTTTTTCTTTATCTTTCACTTCTTACCTACACATCCTTCCACCTCTCTCTTTCTCTCTTTTTCTTCGCCTTTGCTCTTTACTTTCTCTTTACCATTTGGTCACGAGACGCTTGTGAATTTCGTGGCGATCTCTGGCCTAACGAATGGCTTAACTAACTTAACGACTCGTCCTCGGGGTTAACTAAGCCCGATCTCTGGTCGATCACTAGCTTGGATGCGTTCCCAATTCAAAACCTTCCTCGAGATCATCCTTTTGGCTATGCTTCTCAGAGCTTGAAAATGAGATACAAATAAATTTCATTCAACGAATGTCGAAGGCTGGCAGAGAAGATAATCTATGTATTTTTGGTTAATGTTCACGGAAAATGAAAACACACAGTTTTCAAATCCCTTTCAACAGATTGTTTTAGATTATCAATGAAAATTGGAAAATGTTTTATTCAATAACACGTCATTATGGTTGTTTTTAGGTACCATAGATGAAAAGCGAATATGGTGGATTGGACTTAAGGATTAGCGATTATTTTGATTATCGTTCAATCACGACCAATTTATAGGAGCCAAATAAATTTCGTATTAAGGTAACTACGGTACTACTTACAAGTCAAATGAGTGCTAAATTTTCAGAACCCTTGTAGACCAAGTTTAACGTATCGATTAAACTTATTATTAGTGGATTTGTATTACAGCATGTCTGATTAACGTGGAAAAATATTAAAAACAATAGTTTTGCAAAAGTATCAACTGATAAATGCATAAATTTCCACGATGACACATTTTCACCAGGATTTTTCAGAGAATTATCTGTATTTTTTATGTGATATTAATGCACCACATCTCATTTTGCTCCTTAACTGATCCTTTACGAATCCACCACGTAGATTTTTTCTAAAGCTTAATCGTTTCAATGTTACAACCAATTATTTATCAAGCGAAAAAACTTTTTCATAAATAATATTTGAACGAATGAACTTTAAAAAAAATCTAAATGATGGGTTCGTAGAGGATCAGTTAAGGAACAAATTGAGACGAGATGCATTAAAATCGGTTAAAAAATGTAAGTTATTCTTTTTAAAAATCCCAGTGAAAATTTGTCATCATGGAAATTTGCATTTATTAGCTGATAGTTGCACAAAACTATTGTTTTAAATATTTTTCCACTTTAATAAGACATGCTGTAATACAAATCCACTAACAATACGTTTAATTGATACGTTAAACTTGGTCTGAAAGCATTCTGAAAATTTAGCCCTCATTCGACTAGTAAGTAGTACCGTAGTTACCTTAAACAGAAAATGATTTAGCCCTTGATGTGCATTACGAAGACGATAGTAAACTTAGTAGATTGAGGTGCAACATTGTGAAACATGGACAAACATAGAAAAAATGACTTGCAAGGATAAAAATCCTATTCTACCATTCACCACATGAAAATATTACTGCATGAATTTCTGCTCGAGGGTCGACGTAACATAATTAATAAAAGTTTCAAGTTCATGATGGTTCCAGGTGCAGTGAGATTGACATGGTAGAACTCATGGTGTGGTTTCTCGTGCCCTCCTGGGACGTTTATTCGATGGAGACGCTAGGAAGGTATGAGAAGACCTCCCGGTGGGGTGGATCGAGCTACCACTCCTGCACTTCTCCCTCAGGACCTGTGTTTTGTCGAGTATCCTTTTCCTATGTGAGGCCGTACCCTCTCGGAAAAAGTTTTTCTTTCTCTTTCTTCTCCTTCTGCTCATATAATATATGAGTTACATCCTGGACACACGCGATGCTCCATAAAGCGCCAGGAAAAAAAAAAATTTAATCGAGACATCTCACGTTTCCAGGAACGCGACGTATATTATTTTCAATCTTCTCATCCCCTCTCATCCTCCGAATGAAATCAATCTCGATATCGCGAAAAAACATCAAAAGTAAAGACGATTTTCAATCACCATAACGATTCTTAAGAATCGTCATAAATTATTGTTGTCCAGGTTTCGAAAAGTGAACGCCACAATAGTAGCAATAACTGCAGACAAATATGAGCAGAGGATCGAACGAATGTCCAACGCAAAATGAAAAGACCCATTTTTCAGTGGCTTCACGTGTTCCCTGTCAATGGCCACGTACATAGGGACAACTAAATTGACTTCGAGCAAGAAAAGGTCGCATTAACATCGACCATAGACTAAATTCAGGTCTTTCTGTCTCCCCAGGTCTCTCATTCAGTCACCAGACTAACGTTTCTCTACTTCGGACGAAAATACGACGAGGCAAATGCGTGGCAATAAAATAAAAAGAGGAATAATGGCAGACAGACGAAAAATAAAGAATAGTAGGAGAATAAATCGACGCGAGTACGTCGCGCGCCGTTGTCAGGAAAACTGGAAAGCTCGATGCGGCGACAACACACAGACATTTTCATCGAGATTGTTGCAACAATGAGGGCTCAACAATGCTCAGCAAATTACGAGTGTCCCAGTCAAAATATGTCCTCGAACGATGCTCCTCTCGCGTCCCATACACATTTCTAATCACGCCTGCCATCTACCAGGGTTTAGCTTGTTGTGAGCCTGCAGGAGAATTGCCGGACCGAAATTCACCACGAGACGTAGAGAAAGAGAGAGAGAAGAGATTTCGAGAGCTTCACGAGATTATGAGCTCGTGTGGTGAGTGAGATGGAACATTGACCAAACAAGAGTTGCAAAGCAACAGAGAAAGAGGGGGAACAAGAAGGAAGAAACTGCGGAGAGCTCTCGACATCGGGTGACCGCAAACTACGGGGCAGCTGTATTTTGAGTTATCGTGAATCACCGATCTGCGGATTTCAGTTTTTATGGGGAGATTTATTCTCTTTCTCCTTTTCGTTGGGAGGCAGTAAAGAAGGGAGGAAAAAAGAAGCGACGAGACCCCCATGGGGTGTTTTCAAATTTCGTTTTATTTTTCTCCTTTCCCTCTTTGTTCACTGTAAAAAGACTCCATGTTTCTTCACTTCCTCATTTTTCGGCTCTTCATCGACGTTTCGTTTCTCGTAAATGTCGCTTTTTTACCGCAAATTTATTTTACATCCCCCGTACATATACGAGAGATGTAAAAACTCTTGAAGAAATATTGCTCTTCGTCTTTTTTCTCGAGAAAAAATCTTTCGAAAAAAAAAAGATTCAAATAAAATAAATGTCTCAATATTTACCCCTATTTATATTTTTTTTATCTTTCTTTATAGCAGCAATGTAATTTTATTTTATTAGAAATCATTTCGATCTTATGGAACGAAGACTTTCCCTTATCTTTTGTTCATGAAAAAAATTCACTTCCATCCATGTTCACTCATTAATTCACTTTTCAACGAAGCAACAAATTATCGGGAACTTCGAATTTATGATTTTTTCGTTATTTCTGCCGAGAATATTAATAACAATAGCCAAAACAATATAAACAATAATGGCAATGAAATCCTGCATCAATGCCGTACATTGACAGCTCACATTTTCTCTCTCCCTGTATCTTTCGCATCAACGTCAAAACGAACTGTCAAAGAAGCATGAAAAGGGACGCGAGACAGGGCGGAAAAACCGCGAAAACGATACACGGGAATGGACACTTGAATTCGAAAATTCTTCTGCACTTTGTCACAACATATACACTTACATATATATGTATAGACATTTTTGTTCCTTCTCTTACCGCTCATGCTATCGCGATTTCGAATCTAACACCCGGAGATTTAATCTAAATACTTAGCAGTGCGCGCGCGCGCGCTCTCGTAGCGAAGATTAGCGTAAAGCTTTTCGCGTCTTCCGTTTTACCCGAGAGTGTATGAGATCGAACTGCGAGTGAAAAAGCAGCCGCGTTTTTGGGCAAAAGAGCGAGGAGGCTCGCGAGCCAGAAATGAGACTCTCATTCTAGATTTTTTTTCTTCTTCGTTTTCTTCTCCTTTTTTTTATGTTGGCGCTCGCTGTAACCGAGCTATACGCGGTGGACAGCTGTCGCAGCCGTTTCGAGTCCATTGTCAAGTAATGTTTGAGTGTTCCTGAACACTGTAGAGAAAGAGAGACAGAAAAAACCTGGTATTGTCCCTCCAAGATCCAACGATTACGCGACCACCGATAAAATCTCATCTGCATCCCTCGATTTTACTTCTTCTCACTCGCGCCCTCTTCGTGCCTCTCTCCAAAACTCCAAACGTCCTTCTCGTCCATCCTCCCTAACGCTCTACATGTACAAACGGATCAAATCCTTGGGAGCAAAATGGCGCAATTTCATCAACTTCATACGTTCTTGATCGTGTGTCGCTTTTGCTCTTTTTCGATAGCCATCGGTATGTTCTCATTGTTCCGACTGATTTGTACATATCTGCCCACAATTCAAATCCGTACGCGTACACTGTCGTTTTTACCCAAAAAATTTAGTGATTCGAGGATCATAGGGGGCATTGGTATTTACTAAATTAAAGTTCTTATCAAAAGGGGATGGAAGCACGATGATGAGGGTAGAATAATCTTGTGGAGAGTTTTTTCAAGTCACGTTTCGATGTTCATTGGATATAGCATTACAAAACTGTGTAATTAGATTGATGCAGAAATGATTTATTTCGTAAATAAAATAGAAGGACATTCGAGAAATTTTAATCGATGATATTGAACAATTATTTCATTTTTATTTTTAAATTAACCAGCTTCAAGTTCAAATGATTTTTCGTCGTTTCTCACGATTCCGAAGCTTCAACTTTTTTCTCCGATAAGTTCAAGAAATATTATCGAAAAGTTTGTGGGAAGAAAATTTGGCGATGTCAAAATAGAAATACGAGTTTTCTTTATTTACTGCTGTAGATGACTTTAGCGAACGAAAATCATTCCGTTTTATACTGTGAGCGTCAGATATATGACGTGAAGATAAATATCATCCTTTGAGTTAGAGAGACTCACCGTTTTGTTGCTCCTACAGCCGGGGTTGGATGTCGTGACACATACATTTAATATACAGGTACACATATAACTGTGGTGTATGAGAAGGATTTAGATTGTAGAAGCGATTACATCGCGTCATCCGATGACACGGAGAAATCCGCGGTTGCATTCGTCTAACCGCGACATCCTTATTAAGGACTCTGAGGGGTCTGGAAGAAACGGTGAGTTCATATTGAAGGATAAGGTCATATACAAAGATTCAATCGCTATTTGTATGAATATCAATATGGATATAGATGTGTTCATATGAATTCCAGTACACGTTCGAATAATTCGATAAAAATATTCGAATTCGTTAACATGTTTTTGTGTTTCAACGTATTCTGAAAATTATTATATTGTTTAAACATACATCAGCATAGTTCTATTATTTTCACTCAATTCAAGTATATTTATATTCAGGGATGAATAAAAAATTATTAGGAACGAGAGCATCGTTGAAATGAGAATTATTTTGAGGTTTTTGCAGCTTGAAACGAGGGACGAGAATTTCTGCCGAAAGACTCCAACGCTTAATTAGAAAATCAGAGTTCATCGTTAGTGTTCTCAATGTGTTTGAAGGAAAGAAAACTGGTGAATATTACTGATAAAATATAATTTTAAAAAATTGTTCAATCGATGGGAAATATAAAATAATTATTTAACTCCACTTACAGCAATTACGAAAACATGCAGATGCGTTTGAGTTCTACCGAGTCCTTCTTACTGCTGAACGAAGCAACGTTTTATTGTTTTATTTGAAGATTAGAGTCAATTTTTGCAGATTTGGTTGGTTCAGGATAATTTGGTATCTGCTTTGCGCGACGGCGACAATGTCTCGGCGCCCTCGGCGTCGCTCCGACGCGACGATGCGGTCTCCAGCAAACAGATTAGTTTGTAACAGACTGCGGTATAAGAACAGAGGCAGCAGCCTAAAGTAATTCGAGAATTATTAGAACCATACAGCGAGACATTTAAAATGACTTCCAAATAGTCCCAAGAGGATTCATGTCCATTCAATGGAGAAAAGACTGCGGTTAATTGCACTTTGAAAATTGAATTCACTAGTGCATTGTCAAAACATAGCAAGGAAGGCTGTTTTGATGGGTAAAAAACAAGTTAACATTTGTTTTTGTATTTATTTTTATACTCTTTGTCATTTTTATACTCTTTGTCATCGAAATCTTGAACGAGACATAAAATGAATATCGTTTTTTAACATATCGAATGCAGTCAAATGCGTTTCGGTGAATGTTCCTTGAAAAATGATTTAAGCATCTTTCCGGTAAAGTAAAATATAATCTTCACAGTCTTTGGTCCTCATAAGTACGCTCCACTTTTGAGTAACAAGACGAATCCAAGGTTCCTAATAGCTGCGAATACTTGAAACTTCGAAGAGAGAGTAAGAGAGAAAGTGAGACCGAGAGAAAAGAATCTTTGGATTAAAGAATACTTGGCTCTCTTCGTCTTACGTACTCTCGGATATTCCCAAATGTCTTTTACCATGAGACGCTCCACTTGGCCCTCATCCACCTAATTGTCGATGGGACACTGAGCGTTTCCGGGGATGAAAACAATGACGAGATTATAGATAGACTCCCTCTCTCCAAAATAACGTTTAACGATGATGATTAGGATTTTCAGTCGTTTGCCAAGATTAGGTCTCTTATTAGAGGAATGTTAAATACCTTTTGCTCCATGAAAAATCATTATTTCAAATAGAACGAATTGTTATCGGAATCGAATCCAAAAAAAAAAGTTGCAATCGATCCCCACTCTATTTATACCGAATTTCATAATTCTGAAAATTCAATTTTAGTGTAAAAGTATAATTTTCTACTGAACAAAGTTTTGTATCATTGACTTCGTATTTTATAAATATTGAAATGCAAAATATCTACGTCCAGAAACATTTTTCCACTCTTGTATGTCTCAGTCTGTAATATTTTTTTCTAAATAACACGATAAAATGTAAGTGATCTGATATCAAACACAGCTTTTTACATGCTATCATATTTTGCTTTCATAAAAATAAAATAAAACAGACACACAAAAAACTGGTAAGAGCCGACGTGATGATGAAAAAAAAACCTGGAATTAGTCCCTGCATTATTAACAAAGAGCATTAAACTGTTTTTCCATGCAGTATAATAACAGTGTACGATTGCAGCGAACCGCATCAAGCTGAGCTTCAGGCCGATTTTCTAAAAAAAAAAAATTAAAAACAACGATAAGAATCATTGCGCGATCGAATTTGCGTGAGAGAGGGACAAACACTTGAGGCGAGTTCCGGGTTTGTTGTATGAATGATATATAGTCTGGTTACACAAGCTCGCGTGTAGACCAGCATGTCAGGCATTATGAGGGCCCAATATATGTATAAACATATATTCATGTAGATAAACGCGCGTCTATAGCTAAGAGTAAGAGAGTGCGAGAGTGAGAGAAAGAGGAAAATTTCTGTGTACGGTACAAAGAGAATTACAGCAAGAGGACACAGCGAGTCACAGAAACTCGGGAGAATAGCTAGAGAATTACACAAAGCATCAGAGAGCAAGAGAGAGAGAGAGAGATTGGTACGTGACACAGACGTCACATTAGATTTGGAAGCGCGCGGCATGCCCTCGTACAAGCGTATCTCTCATAGATCTAGCCCTTTGCTCTCCGGGCATAGCACTTCGCTTTTCGGCGACACGCAGATACGAGAAGATTATCTCGATCTACGCTAAACAGCAGCGAGACCCATGGACCATGTATAGCAAACTCACCCGCCCCTTCCTCCTCTTTCCTCCCTCCGCCCCTCCTCTAAAGCCCCTTTTCTCTCTTCTCGGATAATATAGATAGCATTCACGAACAACCCCTTCATTCCACTTCATCCCACTCTGTCTCTCTCTGCTTGTGTCTGTTGCATCTCTCTCTCACTCTCTCTTTGCATCAACTCTCCATACTCAATCTCTGCGTGTGGTACACACAATTCTCATAGTATTCGCGGCTGGTTTGCCTCTGTGCTTTCTCGGCACTGCCAGTACTCGTCCTCGTTCCACCGGTGAATTCAATGATGCCTGTATATATGCTTCGACAAGAGAGGCTCCGAGCGCGAGAGCGCTGTGAATGGACCTTATTGTTGCTCACCGTTCGACCAATGTAGATGCTTGTTTGCCCCCGTGTCACACAATCCAAACCCCGAGATGCGGGAATCCGACATTTTTCTTATGCATATTTCATGGTAACGCTAACACGAATGACGGAGATTTCATGGGGATTTGAGAGATCATCGAATCGAAAGATTTTTAAGATAATTGCTTTTCTGGACTAGTTGGATTATATTTTTTTGCTTCCTGGACCAGAGGGTTGGGGGTTTGATGTATCATCGGGCGAGATATATAAACGTTCGGTTTTACTAGCTTCGTTGAGCCAAAGTTATGACGAATAAGAGAGAAAAATCGAGACTGAATTGGTTGAAAGTTTTTAGTTCAAATTTAAATTCGGTTTGACTGTTTTTAATCAGATTTTAATTGGTCGAAGTTTCGCTACAAGGTTTGAGATTCGTCACCGTTTTGCATTTGGGTTTCGCGTCGGGATTACATTAGTAAGTAAGATTTGCATTCTTTCAATGTATTTGTTCCAGATAAAGTTGGCATTAAGCCTCTTTGTCCGAGTTTCAAGTTTAATTTACCGTTCCCAGAAGTTTCGAATCGGATTTACATTTCTCAATGAAGTTTGAGTTCATTCAATATGTTTTCATAAAATATATTAAGACCATATCCTTTTTGCATGACATTCGGATCTACTATCTCGAGATACATTGTCTGTTTGACATAAAAAAATTTTTTTAAAAAGTAACATAAAAAATGTGGCTTTTTTTCACTAAAACCCATTTTTTAAATGTAATCTGTATCATTGTTTCATAATTACAAAGTTTCCTTGACCTTACTCTTGTAATAGTTTTCCGTCTCGGAAGCAGAGGCTCGTTAACCACCAATCTGGATGTGAGTTTTTGTCGGAGTTTATGCAAGCTTTCTACGAGTATACTTACGAGAACGAGTCACTGTTTGTGAGCGAAGTTAACGAAATTATCTCTCTCGACGATTTTTCGCTCTGGTATTTTTATTTTCCTTTTTTTTTATGTTTTTTTATTTTTTTTTCTGTTGAAAAGAATACAGCTTACACACTCGGGGCACTCGAGAGCGTAACGAGGTGTCCGACGGTAAAAATTTACGGTCATTTCCGCAGGTCGATCGATTATCTCGTGGCTGCGTCTATCTCTCTCTCTCTTTCTCTCTTCCTATAATGCTCCTCCCACATATTCCCGGCGATTATACTTCGTTAAAACTTGTCTTCACCACCTCTTAACATCGATGAATAGCGAAACGTTTTTTTCTTCCACAAAACGTTCACTTCAACGAGAAACCCTCGGAAGTCAAATTCCGGATACTTGTCCGTCGAACTCTCAGCACTGGATTTTAAGACATCCGGATACATGACTGTTAATGTATGATTCACCAAACCCGAAACGTCAGAACGTATTTATTTATTCTCTACACTTCTTTTTGCTAATGAAATTTATGCAAAATGAGCATTGTATGATAAAATTTGTAAACTTTCGATTCATTTTTCACTCAATTCTAATGTTTTTTTTTTTTTTTTATGATAACGTAATGGTTCCAAGCAACGCACGAAAAAAAAAGAGTTGAAAAATGTTTTCAAAGATATTTTTGTACTCGTTGGCATTTGAATAATATACAGACGTATACGGGAGACGGTGTCTGGAGAGCACGAAATTGGGAACGTGCATAAGAATATAATAAGAAAGTCGTAAGGAAAAACGATGAGGAAAAGGTTTCGTGAGTTCTCGTAGTGCACTCTCTGTTGGCGATCACGAAATTGCCTAAAGCGCTGCAATAAGCCATAAAGATAGCGCAACTCGTGGATATTTTATGTACACATATATGTATATATGTTGTACATGTTAATACATATATAGATATGTATAGAATGCGTACATACTTTACGTAGTGTCTTACGTACGGGCACACGCGGTTAACCCTTTCTTATGAAGATATGTGCATCAGCATCCCCGTCGTACCAAAAGAGGAATAATAATTATAGACGGAGAGCGCGCACTCTTCGTGAACCTCGCAGATGCATTCGCGAGATGCTGAATACTCTCTATCTCGTTTCTCCCTCTTTCTCTTTAAACCATACTCCACACTGTTGCTTCTTTGTTCTCATCTTTCTCTTCCTCGTGTGCTTCGGGTTCTCGAAACTTTTTAAACGTCGGCTTAACGCGATTCTTGCGAACCGCCTGTTTTTCGTGAATTATGAAATAAAAGCAGAAAAATTGATACAAATTACGCGGATGGAATATATTTTCGTTAATTCAATATCGAAAAACAAAATTCTCATGTTCTTCGAGGGTTTTTAGGCGGAATACATTGATTCTCGTTGATTCATGATATTTTCTTTGCAAATTTACGTTCGTTTTTTCATCTTTCTCTCTTTTGCTCTTCGCGACTTCATCCCTCGATCTTTCTCCACACTTTATTATATGTGCTCGTGCCTATGTATATAGATTTCGGGCCACATGTAATCAAGAGCGCGTGCGTTCGTGCAAGAAATGTGAGAAAAAAAAAAGTACGTCTTCGCTCGTCGATCGGAGCTGTACGATATACGGAAAAAAAATATGAAATTATCGCTTGTAATAACCGGGAATCGACTTGTAAATCGCAAGGTGCGATCACCAGTCGCTGAGACTCCTCGTACGAGTCGGTACATTTAACGTTGTTTGCGGTTACTTTCTCTCCTTTTTATTTTCATCTCTTTTTCTCTCTTTTCTCTCACTCTCTTCATTCATTTTGTTTTTTCCCTCTCTTACGCTCATTCACTCTATGAGGGCAACTCGCTGTGATAACGAAAACGCGCAGGTGCATATGCGGAGAGTATCAAAGACACCTGATCAAGAGCAATGGGGAAAAAAAAAGGATAATAAAAAACATGTTCGACACATCGGCTTGCACAACCGGTCCGGTTTTCGGCGATGCTCACCATCTAAATTACTGATTCCGTCGTATCGAAGTTGAATCGATTGATCCAACGAAATTATTCACAGCTGTTATTATTTGTCAAATTTTAGTATATAAAAGTGCTGCGAGACTTCTGGTCCCCTTTTTTTATTTCTCGAGGTTCATGAAGTTTAGTTAATTCTAGAAAAAACGACAAGTATTGACGTTAAAGCGAAGGAGAACAATTCGTTTCAGAATATATAACACAATTATCAGACAGCGATGATTATCTTAAATCCAATTTGAGTTTGTTTGCGGCAATAAATCATTGCAGGTGAGAATTTACCAAAAATAAAATTTCCTTATTCTCTCTAGTCTCATAAACACCACAGTACATCCATGACACAAATATATATTCACGTTTACATCGTATATACGTGCATGTCTGGACGTACTTGAATATGTTGGTTGAAGATTTAAGACTAAGAAACTGGAGTATGACGAAGGCATCAGTGTTTACAGGGATTAAGGTTAGGTGGTAGCCATTTGTCGCGGTTGTTCCGGTAACAATGCTTTCTGGGCATTATTCCCGGCGCTCTCTTTATTTCGGCGCCAACTCTTTTTGTCTGTTGGGCCTGGATTAACGAGCTTATCCGGGGATGGAGCAGCGGGGGTGAGAGTAAAAATGGCTGGAGAGTGTGATCCTCAGTTGTCATCGTCTTTCTGGATAGCAGTCGAGAAAATAGGAGCGTCTTTCCCACTCTCTTTTTCGTTCGAAGGATCTTAGCCCGAGAATCCTTCAGTTTTAGCAAAGGTTATGAGGGCGTGAGGGAGAAAAAGTGAGAGAAAAAAAGAAAGACAAAGACGACGTAGTAAAGTGAACAAAGCATCGAGAATAATGCTTTGTAGGGCTGAGACAATGTTCCCCTAGCGGAGGCGTCACAGTACTACGCACATATAACCAATATACAAGGAGCCCGCGAGCTAAATATTTTCCCGTGAATCCTCTAAAACGTTCTTGATGGAAGGTTCGTCCTTAAAGTCCAAGGATTTCACGAGAGATCGTTGCGATTCGAAGGATCTCTCTATCCCTCGCGATCTTCTCACAGGATAACGTCTATGTAGAGCAGGCTATATTATGTAGAGCGTGGGCGAAGTACTTGGCCCTATAAGCCGCCACGGTGTTTTACTCACGAGAAGAAAAAAAAAAAAAAAAAAGCCAGATGGAGCTGAATTTTCATGCCGAAAAACCGTTGAGTGTTCTACCGCGCGATTCTTCAAAAGCATTTTTCTTTCTTCCTTCTATCTCGCTCTCACTGTCTCTTTCTATTTCCATCATCGCTCGAAGCCATTTTTCCTTTTGACGTCATCAATCCTCTTACTTTCGATCTTCGATCGCTCGTCCTTTCTTTACTGTCAAAAAAAAAAAATCAATTTGGAGAAAAATGAAGGAATGATTAAGCCAGTGAAGCAATAAGGCAGTCAACGGAGGAAAAAGCCTGGGAAAGAGAATTGGGGAATTAACGATGCTTGTCTTTTATTTCGAAGGAAAGATATAATGTTGCAGGGGATGAGAAAACCGGGAAATCGCGACCTAAGTTTTTTCTCAGTCTCTTCGATGTAACGACTCTTGTTTTTAAGGGTTTTTCGTTTTGTTTACTTTTTTAATTTTGCCTCTCTTTTATGCTCCTCTAATTACTCTTCCTCCACGTTCGTGTTCATCTGTCCTATCTACACGTGACCAGAGAAAACAATTAAAGAGAGAACAAACGGTGAACACACGCGGATTTTTCCGATGTGTATAAACCTGTATTCATAGGTAACACATTTTTTTAATTTGTAAAAAGGGTTCGGAAGCTCTTCAGAATCGAAGAGGTAGGAAAATTCGTATACAAGTTCGTTAACGTACGAGCGAGGACGAGGAAGAGAACGACAATCAACGCAGTTCTCCTTCCCTCTGTTTTCTGCGAATTGACTGCAACCTCACTCTCTCTCTCTCTCTCTCTCTCTCTCTCTTTCCTTCGTATTACATACGTCTTTTTCATAATATAAATTCCATCTCTCGTGTGTACGAATGAATCTCCTCTGTTTTTAATACCTTTTTTGGAATTCCTCCCTTTCTCTTCAGATCGTCGTGCACTACCTATCTTGCTGCTTCTTCCCTTTTCTCTCTCTCTCTCTCACTTTGAACTCTTTTTTTCCTTTGAACACGAAAACCGCTGCAAAAATGTGTTTCGTTTAATTTTGCGGTTTAATTATTTTTTTAATTAAAACGACACTCGGGAAACTCGGTGTCAGGCTAAAAAGGGTTCTCTTTCGTCCTCTCTCACCTCTCTGTCTTTCCCTCTTTCTCTCTGAACACATGAACCTCTGCCGAGATACGTTACCCATATTATCCACGTTCGTTAGCAGGTGCGAGTGTGTTTTTGGTCAAATCGCCCCATCGTATCTCGTGTACCTACCAAAGTGCTGTGACCCTGGAACCATATCGCAAAATTTTTTTTCAAAACACGTTTTCATAACTATGTTTACAAGTTAGTCAATTGGCTCATCATTTTTCCATCATAATAAGTGAAAATAAAATGATCAGTTTACATGCTGCAGATTAGATTTTTTCAACATTCTGTTTAACGTGAACAAATCTCTTTTTTTTTCTCACAAAATTTATTGTTTTTATTCATTTTTTCTCCATTAAAAAATTTATAATTAAAAACCAATTAGCGAGACGAATGTGGCCGCATCTATTTTCGGGTTCAAATTCCGTTAATTTTTATAAAGAAAAAAAAACAAAAAATTTGAAAGCCTCCAAATTCCTATGGGATCGAGGGAAATCGTTCATTCATTAGACGATTGTTCACCGGGGAGTAAAATATTTTTTCAAAAAACATCGATTAATATTATCTGAATTTTGGTCACGTGATATTAATCTCTGGTGTCTCCGCTGCTCGTGTTGGGAATGCAAAAACGAACTATGATACCTGAAAAAAAGGGAAAAAGTAAAAAAAAAAATCTTTTAGTACACGTAAAGAGTGAGGGGGATGAATCGCGATCGTGTTTTATTTTCTTGCAGGGAGATATGGCGTTCGAATGGTGCACAGATCGCTCAGTCGTCCTTCTCTGAATGCAATAACAGCCGAGAGAGAAAGAGAGAAGGGTCGAAACGCCATTGCACGTAGCTAGACTCACAAAAAAAAAAAAAAAAAATAACCAACACGAGCTTGTATGTTTTCAATGTGAAATACCGTCGTAGTTTTTATACGTTTTTCCTCCTCTTCTTTCTGCCCTCTCCCTCCCCCCTCCGTCTTTTTCTCTTTTCTCTTCCTCTCTCATATTCATATTTTCATTCCGTTCTCTCTGCGTTTTTCCTCTCTTGCTACTATTTTTTTCCTCCCTGAATTCACGTCGTGCAACGAGATTTCCCCCTCTTTCCACTTTTTTCTCTCTGTAGATAAAAAAAAAAAAAAACCCTGTGAGCCGAGTGGGATATGATTGTATGCTCTCTCGCTCGTTGGTTGGTTGGGTACGAACCCAACCAACCCAGTCCAACCCCAGCCAGGGCACTATAGTTACTGGCCTCCATACATGACAACGATGAACAAAAAAAATGAGAGAGAGAGAGAGAGAGACCGAGGGACAGAGAATGGCAGAAAAATGTAAACGCAAAACGCGACTCGCCTCCGGCCTGTACGTGCTCACCACGTTCATATTATACGTCCCATATATCCATATATAATATAACATCTATTTATATACAAGTCAGAAAATTTCAGTGGAAATTGTGCTCGATTTTTGTTGAATCAAATATGTGTATATTTTCCGATAAATTATTCCCGTTTCGCCACTGATTTATTCAAATTTGATACAACTATACTAACAGCTGATGACATTACCTGAGAATGGGTCTGAAAAGTTCGCCAAAGTAGCCTGAAATCGCCAATTAGTGAAGTTTATGCGGCATTACTGGGTCAGTTACCAAGTTGGATTTCAGGTCTACTGTTTTTTCATGGCACGCATACCGGCGAACGAATTCCTTGGATTAAAAGATTTTGTGATAGCAATTCTGAAATATGAAAGAATTCTTTGTTTGGATGATTTTTCAATGATTCATCTCTTTATTAAACAAACTCATTGGCTGCTGCAGATTCCGATCCTAACTTCAAGGTGGAAGTCTTAGGAACAGGATAGGAATTGCAAGACAGAAGTTTCGAAACTATATGAACGCATCGTGACGTAAAAGCGCCGATCTATTCTTACTTCTCATTTTTTTCTATTCGAATCCGAGGGCGAATTGAAGAGAAAAAAAAACGAAGAAAACAAAGATACAAAAATACCGGGGCCATAAATATTTATAGCAGGTGCAGATCCTTATCTCTCTGTGTGGTCGCGCACATAGTTCGCGGAATCGTGACAAGGTGGAAGAGAGTTTTCTGTTGACCGGTGAAAACGTTTTACGTTAATGCGCTTTGTATCTTCTTACGAATATATTCGTACTATCCACTGTCATAACGTAATTAAACCGGGTGTTTCGGAAGACCATGGAAAATTCGACAAATCGGTAGATTTCCTAATTGTAATGTGAAAGGTTTTTCACCATTTTTCTTCAATTTGAACCGTTGAAAAGATATTTCATTATTTGTTCTTCGAGCAAATATGAGATTCGTCGCAGACACGCCTACTTTTACTTATCGGCTTACCGGATTGGCTGATACGCGATATTGAATATTCTGTAACCGGTGTATGGATAAGAAAAATGTCTGAAAACTTTTCTCTTAAGAATTATGAATTTCAATGATATTCCTCAAGCCTCGAGGATAATTTTCGAAATTTTTGTATTTGTTCTCGAGTTGTGTACGAGCGTTACGTGACATTTCGTACACGCGCTGCCTCTCAGTAGTTACACCGCGGATTTCCAGAGAATAGCGCGCGCACTCCGTGTGTGCGTGGCATAGCTCCCGCGTCGCCTACGGCCACGTTTCTCATAAAAATGCTCTTTTCGCTCGAGCCACTCCCCTCCTATCCCCCCTCCCCTTTCCCTCGTTTCCACATATAAATATATATATCTATATAAACTCATATTATACGTATAAAAGTAACGGCGCAGCGGTATCTCGCCGAGATAACAGCGATATCACTGATATATTGTGCGGCCCGTTATACGTAACATTGTGCGCGTCTATGCTACACGACATTCTGAGCCCAGAAACGACGCGTATCTTTTCTCTCCCCCTCCCCACAAAATGCCTTGAAATCATAAGGGCTTTTAAACTATTCTCAAAAACAACCACTGTACACCATTTCGTTTTTCAGTCATTGTTTCGCGTGTTTCAGAAGGCTACCCAAGGGTGGTTTGCGAAAAAAAAAAAAGAAACAAAATGGCAGAAATCTCTTTGGCGATTGTAGCGCGGACAAGTTTCGAATGAAATTGGAGGTTCTTCAAGTTTTTTCGAAAGTTGATTCGATTTTTATGAAAGTGACTTAATATAACCTCATGCGCAATTTTCCGATCGTATTTCAACCGATTTCCGAGGGATTTTTCACCTCAAAACGAGCGACGTATAGAGACGTTTGTTATAAAAAACGAAGAGATCTGCTGTTTTTAGAGTTTCAATAGGAAATCGGTCATCAACGATGAACCCATGTGGAAATGAATGAAAATGGCTGCTATTCTGAAGTTGACTTAACTCGAGCTTATAGATTTTGAAAGAAAAAAATATTTACGAAATATATCGCCTCTCGTCAAATATTCGTAAAAATATAAAAACGTGTGAATTTGACGAGATATGCTCGGTGACTTTATTAATTTGCGGTTATATTATTTTACCTTTACACTCAATAAAGTAGAAAAGTGCTTTCCCAAGGAAACGTCTACACGCGAGAAAAAGGGGACGTTAGTAATAAAAAGGGGGAGGGGGGGGGGGGGGAATTTAAGAAGAAAAAACAACTCGACGAAGGGTGAGTGAAGGAACAAAGAGGGAAAGTTCGGACTTTAAGGACGTGCGAATGTTCCCGAACCTTTTTATCGTCGGTAAAGTTTGATCGCAGAAGAAAAGGGAAAGAGAAGAAGAGAGGGAAAGAGAGAACGACTTCTCGAAGGATGTGCATATATGTATACATAAGATCTCTCGACGATGGTAAATAGAAAAAAAAATTGTAGGCGTTCGTGGTCTGGGACTTTTACATTAGCGAGATAAGTCTGAAATAAAAAAGAGGGAAAGTTGAAAGACGGAAAAGAAAGAGAAGAGTAGAGAGAGAGAGAGAGGATAAAAAATTTTGTCCAAGAGCGCTGGACGTTGGGGAAGGAAAAACCCGAGAAAAGGGGTGTATATATATATATGCAAGAGGAAAAGAATAAAAGTAGAAGGGATGGGATCGAGAGCAGTGGCGCCTTCCCCTGACTCGTGCTCACTTTTTTTCACCCCTTTCTTGCAATAAATCTGCTCGCGGGAATTAGTTTCGAGATAAAGAATAATATCGAGGCCCCTGGGCCGAAGTGACGTCAGAGGCAACTCGGTATTTATGACCATGATAGTGTCAGTCGTGTGCTCGCTCGGAACTACCACCCCTTTCCGAAGCAACCCTCATCCTCTCTAACTCTCCCTCGCTCTCTTCTTTCGTCTCCTCTTCGTGTTTTATGTGTGTATACCTCACCGCACGTTTCTCTCCGACGCCATCCCTGTTTTTCTTCGTCTCCCGACATCCCTTGCTCAACTCCTATTTCGTATAACAAAACCCCCCTCGAGGGGGGGGGGGGGGGTAAATTATTGGAAAATCGTCCGAGCCGCTACAGTGAACCCTTGAAGAATCCTTCGCAACTATTCTTCTGTTTTTTATTCGAAGAGTATCAATATCAAGATGAGTAGGGGTTGTTCTATATGAAATTGGGAACAGTGTATGCCATTCGGAGTCTCCGTTACTGAATAATTTCAAAGTATACATATATAATGTTAATTTCTCTCTCCCTCTCTCTCTCTCTCTCTCAGAGGTTAAGGCTTGATGGGGTGATTGAGAACGTATGAGATTGCTCTGAAAACAAAATTTTTATTTTTTCATGAGTTCTGTTTTTTTTTTCACAGAGACTCTTACCTGAAAACGAAGAAACGTCATTTTTGTTCTTTGTTTTCTTTTTCCTCTCTTTATTAATCTGTATTTGTCGTCTTTATTAATTTATTCTCCCTCCACGTATACTTTTTCCTTGACACATGGCCTTCCTACTCCATTTATCTCTACCGTCTACCGCGGTCTCTACTTTAACCACACGATGCACACCAAAGTTTAATTGAAACGAAAAATTAATAACATAATATGGGATTCGATGGTTTGCGATGAGACATATTTCCCACGAAAAAAAATATATGTGTGACACGCACGCGTAAATGTAAATATATATACACACGTATACGCCGAAATATTTGTCAGATAGCTGTAACATAGTTGTAACATATATGCAGCGTATAGATAGTGTCTAAAAAATTGGCCCACTGGATATATGATTTCATATATGATGTAAATATATGTCGCACATACGCCATATACATGTAGCACAAGAATTATGCATATTTTATACACGTAAGTTGAAGATATGTATAGCACATATATAATACATACTGTCAAGTATGTATGTTATATAACAAATATACTTGATACGCTTACTAATCAGAATTTTCAAAAAATACCGATGCAGAAAAAAATTTCATACGGCAAAAATTTAGTTGGAAAAAAAATCGGACGAAGAATCCACGAGTATGAGTGGCAGCTACATCGCCAATATTCAGTAGAGCTTTGCCAAGTACTTCGTCCGAATGTTTGTTTTCAACTTAATTTTTGTTTGTATGACATTTTTGATTAATTGAAAGATTTTTAGATAATTTTATTTGGATGACGATTCAATGTAACTGAATGTTAATGCGTTTGAAAGTTTGATTTATTTCACGATTTGGTGAAAAATTGAGACTCGATATTTGATCACTCGGAACTACTAGTTGGGGGAATAAATGTACCAATCGCAACTTTTTTAGAGTAGGCTTTGCTATGATGTAATTGCCACCATGAAATAACACATGTAATTATAAGCGGCAATTTGACTCGATACAAAATTCCAATTTTACATCAGTACAAAATACACATGTGAGGTAAAACGATAACATGTGCCAGACCTTGTGTGAGAGGAAAGAGTATGTAGAGATACGCTTTGCATTTTCCTCTTGCTGTTTGATTAAAAACTAATGTTGAAAAATTGACGTCAAAACGCTCGCACGTCATCTGATAACGCAATGTACATAGAAGAGCGTGAAAACATGCTGAGAGCCACCTGATTCTGCGTATATAAAGAGCTCCCCTTCGCTCAGAGGTATTATCGCAAGCATTCGACATCGTCAGTTCGTCGTTCCGGACAGAAAAATAATTCATCAAATCAAGTAAGTGATATTTTTTTCAATCATGGACCCAAATGCAGTTTTTGATGTACAATGAAATTGGACATAAGTATTGAGAGTAGAAAAATCGAAAGATGGAACACGTTGTTTTTTTTTCCTGTTATAGTCTATTTTTCATTCTTTGAATTGGGTTTGACTTTTTTATTGCAAATTTCGTTTGAGAGATTTCATCAATTTATTTATTATTTATTCTTTATCGCTGAGCAAAAAAATTACAAGTGAACATTGGCATGGACAGTTTAAATCGTCAATTCTTTAAACCACATAGATAAACGTAAGAGATGGGCAAACTGTTCGAATAAACAATATGTAATCAAATATATGATTATTTATTCACAGAAATGAAATTCAACGTACGGCTCGTCGTACTTTCATTATTCTTCGTAGCGGCTGTGGACGCTGTTTTACGTATAACCTACATCCCAGAATCTTGGTGCCTACAAGAAAATCTGGAAAAAGCCCAACCGATAACTCGGAAGTATTGTGAATATGTTTCGATCAGAAAGATTGCATCTGTGTACGGATATTATTCTATACCCGTGGATGATGTGAACAGTGTCGTTTCAACAAAAAAACGTAATTGGTCAACTGAACTGGTTTTTTCTTATTATCCTGATAGTCAACATCAATTAATCTCTGAAAACTATGTTACATGATTATTGCGTTTTGAAGAAAGAACAATCCATAGTGATCCTTTCATAGAAATTTTTTTTTTTTATAAAAAAGGTATTCAAGAATTTTTGTCGTTCAACGTACATTGTCATTTTCAGATGCACAACAACAACAAACCTCAAGTGATTCAGATGTCATTCACAATTTCCTGCGCATCGGAAGAAGGCGATAAATTAATTGTTGTGACGCACATTCCCATTCATCAATCGAATTTGGAAATCTGCTCTTATAACTCGAATTATAATTTATTAATTTTATTATTATTAAGTTATTTGTATGTAATACTTTCTTACATTTTTTTTGCACGAAAATAAAAAATGAATCACATATATGTTTCTAAACATGCACCGTTCTGTTTCGTTTCTTGGTTACTTTGATGATGTGAAAGCTCTTGTACTCTATTTCTTCCAAATTCCAAACGATTCACATCTAAAGCTTGGTGGTTTACGAAGTATATCGTTTCGTTTTTTTGAAACAACTGTTGATTTAGAAAAAAAAATCGAATGGCTAAAACGATTGTACATCTCTTGCTTGAAATGTTGTAGAACTCATTAATTAAAAAAAAAATTGCTAAATTTTGATGTTTCTTCAGGCGTTATTCAATGCATTTATTCAATGAATTTCACTATAAGTCTTGAAATAAATGGAACTTTTAAAAGCATTAACAGTCAATTATATTGAAAGCCATCAGCAGAAATGTTTCAATTTATTCTCAGTACAGTTATCCTACGATACAGTTGTTTTGCACAAGAAGAATCAGAATTCGCACAAGAAGAAGAGAATCCCGATAGAGAAAAAAATTTCATACGGCAAAAATTTCATTGGAACAAAAAAATCGGACGAAGTAAGCGAATTTGCGAGCATGAGTGATAGCTACATTACCAATATTGAGTAGAGCTTTGCCAAGTACTTCGTCCGATTTTTTTTTCCAACTAAATTTTTGCTGTATGAAATTTTTTCCTGTATCGGGATTTTTTTAAAATTCTGATTCTTCTTGTGCAAAACAACTGTACCGCAGGACAACGGTACTGAAAATAAATTGAACCATGTCTGCTGATGGCTTTCGATGTTATTGACTGTTTTTGAAAGTTTTATTTATTTCAAGACTTCTTGTGAAATTCATTAAATAAATTAATTGAATAACGCCTGAAGAAAAATAAAAATTTAGCTATTTATTTTGAGGCCTTAGATACGTCCAGCAGCGCCTAAAACGCGCTTAAAGAAAAACTGTTTTTCGAAGAGATAGCAATAGAAATTGATAAAAATAATGTTTACACATTGTTTATTAATATTTGAACTTTGTAATAAAATTTATTCCATTTTATTTTTATTTTTTCAATTACAACATGAAAAATCACGTTTCCCGAAGCACTGTGAAAAAAAAGTTGCTCCACGGTCTGCATAATTTCTTCTGGAAATGTTGATAGATCTGCAAAATGTAAAAAAAAATCTTTTAAAATAAAGTTGTATCTATAGTCTGGGGAGCCGGATTTTTGAAATTCGAAAAATTTTGCAATTTACGGCAGTTTAAAAAAAAGTGTGCATTTTGTGTCATAAATGTCACACTTTAATTATGTTCATAACATTTTTCAATCACAATATCAAAAATCCGACTGAACAGCCTATAAAGAAAACAATTTCGAATACTTAAGAAAATAGCATAAAAAAATATTAAGAAGTGTATGAGTTATCATGCAGACCGTGCCAGAAAAAGTAGTTTTGAGAAAAACGCGTTTAAAGTTTCAAGTGCGTTTCGCTCGAGGTCGCCCAAAAGCAAGAACTTAATGAATTTTTTAATTAATTTTCTTAATTTACGTCTAATCTCCCTTTCCAGTTTCATATTGTATGCCTTGCTTGTCAGTAAACAATTGTTGTTGTTTATATGGGAAGCTGCCTCAAACAAGGGACATCTACCTGCGCGCATCAGACTCTCGTTAAGTGGTCACGTTTTCTATATAATAACTTTCGATCTATGGGGAATTTTTACAATCGACGTTCACAGAAATACGCCTAAAACTATAGAGAATAATAATCTGTAGAAAAAAGAACGATTTCTTGAAAATTCTGGACGTATGTAAGGCCTTAAAACTAATGAGTCCTTCTACAACATTTCAAGCAAGAGATGTAAAACTGTTTTAGCGATTCGATATTTTTTTCTAAAACAACAGTTGTTTCAAAAAAACGAAACGATACATCTCGTAAACTATCAAGCTTTCGATGTGAATCGTTTGGGATTGGGAGAAATAGAGCACAAGAGCTTTCACATCATCAAAGTGACCAAGAAACGAATCAGAACGGTGCATATTGAGAATAGGAAATGATTCTTGAAACATATATGTGATTCATTTTTTATTTTCGTGCAAAAAAAATGTAATTAAAATAATTCGAGTTACAGGTAAAGATTTCCATATTCGATTGATCAATGGGAATGTGCGTCACAACAATTAATTTATCGCCTTCTTCCGATGCGCAGGAAATTGTGAGCGACATCTGAATCACTTGAGGTTTGTTGTTGTTGTGCATCTGAAAATGACAATGTACGTTGAACGACAAAAATTCTTGAATACCTTTTTTATAAAAAAAAATTTTCTATGAACTGATCGCTATAAATTGTTCTTTCTTCAAAACTCAATAACCATGTAACACAGTTTTAAGAGATTAATTAAAGTGGGCTATCATGATAATAAGAAAAAACTAGTTCAATTGACCAATTACGTTTTTCTGTTGGAATGAAACTGTTCACATCATCCAAGGGTACATGATAATGTCCGTCCACAGATACAGTCTTATTGGCAGAAACAAATGCACAAAGCTTCGAAACTAACGGGTCTGCTTCGGACCGATTTTTTTCTGTGCACCAAGAAACTGGCACGTGGATTTCGAACGTGGAAGATTGTGTGTATGGAGCAGCATCCACAGCCACTACGGAGAATAATGCAAGTACGACGAGCCGTACGTTGAATTTCATTTCTGTGAATGAATAATCATATATTTAATGACATATTGTTTATTCGAACAGTTTGCCCATCTCTTACGTTTATCTATGTGGTTTAAAGAATTAACGATTAAAACCATCCATGCCAATGTTCACTTGTAATTTTTTTGCTCAACAATAAAGAATAAATAATCAATAGATTGACGAAATCTCTCAAACGAAATTTGCAATAAAAAAGTCAAACCCAATTCAAAGAATGAAAAATAGACTATAACAGGAAAAAAAAACAATGTGTTCCATCTTTCGATTTTTCTACTCTCAATACTTATGTTCAATTTCATTGTGCATCAAAAACAGCATTTGGGTCCATGATTGAAAAAAATATCACTTACTTGATTTGATGAATTATTTTTCTGTCCGGAACGACGAACTGACGATGTCGAATGCTTTTGCGATAATACCTGTGAGCGAAGGGAAGCTTTATATATACGCAGAATCAGGTGGCTCTCAGCATGTTTTCACGCTCTTCTACGTACATTGCGTTATCAGATGACGTGCGAGCGTTTTGACGTCAATTTTTCAACATTAGTTTTTAATCAAACAGCGAGGGCAAAATTCAAAGCGTATCTCAAATATACTCAAGGTTGGTTGTTTCAAACTCTTTCCTCTCATACAAGGTCGACTACCGGTACATGTTATCGTATTACCATACATGTGTATTTTGTACTGATGTAAAATTGGAATTTTTCATCGTGCCACTTGCTGCCTATAATTACATGTGTTATTTCATGGTGGGAATTAAAACACAACAAAAATGCTGTAATGAAGTTGCACCTACTGCATTTATTCGCCCCAACTGGTAGATAGTACCGAGTGATCAAATATCGAGTCTAAATTTTACAACCAGCCGTGAAATAAATAAAATTTTCAAAAGCATTAACAGTCAGTTACGTTAAATCGTCATCAGAATTAAATTATCGAAAAATCTTTCAATTAATTCTCAGTAGAGTTGTCTTACGGTACAGTTGTATTGCATAATACAGTTGGACCGCGTTCTGAGAAGAAAGAAAATTCAACGTTTCTTTCCTCCTTACACCTTAACGGGTGCAGCGAAAACCTCAATTTTGTTTTTTCAAAAACTTCTGTACGATTTTTTTTTCTCGTAGTTATCTCATTTGCAGTAAAAAAAAGACAAAATTTGGAATCTGCCACATACCACGGAAACTATTGGGTTTTTAAAAAAATTTCAACAGAGTAAAAAAAATGCTTTCGTTTTCGATTTAGTCAAAAAACCGAATCCCACCACTTTTCCCCTTTGAATTCCCCACTCTTAAGCCCTTTATGAATCGATGAAATTTCGTATTCTCCAGGGATCATAAGATAGTTCGATTCGCCCACTGTGTTCAGTGCATATAAATATAGCGTTCATAATATAACTTGGTTAGCAAGAGATTGATAAGAATGCATTTGCATCGAAATCAAATGATTTTGAAATCTCGTAAATAGAAAAATATGAATAAAAAAATCTTTTTTAGTTAACTTTCTGAGATAGTCAAACGTGAAATATCTTTAGAAAATGTATTCACATAAGATTTTTCAAAAAAGCTCGTAAAATACATGAAAAAACGTACTCAAAAATAATTTTACAAATTTCGAATCAGAAAACGTTTCGGTATACATAAAAAAAAAAAAAAAAACATGATCCGAGTCTCAACAAAATCACCATAAATAAAGTGTCAAGACCGTAACGAGGGTAATCCACAAGCGTAACCTGACATTTAATGTTCTAGCCCATCTGGCGGGTGTAGCTTGTAGAATATGCAGCAATCGAGTATCGCTCATTTATACTTTTGTAGATGTACGACTCCCCGGGGAAAGTGAGGAAATAATTTACTCGTCAACAGCCCTAAATCGTCACCGGGCTGCTTCGCGACATGCATGTACTGCTGTATATATATGTGCATATGTCAGTGCAATATCTTAGAACGTAATTGAGAGGTGACAGCGCTGCCTACGATCAAAACAGAACATGTGGTTTAACCGCACATGAGATATTTAGGTTTGGGGGATAGAAATTCTTGTGGGGCGCTTATTCGGCAGCCCGCTGTCCACGAAAAATGGCTGCGACCAAAACGTTTTTCATTAATTCACTAATTATTTTTCTACAGACAATTAAATTCGAAAATAAATGAGAAAAAATAATTTTGTGACATGTTATTCGAGATTACACGAAATAATAAAAAAAAATTTACGTACTAATTTGAGAACTATTTATAACTTTGAAAAAAAAAAAAAATCATTCCAACACCTGTTGGTGTTGGATTTTCTGTTTTAACGCGGAAATAAATTTGCTCGATTTTCATTTTGTAATTGGAGAAGAAACAGCCAATATACTCGTAAATGGGTATTTGCAGATAGAAAATCGAGTGTAATCGTTGTGTATATATACAGGAAAAAAGCCACAGATGTGCAATTGCACATTTGACTTGGCCAATTGGCCGCGACGGGTGGTCCCCCAACTTTATCCAGAGGTTGAATCCACCCTCGATCTCGGAAGTACGACAGATACATACCGAGGTCAACCACACCGTATCCTGCGATCGTATACCAGCACACCAGAATTCATGGACCATCTTAATAATAGCTCGACGATCGGTGACAATTCAATGACAAGTGTATCAACACCATTTATCACTATTTATCAATTTGATTACGTATATTCAAGTTTCAGACACGAATGTAATTATGTTGTTTTACGAAAATCGATCTTAAAAGCCAGGGATAATAAAGATAAACAATTTTTATTATAAAATTAAAAAAACTCGATGAATCATATGCGGTATAAAATGATCTATCAAAACTTTATTTTTATTCATAAAATAAAATACTTTCTTTGGAAGTCCTATGATTCAACTTATGATGAAAATTATCGTCAATTACATTCGGTTAATCGAAGTTCCATAGGGAATTAAATTTATCCGTATTCCCTCAAGTCTTCGAGCTCCGGCGGATGTGGAGAAAATGTTCCAAGCCAATGTTACGTACGTATATACATATACATGCAAATGATATATAGATATCTGATTGGAATTGGCACGAGAAAGCACCGCGAGAACATTAGTGGCTCGTAGAGTCAAAGTAGGGAGTGTCGGATATCGCGAATTATCGACGATTATGCGTTTCATTGAAGCCCAATGTTCCCCAGCTGCATCAGGTATATCTTCCCCTCCTCTTTCTCTCTCCGTTTCATTTAGAATACATGAATATATATATATGTATATAACTGAAGACATTCGTACGATGTAATGCACATGGAACGTTAGTTCTGTACGATCCCGTGAATTAGACGATTCACGCAAATTACGAGAGAGAGAGAGTGAGATATCAGCGACCGATAAGTTCTGTTATATGCAGGGTGTCCGAAAAATAGTGTAAAAAATGTCAAGACCAGCCGGATGATTAAATTCTTACGAGCCCAATCTTTGGCCACTAGTCTTTTCAAGTCACACCGTTATTATCGAGATACACGAACGAATCAGCGAATCCGCTGCTTCGAACGGAAGAAGTAGGCGTACCAAACGTCAGATTGGCTGACACTATTCATTGAATTTCTCGTAAAAGTCACATCACCGAGAGGAATAGCCACAGACATTTCCTTCCAGAGTCTTACGCTCTTCTCAAGTCTCGAGCCTAAATTTCGCATCATCCTGCATGAATACCCCGTTATTTATAGTTGATACGTCGAATGGCTACCGAGAGCGATAGTGAAGGAGTTCCGGGAATCTCCAACTGGCGAACCAAGATCTAATAAAGCGACAAATCAGCTTAACTGCATCGTTCAATTCGAAAGCTCATAACACAGGGTAACGAGCGAGTTGAACTCCGTTCGTACAATCGCAGTGAACATACATAGCGACTTTAGCAAACATAGTCTGTAATTTAACAGAATGGACAATGGACTTGCCTATATAATGCGAGAGATCGACTGCTAAATACACAAACTGTTGTCGTAACAATCGGGCGTAACTTTCATCATCAAATATGGCGAATCATGCGTGATCATGATCTTTCCTATACCAACTGTACATGTTTGCAATTCATGGGGCACGTGTGTATGTGTGTGTGTATGTTTACAGTTTGGTAACACAGCAACTATGAAAGCAGGAGTGTATATATTATGATTTACAAGGATACAAATCGCACGAAATCACGCAATTATACATGTATACATACCGTTTCAGGTATTTGTGATAATACCAAATCGAAATCGTATACCTAAAGGTCCCTATCGCTTTATCAATTTCACTGCAATTGCATATCAATATCGCTTACCCGTATAGACTCCGTTATGACTACATAAAGCCACCGGTTAAACAGTTGAGTATTTTGCTTCATTCGTACAAACTCCGAACTCCAATCCCCAAGACGAATTATTGACTTTTACCTTTTAACGCTAATTAAAAAATGAACTGTGAAATCATTTTCATAATTTCGTTAGAATTCATTTGAAAATCGTTGAAACAAATTTCTGTACAGTATGAAAAGATGATACAAAATTCTTAGTGCACAGCGCGAAGTAACGTTCGACCGAAATTAAAGTAATTCCTTGATTTATCGTAACCCCCAGAGATCTTTTCAATTTTTTTTTGTTACGGTGGAGCTCTTGCCACAGAAAAATGCCGTAGAAAATTTTATTTCAGAGAAGAAATTGGTTGAATCGTTTTTTATCCGAATGGCAAATAATCTTAGCAGTCGACGAATTTTTATGTCAGAAGCCTGACAATTATTCGAGATTAATGTCATGAAAAATCTGTTCTAAAAACAGGGCTGTCGAAAAAAAACTGATCAAAATTGGTCAAGACGATTATGACCGTTTTCGAAAAAAGTGTGCGACACAGGAATATTCCCCTATCAGCTGATCGCAGTGATACACACGCAACTCCCGTCTCTTTGTCCTGCGGGCGGTCGGAAGTTAAAAATTGACATAATCGATTCTTGTTGATCCTTCAAACACGAGTCGTAAAATTGTCTGGAATAGACTTAATTAATCACTGAAAATAGAATCAACTAAGCTCAATAAACTCGTCAGTGCTTCTGAAAAGATAAAGGAATAACGAGTCTCGTAAATCGAATGCGAATGGAAGTGAAGATTCATCACTGGGTATTCCAGCTAATCATAACACAACGTCCGTTCCTCCTGCTCGTTCTCTGTCTCTGAGATAGGAAGAGGATCGAGTATACTACATTAGTGTCAAAGATATCTGGCGTAGTCGCGAATAACACATGCCTTCACGTCCGATCGTCGTCGGCGAATTAATTGAAGCGTATTTATGGGCGTGTGAGAGGGAGTGAGAAGAACTGACGATTCTACAGTGGCAAAGCTCTCGCAACTCTCTTGTTGCGGGATAAGACTTTTCCACGTACCGAGAGTTGCAAGGCTGCGGTATAGAGGGAGAGAGAGAGAGAGAGAAAGAAAGAAAGATGAATAGGGATGAGTGAATGAGAGAGAGAGAGAGAGAGAGAGGAGCTAATTGAAACGCCACAACGTTTGCGCTCACCAACACCATGGCGTAGATAAGCCAGGCCGATTGCCACCGAGAGTTATGAGACGATATTACGATGCCCTACCGTACGTCAACCGCAAATTAATTTGGTCGTCTTCTCTCTCAATCCCTTCTTCACCCCCCTCTCCGTTTCTCGTACCATTCTATACCTATATGATTATAAATATATGATTTTCGAAGGGGCGTAACTTCTGGTCTTTGAGCGCTTAAACTTGGGCGTTGTGCCCTTTTAACCACATGAATTTGATATTATAGTACACAGTTGGTACACTGGCTTGAATGTCATACTCTCTGCTACTCTATCTCTATCTGACGGGATCCTGTAGGCTCCAACAATACTCACTGAGTCTACAGCGTGTCCGAACAGTGCGTACGGTCGTCATTAGAATGAGTGTAGTTCACAAATTCCTGCCGATATAAGTCGTTAGGCATTCGTTCTCTGGTCCTTGATGAGATATTTGCTAATTAGTGCCACACAACAACGGCGCGATGGAAAAAGACGGCACGGAGTCTATGGAGCGCGTAAATTTTAGGACATCGTATATGTTGTTCGTATGTATAGCAGAGTATGAAATAATATCTATATCGTGAGTTGTGTGTATTGCCGGATGCGAGGGCGCGAGATCCGACGAGAGAGATTGTCCAAGTTTCGATGATATCTGATCGATTACAATGCTGGTCAGGTGCAAATCCACGCACTCTGTTTAAATTCATCGTGTCTCTATTGCCCTCTCTGCTCCTTCTCTACCTCTCGTATATACGCGCATACGTTCGCGTGTGTGTTGTTTTGTATCGGTACCTTCCGATACTTTCTGTTCGATCAATGGACTATACTCTAGGCGCGATCGCAATCGATTTACAGCCGTAAATTTCATTTGGAAATTCTTCGATGCAGAAACGTTGAAAGGGATCCATTCGACAATCGTAATTGTTGATTATTGTTCGGTCGATGAAGTATATATACGTGCTTTTTACTGCCCCGGAGCACACGAAACTTTTTTATAATCAATTTTTTTATATTTATTTGCACTAATATTATCGATCGAAAGATCTACACTTTTGTAAATTGGGAAACGATTCCATGAAGGGAGGACTGGAGAAAAAAAAAACCGCATGAGCGTATATATACACATTTGAAAATATTTGTGAGACAAATATTCGGAAAAAATGGTGCCAATGCGATTCTGAATGACTGTAGTTTAATTAATAAAGTGCTTTATCAAACGAACTGAAGGATAAATTTGCAAATAAAAAGGAAATGATTCTCCCTATCGTTATTTTTTCTCTTTGTTTCTTTTCTCTCTTTCTCACGATCTTCGTGACATGACAATGAAAAAACTTGAAGAACTCGTTGATGAGGCAATGCGAGATGAGACTCACGAGAGAGACGTGTACTTTCGCGCATGTATGTTAATCTCAAGGAGTTTTGTTGTTCGGTTAGCTATTAGAAGGGAGAATTTAGCACTCGAGATTCTCACATAACTCGTCATCGTCTCGACTCTTTTACTCATCTGGCCACTTTGAACAACGAGGCAATATAATAATCGCCTTGGAACAACGAAACGAAGAGAGAAACGATGATGAAGGGATGCTGCGACGAGGTGATCTGCCCTATCAACATCTCACTAAGTTCCTAGCCGTTTCTAGTGCTTTTCCAAGTGGCATATTGGATATGAGACATATAAAATCTAAGAGTCTCGTTTTTTCCCTTACTCGCAAAACTCACCATATTTTCTCCCGCTTCATCCCTCTCCTCCCTTCACTTTCCAAGTACTTTTTTCCAACCGCATTTACGAGGTACTTTATTTTTGTATCAAGCACAGAAGGGGAGCTTAATTCTCGTAAACTTTTATCAAAATTCGTGAATCGAACGAAACAACAATTTCAGCGTGCCAAAAGAGCGCGTTGAAATAATTTATGTAAAATCATATTCATTGATCAATCCGATCTTTCATAGAGAACGGATTTCATACATTTTTAACGAGATTTCAAGAAGCGAGATTCAAGCATTTGTCGATAAATATTCTTCTTTTCAACGGTTCTGTTTACGAATTATTTCTAAATCCTTCAGATGCTTGATCGAGATTCGTCATTTCAATAAGTATAATTATACTAATTGCATACGCAATTGTTATTCGTGGCAATTTTTAATTTTCTTTTTATTTCTTCAATATTTCCTTTATTTGTAACGTCGAAAATCAAAAAAAGAATCACTTCATTCGAGACGTACGCTGTGCGATGAACTCGTCAGTCAAATTCCTCCGTATCATTGGTCTTAATAATATTTTCATTCATTATATTTTCTCGTTCCGGTAATCACAACAGTTTTCACCGTCACTCCAGAAATCTGCAAAATCACTCGCCTCTTCAAGAACCCCGAAGTCGCGATCGGCGAAACCAAAGAGAGAGAGAGAGAGAGAGAGAGAGAGCTGAAGATCTGGATGAGTGGAGTGAAACTCCCTTATAAACGGAGTCAACGGTTCGACGCTTGGTACAGCTACATGACACGTACATAACTACATAAGTAAGTTGTATACACATGCATAGAAGTGTGCAATGTTAAAACGGCGCGGCAGACCTTTCCCACGGGATTCTTTCACGTTTCGCGGCGTTTCCTTCTTCGACCTCTCGCACGTGCTTGTTTCACGATGATTGCAGTCTTCCGGAATTTCGAAAACTTGGGTCGTACACACGTATAAAAAATGTGTATATATACAAGCGCTATTCGGGGTGAGAATATCTCACAAGCGCCTAGTTAATTTTTTTGTTAAAAAAAAAAGGAAGTAAATAATTACCCGTCTCTTATTTTCCGCCAAGATATTTCATTTTCTACCAAAAATAGCAACATGAAATCCAACATCGCTGTACAAATCTGTCCTGCCTATACTGAGCATCCACTTTACGCTGCTAAACAGGAACGAAAACGGGAGGATAAGCACATGCTTCGAATGTCAGTTTCATTATCTGGATGATCTTGTAAAAATACAGATGCGCGTGAGTATATTTATTGATAATAAAAATAGGGGTTGAGGGGGAGAAAAAAAAATTGAATACTCTTCGTTTCGTTTCTTCAGAATCGACAAGTTTAACCAATGAACAGAAACGTTTTTCACGTAAATTTTATTCCGATTCTTGCGATAAGAAGGATGATAAATTAACCAGTAATCTGGGAAAAGAGATGGCAATAATGTAAATTAAAAAATTTCAGTCGATTTTAATGATAACTTGATTTTTCTCGATCAAATTTTTTAGAATTTCGCTCTAGCACCTCGTTATCGGGGGATTTTCACGGTGATTTTAAAACATTATTCTTTTTTTCATTTCCCTCGTTTTGCCTCCATAGATGTTTGCAGTATAGAGAAACTCTCGGTCGTAAAATGTTGGTGAGGAGGGACTCGGCTCGCACGAAACCTACCGGGACGGAATCATTATTTACGAGCTTTGAAATCGATAGCCTCAGAGAGTGAGAAAGAGAGAGAGAGAAGGGGGGGGGGGGAGAGAGAAGAGAGTCGATCATGAAAATACGGCGTACGAAAGAAACTCAGCGGTCAAAGGAAAAACGAGGATCGTATACGTCCGAGTCATGTATTTCGTGAAGAAAAACACTAAAACTCAAGAAAACCAACATCCCCACAACTCTCCGAGTTTCTTTCTCGACCGGTGAACACGTTGATTTACAACCCCTTAACGCGAACTAATTTATGGAGATGCTTGGAAATCGATATACTCTCAACTTGAATCCGTGGTTTTTAGAATAACGAAAAACTGGGCCAAATTTGTTGAGAAATTCGATATCACTGTTATTGTTTCGTGGATCGTATAGTTTCAACAAATTTTTCTTGATTTTGTTGAAAATTAAAAATGGATGAAAAATACATTACTTCCAACGTTGAGAAAAAAAATCGAATTTTTTCCTTCACTTTCAATGTTTAAAAATTCAGAATAATATAAATTTCATAGTTTAAATGCGACTGCGTTTTTCATGAGTTCATTGCAGAAATATTTCAATCAATAAAAAAAATATTTCATGCAACGAAAACGTGAATACAAATATTATGTAAAAATTTGGAATTCGAGATAAAATTTCACTTTGTTCGAGCGACGAAATTCGTTTTTGTATGAAAAATGTACGAAGCCAAGAATGGGAAATTCCCCATAATTATCCGGGCCTCGAAAAGTAAGGACTGAGATTAGGAAAAGTAATTCGGAAGATGATCCGTGATAGTTATTTAGAAGTTTCGTAGCTTGTGTAAACCGAAAATGGAATTTTTCGTTTCGATTATGAGAGGTTTTTGCAGAGGCATTATCCTCATTATTTTTACAAGGTATAGATCATTAATATCCTGTACATAAGCGAAGAAGATACAGACATTTTAGTTAGGGTTAAGTGTCATGAGAAATACAAAATGATGAAGTACAGAAATTATTTGTTTGCAATCGTTTCAATAAAACAAACTCGAATTTATGATTGAAAGGATATTTTGAAAATATCGAAATTATTTTTCTCAAACATGTTTTCAACGTCGAAGAATAAAATTTTCGATCATCAGCGAACACATACGGATTCGTCGTGACATCGGTTAACATTAATCCAATTTTTATTTTTCAGGCATCTATAAAAGTCAACAACAAAAAATAAGGAAGAGAAGAAGAGTATAAAAACTGTTTTTCACCTTTATTTTTTGTGGCGTGTGCGTAACGTTACGCGAGACGCACCTTTTTCATCCGGAATGAAGAGGGGTGCACGCGGGGTCGAGACTTTTTACTAGATTTTACGGTGTTTCACCGTCCATAAATCAGAGCAAGAGATCCTGGAGCCCCATAAAACGTCTCTCGTGTTCCGGGCTCTCAGAAACGACAATTTCTAACATTTGAACGGTGCATCGATCGTTCAACCTTAAGAGGGCGGTAATTTTCATCCGTTGGTAGCTCTGTTCGGCCCTTTTGTCTATGAGAACGAAAGAAAAAATAAAATTCTATCCGTACGTACAGAGCCAATCCGCGTCGGCCGGAGTGCGGAGATCATCGTGTCGACCTGCCGCAACATTCTAATAAATTTTTACCGATTCGAGTGCCGGTGGAAACCGGCAGGGGGCGCGTGTCCAGCTTTCCCTTAGCGTCAATCCACCTTCTTTCTCTCTCTTATGGCGTTCCTTTTTCCGGCTTTCGAGAACAATGCCGATCGGACACGTAAGACATTGCGACATTTTGGAGCATCGCGGTCAAAGTGAGAATTTTCTCTGCCTTAAATCTTTCTCATTTCCGAAAAAGTCTTCGGTTGTAAGACAGAGAGAAAAAACCAGGAGAAAAGCACCTTGCGCTGTGTGAAATAATCCCGGTTAAGCCGTATCGTCTCCCAACCAAAGACGACGAAATGTCCACAGATTTAACCTCCAACGTTGTCGGAAATATCGGAAAAACGCTTAAGAAAATATATATATATGAATACACCCATTTATATATATTTCTCGGTTCCATAATATGACGCGAAAGAGGATCGCCTTTTTGTCGATCACATCTTATTCCAAAGACAGGTGTTTTACGCTCCAATTCTTTCCATTATAGTCCCCAAAATAATATCGTAACGATTGCGTGGAAAAAAATTGCCTTCGATTTGTCGAGTTTATTATTTATACAACGGTAAAAATGATGTTTTTTTTTGGTAAAATAATTCAGCCAGTGGAACTGGAAGAATATATTTTCATAGTGAAATAAAAAAAATTTCATAATTTCAAGTTAGAGCAGCTGCTTCGTTGATTATTTGCACAAAACTACGTCATCAATATGATGTTATTGAAATAAATGATAGAGCCAAAAAACGGCATCATAAATTCGAGTAATAAAAAAAAAATATTGCAATTTCGAGGCCAGTTGTTGCATAGTTTCAGCGGATATTCGATAATCAGGAAAAAGGACAAGGTGCCAGAGACCCTTGCCCCCCCCCCCCACAGAGAAGCTGTAAATATTACCTACTCCAGAAATGAGTTTTATCCGAAATTGGGTCATTTTTGAAAGCCTAGGATCAGTGAACAGAGATGAAAAATGAGGGAAGAAGTGAGAAGGGAGACAGTGAGGAACAAAGCTATCCTTAAATAGCCTCTGCTGACCAAAAATCTCACTGGAAAAGTGTATCACGCCCAAAAATAGTATCCTCGCTCCACTTCGGATCGATGCGTGAAATTTTCATTGTGTACACACCAAACAAAACTCCTACATTCACTTTTTTTTTCTTCTATCGCAGCAGATTTGCTTGCCGACAAACTTTTATCACGTATTTGAATTGTGCGACTGATTGAGTTTTGCTCGAAACTCCTTGTCCTTTCATTTTTTGAATACTATAAAAATGAAACCATTTTTATTCATTGTAAAAAAAGTTTGATTGCAGCCAAAAACATTCGTAGTTTGTCTAAAAAAAAATGCAATTCCATTCATCGTTTCAATATTCTGTTGTTCATTGTCAAAAAATAAATTTCGATTCGAAATATTTTTCTTAAATTCAAAGTCCATCTCGAATATTTCGATTCGAGGTTTGTTCGATTGACGTAAAAATTCTAAATGAATCGAAATTTCTCGTATTTCACATGAAAACGTATCCAAGAACACTTTATTTTTCATACGATCTTTTTTTTTTGCTTTCTTTCCGCAGAGTCATCGACTTTGGTCGAAATGTGGCAGACGGAGGAAAAATTTCGCGTCAGAGGCTTACGATTTCGTGGTGGAAATAAGGGAAGACGAAGCCAAGAACGAGAAGAGTCCGGATGGCAATTCTTATATCTATATATGGATACACGTGTAAATATAAGTATAGGAATAAGGAAGGGATTTTTCGCTGTAGTCCAGAAAAGTGTAGAGGAAAAAAGGTTTAGGGAGCTGGCGCCTGGCTGACAATGAATCCGAACCGTCTAGTCGTCGTCGTAGTCGTCGTCGTCATTTTCTTCGTCTTCTTTTTTCTCGAATCCCCGTGAAAAAGGGCACTCAGGTAGACGATCGGGACGAAAACTTTGGAAGCTAAAATGCGACACACTCGCGTATACGTTTAACTTTGCCAACTTTTCCGGTTCGTTGGACTCGCTGAGACTTGGACACAAAAAAGTAGAACTTTGTATTTTACAGAAGAATATTTTCGATTTTTCAAGGACTGCTGGCAAATACTTTTGCTTCAACTGAATTATTTATAGTGGAGAGCAGCAAAGTATTTATTTTTTTTCGATTCCAGCAGTTCAAAAAACAACAAATTCCATTCGATATTTATTACATTCGGTAGAATGGTCAATTTTTTTTTCACGAATTGTTTTGACAGTTCCATCGACACTCGATCACGTATTTCAAGGGCTAAGACCAGACGATAACGAGATGAATATTTCCAAAAAAAATTCTCATTTCCTTGTCATTTACATCCGAGGAAGATAAGAAAAGAGATAAAAGATAAAGAGGCAAAAATAATTGTGTAAAAGCCCAAAGGAACTGAGATACTTCTGTTGTCTTCTGTTTCTCTGGTCCAGAAGGAGACTGGTATTTGAAACGACGCCCAGGACATGGTTGTTTTGAGAGAGATAGAGAGAGAGAGAAAAAAACACCAAGTTTTTTGATAAGGTTCGATTTTGAAGAAAAGAGAAAACCGCGAGAATTTTACAGAGAAGAAAGAAGGAAGAAGAGAGAAAGAGAGAGAGAGAGGGAGAGGGAGGGAGAAAAAAACCTTTATCTTTTCGACACGCCCACGACATCGTGTAGAGCATCAAACAGCAGCGATAGCTACGTGTATAATGCGAACACGAAGTTTGTAAAGAAAAAAAAAAAAAAAAACGAAAAATAAGAAGAAGAAGAAAAGAAAAAAAACGTGAAGTAGCTTCGACTTTTAGTGTGGTCTTTGCTGGTGCCTGTGTTCGCTATCTCTTTCGGCCCTGGGTTGTTTCATAGCCTTTTTCTCATGTCGGCACCGGTAAATACGAGATAAGCACCAGTTTAGATGATCTTCGACTGATAAACACTTCTTCCCTTCGCCATATCCTTCTATACCTCCGTTTTACAACGTTCTTTTGCACAACTCAACTCCTACATAGATTATCTGTTCACCTCTGCACTAAAAACAGATAATTATTCGTCGAGCCTCCCATCAAACTTCCCACAGCTGTCGTTTCAACATTATTTCATTGTTGGTTCAATTTTTTCAATTCAGTCGATTGTATAAGGAAATTACTTAAAACGTATCCATGCAGAATTCCATTCATCATTATTAATCGTTATATGTTTTGATGAAACTCATTCATCTTACAAATTAAGTGAAACTGAATATACAAACAACTTCAACACTCATGGGAACCCGACAAAAGGTCGTTGCCATTCGTCCAGATAGTAATAAACAAAAATCATTTCTTATTTCGTTAAAATGGAATTGCGACGATTTTTTCAATAATCGATCTCATTTTCGTTCGTCTATTACTCCAATTTTTTGAGTAATTTGTTTAAATTTCGTTGAGTACTCGCGATCTTAAAATTCATTGTATGAATTTATCGTATTTTCGTCTCTCGTTTCCAATTTTTCGTCTCAGAGAAAAGCTTCCAGAGCTGTGGAATGCATTTTAAGGCTGATTAGAATTAGTGCAAGGCAAACGGAAGTTTTTACTGTGAATTTTGTATGGTCGCGAGTTCCAGGGTATTTCAAAACAGCAGCATTATGTCAATTTTAGTTCAGTGGCTCCGTGAGTTGTTACGAGACTTGAAAAATTATTCAGAAGACTAACATTTCTTTCGTGCCGAGTATATGTAATCTCACGATGAAATCCGTTTGAAAAGGATTTCTGCTGACTTCCTTCTACCAGTTAGCCTTTCCGGTGTGTGTTTATTTTTTTTATTTTCGTTTTTATTTTATTTTTTTTTTCTTTCGTCGTTCTCTCAGTGAGTTTTTCTTGCAAATCGCGAGTGTCAAAGAACTCCTGTGGGAATGAATTCTCGTGTCCTTGAAATCTGATATCTTAGAAGAGGAAAAGTTGTTTTGTTATCGAAATTAGTTGAGACAAGGATTAACGTTATTTTGTTGAATTAAAATCGTTGGAATCATCGATTATCCTGTGTACAGAAAAATAATAATCGTTCAATCGTCACAGAATTCTTTAGCAGCGGTCGATAGTTTCTTTTTTCTCACGTAAATTGTATCATTTTTTTGAATCATCCGATCAAGGTTTCTCATTCGAACAAAAAACTACGGAAGCCTCTTCAAAATTTAGGTTTTTTTCATTACCGTTTGACCTTTCAACCCGCCCTAAAAATATATTTCGATCCTCGTCAAACTTGGCGTTTTAATCATCAATTTTTTTTTCTCTTTTCTCATCCAATTTTTTTTGTTTCTTTCACGTCGAACTCGAGTGTATAAAATAAACGCGTTTACGCTCGTAGAGCTCCGCGTCTTTAATTAGTCGGTGCTATTAACTACTGCGCCACATTCGGTAGCTAATAGAGAATTATTAAGACTAATTATCGACGAGGCTTCATCGTCTTGAATAATTTCTCTTGTGGATATTGACAGAGATGGGCAAGAATATTTAAGGAATCTTCAAGCTTTCACCGCATCGAGCTTCTAAAATCACTGGCATTCAGATCAACGTAGTCGTCGAATGAAGAATCGACAAGTTGTCAACTATTCTATGAATAAAAATGATAAATGAAAAAAAATCATAAAACAATTTTTCTTCCCAATATCAGAATCAGCTTCAGAAGTCTTTCGAATAAAATTTCATTGATTGCGCCAAAGTAATGAGAATTATGAAGATGGAATTATGGGAAATATTTTGATAAGCGATGAAGAACAATGGAAAATGAAACTTTCTTTTTCTCTGTACGCCTTGAGCTCATTTTTCTACTTTTCCTTGCGAAACTTTTCTCGATATCCTCTGCAGGACAGTCGAAAACAGAGCAGGTATGAGAGAGCTACGAAGATTTTCCATTTTTTTTTCTTTTCGGCCCTGTTTCGAAGGCGAAGAATCGTCGGTTATCTGACGGTAGAATCGCTTGCACCGACAAATGTGCAGCATTGTTCGATCTTTTGTTGTCCACTGCCAATGGAACAATGATCACTTTTTCTGAGCTAAAAATCTCAAACGCGTGACACACTATGGGAAGCTCGATCCTTCTCTATTTTTTTCTATCTTATTCTTCCAAATCGTTTTGAACTTGAAATATATTGTCTCCTCTTCCGATCGGGTTTTGAAGCCATAAGACGACAAATGCCGTATAAAAATGACCCCTTTTCAACACTTCAAAATTATTGTTACAAAAGTACGGACAACGGAAGAGTTACAATGTAAATGAAAAAAAAAAAAAAAAACACTTTTTTTTCGTTTAAGAAAGTAATCGATAATTATTTGTCCATCCGCATCGTCATCATCCTTGACTTCACAAGAAATTCAGTGACTGAAAGAAATTTGTAAATTTTTGTGAATCGAGAAGCCAGAGACTTATGAAACGTGCTCGAAAAAATTTAATATCCATTTTTCCTATTTTTTCGAATCCACACGCGGATACAAATTTGTACGATTCGTTTCGTAGTTGAAATATAACGAACAAATAAACAAACGTTCAAAATTGATATCATTTAAGATTGGACTTTCAAAATTTGAGCGAATTGACAGCTACAGCTTATAAATCTTTTCATAAATCTTAAAAATCGTTTTGATCCTATCAAACTATCATGAAACTGATCTTCATCTATTTAGTCAAAGATATATTATCTGTTGAGATAGCTACGAATATATCGATTTATGAATGAAATCAGGATTAATAATTGATCGATGTAAATTTTCAGTGGGATTTTGAAGCAGTGAGCCAAATGGGTAAAATTCAATTTCAACTTCGATTCGTTCTTAAAACTCCCTCAGGATTTCTTTTTTCTGATCTGAAAATATTTATCGATGAATAATTGAACGATAATTATGGCAGCTGATATGGAATTTAGGGGATGTTGGGAGACGTTGCCTAGACTGTGCACAAGAGATGCAAGAGATGTTTCCCGACATCTCCTAAATTTCATATCAGTAGCCATAATTATTGTTCAATTATTCATTGATAAATATTTTTAGATGAGGAAAACGAAATCCTCGAGAGGTTTTATGATCATTTTCTTGTTTTTTTTTTTTTTCAATTTATTCTTCTTACAAATATTTCGAAGTTGGCAATTTTTTTTACGTTTTCAAACACATTTTTTTATATTGAAATATTTTCTTCCATGGAATATATTATTTTTGGGGTTAAAATATTAATACATTTATACGTGTACACACAATCGCTATGGGAACGAAGGTACAAGTATTTACAACTTTTCTTACAGTGTGCTTGAGGGTTCATCAAGATAGTGCGGTCGAATATATCGTGGCTATTGAATGTATGCCCTTTTTGTAGTACGTATGCATGCATGGGGCTTGCAAAAGACGAGTACTTTGCAAGCCATTCGAGCGAGAACGAGTGAGAAGGTTTCTTCGAAGTTTTTTTTTTTTTTTTTTTTTTTTTTTTTTCAAAATTGAAGATCGGGGCTTGGTCCTGTGTGCACGAACGATTATTTTCACGAATGTTTGACGGGTAAGAAACTCGAGTGTCTTGACACGAACGCGATCCTTAAAGCTTCCCAAGTGTTTCTATAGATTGTCAACATGAAGCGAAGCCACCACTTACAGTTTCTGTGTTAAAACTTTGTTGAAAATCGTAAAATAGCGTAAAATCGGTCGGAGTGCGTTGATGGAAATCTCGAAAAAAAAAACTATTCGAGTGTCACGAGATAAAATGGAAGAATCGTGAAGAGTTGGATTTGAGAAAGAAAACGCCTTCGGTGAATGAAACGGCGTCGAAAACACGCGGAAGAGAGAGAGAAAGTGGGAGGGTTTGGGGAAAGAGAATAAAATCTATGCTCGAAAAAATACTCGACGAAAACGATTACGAAATCTGTTGTAATCTCAGGAATTGGCTATAATAATTATATCGCCCATTTTCTCTGACCACTCGAGCATCATAAAATATCCATTTTCATTTCCTGTACCGGAAACGAATAGTTTTTCGCGATGACCTCACCTCAAAACAGTGATTTATGGGAGGAAAAATATGATTTTGGAAATCACTCGGAAATGATTACATGTTTTTTGATGGTCGTCAAAAGAAAAATCATGCTCGTTAGTTGGCGATTCATAAATCATAATAATCTGATCGAGTCACAAACCATTTAATTCAACATGACGATTTACGAAATTCAATAAATAATCGTTATTCGAAATTCACTCGACGAATTTCAATGAATCCATCATGCGGACAGGAAATTCATGATCGAAAATTACTTTCAGATTTATAACGCTGCCTTTCGATACGTTCTTCCGTAATTATTCACACTGAGAAAAAAAATTTGAAATTGTGGCGAACAAATTAAATTTGTTGATTCAACAAAACTTTTGTTGATTCAACGATATTTTTGTCGTGGTGAGAAATTAAGTATTTGAATGAACCAAATTTCGTTTGGGTCAACAAATTTCATTTTGTTCGCTACGATTCGTTGAACCAGCAAAAAAATTTGTTGAACCAATAGAAAATTTGTCGAACCAACAAAAAATTTGTTGAATTTACGAATTAATTTTTCTCAGTCCACAAAAACGAAGTTGGAGTTCATGAAAAATATTCAAGAAGCAAATTCAATTTCAAAAATGATCAAAAAAATGAAAAAATTGAGGGAGATCCGGCTCAGATTTGCATCAGAATCGAAGAGTCTAGTGTCGTCTCAACTTCAAATTGTAAAAATGTTGTCAAAATATTGTAAACGGCTGCACGACTCGTTTGAAAAAATTTCTCATAGCTCGAAAGTATGAAAAAAGTAAAAAATTTCAAAAATTCATATGAAAGACGGTTGTGATCCAACCAAAAAAGTGTAGTCTACGACACCAAAAAAAAAGCATCTAGTCGGTTCAACTAGAATCTGTTTGAATCGAGTAATTTTTTTTTCTCTGTCCCACGGCCTAATAAAGCACTATTTAACTATAAGAAATGATTTTCTTTGATTTGAATATTTTTGTATTCAACAGTCATCAAGCGATCGCATATACGCAACGGCAGATGCAAAAAAGCAAACTAAAATTCGATTCCACCGGATTTCGTCGCGAATATAAAAAATATCAAAATATTCGGTTTAATTACCCGGTTTCTGCTGTCATCCCTTTTCGGAGATCAGATATATTTCTTATCAACACAATAAATTAGCAGAAAATACAAGGCGCTTTTCTTACGTCACGACAGCTTCTTCGCCAGTCACAATAATTATTTTATTACAAATTGTACACACGCATTTGCCACAACTGAAGAGACCAGAACCGGATTCACGCCACTTCCCTGCACATTACGAAATTTATTTATCGCAATTCCAATAAAAACTCACAGAGCAAAATCCGGTAGAATACACGCGAGGTATCTGACGTGTGTCAGCGACTATATTTATGCTATATATAGACATACTTTACTACGAGAAGCGCCACCGTCGATTTTCAGTTGGTCACGTGAGCTCGTTGACTCCTAAAATCAATCAAAAATCTATTTTTGTCATTTTCAACTTAAAAAAATTGCCACAAATTTAACGAGCATAGATGCAACAAATATTTATAATATTTTTTACACCAAATTCAATATTATTGGTATTATTGCTTAATAAAATTTCCATGGGTATGTAACTCTGGAGGACCATGAAAAATCACGACTGTCCGTTTGTTTTTAGAAATGGTCCGGTTTTAGTAAGTACTCTTTGGGTTTCCGCTATTTATGCACATCCAGAGGGCAATTCGTATATGAGAAATGTTTCGACGCTCTGCGCCACGCAGTGGTCGGAGCGACAAGCTTTAGCGCGGATACCCGAATAAATGCACTCGAATAGAATTATTTATATGATTGAAATACAGTTTTTTTTAGTTGAGGCAAATAGAAATTGTTTTGATTTGAATTTAAAAAAAATCGTATGAATGATCCTATAGTAGATTAAAATAAATATTTTTTCTGGGTGAAAATATCGATAAGAGATGACTAATAAAAAGGTATCGAAAAATCATTGACGAAGATCGTGCAACCAGGACAAATCCGCATTGTTTTTGGGAAGGGGGAGGGGGGGGGGGGGGGGTTTCGGGACGGAAAATGGAGTGTTGGAGGATAGGGACCTCGCGGTCGGTACATTAACGTTAATCACAGGGAAGTGATACGAAGGGCGTTCAGGAGATCGCTCGATCCGGCAAGCCTCGAACCTATATATTCGCCTTTGAGAGTGGTGTGTGTGTGTGTGTGCGTTCGTGTTCCCTCAAACATATATATACACGAAGCGTTTCTTTTTCTAATTTAACGCACGAATGCGGCAGGTGTCCAAAGATTTGACAGTAGAAATAAAAATTTTTTGAAATATTTTGAAAACGATCAATTGTTTGATTTCAAACCTTTTTTTTTTCTAATCGGTCAAAACGATATTCCAACTTAATTTTGTTTCCAATGAGGACCGAATATTGGCACGATGCTGCTACGGTGTAACTCAAAAAATGGAGAAACTGAGTAGACTGAAAGTGTTCAGGCGTCTTTGACGGATAAATAACGAAAAAACCGCGATACGACTGACCGTGCGATATGAAAAAATAGATTTTCTCATCGATTTAATCAAAGTCCGATGGACAGTGCATTCTGGAACGAAAACGATGCGACTACGATTTAAAAAAACTTCGTGATTACCCCGATCCCTCGATCTTAATCGCACTTTTGAGACACCCTGTTCCATGAAAATCGGTTTGCTTCCTCTACGAAGATTATCTTCGGTCCCGAAATCGACGGTAGCGACACAGCTCATCGATAAAAAGTAACGAGGCCATCCTCGTGACAACCATTCCTCGCTATGCAACTATTTTACAGCAAGAACTTCCTACTACTACCGTTGCCTGAAGAAGTTCTCGCGAGTTTCACGGCTACTCGGTCCTAACACACACGAAATAGAGAAGAACACACACACAAATAACAATCGGGATTCGAGATTAAGTGGAGCCCTGACTCTGCAACATTTTTCTTTCATCCCTGAAACATTCACCGCTGCTCAAGATCCTCTTCTCACTTTTTTTTTCCCTCATACATTAAACGCTTCTCTGTTTTCTCCTGCGGTTTACTCAGATCTCCGATTTCAGGGGAAACACTCGCACTTTTTTTTCTCTAAGATTATATCCTGTTCGATGATCGCGATGATCGCAGGCATTGAGAAAAAGATCAAAAATCTATCGCTATTCGTAACAACGTTTTTGGAGGAGATTTTTATTTTTTATAGTCTTCGTGTGAAAAATTCTATTATATTTTGGTGTTCTGAGATCAGAAGTTATGGGAGAGCGATGCTGGAATAATATCGAAATACAATTAGAGAAAAAAATGGAGATTAACAGTCACGTCAATTTTTATGGTGTTTTTTTTAATTGAACACATTCAAATGACTGTTTTCGCATAATGGCGTTACAAATGACTGCTAATTTTTTTAGTACAGCGTAATAAAAAGGATGAAGAGCATCGAGGATGTCATTTGTCAAGGATACAGTCGTTAAACGTTTAGTTTTCGATGTGTCGGAGGGGGAGGGAGGGAGGGGGGGGGCTTGAGGAAACGAGTAAGAGTATTAGGACGTCAATGGGTTTTTCTGCAAAGGCAAAAACTCATTAGTCCGCATTAAGTAATTTGGTTCAGTGATTTGCGAAAAGGGCGCTTTTCCATCGCGATCATAAAATCGTGAGTCGAGACACGAGCACACATTTGTGTCTTAGTCACGCGCCAATATTTTGTCTCTTCGCGGTAAAACGTTACATTTTTATTTTCAAAATGAAAATTATAGGCGACTACGTTAATTGCCTGAACGAGGTTTAACCGTCGCTGCTTATATACTTGTCTCAGAAATATACATTTCTTCCGAATGGAACACGATCGTTTTCGCACATCGTAAAAGTTTACGAATTTAACGACATCAAAAAAATCGACGATTTCAGCAGCATAAAATTCTCAAACTCTCGATGTTTTCGGTTTTCGCTCGAAGCCTCACCGGAGTTTCATCTCTTCCGTATAAAAAAGCGATTTTCGAATGATGTAAAGTTATACAATTTTGACGTAAATCCATGGTGAATTGCTCAATTTTTTTTTATATGCAAAAGATCGAAGCAGCCCGACACGTGAGCATAGTTTCGATAGTCCCTGGTGTGTTTTCTCTATTGTCATCGTGTGTCCCCGCGTATTTGTCCCAAATGGGCAAGGAAATAGGGGTTGGAAGAGAGAAGATGAAGGAACAAAAGCGCATTGGTGAGGTTCAACAGCAGCAGCAGCAGCAGCAGCAGCAGCAGCAGCAGCAGCAGCAGGAAGAGAGACAGAGAGAGAGGAAAACGGAGGTAAAAAAAATGAAAAAAAAGGAAAAGAGCTGCTGCAGCAGCAAACAATCCGCGCACATGTATAAACGTATATATACGTCGAGAAATACAAAAGTAGGGGAAACAAGCGAGCGGTAAAAATGAATCGATAGGCGGAGTTTTTCGTGATGCGCTTCGAGCTTCCAGTCTCGTTTGTTGAGTTAGCGAGAAAGAAGGAGAAAAAGAGAAGAGATGAGTGGGGAGGGAGAAGGGTGGGAGGGAGGGAGGGAGGGGGAGAGAGAAGCAATAGGCGGAGTCTGGCTGATTTAGAGCCGCCATTTTGTGACAATGGAGGTGAAGGAAGGGGTATGACTATCTGATTGGCTGATCTAAGGACTTCTCTCGTCCAGGAACAAGCTTCTACAGATTGTTCGGTTGTCTCCGCCGTTAAAGCATATAGCAAACGTCCTTTCTCTCTCTCTCTCTCTCTCTCGCCCAGCCGCTCTCGGTAACGAGATATTCCCCCCCTCCCACCCTCGCCGAACGCCTCGTCTGCACGTTCTCGTTTCGCGATGCTGCCAACTGAGGAGACTTGGAGAGACTCTCTCGACCCCCCCTCCCTCCCCCCGGCCCCCCGCGAGTCGGTTCAACTTCTCGCATGTTTCTGCCCCCTCCTCCTCCTCCTCCCAGTCGTTCTCCCCTGCCACCCTTTTTCCTCCCACTCTCGAGACGCCTTCTCGTCGTCGTACAGCTAAATCACGGCAGAGCACACGATTCTCTTCCGTATGTCCATGAGAGACTCGCTCTTTCACGATTTTCCTCACGATCCCCCCCCCCCCCCCCACTCGTCGATTATATGCAGCTCCAGGATTTACGATTCACTCCTCTCGATATTCTCGAGCTATCGTCTTTACGAGAGACCATTTTTCTTATTAGTTACTCAAATTTCTCAGTGCTCGTTATACTTCTGATTTCTTTTTTTTTTTTTTTCATCCATTCAAAACTTTTTTTTTTTTTTTTTCTCGTTCGAGAAATTTTCAACGTGAGCTTCCGATCATTTTTATCCAAAATTCCGAAACATCGATGCGAGATCTCGGGCGCGTTTATTCTCACGCTCGCTCGCTTTCAACCGTAGCCGACACGTTTCCGGAAAGCTTTTCTCGATCGATTACGACCTCCCGGTTCCTTCGTTGTGAGCTTCGAGATGATTGTCTTGTAAAAAAAAAAAAATAATGAGATGCTTCGAAATGCATTAGTTTTCTTGCAAATATTTATCGCTCTCAAATTCATCGGTTGGAACAACGCTAATAACGCGAAAACCTGCGAATCACTGATTCGAAGATACTCTCTCACTATACTCAAGCTCTTTATCGCCCGACGATAAACGATAAAGAAACCGAAAAAAATAAAAAAAACTGTCACAGGTCGTTGGAGGAGTGCAGAGAAACGTTATAATCGAGTTTGACATTGACATTTTTTGTGGTTACCACACGACCTGGGACAACACACGCCTGTCTTTAGGATGAAGATATATTTCTATATTCTCTCACACACACATGTCTCATGTCCCTCATTTTGCTTCGGGGATTTCGCGGTCTCGTATCTCGGTCAGATTTCAGACTTCAGATTTCGTGGCTTCTCTGTCCTGGGCGTATCTTCAGCCTCGTATCTCATCTAGATAAGTGTCAGCAATCCTATCAAGATTAACTCAACGCTCTTTCCCCGTATATCTGTATATATATCTCTGTCGTAATCTCGCGAGCGGCACGTGGCCGTTATATAGATGTGTATGCACTTATACGTTCCTGTATAAACGTATTTCAACGTACAGGATTCGTGTGCCTCCGCGTGTGCGCGTTCCCTCGCGTGTGTGTGCGCGCGCGCGTGTGTGAACGTTTTCGTGTGTATAGATTTCACTCGTTTTACCTGATTCGATCTAAATTTGGGTAGCGTCGATCCTGAAATGAAATCCTTCTTTTAATGCCTCGCTTAGCACACACACACACGCGCAGACGATCTGAAAACTCCTGTATCAACGCACACATTAGTGGGTTATTATTGTAATGTGAGAGGAGAGAGAAAGAGAGAAATTTTCATTGAAAGATTTAAAACGTGTTTCATTGACGTTTGTTGCCGGTGATCGCGGAGTATTTTTCTTTTTTTTTTTTTCAGGGGATAAAGAAAAAAAAAGAATGCGAGGACGTCATCGTTTCGAAGATTCGCGAAGACCTGAGAAAAGATTCGAATCTGTGATGTGTTCGCGGTTTGGTAAATTTGGCAGAGTATAAACATGGGACGGTGTGAAAGAAGGAAGTAACAGGGAGCCGATAAATTTTCATTTGGAACATTGAATTTTTGCGATCCAAACTGTCGGGCCTCTCTCGATACAATTCTTCTATTTTTATTTTCTCGTGTGTATACACACACACACACGCACACACATAATAAATAACACGGAATGAAAGCCTCGGAAACAATATTTATTATTTATATACGTATATATACACGTGGAATGAAAAACGACTGGGTTTCATGCCAAATTCGTTGAACGGGAGAGGTCGTTATGAAAAAAAAATTCATCATCGTAACTGCAGCGCGCGAATGCGGGAACGAACATAACCCTATAAATGTTGGAAATTCTCGAGTTCATTTTTCATCAAACAAAAGCTCGTATACGGATATATTGAGGCGATAAAAGAGAGAGAAGCACGGAGATTATCGATCTACCATCGAGAGCCAAGAAAAACAAACGATTTCGCGCAAGAGACTAGTTGTTTTTATGTATAGCTTTTGAGAAACGCTCGAGGAGAGAATAATATTCGTGGAAACTGAACGTCGCCGCGTATGCTCAACGTCCGAGCGAGAAAACAAAAGTGAGAGAGAGAGAGAGAGACATAGATAGAAGGAGAGAGAAAAAAAGAACGTTGTAAAAAGTGGGAAGGCTTTGTTCTCCTTCTCGGATAACTTCACGTTTCTTCTTTTTTTCTCTCTGGATAACTTTGATTTTCATTTTTATTATTATTATTTTTTTTTTTCCGTCCTCGAGCGTTGACAACAGTGAACTAGACGTACGCGTTAGAGCCCCCCTCCCGTCGGCCCTCTTTCCACGCTCTCTCCGTCTTTGTCTCGCTCGGTCAGGGAGAGAGCTCGGCGCGCGCACGCGCGGTCGTTTCCGAAGAGACTCGGGAGCGCGCGAATATACACGAGTAGTGGGGGTACGAGGTACGAGGCGCGGCAGTCGAGCGATGGTGGTGGTAAAGAGCGGAACTATCCCGCCGCTTGCCCGTGCTCTCTCTCCCGGCAGCGAGAGAACGAATGGTGGGGGGTGAGTCGAGCGAGTTAACGCCCGCGCGGAGGTTGGCTTGATTTTGGACCCTGTAAATTTTCCCCTCTCGATTCTACCGAGCTTCCTCTCCTGAGGGATTTTACGGGTTAGAGTAAGAGGGAAAGATCGAGAGAGCGTTCGAGTGGGAGAGAAGGGTGGTAAGCAGCGACGCAGGGGCAAGCAGTGGGTTCGTAGGCGTTACCGGAGCGCGACTCGAGCGCCTCTCTGTTTTCCGAATAGTTACGGAAACAAACGAACGCGAGAGTGTTCGACGATCGGAGAACCGTGCGCGTCGCATCCAAGGCGCCTGGTGCGAGGGAGAGAGAGAGAGAGAGAGAAAAAAAAGTATCGCGAGAGAGAAAGCAGGAGCCCCACACGTAACGTGGATATATCGTGTGCCGCCGGGGCCCTCGCCTCGATCTCGTGTTTTCGTGCGCTTTAGTTCCGCGCCGGGTGCCACGATAGTTGGATCGAACGAGAGAGTCGTCGTCGTTGTTGCGCGCGTGTGTGTGTGTGCGTGTGTGTGTTGCGCGCGCGCGCGCCTACCGATTTCTCTGTGCTTTTATCCGAACGACGATTAAATATACAAACGTATTTTAAAATCACAACAATTTATCCAAACAATCTCTCCCGCCCTCTTCAATAATAAAAACCCCCTTCTCCTCATCTTCCTCTCGATCGTACTGACGTCTCGCGGAATTTTCAACTTGGCGCTCACACGTAAACCATCGAAATATCATCGCCACCCCCCCCCCTCCCCCCACACCTGATAATCGAATTGTAAATCCGCTCAAATACGCGATTTCCTGTTTCGTTTTACGATCAACTTCGACTCATTCTACAGGATTTAATATCAAACTCTTTCTGGTGCTTCGCTCCAATGTCCCTCACTCCCCCGATCATAAAACGTGGGTGATTTTTTGGTTAAACGTCAGTTTGTCCGAGGATTATATGTTTTGAGAGGGCGCCTCTTGTTTATCGACCTCGGGATCGATGGATTGAGTGACAGCTTCAGGAAAATCGAAGCTTACGTCGATATATATTTTTTTTTCAAATATATATATACTGTTTTTGTGAGAAAATACATAAATATATATTTATATATATATATGTATGCACTTGTGTGGATTCATGAAATTGTGCATCGATAAACGACGGACCGTTTTTTTATACTCTGCTAATCGTCTGCCAACTAGACGAAAGTTTCAAGTTTCTATATTATCCGCGATCAACCGCGTGATCGTACAGATTTCCAACATGTGTCGTGAGTGTTTAAAGTGCAGTGCTTTGGTGATTACTTAGTGTTTTTACGCAAAATATATATATATAATAATCATAATAACGAAAAAAAACGGCAAGAAACGTTGATAATAATATAGATATATATGCGCAAATATATACACATATTAATGGTTGTGTGTTTCGTAATATTGGAAGACACGAGTTTTTCGTCCCTCTTATCGTGGATTGTCCACTCGAGATAAGGTAAGAGGACCTCCATCTTACCAAATCCTCGTTCTTGTCCCCCTCGCTTCTTCTTCTTCTTCTTTCGTTTTTTTTCTCTCTCTCTTTTCAAAGTGTTTGTTCTTTTATTTTTTATTTTTTGCGTCTCAGTCGATCGATAACGAGATTTTTATCAACGCTCCCATTTCGAATCGCTGCTGCTTATCATCATTTATTTATTTTAATCATTCACATCGCTACCATCTTCGTTAATCTTGTTTCGAACGCGACGCGTCACGGTCTCATATCGTCTACACCTCATATGCTATCTCTAGCCCAAAACACGAGAATTTTTTTTTAACTTTAATTATCCTCAATAATCGCTGTTCAATTATTCGATTTCGTCGCGCGCTCAAAGGCGTCACACGATTGAAACGATTTTTCCTTCGATAAACTTTTGTTCCATCTACTATTATTATAATCGCTGAAATTTTGACACAATTGTGAATATTGAGCCGAGGATTGGACTTGTCGAATCTACGGCGCACCTTAGCGAACTCTCTCGTTATACGGCCAGTTGACTAGTAAACTACATTCGGTGTAAGTGTGAAAATCAAATTAAAATTGAAAAATCGTTGATCACTTTTCTCAGCTGTATTCGTATCAGTGTCGTATCGAAGTCTTTCTTTCGGATTTTTCAGAAAATCTCGATCTTGTGTTCATTTTTTCATATAGGTATAAAAAAAAAAAAAAAAAAAAAAGTTTCGACGTGCGTCGTGAACATAAAAATTTCGGAATCGTTAAAATTTCTCATCGAAAATCTGTCATTCCGAAACTCGCGTTAGAACGGAAGAAAAACACTCGAAAGTCTCATCTCTGCGCTTGAAATTTGGTATAAAAATAAAAAAAGATTTTAATTTTGAAATTTTTTTCGACGTTTCGATAAATCAAACGAAATCGATTGAATCGAGATCGTACGGGACGGGAATCGGTGAAAAGACTGAAAGATTCTTCGACCGTGCGCTTTCCGGTGACTTGAATGACAGGCACGGAAGCGTTTTATACAGTGCGAAATTGTTTTTGAATATTTCAAAGAAAAAAAATGATAAAATCATGAGTATTTGCGAGAAAAAAAATCGTTGCAGTTCCTTAAATAATAAAAAAATTTCAATCACCGTCGGCAATGAAAATTTCTTTAGTGATAAACAATTTTATTTCGTTTTAAATAATGCCACAAATTCTTATAATTTCAACGATTATTAGCCGATCGTTGCTTCGTCGATATTCGTTTCAACTAGCCCGGAATTCGAGATTCTTTTTTTTTTCTTTTCCTCATACGATGATCTCATTTCGTTTATCGAATCTTCAAAAATTTCAACTCCGCAATCTCTCGTTTTTATCTTTTCAAGTTCCAACAGCGATATACAATTTTCGTTTCGGATTGGTGTTTTCCGTCGTAGTCTCGTTATACGCTATTTCTCAATCATTTTCTCTCGCGACTCATCAATCTGGTACGCGAATTTATTTATTTTTTTCTGAAAATTCGATAAGGAAAAATCCCAATTTCACAATTTACTAAGAATTATTATCGGAAAGAATCGCGATTTTTCATACACGCGATCGCTTGCTTTATTAATAAAATTCGATTCAAAGAGCAGCAATTGTCAATGCTTGGAAAAATACCGATTTTTCACGTCGATGAGAGAACCTCGATTCATCGTACTTTTTCGTCCTCTCGAAATGACAGTTCGTGTATTAAATTGCATAAAAATATTGAAAAATTCATCGAAACTAATTGAATTAATGGATCTATTCTTACGAGACAGTGATCTCGGTAGAAAAAAAAAAGGTTTAAAAAGAAATTAAAGTCTCTCCGTAACCGAGAGTCGAATAGCCACGGATTCTCTTGAATATTAATGAAAATTTATAAATATATAAATTGATAAAAACGAATCGAAACGAAAAAATATATATATATACATTATAAATTATAATAAATTCGTATTTTTATGATTTATATATAAATTTATATTTATATATAAATGATAAAAATTTAATAAACAAGTAGAGTCAACTTACGAAGCTTCGGGATAATTGGTAATTTGCAATTATAATACGTGTACGGAACAACGAATGTACCGAGTCTCCCAAGGACGAGAGGCTCAGGGGAAAAAGGCTTTTGTGCCAGCTACAAGAAAAATTTACTCGGCTTTACTCTTCTTCTTTTTTTTTTTTGTTTTTTTTTTCTTTTTAAATATGTACATACATATACACGTGTATGTGTATAGACGAGTGCGTTACACTTCTTCTTCTTATTCTTCGTCCTGTTCGACCTGTGCGCGTCGCAGCGGAGTTTTAATAAAATAAATAGGTATATTATCTCCGCGAGCTTTTCCAAGTTATGCTCTCGAAGGCTTTTTGTACACGGGTCTAACGACGAGAGGAGACAATCGAGTGAGAAATGGAAATAAGGTTGACTGAGGGGCAGAGAAAATTATATCGTAGTTAATCGGTCGGGCTCTTCACTCTTTAATAATAAAATAAATTTAAAAAAAAACAGTATCGTACTGCTTTTATTTTTTCTCATTTCTTTTTTGCTGCACAGACTGCAAAGAATTTGTTGAATTATTTATATAAAGACTGTAATTAATGTCGCTAGTAATTACAATCATTATACTTTTTCATTGAAATTAAGTGAGAAAGAAACTGGTCATTTTTCTTGTCTACTTCGAGCTTCGTAAGTTGAAATATTTTTTTTTTTTTCAGCTTCGATTTCACAGTTGTTGGGATGAAATTTTGACGATCGATGTTTCTTTCTTTCTTCTCTCTTTTCTCATTTTAACCTTCGAATGTTTCGAATTTGATGAAAATAATTTTTTTTTTTTGTTAAAAAAATAATAAAAAAAACGAAATAAATGATGCCTCTCGGTCAACTCTTTTTACGTACCTCTTGGAAATTACATAGTATCGCATGAAAAGAAAAAAAAGCTGGTGAACCTGAGCGTTTGGTACGGATTTCCTCGACGCACCCTCGAAGTTTTACTGTTTGACAGCTCAATCGATTCCTCGTATATCGTAATTGTCACACGAGAAGAGCATAGTTTTTATCAATCAATAGTAAATGTCAAACGGGTAGAAGAAAGAAAAAAAAAAAAAAAGCAGCAGCATTTACTGTCGTTGGAGAGTTTTCGATAAACGTCACAAGTCGTTCAGTAAAATAGTGCTTTTGAAGACTGGAGTAATGTCCCATTTGAGAAAGTCACAACCACTCGACGGATTGTACACTTATTCGTATTATGGATACTTAAAACTAACGCTTCCATTTATACGAGTTCATGTTATATATAGATCGATATCGTACGTGTATGCATATAAATGGATTGTTCAGGGTTAACATTTACCTATGCAAACTGGAATATACTCAATGGTCTCTGGTTATTCACTCCTCGTCGTTGTCAAGCTAATGAGACTAATCTCGTTGACACAAGCACCGATTAGATACGCATATTGATAGGAATATTGACGTTTAGTCTCTCGAAATCCACTTTTTCATTAAGTTCGCATAAACATTCTGTACAAAAAGAGCAAATGATTGAATGAGATTTTTTTTTTAGCAAGAAATATTTACGGAAACTATTTAATCGATTAATTATTTCACGAATTCGACATTTTTCAGTGACATTTGAAGTGATTTTTTTATACTTATTATTCTAAACGTATTTTTGACTCGAATTGAAAATGCATTTCTCCTTCGAATTCGCATGAATAATTTGGTTCAATTTCGACACGATTATGACACTTTTACCATAGGAGTGGATTCGATGAGGCTCGGTTGTTTCGTCGCTTTTTATCATTCACGTATTTTTTTCTCTGTTTATTCATGTTATAAGCGGAGACTCGTCGATCGACAAAAATTTCGTGACGAATGGTGGTTACGAAAAATTATTGAGTGCGCGGTTGAACGAAACGTCAAAGTGACAGTTGAAGAATTTATCGATCATTTTTCTTGACCTCTGACAAATTTGCCTTTTAATAATTGATAAATCGCGCATACTTTTTGAGTGTATCGTGTATTACTAAACGCTCTAGCACGACAATGTAACGCGTATACGATAAAATACATGAGGAAAAAAAACAAAAAAAAAAGTAAAGAAAAGTTAACCGCTTCGTAGGTCGATTCTCAGCAACCGTTCCCTTCGTCCTCGTATTACAAGGATTTTTTTTATTTTTTTCATCTTTCTCTCTTTCGAAGAGAATTTTTGCCTTTTTTGAGTCTTCTCGGCCCGCTCGCGTCCCCGAAAGCCCGGGCAACGTCCTACGTCGACCTCGAGAGCGAGCGAGAAAGACTCCAGTTTGTTTTTCTTTTTTTTTTTTTCAATCTTTTTTTTTTTTTTTTCGACATATTCAGTTACCGAACGACGATACACACGTTGAGGAGGACTCTTCGGAACCTTTACCAGCTCTCTCGTTTTATCCCTCTCTCCTCTCGACGTTTCTTCGCTTCTTTTACTCTTCGGTGCACTAATTTCCATCGACCACGACCTTTCGCCCCTTTTTACACACGTATTTACTGTTTCTCTTTCTCTCTGTCTCGTCTCATTTCACCAATCCTCGCGAAAAGTCGTTCGCGAACGTTCTTTTCTGTCATTCAGTCATAAGGCACTATCCGCTGTGAGAAACGATAAGATTTTTTTTTCTGCCGACTGATTACGATTGTCATTTTCTTTCCAAATTGTTACGAATCTCAAAATTATCTTCATCATTGCCGGAATAGAAAAGACAAGAGAAAAATTTTGACGTATGTTGAAATCTTATTTTTCAAGTCTCTCTCTCTCTTTTTTCTTTCGTTTCAACCGATTCATAAGAAACACGAGAAGAAAACTCGATGATTCTCATCAGCGATCAAGCGTCGTGCGCTTTAGTTATTCGAATCGTCCGCTGCTCAGAAATTTTACGAAAATACATAAACGAGTTTAGAGACACAAAAAATAATTATTCTGCAAATGCGTCTCGTTTATTGCCTTTTCAATTTTTTAGCGAGTCAGAAAAATTTTTGAACGATTATTTTCTTCGCTCGGAATTCGCCGCGAGCTCGACCGTCGGACGCCGGTTGGAAGGTGACCCCGCCGTCGCCTCGACTTCCATCGCTCTTCGCCCGTCTCTTTCTCCATCTCTCTCTCTCTCCTCCTTCGTTTCTCTTTTTTCGATGAAAATTTTCATCGAAAAATTCAGGTAATTTTCTTTCGAACGTGCTCCCCAAGTTTATCAATCGAGATAAACTCAGCGCCTCGTTACAACGCCCCAGGCTTTTTATTATTCTGTCTCAGGCCAATCCTCGTTCAATCAATTTGTATAATTAAACATTTATAAATTCTTTCGAAAAAAAAAAAAAATACTGAGACGTTCTTTGTGCGTCATATTCCTGATCAATCTGTATCAAACGGTTTACTATTGACGCGTCGTTTAAATTCAGTGATCAACGTTTTTTTATTATTATTTTTTTTTCCAATATTCTGATTAAGGAGTTTCGGTACAAAAGGCAAAATATTAAGAAATTAATGAAATTTGGTGATAATGTTCTTCAACATCGAGTACGAAAAGACAAATTTTTTCAAAATTTTCTTCTACCTAGTTATCGAGTAATTATGCATTAAAGGAGATTTCTTATGCCCGAAGTGTATACCTATATATATGGAAACGATATGCTTATACACGTGAACTTTAGTCTTCAATTGCTCGATAACTGTGTAGAAGAAAAATCTGAAAAAATTTGTATTGACAAATTTGGCACTAAACGAATATGTTCACCAAATTTTATAAAATTCTTAACTTTTTGACAATTTTTTGTCTTTTTAACATGGTTTAGCATGGCAACATTGTATCGCCTGTACCGAAACTCCTTAATAATGTTTGATCGACTGTAATGTTCATTTTTCACTTATTATACCGATGATGTGTCACTTGAGCGAGAATGTGCGATTTGTCACGATGATATTCGGTCTGCAAAGGAGACTGGATGTGCGTTTATTTAAAAAAATAATTAATTACGGGGAATGCTACTTTTTTAAAATTTGTAATTCGTAAAAGTTTCTGGATATTTGGATTTTTTGTCGACAACCGGAGTTTTAATCGGGATCTGTACGGGTTCATTTTTTAAAATCTTTTAAACTCGAAAAACACTTTGATCTCGGGGACCTCGTTCCCATATACTCCTCGCTCTTGTGCCATTTTTTTCTCTCTCTCTCTGGCGCTGCTCATCGTCGAGGTTTTGTACTCTTTTTCGCGTATACTATTTTTTTAAAATTCTTCTTCCTCTTTCTCTTTCTTTGCTCGAGAATTAGCCCAGTCGGGTTAGCATTTAATCCTGCAAAAATTCCCGTGCTCAATTTTATTGTTGGAATCTTTAGGGGGGGTCAGTGGAAGTCTAAATTCAAAATGGCGACCAAATTCTGACGGTGCGTCAGCCGCCATTTTGAATTTGAGCAAAAACGGTTTTTGCTTAATAACTCTGCCACTTTCAATTATTCGACAAAAGTTTAAATGGCAAAGTTGTTGCAAATTTGATTATCTACAATTTATTTGTTGCAAATTTTTTTGTATGATCGATATTTTTAGAGTTAAGCAGCAAAATAGTGAAAAAGTATTATTATTAAGTTATCTCGTTTATTATTAACTTTTGGACATAAATGTCTTATAACAAAGTTGTAGAGAATTGAATTTGCAAGAAATTTAGTTCATAAGACTTTTTTTGTAGAATCAATATTTAAGGTGCTACGCTTGCGGTAAAGGCAAAGAGTACCGCAAAAATTGTATTTTGCGAACTCCTTTCCCATTATATATATTCTATTCCACGGTATTCCACGTCAAACCAGCTGACTTTTTCCCTGACCCTCACCGATTCGGTTAATTTTTTTATAGATGATTATATGAAGTCTAAATGCCACCCTGAAATTTTTTCAGATTTTTCTGAACAGCCATTTTTGAAAAAAAAAAATCCAAAAAAGCCCCTTTTTAAAAATTTAAAAAAATTCATAAAAATCGGTGATTGTGTGCCAAACATTTCAAGCGACCGCCCGTAGTGGAAGTACGATTTTTTCTATGTATTAATCGGCTAATACCGTTAAAACATTCAAAAAAATATCGAAAAACACTTACTCCGGCCTAGTAGTTGAATATTTTTGCACTTAAGGAGTTTCGGTACAAGCGATACAATGTTGCCATGCTAAACCATGTCAAAAACACAAAAAATTTCAAAAAGTTAAGAATTTTATGAACTTTGGCGAACATATTCGTTTAGTGCCAAATTTGGCAATACCAATTTTTTCAGATTTTTCTTCTACACAGTTATCGAGTAATTGAAGACTAAAGTTCACGTGTATAAGCATAGCGTTTCCATATATATATGTATACACTTCGGGCATAAGAAATCTGCTTTAATGCATAATTACTCGATAACTAAGTAGAAGATAATTTTGAAAAAATTTGTGTTTTCATACTTGATGTTGAACAACATTATCACCAAATTTGATTAATTTCTTAACATTTTGCCTTTTGTACCGAAACTCCTAAAAACTTATTTTCCTCACAATTTTCGAACAATCAAATCAAAATTATGGACCTTGATCAGCTAGTAGTAACGAATTCCCAATATAATAAGATTATACGTACAATATTTGAAGCTATTATTGATGAATAGATGAATTGATTTTTTTTTCAAGATTTACTGACATATAATTGATAAGTTTTGTCTATTTGATAAAATAGAATAAAACTATTAAATAAATACCTCAACTTTTTGCCTGGCTCAATTTTTTTTTGTCTTGTACTGGTCTAAAATATCCCAAAAAATTTTCGGGTACAAAAATATTCAACTATTGGCCTGAAATGAGTGGTTCTTGATTTTTTTAGAATTTTTTCGACTTTTATAGCTCATAAAAATACAGAAAAAATCGTACTTCCACTACGGGCGTCCGCTTAAAACTTTTGGCACATAATCACCGATTTTTAGGAATTTTTTCAGATTTTTAAAAAGGGGCTTTTTTGGATTTTTTTTTTTCAAAAATGGCTGTTCAGAAAAATCTGAAAAAATTTCTGGGTGGCATTTAGACTTCATATAATCATACACAAAAAAATAAACCAAATCAGTGAGGATCAGGGAAAAAGTCAGCTGGTTTGGCGTGGAATACCGTGGAATAGAATATATATAATAGGAAAGGCGTTCGCAAAATACAATTTTTGCGGTACTCTTTGCCTTTACCGCAAGCGTAGCACCTTAAATATTGATTCTACAAAAAAAGTCTTATGAACTAAATTTCTTGCAAATTCAATTCTCTACAACTTTGTTAAAAGATATTTATGTCCAAAAGTTAATAATAAACGAGATAAGTTGATAATAATACTTTTTCACTATTTTGCCGCTTAACTCTAAAAATATCGATCATACAAAAAAATTTGCAACAAATAAATTGTAGATAATCAAATTTGCAACAACTTTGCCATTTAAACTTTTGTCGAATAATTGAAAGTGGCAGAGTTATTAAGCAAAAACCGTTTTTGCTCAAATTCAAAATGGCGGCTGACGCACCGTCAGAATTTGGTCGCCATTTTGAATTTAGACTTCCATTGACCCCCCCTAAAGATTCCAACAATAAAATTGAGCACGGGAATTTTTGCAGGATTCGGTGCTTTTTTTTGCTAACCCGACTGGGCTAAATGTCACGGGCCAACGGGTCCATTGTTCCTCGCGCGAAGTATCGAGAGAGCGAGAGAGAGAGAGAAAGGAGATCACGCTACACTGTTGTATATCCTTCGACTCCTTTTTTTTATTTTTATTTTTATTTCCATTTTCTCCGTTGTTTTTTCCTCTCTCCCCATGGTCGTTTCGCGTTATGGGCATCCCGCGAGGATTCACGCGTGTTTTACGAACCGAATGACGGAATGAGAGCCAAATACAGAGAGAACAAGAAACGAGCTGATTCGAAGTGACAGAATCTTACTTTTTCAGTTTATTCCCATTTTACAACACTCGTAAAGTACTAAAAAAAATCAATTTAAAAAAAATAAAATAAAAACCAACCAACAATTGAATCGTAGAGAATAAAATGATACGTATTTATATGTATACACATATATTCGTTCGTTTGCATTCGTCGTGAACGATTATCGATGAATCGAATATTGATTAGGTCCTCGTAATGCATGTGAAACACGATCGAAGGATAAGAAGCAGCCGGAGCGAGAGAGAGAAAGAGAGAAAGATAGGGGAAGGCCTTTGAGAGACTTTTCCCGTCGTCGGCATATTTTTTTTATCTACAATTTTTATGCCCATTTTATGCTAGTCTCGTAAGAGCGCGTGCTACTATTTCTTTCTCTCTCTCTCTCGTTCTCTTCTTCGCTCTCTTTCGGTGACTCGCTTGATCCTTTTCTCAGTTTCTCTATATTTTCAAATACATATTTATACGTATACGGTGTATCGTGGAGAAAAGCCTGGTTATAAAGGTGCGCTTGGGCATTCGTAGAAGCAAATGGCTCGATCGGGCGTTGTGTCTGTCGGTCAAGCGCTTTTGCGTCGAAATCACGCGCACAAGCGATGTATTATAATGTGCCCGAGTCTCTCTCTCTCTCTCTCCTGCCGTCTGAAGCATATGAGAGAGCTGCTGCTTTCTTCCTCGCCTTTTCCACACTGCGGTATTGGAAGCTCTTAGAGAGCACGCAGCATATTTACGTTTATTTATCCTTGATGCTGAAAAATTGAAACTATTTTTTGTCGACGGTAGAAAAATTCATGTTTCGCAGACGCTTTTTCGCTCGATCGATCTTCTCCTCGTCGGGGTTTTATTTTTACGTTATATTTTTCAAGTTTTCTTGGAATCAAATCTGTCAAAAGTCTCGGTGGCTCATAAACGCTTTTTTCTTTTAAAATTCCTTGAATTTTCATCGTTTTTTTACATTTTATTTGCTTCGATCAGGTCTTCATGGATCGATTATTGTTCTCACGAAATTTCAGGATCGGTTATCGACCAATTGAGAGAGAAAAAAAATATTATCAAAAGTAGGTCTTCTCCGTGACGGATTATCAGACTGACATAGAAAAATCCGATTTCCGGTCACTAAAAAAATGTATATCTTGGTAAAAATCGATAAAATATTTTACAAAAACCAGATTTGAGTAGTTCACGCTTGTAGCGATCCAATAGTCTCAGGAAAAAAGGGGTTATCGACCTAATTTTTATGGAATATTGAGTTGAAACGGAGCTTCCGGTATCGGACAGTGTTTTGACACTTTGGAGACGAAGAGGTTAAACCCGCGCGTATCCACGGGGTCGAGTACTACGCCAGTCACTGAAATAATAATAATTTCAGTTTTGCAATTGTATACAAACTGTTACAAACGATCTTCGATCGGGACAAATTTTTTTTCTTTTAATTAAAAACTGTTATTTTTTTACGAATATCAAAAATTGGCAAATAAGTGGCCAGCCAAGTCGACAGGATCACCTCGATTGTGTCTACTAGATCGTCGGCGTATTCACTTATTATTTATTCTCCTATTACGTGTTTTTTCTTCGAAGCTATTTATAAATATCTTGGAATTTTTGACGATCGGTGGACACTTCTTTTTTTTTTTTTTCCCAGAATTATAACCATCCAATCTTATCGATGACTGCGTGACAGGTCCGGAGTGTAAGGTTTTTTTTTTCTATCTTTTTTCCTTCTTCCCATCGTGTCTAAGGCGTTGTGGAGGAAGGAAGAGAGAGAGAGAGAGACAGAGGAGAGTCAACATAGCACGAAAAGCTCTAGATGAGCGTCGCAGTGTATCGATAACGTTTGACGAGATCGATAAAAATATATTTCGGAAGAGAAGAAAAAAAAAAAAAAAACTGACCAATTTCACACGGATCGAATTTCTTACGGGAACGTCGTTTCTACTAATCTTTATTTGTGTGAGACAAACACACTGGTTGAAGACTTGTCGAAATGGAAAAAAAAAAAAAAAAAAAAAATTTAATGATAATGAAAAGATGATGACGCAACGATGCCTGTAACTTTGGAAATTCGTCTCTATCGTTTGTTCTACGAGAGATAAAGCGTATATGTGACAATCGAAATTCAGATCGATAAACATCGATATTTTACAAGTGGGATGAAGACGAAAAAAAAATAAAAATCCCCGATTTTAATCGTTCGACGATTATGTAATTGGACGAAATATTTTTATTTATTTTCACTCTTTGCTCCCTTCGACAATTAATCCTCAATGTTAATAAACAGGTGGCACGCGTAAAATTTCTCGATATCGAGGACACGCGGCATTATTCCAGTGGCGATAATACCAAAAAAGAATAATTCGTTGATTTTATTATGATTGAAATTTGTTCAACAAAATTTTCATTTTTTTTTTTTTTTATACCTTAATATTTCTTTTGTTTTTCACGACAGTCGGTAGAACCCTGACGAACTATGTGTTTTCATTTTTACGTATAAAAATTCGAACGAATCAATCGATACTTTTATTTCTGCGATCCTTGATGAGAGGAAAATTTTGTATTTTTTATTCGACTTTAATCGAATGTGAATATCGATCGAAAGTTTATCGAAATTTATTGAATCGTATATAAAAAAAAGTCTTTAATCTTGGTCGTTTCCGGTGTACAGACGATCGAAGGTCACCGTCAAATATTGCGCCTAATCTCCCAGGACTTACGCATCCACGAGATTACGATTTTTTCTCTTTTCTCTGTTTTTTTTTTCTTTTCCCTCTCTCTCTCTTTCCCGATTGATCTCAGAGTTCGACGACAGCTTTTGTTCCGCTCGAAGTCTCGTTTTTCGTATTTTACGAGATTTTTATCTTTTCTACCGATAACTCGGTGAGGGGGGGGGGGGGGGGGGGGGGGGGGGGGGATAAAAATTCTAGCATCGAACGTGGCGCCCCCGAGCAAATATCGTTTATTGTAGAAAAAAAAAAAAAAAAAAAAAAAAAAAACTAATCCACGGCTCACGTTCGAAGCGACGATTTTCCTCCTCGTATTTTTTGTCGCCTTACACTCACGCCTTTCTGGCTACTGGTCAATGCCATCCCGTCGCCTGCGCGCGCTTCAGATTTGAATTTTTTTTTCGTTTGAAAAAAAGATTTTTTTTTTCCTCGAAATGGCATTGAATTGTGATTAAAAAATAAATTTCGAACGAGGATACGAGAAAATTTTTTTTATTCAAATGAAGAAATTGATTTGTTCACATTTTTATCGAATCATTGAAATCAATCGGTTTCAGTCAGTATGAAAGAGAAAAAAAAAATTCCTCGCCCATCGAACGATTACAAAATATCGAAATGTTTTTTTTTTTTTCCCATAAAAGTATAAATTTCACAGTGTGCCATCGTCGGACTCGACCTTTAAACGATTATTCGTCTTTTTCCATGATTAATCTTTGCAGAAGCTTGTTAAAAAAAAATAAAAAAAACGGAATAATTTCGTTCTTTACAGTTCGAACGATGCAGTCGTGATATCTCGTGACAACGACCATGATCGAACGGATCGCAACGAGATACGCGAAAATTGATCGATCCGTTAATTATCGCAGCGATCGCGATTCCCCTCAGCGAAGGGCGAATATGTATACATGTAACATCGTTTTTTCGTGGCTTCGCGGTTGGGATTGATACGTGCTCTCTCGTACGTCCATCACGTTCAACGTGTTACATCGATATCTTGCAAGCGATAAAAAAAAAGTAAAAAAAATAACGTGTCTCGATGCTTTTATCTGTATGTATATAATGTACGTAAAATCGTTTCGGACATTCATTACGCATTTTTATTTTTTTATTTTAAATCCTTGCTTTATTCAACGATATTTATTTTTTTGTTGCATCGCAATATCATTTTCAGACTTTTTCACGAGCATTATCCTGGTTACATTTGATTCGAAGAATTTTATCTTCCGTTAAAACCGAAAGAGAAATTTGACGGTGAAATTCCCTCGGAAAATATGGAAGTGAATGTTTTTTATTTTATTGTGAAAATTAAAAAATCAAAATTTTCTTTCATCATTTTACAATATTCGTGTCGTTATAAATTTATCGTTAAATTCAATATTTTTCACTCGAGGATAAAGAAAAATTGTATTTTAGAAGGAACATTTGATTTTAATCCAATTGGAAAATACTTTCGTAGAATTTGATTCGATATTAAAGTTTTTCTTTTTTTTTTTTCTCGAAATAATACAGAACTAAAATAAATGAATTCAATCGATCTCGGTTCCTCGCTTTCCGGATTGCTCGATGTTTTTTTTTTCTTTTTTGCTTCGTCTCAACACTTCTCTTTACTAAGTATTCGAGTCTTGTTGGTTAATCTTATCGGTCCTGTGTGTTTTTCGGATACACGATAAGATACAAATATCATCGACAAATGATTTTGTTTTTTTTTTTTTTTCGTCTGTTCGACGAGAGTATTTTATTAGTCGCAGGACCGTGCAGGAGCCTCTCGAAGATTTTTTTTTTTTTTTTTCAACCAATTTTTTCCCGATCGTTGTCAAACGGTTTTTTTTGTGCGACTCTATTCGCATCGAATTCACAAAATTAGCAACAAATTGCCACAAATCTTTGACGAGTTCATCGATTTTTCACGAATTCATAAGAAAATCGTTGAACTTGTTGAAAAATTGGACGAATTTCTCGAAACACTCGGTGCTTTTCGTTCGTTTCTGCGAATTCGCGTGAAATCTTATTGAGCTCTTCGGAATCTCCGTACGGTTATAGGCGCGCAATACACGTTTGACCTTGGAATCTTTTCAAGTTCGTCGGTTAAATCGGTAAATATGAATTTGTTTTTTTTTTCTCTCTCTCTCTCTCTCTCCACCCATTTCCGCTATTGTGATTTTGTTTTTTCTTCGTGACATACGAAGCTCGAATCGACACGGCGAATTATCCGGTAAAGATCGTGAAAAAGATTGAGAGCCAGGGCACGCGCGTTATCGCGAAAACGAGCGATCGGATCATATTTCACGGGCGTTGCTCTAGCAGAATACTTTTTGCTCGCTTTTTTTTTTTCTCTTCAACTCTGTTTTCATTTTTTTTTCTTTCTTATTTTTTTGTTTATTTTTATTTTTATTTTTTTAAATTTTTTATTCGTTCAATCCTTTCACTCAAGAGTGCAGGCTTGTGGATTTCGTGTCTTGTGTTATCGGTTCGAAGGATACGTTAATACTTACGATACACGAAGTGTTGCGTGGTCGCTGTGAAAACGATTTCTCGTTATATACGAACTGTTACAATTTAATGACGATTTTTAATGAATGCTCATGTACTGTAATGCGAGATGAGATAAAAAAAGAAAAAAAAAAGAGGTAAATTGCAAGAAAATACTGACTTAAATAACTCGTCAGATGAGAAGAGAATAAAAAATGAAAAAAAAAAAAAATAATGCCGAGGGATGAGCTAGAAATTGGAACGAAAATAAAACTCGAAATAATGAGAAAAAAAGTATGAAAAATATAACGATGAACGCATGAAAAAAATTAATTTTATTTTTTATCTTTTATGATTTCAGAAAAAAATCGTCCAATATTCATCGGACTCTCGTATGATACCGAATAATTGATCAGGAGGGCGCGGCGAGTGTCCTCGTAAATTCATCGATTCGAGGAGTGAAAAAAGAAAAGATAAAAAAAAAGGTTGAACTTGGTTCGGACTGCCGGAACGCGTCCTCTATTATCGAGGACAAATCGCGTTACCCGTTCGTATCGTCTGTCATTTTTGTTAGTTTTTTTGTTTTTTTTTTTAATTCTCTTACTCGACGGACCAAACTCGTTGGAGTCGAGTTTCCTTTCGACGTAAATTTTGTTATCCGTTTATTGGGATTTTTTCGGTTTATCTTTTGTGTTCCTTCCCCCCGTCCGAGAGCGTGAGGCGCTTAGCCCTAACGCACGTTAAAAATCAACGAAAATTCTCGACATAATGGACATGAGCAGCGAATCGAGCGCGGCGAGATGGTACGAGCCGCCGAGGACCGGCCTCGAGCCACCGTCGGGCGCTGGTGGCGCCGGTGTCAACCCCGATTACAGGGGTTACTATCCCCATGCTGGACCAAATCCTCATCATCCTGCGGCTGCTGCACATTACGCACACAGTGAGTAATCCTTCTTTCTTTTCTATCACACTGTTAAAAATATATGACAGTTACAATACTTTTTTTTAAGCATTGTAAATAGATTTTAGTGAATTTAACAATTTAATTAATTTGTTTATGAATTTTTTAATTCAAAAATTTGTAGATTTAATTGAACAACTAAATTTTAATTTTTCATGTGAAATTTAGTTTACATAACGTTTGAATATTGCAATAAAATGTTAGAATTTTACTTACATGCATTGAAATGAATTATATTTTTAATGGATAATCAATTAAAAATATATGAAAATTAAAATACTTTTTTTTAAGTATATTGTAAATGAATTTTAGCGAATTAAAAAATTTAATCAATTTATTTATGAATTAAAAAATTTTAAAATTTGTAAATTTAGTTGAAAAACTAAATTTTAATTTACATAACGTTGAATATTGCAATGAAATGTGAGAATTTTGTGGACATGCATTGAAATGAATTATATTTTTAATGGATAATCAATACATCTGCATATGAATTCATCGACTGTCAACAGTGCATTGAAGTTACAATCTGACTATGAATTTTATTGGCAATTGTCTGAAAAATAACATACACATGAATGTTAATGTTGTGATGCCTGTGATTTGTTATCACGAAACCGTCTCTCAAGATTAATACACAAGCATAGAAAATTGCTAAGCTTCGTACTTTGACCGACGCGTGGCGCAGAGCGTTGAGATCTTTCTCGTATAAGGCACGTGCCCCGGATGAGGATATAAACGAGTGGCTCGAGTCCATAAAAAAATTGCAAAACAAAAAACTTCCCCTAAACAAATTCGTTGAAATCTTTGAATCATTGATGATTTTTTTTACAAAATTTTCATTAAAATCAAATTTTAATTACTTTTTTTTATTTTAATTTGCAATGGTTTCGATAATTCGACTTCAACGTTGAACGAACCTTTATACTTTTTCTGTATCGATATCAAGTCGTGAAGCAATATTTCCTACGAGAAGGAATTTTCCATAAAACGAAAAAAAAAAAAAAAAAAAAAAAAACAAACAGTTTCGTCATACTTTTTGAAGAATCTGCAGGAATTCGAGTTGACTCTCAATCTTCCTCATCTCTCTCTCTCTTTGCTTTTTACCATTTAATCTTGCTCGCGTCCAACGGTCATTCGGAGTTCGTGCAATTTATTTAGCCTTCAATATGCACGACTGTTTAGTACGAGAGAGGCAAAAAAAAAATACACACACACACACACACACATGAGAAACAGCGATGTAGAGATGGAGCACGTAAAAAGAGGGAAAAAACTTTCGCAGTTGGTCGGTATTCGTCAATGTGCAACTAGCGGGGTCGATCACCCGATTTCTGTATGGAGCCATTTGTCGGCGTGGATAGTTTTGTATGCAGGAACAAAAAAGATAAAGAGAGAGGGAGAGAGAGAGAAAGAGAGAGAGACCGAACAGCATGTGCCAACTATTTAGCACGCTTGGTCGTAACGAGAACAGCGTGAATGTTATCGCTGTTAAACATCCGTGGCTTTCTGGACTGCACATATTGAACGGTTCCAACCCCTCATCCCTCTCATCTCTTTCTCTCCGCTTCTGTCTGTTTCTTCTCAACTCTTTTTTTTTCACCCCTCTCTTTCCATATCTCCATCAATCACTATTCCCTTTGCGGATTTTCATTTTTTCTTCATCTGTTCAATCATGTTACGATATTTATCAAAAATGTCGTTCGATCCTTTTAGTCCAATTACATACATTCGTGATTTACGGACAAATTCAACGAAAAAAAATAATCCAAAATTTCAGCTTTTGTTAGTTTCATAAATTCATAAACTCGAATGACAGTTTCTCTCGAATATCACAGAAACTCAGGAGCCACGAAAACAAAGGATCGATATTTCTCTCCAAATATATGAAAAATAAAAGATATCTTCGCTCGAAACGTAAATTGAATAATTTGACTTTTATGAATTATAGGTCAGACTGCACGATCCATCTCACGTTTATCCCAGAATTCATAAAACATCTATCCCTCTCGTACGCGTACATATCTATATTTATCTTTGAAAAAAAAAAAAAAAAACAAAAAAAAAATTACTTTCCCATGAATAGGTAAATGTTTTTTGCGAGATTCATTCCAAGAATTCTTCCAAGAAACGGACTAATTCTTTACATAAATATCACATATAGCTCACACACACTGAAATACATACTCGTAAATACACCGATTTTTGCTCGTTATTCAGTGACCACAAATTTTTACACGTCAAATGACATTCGCGACGATCTCACGCACGCGTTCTGCTGTGTTTTAGGTCGAGCGTGACCGAGTAAAAAAAAAAAAAGAGCGAATGTCGACTTTAAAGAAGAAAGGGAGAGATAGGGGGGGGGGGGAGGAAAATAAAAATAGTTTCTCGAAGAGTTTTGATCTCGCCACTTTTTCGAAGCGTTTCTTTCTTTTTTTTTTATTCGCCCTCACGATATCTTTCCGGTGAGAAAGAGCGAGAGAGCAACTCACGAACAAGTTACAACGGACTATTCATGTGTATGTTTAATGTATGATCCACGATTTTATTTACCTTCGTTCCTATGTATATGTATATATGTATGGAGGAATATATATATGTATTGAGAAAAATGTGGAGAAGCGGAAAGTTGCCGAAAAACAGATTCTCTCCGGGTGGAGAAACGGTATAAACGAGGGAGGGACGTAAGCGAAACTCGATCTAGAGAATCTCAATATATGTTTGTAAATATATAGATATATATATATATATATGTGTGTTACATATTTATTTGGAGCCGCGTGCGATGAACGCGAAACGCGGCTTGGAACGCGATATCCCTGATACTCGCCGACGTGCGTGGATCATATCCGAGAAAAGAAAAGAGCCTCTTTTAATCCCTTTCGTGCGCTCGCCTTAACCGAAATAATCATAATAATTAATAAGAGCAACGTAAACAGGATGATGAAAAAGAAATAAAATTCTTGGGTTCGAAGAACAAAAGTGGTATCTCGCTCGATTTGCTAATCGAAAACGAATTTTTCTTTATTCTTCGCATTATTCTCGAGTCTCAATGAAAGAAAGGCTCGTGACTCTTCGTATGTTTTCTGGGATAATTGAGTGCAAGTTTTTGTGACTTCACTCTAACGATGTAAAAGTTATTTTCATTTGTCGCAATAATTTTATTCGCTTTTTTATGAATAATTAATTTATTTATTGTATGATTAGGAAAGTTTTGATTATTTTACGTAAGAAAGAATGTTTGAGGGAAATTTATCCGCGAATTTAAATATGAGAGGAAAGTAATTAAGGAGTTTCGGTACAAAAGGCAAAATGTTAAGAAATTAATGAAATTTGGTGATAATGTTCTTCAACATCGAGTACGAAAAGACAAATTTTTTCAAAATTTTCTTCTACTTAGTTATCGAGTAATTATCCATTAAAGCAGATTTCTTATGCCCGAAGTGTATACCTATATATATGGAAACGATATGCTTATACACGTCAACTTTAGTCTTCAATTACTCGATAACTGTGTAGAAGAAAAATCTGAAAAAATTTGTACTGTCAAATTTGGCACTAAAGAATATGCTCACCAAATTTTCTAAAATTCTTAACGTTTTGAAATTTTTTGTCTTTTTAACATGGCTTAGCATGGCAACATTGTATCGCCTGTACCGAAACTCCTGAATCAGCTACAGTAGCGCAATATTTTGTGACTGGATGGGTGGAGGAACGAAAAAAATTGGACGACAGAGGGAAGGGAAGGGAAGAGAAGTGAATAGAAGTTGGTCTCTATGAAGACAGGGCAGGAGCGAGACTGTCAGGAGACTCGTGTATCTCTTTCTCGCTCGTTCTCTCTTTGGTTCTTGACAGTGGTTGCAGCACAGACAGGAAGGAAGCGTAGCGAACCGTGAAGCCGCACGGGGTCTGCAGAAGAGGTGCATACGTAATTGCAGTCGCCACTCGAGAGGGGAAGAGGGAAACTATTTCTCTGCCACTCTCTCAACCTTCCCATCTCGTGTGTCCTCCATCTTCTTTTGCCCCCCCCCCCTCCTCATTTTGTTGAATTTTTTCGTTCCTCCCTGCGCGCAATAAACTCGTAAAAGATGCACTTTTAAATGTACTCGAATTTGGCAAAACTCATTCTCGTTCCTCGTTTCTTTTTTTTTCATTATCCAGAAACTCAAGGTTCAAACAATTGGCATTTATGGTGAAGCTAAAAACGTAAATGTCGCTTTAGAATAATCGTTTGCCAATTTGGCTACTAAAACGACCGAACCAACCGAAAAATTCAACCTTTCATTTTTTAAACCTATTTCTTCACAATATCTTTTTTCAACTCGCCTGTGAATACGAGAAAAATTTGTTCCACCAATTTTAGTCTCACATTATTATTTTTTCTCATCTACGGTTTACGTTACATCGGCATTTTGGTGTATGGCGTCCCATCGTTCAGGTTGGCAGAATCTTTCCCGATTTCACAGACCATATAAACAGCTTCGTGTTTCCATACACCACCACCGTATACAAAACCGTATTTATTCCCCGGAGATTGATCCCCCGATCCATCATTCTCCACACAGCCAGCGCATATACATTAATATAAACATAAATAGTAACATTTATTCAACGAAATATATGTACATCGCTCGAAATAATTCGTAAAGCATGGATTATTGAAAACATGTATATGTTCGGATAGCACATACGTACTCGCATGTAACATCGATAGGTTGTACCCGGAGGCTCGCGATTTCAAAGACGCCATCTTGGACAAATGCACATCGCCGAGGGAAGGCGGAGCCAGAGAAGACTCCTAAAGTGTTATATATATGTACAAATACAGAGACACTTATGTTCACTTGTGTACACGTTGTGTATGTATGTTTGGATACGCAAATATGAGTCTGCCTCGTCGTCGCTATGAGTCTTTCTTCTTGCCAACTTCTCGCGCGTGCTCGAATTATATGCTTATTTATCTGGCTCGATTCTCCATAGAAGGATTATTCTTATTTATGTATGAGTTTCTTTCGTTTTTCGCTGAGAAAAAAAATTTGAAATTGTGGCGAACAAATTAAATTTGTTGATTCAACAAAACTTTTGTTGATTCAACGATATTTTTGTCGTGGTGAGAAATTAAGTATTTGAATGAACCAAATTTCGTTTGGGTTAACAAATTTCATTTTGTTCGCTACGATTCGTCGAACCAACAAAAAATTTGTTGAATTTACGAATTCATTTTTCTCAGTGTTTTTTTTTAATTTAAACAGAACAGGCTTTTCGTTCGCGACGATATGACTGCGACGACTTTTTTTTCTGTCAACAGATTATTATTGGTGAATTTTTCCATCCGTTTTGCTTTGAGATTCGAACGATATTTACATTGAGAAAAAAACATCTAGTTGGTTCAACTAGGATCCGGTCTGTTTGAATAAAATTGATATTTTTCTTCATCCCATTGGCCAATGCAGAGCTCTATTCAACTACGAGAAATTATTTTTCTTTGATTCGAATATTTTTATATTTAAGATCGATGAAAAATTTATTTTCGTGATTTTCAATTTCGACGAGTTTTCACAAATTTAACGAGCGTGTTGTCGAGCTGCAATAAATATTTATAACATTATTTACACCAAAATTAATATTATTAGTATTATTGTTCAATAATATTTCCATGGGTACACGTAACTCTAGAGGGGCATAAAAAATCACGAACGTCTGTTTGTTTTTAGACATGGTCCGGTTCGAGTCAGTATAATTTGGGTTTTCGCTATTTATGCACATCCAGCGCGCTATATTCGTAAGTGAGAATGTTTCGAAGCTCCGCGCCACGCAGTTGTCGTAGCGATAAGCTTTAACGCGGATACCCGAATAAATGGACTCGAATAGAATTATTTATATGATTGAAATACAGTTTTTTTTTTTAGTTGAGGCAAGTAGAAATTGTTTTGATTTGAATTTTTTTTTTAAATCGATCAAACGATGCTGGTAGATTGAAATAAATTTTTATTCTCGATGCAAAATACTCATAATTCACGATTGTTTGACTTTTATTTACAAAGAATTTTTGTGAATTTGAAATTTCTTCGGTCCTCATATATATATTTGACGAGAAGATGATGATGATGTTTTCGTCGCTTTTTTATATAATTTTTTACGGAATACGAAAGACGGATGCTGCATTTGATATTTTTTGTATTACACACAGACTCGCTCTGAACGCGACGATAGCCCCGTTCTTCCGAGAATCTTGATTGTATGTTATTACGCGAATTGAAGAGAAAAACGAGGCTGAAAACAAAAAAACAAACAAAAAACGATGGAAGGAGTACACGTATGTATGGATGAAAGAAAAAGAGAAAAATCGCCGCTGGGGGGCGCTGTATATACACCGAGCGATGAGCATGGGCGCGAACCTCCGAGAAAATGAGACGTTATTTTCGTAATTTGTTGGTGTGGCCCCTTTTTCTCCTTCTATACATCTTTGTTATTCTTCTTTTTTTGTAACGAAATTCCCGATCGATTGCAACACTTTTCTTCCTTCATTCGTTCACGTTTCTTTTCACAATTTTTTTTTTTTTGTGGAATTCGATCTCTCAAGCTTATACGACGAAATCAACATTTCTTCCGAGCTCAAAGTAGCAAAACTCGTAAATTCGCGACGTTTTTTTACACGCTTTTTCATCAACCTCGGATCTCGGCTCTTATACTCTCGATTATGCACGTCGATCTTGTTTTCCAACTGAAAAAAATTTGATAGTTCGAAATTTCAAAAAATATCAAATAATATCCAAACAAAAATGTCGCCAATTTGTAAAACGAGTGATTATGGATTAGTCCAAAGATTTGAGCCAAAAATTTCGTCAAGTTTATTCCTCGTAAGCGAATTTAAGAGCGAGTTATGCGTGGAGGGAAAAAAATTTCGTTATTAAATAGCGTTCGCATGCGTGAAGAATCGCGGCGGCGAGAAAGACCGACTATCGTTGAACTATATAAAAATATAATAGCAATAATAATTAAATTATATATTTATAGAATGAATTTGATTTAGGCGTAGATCGAGAGTAAAAGAAGCGCGCGCGTAACGTAGCGAAGCTCGCGTGCGATTCATTATTCGGCGCAGCATTTTAGTATATATATATATATATATTTGCGAGGGCTTCGGAAATTATTCGAGCGTTCGCTCGCCGAGCGGAAAATCGCGAGAGAGAGAGTTTTTAAATCGTTGGACTATGGATATATATATATATAAATATATGTATGGAAATAAAAGTTTCGCGCGAGCGTGCACCAGATTCGTTTTCAGTTCAAGCAAACAGAGGCTTCGCTTATTGCTGATGTTATTTTGTTACATTTATTATTATTTTTCGTATTCCGAAGCGTTGAACAACGAAAGTTTCACGGGGCAAAAAATCTTCTCACTTTAATATATAAACGTGAAAATGCGTGAGTGTTTGCTGAGTCCAGAGAATTCGTGAATCGTGAAATTGAGGTTAATTTCGATGATATTCGTTTACTTTAATTTCACTCTCGACGAAAGAATAATTTTAAAAGTTTTCTATTTTTTGGGCTTTTTATTATATTTTTTTGAAGAATTTTTCAGTCGTTATAATATGTTGAGAAAAATGTGGTCGATCGTTGCAACGTTGATGAAGAATTTTAATTATGTTGGATGTAAAAAAAAAAAAACAATCGAAGCTCATTGGTCGTTGGTTGTTGAATCATATTCAATTATTATCTGTAGATTTTCATTAATCCATCATGCAACGTTTTTGTAGTAAGAGTTCTTTTTAATTGATCAATTAATCGCGATGATTAGGTGCTTCGATTGGAACAAAACGTTTATTTTTTTTTCGTCAAGCTCGAATGCATGCAGGTTGAGGGAATGGCAACCTTGAACCTCCAACGATAACGAACCTTTCTTTCTCTATTTTTCTTTCCTCTATTGGCTGATTAATCGTTCGTATTAGAAGTGGAACTCGTTTAACTGGACCAAGGATATCGCGGAGACACTCTCTTCTAATCCTTTTCTCTCACTCTCGCTCTCTTTCCTTCTCTCTCTCGTCGCCTCACTCGATCTGAATTAACATACCGAATTGTCGCGTGAAATCCACGTGGAAAGACCCCCATGGAATTTGCAACGACAGAAAGATCGAGAGAAATAGAGAGAAACGAGTTTGTTATCGTCCCAGCTTAATACCGACCTGTCTCTTTCTCTGTCTCTCAAAGTTATCTGATAAAATAGCACTTGTTGAACGACGACTCTATTCACGCTCTATGTTATTGCAAACTGAATGAGCAATTAAAAAAAAAATAAATAAATAGAGAACGAGAGGAAGAGAAAAGATGGGAGAGAAAGTGAACAAAAGATCGAGGTCATCGAAGTTTCCATAACTGCAGTTCGGTTTGAAATAAAGTTTCACGTTTTTCCAACTTCGAATATTTTCGTGCCAAAAAAATCCATACAAAATGCCTCTCGAATTTCGTTGCCTCGTTTCGTTTAATTGTTCCAAACAAATTTCGCCGTTTTTCGGAAAAAAAAAAAAAAAACACAAATTTTTTACTGTCATTCTTACGAAAATTCAGCTAATTCAGTAATCGTTGATTCGTTTCACGTTTATTTTTTTTTTAATTATTATTTATTAAACGTCTATAGAAGAAGAAAAAAAAATAAGGGTGGTTAAGAGAGAAGAGTGGTTAGAACGAGGATTGAAACGGATGCGTTATCCAGCGCCATCTTGATCGCTACCATGCGATATCCACCGCGACTCTATCTATACACCGTTGAAGGGGATTTTTTTTTTGTTATTTCTTTCTTTTTTTCAACATGAATATTCATCGAGAGAGACCTCACGGCCCACTCTCGTTTCCCTCTCTCGCTATTTAACTCCCCCCCTCACGCTCCCCCTCACGTGCTCTCTCGTGCGCGAAGATATTTGGCTTAGCCATGTAACTATATATATATACAAAGCTAATTATGTGTGAGTGTATACCGAGTTTCATATTTGAGTGTTCGTGTTTTTTTTAGCTTTGTATCAGAGCACATAGAAATAGTTAAAAAATTTGCCAACTCCCAGGGAATAATTATAAATTCTTCGTTTCGTATATAGGAAACAATGTCTTACTAATTAGCGTCGGTAAGCTGTTTCCTAATGTGTAATCTGATGCCAGAACCGAGGTCGTGAATTATTACGTCTTTTGATGCACGTATCGTACATTTTATTTTATTTGTCCAACGCCCCAATAAAATCGAAATAAATTTCATTCTACCTGTGTCTGCGTTCGTTCGAATATTCGTGAAAATATGTTTGTCCAAGATATCGTATGAGACTTTCGTTATTTTATACAAAATAGCCTGTGATTATACTCTTGATGAAATTCTATGCGAGCTAAGCTTCGAAGCGATTCTATTAATTAAAAGATTTCAAAATAATAAGAAGATATTGAAAGTATTTTCGAAATTTTCGATGGCACACACCTGAAACGCTGTTACGTTTTGATATAATTTATTTATAATTTAGCATTTTTTAATCGAAAAGAAGTCGGAGCCTTTGCGACTACGGGCGAGATCCTTGTTCTCGATTTTCCTGTTCTTTTTTTTTTTTTTTTCTTTTCTTTCTTTACGGTATTTATGACAATGGAATTATTAGCGGTATTTTAATTGTTTCCAACAACGATACATCACGTTTTGTGGTTACGTCGTACATTCCGACGTATCTTCCTGTCTAAACTTAAAGATCTTTGAAAGATTATTATTTTTTTTTTTTTTTTTTTTCAATTTTTTTTAATACTACATTCGAAGACAAAAATGAAGAGACTCGCGCGATGAAATGTTCCCGCGGATTACAAACGTCCCGTTCACCTGAGAAACGGATCGTCTTTTTTACGGTATAACAGGTCTCGTGACACACGAAAGAGACACACGCGAGCAAAAAAAAAAAGTTACGAGACAGAAGCGAATTCAGTTTGAAATTCATCCGTGAAGAACAATTTTTCGAATTCAGTTTTCCCTGTCGCTCTTCTCCCGTATAGTTTTCGTCCAGAATCCTTCCGATTCTATGAGACTCGTGCAGCATCTTTATGCGTGCGCGTGTGTGCGTTTGATTGAAGAAAATAAGAGAAAACAATGAGGAGTAACAGAAAAAAAAGGTTGAAGCGATGCGTGTCCGGTTAAGCGCAGCGGAAAAGCCGGCGCGGCGTCGCTTACGGCGCCGCTCTTCGAGAAACGAACGCACCAGTTTTCTAATATGGATAGCAGCACGCGTGTGCCTGTGCCCCTGTTCGTGTGGATGCGCGCGCGAGAAACACCGCGAGCCGCTCGCTCCCGTATCTTCTCTCCTGCGAGCTCTAACTCCGGACTCGACGAGTCCGCTTTACTTTTTTACACGCTACGGCGGTTCTGCAAACGAGATCGATTCGCTCCTTCTCCCCCCCCCCCCTCCCCGCCTCCTTTTCTCCCGCTTCCCCTTGTTCCTATAAACTGCTTATGTACGTATGCGGAATAAACTGTCGGCTTGTGCGATGCTTGTGTATATCCTCGTCCTGTGCTTATGTATATATATATATACGTCGTCGATAGTCGAGAACGATTCCCGCGGAATCCGGCAACATTTGTCACCCGTGAGACGCGACAATTCGCTCGTGTGCTCAGCGCGTGTCTCGAGCCCACCGCAAACCAATCCTGTTTCATTCATTATCCACAAACAGTCCGAGAGAGGAGAGAAGAGCATACGTGAGTTATATTACCTGATGTGCAGATCTCCCGAGCGGAGTAAACAAGAAACCTACCAACGCGTTCTCTCGCGAATCACGTCGGTATAATTTTTGGTCTCTTCGCGCGCAGCGTTTTTTTCTTCTTCTTTTCTTTTTCTCCTTTTTAATGTCTCTCGCGAAGGACATTTTATATTCTCGAATCGTTACTAAAGTTTATTCTTTCTATTTATTTCTTTTTGTACGCCGTATTCACAGTTGCGAAACTTTGGTTCGTGTGTGCCTTTGATTTTTCGATCGGTCGCTTTCGAATTCGTGGCATTTCGTTCGAGCGATAAGAGTCTCGTTGCCTAACGCTTGAATCAGGGAATTTCATTTCATTTCGCCATTTTGATGGAGCAGCACACGCGAAATGGCGGCCGTCTAGATCTACCGACGCCATGCTTTCGCGTCTTTGACCGGTTTCTCGCCGCGTTTATACTCCGGAATTATGAGATATTCCCTCGGCCAACGGATTGAACGATGACTCCCTCGAGTCAAGCAAACTCCTAAAATTTCAGACCAAAATTCCAACCTCCTGGACCGCTCGACAGTCGGCGAAGGGTCGAGGTGAGAGCCGCCGAGGGCATTACGACATCCGCCATTTTCTCGTCTCCTGCTACACGAAATTTCTACTTCCCCCCCTCCCCCCCTCCGTCTCTTTAGTTTTTTTAGTGCTCAACGCTCTCTTCCCTCCTATCTTTTATGCTCTTGTTCTTTTCCTCATTCTGTTTTCGTGCAATGTCCGCTACGTGGACTTGGTATGTACAATACACTAAAACGGAGGGAGAGAGAAAGAAAGATCGCATCGTTGAGATAAAATAGCAAAAGCTGACAGAAATATCACTGAGATAAAAAGTCGAGAGTTATACCAGCTCAGGGGCGAGTCAGGTCGTGCGCGCGAGCAGCTTATACCCCGAGAGATGGCGCGAACGTATGAGGGATGAACAAAAGTCTACGTGTGCTGGGCGCGAAAAGAAAGAAAGAAAAAAAAAAAAGAAACAAAAGAGAAAAACAGTTTCGTGAAATTGCATAAAAACGTGAACTCGCCCTAAAAGCGGACACAACGAGGCCTCGTAGAGAAGAGAGGGCGGGAAGAGGAGGTGGAGGAGGAGGAGGAAAAGAAGGAGGAGGAGAATGTTGAAAACGAAGCGAAGCGTCGGCGCGATAAATAACGCCGGCCATGCAAGTTTTTTGCTGCCCCCGTATGCGAACTCCTCTGCGCGTGCGTACGTTTACCGGGTCTTCTCTCTCCATATATACAGCAGGATCTGTCTTTTCTCACTTCTCGCTTATATATCTCTGCTTTTTTTTTTTTTTTTTTTGTTAAACCATCTTTCTCTCCATTTCACATGAAGTTATTTCGCTTCTTTCGCACATTTATCTCGTCGAAATTCGTTCTCTGTCGTTTTCGAGGCGAGATAAAGTGCGCATTTACGCTTTGCACCCAACATCATATATATCCTCGGCTCAATCATCCTCGTTTACACGCTACTCCCGCTGCTTCGCTCGACGGGAATATACACGGAAAAAAACAGTGAGCGACGCGGAGCTACACTCTTCGGGCTCGCCCGATTTCCATGCCGAGTTACTACGCTCCATTTCCAAAGTTGCCAACTTTTTTCGCTTTTCGTTAACTTCTTTTATTCTTATAATTCCGAGTTTAACGAACCGTTCACTCCCCACGGAACGTTCATTTACTTTTTTTTTTTTCATGATTAATGTGTGTGTATGTGTGTGGGTGGGTGGGTGGACCGGTGGGTGTGCGAATCGTATACGCAAAGGATCGAGTTTTAGAAACTTATTCGACGTATGCGGCAGCAGGGCCTCGACTCGTACCTCATTCGTCCGAGTTGAGTGAACGCCGCGATAAATTTTCTTACTTTTTTTTTTCTTCTTCTCTTTTTCCTCGAGCGTTGCACCCGAAGACACTTGTATACAAACTCCATAGTAGTATATAGAGAGATCGCACAAAAGGGTGTGATGGGCCTGCACGAGCCTCAGGCCAAAGGGATAGAGAGTGGAGCTCAGAAGCTTCGTCTAGTAAATGTGAAAAGAGGGTGAGAGAGAGAAGAAGGGCAAGAAAGCTTCGAAAATTAATGCTCGTAACTCGGGCGCGCCTCGCTCACGGCGGGCAGCCGGTGTACGTACTGTGTGCAGTAGTTACAGTACGTGGAGGGCAGACTAGCAAAACAGGGGTTGGAACCTTATCAGCGTATGCCGTCGCGTCTACCGAACGTGAAGTCTCTCGAAGGTGGTAAAGCCCGAGCACAACTTCTCCCTTTCTCTCCTTAGTTCCTCTTCGGCGCCTCGTGCGCCTCCCTTCGTCGTTAAACCCAAGAAGAAAGAGCGCGCTCGATATATCGATCCGTTGAAGCCTTGGCGTCCTCTTGGCCCCGTCGAGAATCCTCCGCGTGTCACGCTCAACTTTGCCAAATGTCCGCTGCTACGTGTGTAACCTTTTCGATTAATCAAATTCAACCTCAAAATCAGCATAAATTGCGCTGAGCTTGAGATTTCCTCGATAAAATAACGAAGGAATTAAAAAATAATAAATACCCAGGAGGATGCTTTTTATTCATCGGATAAACGGATTCATTCTAATGCAAATACCCTCGCTTTGCGCGCTGCAAAATTCTGCATAACTTCACGACTCGTACACCTGGGGAATTTACTACTCGCTTGCTGCTCAGTGATTAATTGATTGTCTCCCCCTCCCTCCCAGACCTTTTCCCGTATTTTTATATCCGTTTAACCCGAAGACTATGAGGAATCGGTAATTCCTTATGTTCTCGCTTCTGGTCCACTTAATTAAGATGTCTCGGGCAATTAGACTCTCCTTGTTCGGTCTGCGTCACTCACAAAAAAAAACTCTATTATTCCAAGCACGCTTCAACATCCGTCTCGCTACGATCTCAGATCGTACGTGTACCTTGCGATTTAACGGATTGATCAAAAGATCTTAACTCGCGACGCAGTGATTCATCCTCTCGCACGAAGCTCTCTTATGGATCATAGATTTATTTTGAAATTACATTTTGTCGGAGCTATTATTCGCTGCAGCCAAGATAAGCTATCAAATAGCCGATCAACGTGAATGGTGCCTACATTTCTAAAATTTAAGATCTAAATTAAACCACGTCAGTTTTGAATCCGATCAAATCTGTCACTTTTGACTAAGTAGAAATAACATTTTTTTTTTTCACAAATTCTTACAACAATGAAACAACTTGTCTTTCACTCTTTGCTCATTTGGAATTTTTTTTCCGTTGGTTCACCAACCTTATTTTATCAAAGTGTTACAATTTCGATCGATGACGAAAAAATTTTCGTGGCTTTTGCAATACGAATCTAAATAAACCTCATTGGCCACGTTATAAAACTAAACAATGAATATTTTCGATAAAAGTAAGCAACTAACGACAGATACGTATTAATCGTTGTGCCAACAGGTAGAATGTCGAGTAGCGGTGTAACGAGTGCCCCCGTGAGCCAGGTATGTCGTCCGCACTTTCACGGTTCGATGCTCCATCCATGGTTATCAGGTACGAGCGGAGACGCATCGAAACCCTGGGGTTTTCCAGCGACCGCGGCGTCGACGGGGAGCGGTGCAGGTGGCGAGGACAAACCTCAGAGTCCGCTTGGTTCCTCCTTACCACCGACGTCAGGTAGCCTCTCGAGTCACGGGGGTGGTGGAGCAGGTCATCATTTGTTCTCGTTTCCACCTACTCCACCGAAAGACGCGACACCCGACAGTATAACAACCAGCACCTCCTCTACCACCAATAACAATAACAACAACAACAACAATAACAACAACAACAACAGTTCGAGCAGTAACAATAACAACAGCAGCGCGAACGGACTCAGCCTCGGAGGCAGTAGCAGCGAATATCAAGCCGCTGTCGCTCATGCCGCCGTCATGGGAGCTTTCATGCATCATCAAGACGCACTCGGAGCAACATCCGGTGGTTCCTGCGACGTCAAACCTTCCGTAATGCTCGGTCATCATCACGGCGCGCCCTCTCCACCCCATCAACACAACAATGGAAACGGCTCCTCCGGCGGACAGGTGAAACAACGCGAAGGTAATAATCAAACCGCCAACTCGACTACCAACGGTCCCAACAACTCCGTCAACGTTGGCACTGCCTCCGCTGGTGGTGGTGCTGGCCAACAAAATCCCGGCCCCGGCCAAACGAGCAGCCAGCAAGCGACAACCAATCAGCAACAGCAGCAGGATTACCAAAATCCCGGTGGCGCTGCTTCACCCTCCTGTCGGGATTCCTATCACACTTCCACCTCCTCATCCGCCACCAACAATCCATCCCATCATCATCATCCCGCTCATCCAACCTCTCATCATCCAAATCATCATCATCATCATCACTCCGCTAGTTCCGCTTCCCAATACGATCCAACTGCCACCGCATACAACATGTATCAACATTTACAATATCCCACTCATCATAGCCACAATCCGCACAACGGTTCTTCCCTGTTTACCAATTCGCATCACAATACTACCGGGGTTACCGGCCTAAGTCCCGATTCTAAACTACTCGGCTCCACACACGGCAACACACCCCAATCACCCGCATCCCAACAACAGCAGCAGCAAAAGCCGAGGAACAAGTCCAGAACGTCCGCCGGTAAGCGGAATTTATTGTTTTCTTTTGTTTTTCTTTTCTTTTATTCTCCCTAACGTTTACCCTTCTCCATATCCCCCCTTATTTTTCGGGTCCTTGGTTTTGTGGCTCAGAATCCCGGGTTTTTGGTTATGGGAACTGGCCTTTTTTCTTGTTTTTTTTTTTTTACTTTGGTCATTGTAGATTTTTCATTTCTAACTCGTTTTCGCTTATTTTTTTTTCATTTGTTTTGATTTCCGTTACTTTTTTTTTGGTCAATTTTTTTAAGGCATCTTTAATCTATTGAAAATGGGTTAAATTTTTTTTTTTTCTCTTTTATACGTTGAACTTGTTTTGTTTCCTGGAATTTTATGGTTTGGGCTTTTGGTGGTGGTTTGACGCTTCTCGTCGATCTATTTCGTTTTCTTTTTCTTAATATTTTTATCATTTTACAAAGGCACAGTGAATTGATGAGAAAAAAAATCTTTCGAATCCTGCGAAATTCTCTTTTTGTTTGTCTCAACGATGATAACTATTTCGATAAACGAAATCATAGAGAAGCTAATGTGACAGAAAAAATGCACTTCTAGTTTTTTCTAGTATCCTTCGATACAAAAAAAAATTCTTTTCACGTTTGTTATGTAAAATTAATGTATTCACACATTTCTATTCAATCATTTTACCGCAAAACTTTTTTACGATAACAACAGATTGTTGCAGTCTCAAATTCGAACAAGAATTTTTGGAAATAATTCAGCCTTTGCCAATTTTTAGTTCGACATGATTTTTTCATTACCATTTGTTCTCTTTTTTTCTCCCTTCGAATTCCCATTTTATTATCATTTGTTTATTTCGATGGTTCACACGTTCGGTTTCGTGAGCGATGGGGTGGGGAGGGAGGAAAGGTTTGAAAAAAAACCAAAAGAAAACTGAGCACACCGATTTTTTCGTATTTTTGCCTCACTGACGTTTTTTGCGTGGCACCAAACATTATCGCGCGACAGCACCTCCATAAGAAACATCAAAATTCGAGGAAAAAAAAAAAAAAAAAAAAAAAACGCTAACAAAAATCAAACGATCACACATCTCATGACAAAAAATCGTAACAAAACTACACGAGAGCACGTTTTTTTCTAAGTTTTTATTTAGTTTTTTCATTTTTTTTTTTTTTCGATGTGGTGTGGCTAAAAGTTTTTCACAAGCAACACACGTGCAGTACAATCATCATCCACGTTGTTCGATCTGTGTGGTCTCTGTTTTTTTTTTTTTTTTTTCTCTCTCCAACTTTTGGTCGTACATTCGGCGATAAAATATTTTCCCAAAAGAATCGATTTTTCCCGTTACGTTTTCACGGCCAATTGAAAAAAAAAAAAGAAATAAATAAATAAACAAATTGGGAAACGACAAAAACTGACCAATTTCCGCGAACAATTTGACGATTTTTTTTCTCCTTTCTGCCAAGGAAAAAAATAACAACGTATATAAACCGTGTGTATTCACCAGTACGTTAATTAAACGCGCTAATTAAATTGTCTTGCGACACGTGAAAAATAAAATGAGTTAAAAAGAAAAGAAGAAATAACACGGCGCGTATACGTGCGTGTTCCCTTTTCTTCTAGTTTCCGTGCTGAAGCGAGAGAGAAAGAGAACAAGAGAGAGAGAGAAATCCACTTTTGTGGCCGGAGAAAAGGGCTACTCGTTTTTATTCTTCTTATTCCAATATTCGTAGAGAATTGAAAGAATTCTCGTAGCCTCTTGTCTACGAGACTCTCGCGAAAAGATCGACCGTCGACTGTACATAAATTTGTTATTTTTTTTTTTTTTTTTTTTTTTTTTTTTTTCATGTCTCCGTATGTACACACGAATACGTATTCAACACACTCTCGTAAATCTACGAGCACCGGCTCGATTGCGAAATAATATAATTGCCTCGCGCTTCCCACGATGCGTGACTCCTAATTTATCGCTTCTCTCGCATGAAAATAATGATTAAAAAACGGCGAAGTAGAAAAAGAAAATATCATTAAAAAATCAAATGGAAAAAACGTCCCGGTGGAAGAGAACAAAAAAAAAAAAAAATGGGCGATGAGAGAAACGAATTAATTTATGAATTTCCCAACGACTTCGTTGTTCAGATATTTCTCAATTTTCGTGTATTAATATTCGTTCTTCCTTTTTTTTCGCAATTCAATACGTTAATTGTCGGTTAATTATCTTTCTTACTCGTTCGAATGAGAAATTATTATTTTTTTTTGTTCATAAATTTTCATTGCTTCGTTTCAACTCGAATTTTCATAAAATAGTCGAACAATACCAAGAGAAATGAATAAAATATACATTCGTTTGGTTGATCTCCAATTATTCGATTTTCCGTTTAATCACTTTTATTCCAATAATTTTTTAATCACAATTCTTTGTTTTCTCGCGACGGGGCCCCCCGAAAAATCTTGGTATCGTTACAACGCTTTATCACCCTCGTATCTCGTCGCGTCGGGAAACCCCAAATCGAATTAAATCTTCCCCTCTCTCTCTCTCTCTCTCTTTCTCTCTCCCTCTCTAACTCTTCATTCTCGATCGCTCGTGATTGAGGGAACTCTCAGTGCTCTCGATTAGACTCGTCTAGTTTATGAACGACCGCAATGTCAATTAGGAAACTTATACATATATCTATATATCTGTATATATATATACGTATATGACAAATAATATTGTGGTGTAAAAGAAGCTTGATGAAACGCGAACCACTAGATCGGAGATAAATGAGATCAAATGATTAATCAACACGAAGCTGAACGAGAAACAATCTCGGGATTCGGGATGCTGCGCTTAATACCAACGTGGAAATGGATCACGAGAGAGAAGTCCAACGAGGACGAACGCAGCTGGACGGTTTGACGTAACAAGAATTAAAATCAATACGAAATGTTGACGCATTTTTTTTTCATACTTGAATTCCTTATTGAAATTTGATACGAAATAAATATAAAAGATTTGTTTATTATGCTACCGAGTTTTTGTTAATGGTAGCATATTTAAAAAAATTTTAAAAAACCGTGCAATTATTGTAAGTCAGTAAAAAATATTTTGGACATTCTTGGAGTAGAAGATCACAACGCTCTTATATAGCGTCATCATATTGACGTGAGTGACAACTTCCGGTCAACCCTCCACCAAAATATCCGGACCTAAATCCAATGTAGCGAGGCTTTCAGTCTTTTGCCAACCCTTTTCTCTCTCTCTCTCTCTCTCTCTCTATCTCTATCTCTTACTTTCTCTTACTTTCCTTCAACCTGTCCAAAAAATAAAAAATAAAAATTGAAGCTAAAGAAATAGATCGATCCAACGAAAATAACTGGTCTTGAAAATATCCTGAGACTAACGAAATTCTGCTTTTGCTCTGGTAATCGCTTATTGGTATGTCGGCAATGCATGCGAGTTTAACGTGTACCATATAAATGTATAAATTCATCAAAATATTTATATATTTATATGGAAATGCGTATATTTGTTTCTAAAAATAACAAAAACGGTGAGAAATTTCTTCGTTCACGGGACATCGTGTTGAAAATTTTTAGAATTTTTTTTTTTTTTTTTTTCAATTTCTACAAAAAGAATTCGTTCAACATTTTGTTTATCGATTTTATCGATCGATTGCATTTAACTGAAGAAATTTCTTGCCAATTTTGTCTCTTTTCGTTTCGTTGGCTTTGACAAAATATTCAAAAATTATGAAATCAAATCGATTACGAAGATATTAGTCGAAGGTATTACCTCATTTTTTCTTATAAACTGCAATTATTTTGTCCCAACGAACGAATCGAATTAACCGTCATTCGGACTCCCCGTATCAATATTAATTCGTTTTTAACGCCTGTTTTTGGATGAAAATCCACTTTCTCAGAGGGTCGCGAGTGCGTGAATTGCGGTGCAACCTCGACACCCCTCTGGCGACGAGACGGTACCGGACATTATCTTTGCAACGCCTGTGGACTTTATTACAAAATGAATGGCCAGAACAGGCCCCTTATCAAGCCCAAAAGACGCCTGGTGAGTGAAATCGAATTTTTTTTTAAACCAGTTTATTCCAGTTTTATTTTCATTTCATCTAGTTTCTTCAGTTATTTTTACTCGTCGCAAAAACAATTGTCGTTGACCACAATATTTTTTTAAATTTCTTACCTCTGCAAAAATATTATCTCTGAAATTCAACCAAATCATAAATAATCGAACTAATCCGAGAGGAGAATTCGAATTCTTCGGCTTGAAGAAAGATTAAGGAAACAAAAAATAAAACTTGACGATATTTCAGCCTTCACCTGCTATGGCTACAAAGTTTTGAGACGATAGTAATAGTTGGCGAGAAACGATCGCTCGATATTTCACCTCGCGATGCAATATAAAACGACAAGCGTCGCGATAAGCTTATAGTGTACGTGAGAGAAAGACAGAGAGCGAGAGACGGGCCTCATTCTTGAAGCAACATGCACAAATTCTTGAATCAGGCACGTGGTTTCTATAACGAATGAGACCTTTCGTGCAAAACGCTCGTATAACAGCGCCAATTCGATTTATATTTCCTTCTTAAATATACATAGATATAATTCGATCGAGAGGCGAGCACGATGATACGTTTTTCGTAGCCTTGCAGGAAATGCTGTCTCGAAATTTGAAACCAATTCTATTTTTCTTCTCTCAAACTCATTTCTCTTTCACTTATCCGTTGCACTATTATGAGGTCGATTTTTTTTTTTTTAACGATGAAAAATCGATATTTCTCAGTCTATTGAATATGCTTCGATTGAAAGAGAAAAAAATAAAAATTGGGTACAAAATCACGATTTCATTCGGTTCTCCTCTGTACTAGATCTTTTTCTCACTTTCTCACATTCTTTTGTGGCTATTTTTTTTACATCAAACCTTTCATATCTTATCTTCTTAATCTTCTTTTACATTTGTCATTTCCTTTTTTTTTTCTTCAATTCTTCATAACTCTCTTGAATCGTCGGATTGACTTGTCCAATTCGAGTGTCTCTCTTCCGGGCCTATCGATCAGCACTTTCGTATGCTCATTTCTACTCGTCTTCATATATGCGTATTTACTCGCTCGTTACTTTGTTTTCGACACGAATTTAATGCATCGCTATCTTTTTTCTTGTCATTTTCGACACTTCTCTCCCTCTCTTTCTCTCTCTGGCCGTTTTTTACTCTCTCTTTCCGGCAAAACTCACTGCCGAGAACACCAGTACAAGTTTTCGGTCAGGTAAAAGACTGGAACGTGTCTCAGTCACGTATATATAAAGCACAAATATTGTGACGCAGTGGTGGCGTGCAGGTGAACCGCCCACCCATCACTCAATCCCTCACTTCCAGGCCCCCTTCATACATATATATTTGAACAACTTTGTACGTGTGTGTTCGATTTCGCCTTTTCCGTCCTTCAAATCGTGAGTTTTTTTTTTCTGCTTTCGATGAGATTGGGTCAAAATCGACGGACTCGGAAGAAATATGATTGAAACCAGAAAAATTTAATGCCTTGATCGTTGCTCCTGAGGCTAATTTATTTTCAGTGAATTTCTTATCACGTTAAACTATTTTTCGGTGGGCCGAAAGTCACAAATTATGACAATCCGATCAACTTCACATTTCAACAAAGCACGTTTATGGCCTCATGAAGAGAAAAAAAAATTGAATTAATTTTGAGAAACAGGAGAAAGAAACCTGAAATAAGGCTGATAGCTTTGAAAAAAATGTTGCTGAAGACACACTCGCTCTATCGAGTTCTGGAACTCTTAATATACGCGTGCGTCCCAGTACGCGTGCTTGTGCTCTCTTTACGATGTGTTTGCGAGCATTCTTCGTACGGCTAATAAAATATGGATCGGTTTAAAGTGGTGGTTGTCGGGCACGCAGCTACTACCAAATATATCTATACAGGTACATGTATAAATACGTAAACACGTATACATAGATATATAAATGTGTACGAAGGAATACACGATGACTGTACAGAAACGAGGTCTATAATTTTCGTCACCACCGTTTTTTTCTCTCTCTCTCTCTCTCCTCCATTTCTTTCTCTTTTTCTCTTACTCCGCATTGCTCTCTATAGGCAGCAGAGAAGCGAAAGAGAGTCATCGCATTTTCTTGATTGTTCAACACCCCCGTATTTTATTTCAACCCTCCTCTCGTTATACTCGCGTCGAGTTCTCTCGTTTTCGTTATACATTATTTCTTTGATTTTATTATTTTTATATTCATTTCGTCGATGTTTGTTTTTCAACGACGAATTTTCTCGTTTTTTTTTTTTTTAGATTTAGTTCTTCGTGTTTATTCTTATGTCTCATTTCGTCGATCCCATTGACGTAACTGTTGTTCAATAATGCAGGGGCTCTATCATACTCGTGTTCTCGTTTTAGCGGTTTTTATGCTCGACAAGATTATTGCTGCCTGTCAAATGTTCGCTTCGATATCGGCCCAAGACACCACAAAGTCTCACGATGTTTAATGGACATCGATCGATACACTTGACCATTTTTCGTTATTTTTCTTCTTATGTTTCTTCTAAATGGTTTTGGGGAATCGAGTGCTAACGTTTCTTTCGGAACGGTGTGTAATTCGATTGACCATTGATTCGTTCGTTCTTCATCGAATCGTTCGGCGATTCCATTATTATCGAACTTTTCTTCTTTCGTTTCATTGTTTCATGAACAATTTTCATCTTTCTCATTATTCAAAGTCTCTCGAAATTCATCTGTACAATCGGAGAAAGGATTAATGCCGTGATATCGAAGAGAAAATTCATTTATTTTCTTTTTTTTTTCGTACCGCCGTGTGGCTTTGGTTCAATGACTTTGGTGCAAGAAAATGGAACATATGCTTTTGACAATATGTTGCATTTTCGTCGTATGCTGCGTATAACCTCTCCAATCTTATAGATCGTGTCTGTGGGCATGAGAGCTGAACGAGTCGGTCGCAGATGGGTTGGCAACAAAAAAAAAATATATATGTATATGAAGAATAAAAAGTAGAGGCGATTACGATCTTGGAAACAAAGCTCATGCATGTTATATACCGCTGCCTCAACACCACGACTATAAGCTCACCGGGAATTTGAGCTAAAAACATCGCGGACCCTCACTAGAAGCTTGTCACTTTTATTAAGTGCTCCCTTATGTCTTTTGTCTCTTTTTCTCTCTTTCTTTCTGTAGATTTATGTAACGTATGAACATATTTCTCAAGCCCAAAACGAAAAATAATGCTTTTCCCATCGATGATTAAAATAAACTTGTCAATTTCGAATAAAATCGCACAATTAGTATTCAACGGAATCAAAAGTTTCTCCCGTTGATACATTAATCTCCGCTCCTTTTTCGTACTACTTCGAAATTACAATTTTGACTTGGTTTTTTTTCCTCTCATCTTGCGTATTCGATTTTTTTTATTCTCGTTTCTAATCGTCTCCACAGCGACGTGGAGCAGCAACGACGAGTGACAGAAAAAAGAAATTTTCGTGGGAGTTTAATGCCTCGTTCGCTCGACGAGACTCGCGTTTTGTGAACTCGTCATTTTTATTTTTATTTTTATTTTTTCATTTTTTTTTATTCCTGTTACCTGCTGCGCTGTATACTAAAAATACGTATACACGAGGGTACATATGTGTGCGAACACGGTGAACGAACCGGTGGCCACGTCCAAGAGCCACCCCTTGATGGTGGAGATAGCAAGGGTTGAAAAGCGAACCAGCTCCCTCCCTCCCTCCCTCTCTCTCTCTCTCTCTCTCTCTCTATGCCCAGTCTATTTTTATATATGTATAAAGACACGGATGAACCCATCGAGCGAACATACACGGTCGCCATTTTTGATTCACCGCCGAGATAGCGAACAACAGCTGGGAAATTTTCGATCATTCGCCTCCTTCTCTTTCTTCGTTTCTCCCCTTCTTCCATCCATCTCTATATTATACACATATTTACTTTATATACGTTTATATTGTATTACGTATATATGAGCGGAATACGACAGTGTAGACCACGTCGTTGGTAGACGACGAAAATGAATTCGTTTCAACGTTTATCGACGTCGTTATTTTCAAAAATAAAAATCATTTTCCATCAAGCTTTTGGAACTTGATTTCCGCTGGGATTTTGCTTCGGTTCGGTTCACGATTCAAGCGACGGTCGATGTCATTTAAAAAAAAACGTAAATTCAGTTACATTTCAAAGATGGATACACTTTTTTTTTTTGGAGTATTTGAAAGAAGCAGCTCGTGCTGGTATAAAAATTGATGGCAGAAATGAGGAAAAGAAACGAAAAATTAATCCGAAACGATGAATCTCAATGGAATATGAGAATTTCGGTATTTTAAAGTTTATTGATATTCATTGATCAATGAATTTATTCAAAGGATCAAATGTTGTATGCTTATTTGAACCTTTCTCGTTTGTTTTTAGTTTTCGCATACAAGCAACAATATTCTCTCACGCGCAGAGGTGAGTCTTTTGGTCCCTTCGAAAGATCGCGGACACACATACAGACTCTCTTACCCTTTCTCTCCTCTCTCTCTCTCTCTCTCTCTCTCTCTCTCTCTCTCTCTACGTGTATCCTCCGACTCTCGATCCTTATCGATACTCGCGCGAGTTACGATCCTCATGGAGTGCACACCGGGCATTCCGTTCCCTCTCTCTCTCTCTCTCTCTCTCTCTCCTCTTCTTTCTCCTTCTCGTGAGCCTAAGGGCACCGTTATACCTTGCTCGATTTCTTCCCGTGTGCGCTTCGTCGTCGTTGCCATCGTCGCACCCATACGTCGTTCACCAACGAAATCAGCGTCGTTCGCATCGTTAGCAGCCCACCTTGTACCTAGTATCACATAAAATGTTCTTACATACATACGAATACACAAAAGCATTTTTCTTGATACCGAGAGTTCTCGATAAGAAGTAACGAAAATTTTCTCATTGAATACGAAGAAACCCTGAAGCCGAGTCGAAAAATTCTGAGCTTTTCGTTGTTTCTATCTTTTCTTCTGCTCATTGACTTTGAGAGCGAAGCCCCAGCATGCTGCCGCGAGAAGAAAAAGGTCTTGGCCATGACATATCCTCTCTCGTACTGCCTGCCATTCCACTTCCATTTGACCCTGGCTTGTTCATTGCCTCGTACGAGTGAGAGAAAGATTTAAAAAAAAATAGAAATCAAGACGGATAACACACGGAGAAAGAGAGAAACATCCATTTGTGAAGAAAACTAAAGTGTACGAGTTTCTAGCAACGCATTTACACAACAAATAGTCGATACCTCTGTATATTTATATATTTATATATAAATATATTTATATATATATATATAGTTCGAAACAGACCTCGCGGAACGAAAAGTCATTCGACTAACACCGATGTATACATATAATTCGAGTAATGCCTCTCTCGCGTACTCTCTGGAACTACCAGTTGTCCGACCATTTTATAACGCATAAGTACAGGCTACAAATTTGAGATAAATTGAAAGCTACGAATTTATACTCGTATTTCATATTCTTCGTGTCACTTTACACAACACTCGAAATATTATTTATTCATGCGATTGTTTTGTTTTTTTCTTGTTCCATTGGCTGGCACCCAACGATATTTCAAACGCTTTTTTTTTTCCTTTTTATTACGCGGCTATCAATTTATGCGGCTCAGTTCAAATAGTGCGTTTACCGTTTTTTTTCTTCTTCACCGTTCATCATTTTCGCATTGCTGTCAAATCGAGTATTATTACGTTATTATTTATTTTTTTTATTCTATGTCACGAAATACATTTGTTTTTGGAGATTTTTTCGAAAATATCATTGAATCGATGCCTCTCTCGGCCAATATTGATTGAGATTCAGCGGAATTTTAATAGAAATTGAAACGTCGCGTTTTTCCTTCGATATGTAGAATTTCCGAAAAAACTTGATAACGGATCGAAGCTCATGATTTCCGTGCTCGAAATTCTTCGTGATTTTTCGCTCTTGCACTGTGCCGTCGTGGAGAAGAGAAGCTCTCAAGTATAAGAGACAGATAAATAGAGCGAAAGGCGCGAGAAAATAGATATTATCGTGTGGTAACGCGGCTATAAGGCCGTTGGTGAGGTTCAGGTAGCGCTGTTGCTCTGTGGCGTCGAGAGGTTCGCGGGGTTATCTTCGACATCGGGGATGGCGGTACCGGAAAATGAATAGTTGCCATGTCGTACGTACAAACTTCCCCCTTCTCTTAACTTCTTCGTTTCTCTCTCTCTCTCTCTTGCCCCTCTCCGAAGCTTTCGAAAAGCATTGTCCACACTGCTATGAAATATATACACCCAAATGAACGTACTTGTATACGAGAAAATATACATATATAAAGTGATATATACATATACGTGTGTGTTCGCATTGTCCGAGGCGCTAAAGGCTTCATATACATGCCAAGAAGCTGCATTGAGAGCGCCGGCTCGTATACTCGGAGTATGCGTTTCTGTATCACGTGCCCTCTGCCTCTTTCACGGACTATTTTTATCCGATTTTTTTCTTTTTTTCTCTTCATCCCATTTTTCTTTCCCTCATTCTATTTTTTTTTCTTTGTCTCAATGTTTTTTTCCTTTCGAGTCGTCGACTGGCTCTGACTTGGGTGCTTTTTCTTTCTTCCTTTCTCGCTTGCTCTTTATATATTTCTCTCTCTCTCGTTTTTTTTTCTCCGTACCTTTCGATAATCGATTCATCGTGAGGAAGAGCCAAAGAAAAAAAAAAAAAACACGGGGAGCAGACGAAAAATTTGGTGAACGCCCACCTATGCGTGCGCGCCTGCAACACGCGCAGTCCGCTTCTTCTTCTTCGTTTTTAATGACGAAATAACGCATGAAATAAAAATGAGAGCAGCGAGCGAGGGGCAGATGAGATGCAACAGGGGGAAAAAAAAAATCCTGGCGAAAATGAAGAAGATCGAATTCTTGGTAGACTTGTTCATTTCGTTTTTTATCCGATTAATCATTCCGAATAATGCACCGGGCTTGATTAGTTTTTTTTTTTTATATGTATTTTGGATAAAAAATATTTACTCACTAGTTGAAAAGAAAAATTTCTTCGATCTTCATCAGGCTTTTAAAATTTTTCGAATTTAATTATAAGCGAAGATTGCTATTGATTTCGTCAAAATAATCATTTTTTGAAAAACTATTTTTCCGAATTTGTGGCTCGAACGTTTCTGTCGTTCTTTCTCTCGTTAACCGATGGTCCTCGCGAGGGTAAGAAGAAGTGGCTCGCGCGCCACAACCAATTATATGGGCGTATACACGCAACGCCGATGTTTTCTATGGGACAGAAAAAGAGAGAGAAAGAGAAAAGGTGTTTACGCTGTCGAAATAAATCCAGTTGGTCCTAAGGCTGTGAGAAGAAGGAAGAGCGAGAGAGGAAGGACGGGGGAGGGGGGAGGAGGAGGGCGAAATTGAAAGAGAGACGACGTGAGGAGGCACGGAACGAATCGTGGTAAACCTATTAACTTGTAAATTGCTTCCGACTGTGGCCCATGCTCGAGAGCACCAAAAAGCAACGAATAAATTCACTAAATATCTATACATACAAATACATATACACATATGTATGTACACATATTATCGAAGATGGAGAAATACAGTTGAGACCTATTTTGAACGAATCTTATTGTTAATCCAGTAGCATAAATGAGAATCGAGCCACTGTTTCAAATTTATGATTTTAATATTCGATGAATAAACGTTCAAGTCTATGAGAATGGACTAAGAACGATCTGCATTTTTTACTCTCGAATCTGACTTGTTTGATGAATGAAAGGATAAACAAATTACTGGATCATCCGAAACGAATTTTTACAAAATGCCCGAATGTTCAAAGTCAAAACTTGTTTTTCGACCACAAATTCACTCATATATTTTCAGTTATAAAAGAAAAACTATTCATCGCCCATAAAAATCCTTCGTCCATCCAGGGGACAATTATGTACAAACTTCAAAAATGCGATTTCGAGAAAAATGCGTTTAAAATTTTAAGTAAAATTGACACGTAGATAAAAAAAAAACTATTTTTGGACTTACATTGAATCATCGTCTCAGCAGGCGCAGAAAAAGCGATTTTTTTTCGTATCGTCGAGCGCATAGCCACCGTTACTTATCTGCTTTTACCTACTTGAGGTGCGACTGCTCTCAAATTTGTTGAGCATCATAAATAATGCTCGGATTTCCCGAAAGTTTTCAGAAAATATATCTGAAACGCTGTACTTTGAGAAAAAGCAAAAAAAAAAACGTCGATTTTTTGTAAATGCTGAGTAGCCCTCACCCCTTGAGCAAAATTGTTGAGAAGCGAATTTTTTTTCTTGCCCCACCAAAAAGTATTGTGTACAAGTTTTCGTGTTTGTGGGCAATGATACTCCGGAGGCCGTCCTCGAATATATATTTCCTCGGATCGAGCGAAGCTATTGGCTCAGAATCTCCATATCGGATCCGTCAGGGTATGTAGAAGAATAAAAGAGAGAAAGAGAATTTCGTAGAGGTTTGAATCAAGAGAGAGAAAAGCTTACGGGGAGGGTTTGCCAAGTAAATACTTCGTGTCAGTTCCCTCATTGAGAATAGGCTCGTCCCGTTGGATTTTCCCTTTCCGAAATCTCGAAGCTTCTCCGTCTCTCCTTCTCATGCGTTCAAAAGCTTCTGGCCGTGCGCGAGAACAGCCCCTGAAAAAAGACAGACAGAGAAAACGGGCAGGACTTTAGGAAAAGCGAATGCTGGAACGTATATATATATCATCACCTTCATATATGTATACATATATACAAAGGTTTATATATGAGAACCCCAGTGGATCTCTCCGTGCTTACATAGGGGTTGATACACTTATACATATATGTATATGAATGTATTAAAGGGGCTTCTGCTTCTGCTCGAGGGCAGCTGCGCGTTCCTCTCTATCATTGGCTACGATCTCTCGGCATCCCTGCAAACCCAACTCCGGGGAAACAACACATATACACTTATATAAAACGTATGCACGTGTCTATATACGTATATTTCTTTTCCCCTTACTCAAGCACGAGCAATCAAGGACCAATCCTATCCGTCTGTATCAAGCCATCTGAAGAGAAAAAGAGAAAAGGGTGCTTCGAATCACGATGTTCGCGTTCTCTACACACACCCGCGAAGTTTTTTCCTCCCTCTCCTGTGGGACAACCCTGACGCAGCATTCTTTCCTTTCCTCCCATTTCATTCTCTCTCTCTCTTTCTCTTGCTCGCCCTCATTCTCTCACACACGCTGTTTCGTTTATGCTTTTTTTTTTCTTTGTGTTTGTTATGTACAGTATTTACTTCGAGTACGTACTTGAACTCCAGTCCCAATGACCCTTAACTTTCTATACGTATTGTAATATTTTACACACGTATTCGTCTTCGTGTCTCGTAGGCGAATTTTTTTTTCAATTCTTTCTCTTAATATTTAACTTTTTTGTTTTTTTTTTTTTCGAAAATATTTTTCACTTCCAAAACATGCATTTCTTCGATGTACTGAAGTTGGATCTGAAAAATAATTGTCGATTGGAATGAAATGAGAGAAATGCAGTATTTTTTGTTATTTTATTTATTCATTCATTGGGAACGATTCAGTTCACTCGAATCGGCCATCAATTTATCAATATTTGATCTCAGTTTGTAGTTTTTATGATGGGAAATTCGTCCGGATAACATCGGGGAGAATTCCATGAGATTTTTGGACGAAAACAATTGAATTTAAATCGTCGACAATCGAATCTACGATTCGGTCTGCGATACTATGAGAAAATTCCTTTTTTTTCTTCTCTTCAATTGTCGTTGAATTCGATCGGAATATAACTATGGAAAAACTTTAGAAATACTTGAAAAATAGTGCTTCATAGACGATTTTCAACATTTCTTACATTTGCTGAAGAAGAATATTCGGAAAGATTCTGTTTCTGATTGTCCTGATGGGTGCGGTAGCAGAAAAATGTATATGTGTGTGTGTCTGAGAGAAAGAGAGAGAGAGAGAGAGGGAGGGAGGGAGCGTAAGGGATGAGTAAAGTCAATACCTCGACGATTCTGCGCAAACTCGAAACTCTGCCAATGTAACTCAGTACTTTCGCGCATGGCACGAGACCAACTTTCGTCATATTCTATAGATATATGTATGCATTGTTTCATCCCCTTTTGACGATGGGATTGCCATCACTGTGAGGGTTTGATCCGTGCTAGCGCGCGCGCGCGCGCGAGCTCGAACGGCGACGCCCGACGTCGCCTCTTCACGCCGCGATGAATAAATATTTCTCTGTTTCATTATTCCATTATTCAAAAGAGCGCATTAACGATCAGATCGTGAAACGAAACGATAAAGTTTTCATAATTATTCGTAGTTTATTTTCGCTTTCGCAGTTTTCTCTTTTTTCAATTATAATCGACTCTCAAATACGAAATTCTTTTAAAAAAAAAAAAGAAAAAACAAAAAAAACAACAACAATTGAACGTAATTACATTAAAAAATTATCGAAGTTTAATTCGAGATTAAAAATAAATATTGTCAATTGTCTCGATTTCTTTTTTATTTCCAGATCTTCGGTCAAACAATGACCGATCGAAAGTCCATTATTAATCTGCCATATCGCGACGGTTGCGAATATTTTTATTTAATCGATAATCCGAATGCATCGATCATTCTATGTGAAGCATTTTAATCAAATTATCATCGGGCTGATTTTCAATTCAATTCTCTTCGGTAACACAATGACTAATAGATTAATGATAATGGTACAATTGATATTCTGTGGAAAATACGGCAATGACTAATGAAAATGTGAATAATCAACTAGACATTATTAGTTTTGTATTTATTTTTACCATAACAATACCAAACGGATGAACGAATCGTTGACGAACTCAGAACTGTTGTATTATCAATATTTTTTTTTTAACAAAACCTGCAATATTTCGGTTTTTGCTTCTTTATTAAATGAACCTTTTGTGTTTATCATGAAAACTTGAGGATAAAAAATTTTCGAGGAAGTATTAGTCAGCTTACGGAGACACACCAGTTACCTCGTTGAATTTGTCTCGGATTTAATGAAATCTGAATCAATGTTTCTCTTGCACGAAGCAATAAATTGAGTGAAACGTTGATTTGCAATTTAATTATTTTCGGCAACGATTTGACTAATCGGCCAAAGATTTGTTAACCGGATTGAAATTCGCGGTTAAGCTCACGTCAAATCGCGATTTGGTGTACACAGTCGGAAAGGGTTGGCCCCCCCCCCCCCCCCCCCCCCCCCGACGAAACCAAGTTCCTGGCACACAGAATAGGGTGAGTGACAAGTAATGGCCGCCGTAAAGTTATTTATCGTACTCCAAGTTCTGTCTCGCGAGCTCAGCACACAGAGCGAGAGAGAGAAAGAGAATAAAGGAAACTTGTTTCGTACACCTCGCATGAACGTGCTATTTCGCGTGTCACTTAAACGCCCACGCGAGATTCGTCGCGTACGCGAATCATCCACGTATATATACATATGCATATGGAGTTGGACGATTAGTCGCGCCCGGCTAAACGCTGTCTCGACATACCCGAGGACTCCTAAATCTCGGTCTAATTCATTCGCACTTGCGCCACGTATACATAAAAGGAGTAAAAGAGAATTGAAACGAGCAACCGAACGATCTCTTCATTTTTTGCACCGATCTTTAGCGTACCAATTAATCGAGATTTTCTCTAAAATTAATCGAGTTTGGGCCAGAACACCGAAAATTATTGAGGGAAAAAGAGATCGACGATAATCCTGTCGAAGTTCAAAGAAAATTTGTGTTCAAACGCACTCGAAATATTTTCTTTTTCTTTCTCTTTTTAGATATATCTTTCGTCCTAGCGACAATAGAGACACCATAATGTTCCTATAAATAAATACGACAAGAATTTTTATGTTTATATACGAAACTCCGTTCAAATCCGGACTATATGCAAATACGCGACAATGATCCGGTCGAACATGTTACAGGAACGATTAAACAACTATTAAACTTGCAAACTTCCATTTATTTTTTTTTTTTTTTTGTTCAATCACGCGGATATTCGTTAACTCGAAAAGAACTTTGAGGCTGCGTTCGAATATCCTCGGTTACGTCTTTGTGACTGTAAACTCGTCGTTTGCAGAATCGTTTTTATCTATGCACACGAATCTATATATGTATGTATCTACTTAGGTGCAAATAGCTCTGTATAAAATTGTACGAACGATCGGACAGTCGTAAATCTTCGAGGTTACGTAACTTTTATTTGATTTTTTTTCTTATTTTTTTATTTTATTTTTTTTTTTTATTCAACAATACTTACCAAGAATTCGTCCACTATTAACGACTCTTGTACGATTCACAAGGACTCGAGATATTTATTTCATGTATTTGTCTATATATATTTATAAACACGTGAGGGGGGGGGGGAGGGGAGGCTTTTGCTCTTGAGAGAGACTGAAAATACACGACGTGAAATTGACTCCGATAATTTATAAGCCTGCCAGGATCTTACTTTACAATATAAACAAGAGAGTTGGTTACACACCAGCGAAACTCTCCTCACTCTTTTGAATTATTTGCATCCGGTAAGTGCGGTGATAAAAAGTTTAAGATAAATCGTCAAAGTTATAGAGTCATTTTGTAATTCATTCGGAAATAACTCATCAACGCTTTTGCTCGACGATCGCACCAATTTTTTTTTTGCTATTTATTCACACGATTTTTCCATATGACGAGACTCCATTGTTTTTAAAAAAAAATTTTTTTTTTCAAGCATTCGCACAATGACCGAAGAGTTAATGCTCACAGGATTTATACTCATCTACTCGTTAATCGCGTTCTCGAACGCCGTTAAATTCTGCTCAAATGGCTGTAACAGATTCTTTTATATTCTTTTTATTGCAATTTCCATGAATCAAACGTTTTCTCTTTTGAATTTTTTTTTTTTTTTTTTCTTCTTTTTCTCCACATCAAATAACAATATATCTGTATATTTATTTGTCCAAACGTTATATACAGATATATCGTTGAGGATTCGATCCAGGCGGTCGAACAATAATTTATACGAGCTTCGAGTTATAGCCGGTATTAACATGAATTACGCTATCGCCGTTTGAGCTATTGCCACTATGTACGAACCTAGTACTTCTGGCTCTATAAACTGCAAATATACCAGAAGTAACACATGTGTTTTACGTACACGCAGATGAGTACTCGCGCGCTTTAACGCGTATGATATTTATATTCGTGTAATATACGTTACACCGATGATATTCCATACGTCGAATGGTAGCTTCAATATTCCACGGATCCGATTTCATTGCCGTGTTTTCATTGAATCTGACATTAATCTCGTTCGTTATTTTCCAAAATTTTCAACCTCGAACTTTCTGTGGGCGGATACGATTTTATCGAACTTCTGTTGCAACGTTTATTAGTGCAATTGGCAATAAAATTATTATCAATTTCGTTTTGAAATTGTAAATTTTATTTTTCGAATGATATTTACAGATGTTTAGTTTTTTTTTTTTTTATATCGATTAATGATTCTTAGTAAATTAGACTTGGAAGGATGAAGAAACAAATTTTACTTGGCAGATATTGAATGATAAAGTTTACCTCGACTGCCACATATAAAATAAATGTATGCATTTGTATACTATTTTGTAATGAGTCTCTCTTTCTTGAATATTATTGCTGCATATGTAGGCTTTATGATTCATGCACTCCATAATGCATCGAGAATCACATTTATGTTATATGTATACGGATTTATACAGGGAGAAAACGTTTGAATTGATCGTTCACCTTTACTTTGTTTCTTTTCCTATGTTTTTTTTTTCTTTTTTTCTCTTAACTTTTAATCACGGAACAACTTAAATATGTTTAGTATACGTAGACTAGTTCGAGTTCGTAGACGTTTTCTAGGCTCTTGGGATATGTGGGAGTGCGTAAGAGGTCCGCAAGAGCAGCCTTGCAATATATGTATACAGATATATAGTAAACACGTGTGTCCTGCAACAAGAACAACATATCGAGGCTGTTCTTCCACTCGCTGGGTGTGGCCGTGACTAAAAGTTCACTGGAGCACACGTCTCTCTCTCTCTCTCTCTCTCTCTCTCTCTCTCACTCTCTCTCTCTCTCTCTCTCTCTGTGTGTGTGCTCGACTTGCCGGACAAGTACCCTCGATTATTATTGCTTCAGAAATCAATTTTTATTACATTCCAAAAAATTGGTTCGCCGTAGCCTTATTTTTCTTCAATATTTTTCTTTAATTGTTATAATTTTCATAAAATTCATGGACGGATGAAAAAATCTATATCGTTGGTTACGAGTAGCAGTGAATTTGATTCCAATTGAAATGAGAAATAAAAAAAATGATTCGATTACTTTTCTACTTCTTCAGTGTTCATTCGTTTCATGACTCAACTTCAATTATTTTTTTTATTTGTGATGAATAGACATGAGTTGTTTTTTTATTTTTTTTTTTTTTATATTGAGCAAAATCATTTTTTTTTTTTTTACTCGATTTATCCATAGGCGGTATTTAAATGACACAAAAGTGAGAGGCAATTATTGTACGATGCTCGAGCTCGAAGTTATAATGGAAAATGCAATTATCCGTCTGAACGCATCGCTTAACTGGCGAACGCGACGTAATTCAACGCTTTTCAATGAAGCAAAACCCGCGTAAGAGAAAGAAAGAGAGAAAGAGAGAGAGAGAGAGAACTCGTTGCCGCACGATTTTCCGATAATTAGCATTAGCTCGAAGACGATGTTTCTTCTCGCGCATATTGTTGTCTCTTCTGAGTTAGTCATGCGTGTTGTAGAACTATCGGATCGTTTTATAAACGCGTCTTTTCATATACGATAATCGAACACATTTTTTTTTTCCTCTCCAATATCATGATTATATCTCCAGTATATTACTATACTTAGTTTAATAATAGACTCTCGACAGACAGGATCCCCGTGAGAGTATCGCGTGTTAATGGGGACATTAGCACTGTTTTATAAGTGCTTAGATTATTGAAATAACGATTATATTTTTACCAATTGAATATTCGTATTTATGCTTTTATTTTTATTCGATTCAATGCATTTTTCAAACTATTTTCTTTCGAATAAACATTGTTTTTCGAACGTTTACCGAATTCTTTTTCAATCATTCGTTTTTTATAACGACGAATGAAAATATTATTTAACAAATAATTAAAAAAGCACTTGCAGACAAACTAACGAATCAATTTTGCTGATTCATTCTTTTAATCACCAAAATTCGTCGATAATTATACAAACAATTGATATTTAAGAATGAATAAAAATATGATTCGATCAGCAACAAATGATTCGAACGTTTCGTTTCGTTTTTTTTTTTTTTTTTTTTTTTCATTTAAAAAAGCGAGAGATTATCTGTCGATGAGAATAACAGTAAAAAAAATTGAGAAAGTACAAGTGGAAATCGAGATTTTCCATTGCTCAAAAGTTGAAAAGTCATGCATCGAAGATTAAGATGAAAATTCCTGTATTCGAGTTCATGTAGAGATCTCGGAACGGAGGAATGAATCTCGCTTTTGTAAAGTGACAAAAAAAAAAAAAGAAAATGGATACACATCCAAGAGAGTGAGTGCAACAGGGGGAAAAGATTTCTTGACTCGCAAAGAAGCTGAAGAATGAATCGAAAACTTCAGGAGTATTTTACTCCTCTGGGCTTCTGTCGTCCCGATTTCCTCTTCTTTTCTCAATTCTTTGGCTTTATTTGTTTTTTTTTTTTCAACCTTTTTTTTACCTTTTATTTTGCCACGCTCACCGCGCGGATAGAGGACAGTGATCCGCGGTCATTTCACTTTATAATCGTTTTGTTATATACATTTATCGCTATATATATACGCATGGGCGAAAAAAAGTCACTCAAAGGAGTTCTCGCACTCCACGTGGCCCTCAACCACCGATCAGCGAACAATCTCAATATTGTAATTTTCATTCTGAACCGAAGAATCAGTTTCTATTCGAATGTTTCTTTTCTCCTCTCTCGTTTCACATAAAGAAATACGTCTCAACTTGGTACCGTAACTATATCGTGTCGTTTTAATTCCTTCGCAGAAAATCAAATTTTTCTGAATAACATAAAAATATATTGGTCGTACGTATTCGACAAAATGATTTCGTCAATGGCTCTTACGATTTTTTTCAAATTTATAAATGATACGATGGACAAATTACGCGAAAAATTAAATATTCAGGTTGAGATATTCTCCCCTCAGTCGAAGGACGTAATAAAAATGAAAAATTTCTGGTTTATTTATATTGTGAAGCGAATGAAGTCGTAGCAAAAAAAAATGAAAATAAAAAAGGCTCGACAATATTGATTTTCTTCGAAGAACTTAATGGTGCGAGTTAACGAAGAGTAAAGAAAATAAAAATCAATAAATAAGTTTGATGGGATAAAGAAGAAAAAAAAAAACAACAATGTGTTGGCATGACGGAAAAGCGTTGGAATAAATAAACGCGAAGTACGCAACGTCGAGTATGCGAGAGTTCCGAGGATTTATACCTTTTTGAGTATCGCAAACGCCTTGAATCTTAGATCGCTATCCATTCTACGTGGCTCTCTGTCGTCGAGAAAATATATACGAGATAAACGAATAAATAAATACGTAAACAAGAAGTAAAAACTGTACTATTCAATTGAGATTGAAGAAGTTTCAATAAAAATATCGTTAAAAGATAATAAAAATAGAGTACAAAGAATCGATGAAAAACACAAAAAGAAACAGAAAAAAAGGAAGAAAAGAAAATTACAAAAAGCAGATAAGCAGAGAGAGATAACGGTTCATGTTTTACGAGATTCGTTTAACGAACGTGCGCTTCATTCGCTACGACATTACAGCTAAAGTGCGGGTGTATAAAATATCCCTAATTCGAACGAACAGACGTCGCGATCCTTTTTGCCTGAACAACTTGACAATAGAAAAGGCGTAAAATCGATTTTCATTCATACACTCTCTACGATCTTTTCATTCCAAACACATCATCGGGGTTCGTGTGTATTTATCGTCTGTTGAAAAACAAAAGAGCAAATATCGTATTGATTCCCGTGTTAAATCGTGTGATTTATGCCTTTTTGTTTGCTCAATCTTTACAATACACGTGTCTCTTGCATCAACAACAATGCAGCGTGGAAAATGAAGTTGCCTCGCTAAATTCGATTTTATCGTCGTAGCTCGTGTCCATAGATATATATATTTCGTTACGTGTATATGATCATTGAACGAGCATCGGTGAGATACAAGTGGGTGCGTCTGGCTATGTATTTACCAATAGATTTACCATATTCACTTCGATCCTCTAAACTATTGTTACCCTTATCATTATTACTGATTTTTTCTTATTATTACATTTTATATAAACGCAATGGTTATAGAGCCAGTACACGATAAACTATCGTAAACGGCATAATCGCGAACGATTGTATCATACGATCGTAATAATCCGACAGAAAATCTATAATCGTACTAAAATTCCAGCACAATTGATTCTCTCTATAACTTTTCATTAACCGTGCAATGATACCGACGAATATATGCATATTATATATTCGTGGTTACAAAATTTTCCGATAATTTCGTATATAACCGAAAATTATTTCAACTTTGAATGGGGGGAACGAATTATTTTTGAATTTTGGCAGTGTTGACACGTGCAAATTTTTTACGCCAAAATATATATTTTTGTCGAAGCGTATTCGTCGATTGGAATTTCGTAAATAATTATTTTTAGCTCACGAACCTTCAACGGGTTATTCGATAACGCGTATAAAAAGTTTCTCGAGGAACGAATTTTAATGTCGACACTCGAGTCATTGACGTAATTATATAAAATAGTATATACGTGTGCTGGAAAAGTCGATTTAAAAAAAAAACATCGTTAAAAGAAAAAGGTCCAAGTTATGCGCTCTCTCGGGCGCGTGGGTGAAGGACACACAGCGAAATGGAAACGGAGCGCGGATCCTTGGAGGGCTCGCCGGAGATCCGAGAGAGTAAACGAGAGCCACGTGTTTGCGCTTGTGACTTTGATTGCAAACTCTTGCTCTCGGCGATCTCGAGACCCGCGCGCGCGCGCGCGCGACCACGCGTGCCACCTTTTTAGACATCGAGAGATATCGAAGCGACGAGTTTCGATCAAATGAGAGAGGCAGTTATTGGCCTTTTAATTGCCTCCCTCCCCCCCCCCCCCCCCTCCCGTTGATATTTATCGTAGTTATAAAATGAATTAAGAGACTCAAAATTATATGAGAATTATGAGCACAGCGAGAAGGAGTTGGAATTATATTATGCGTTTCGTTCTCGATGATTAACTTGTAGTACTGTCAAGTATGCTTAGATTTCACAACTTTCAGATATTTAAATTAAAATTCATTTGTTCCCGTCTCTTTCCAAAGCCCACTCGAGTCTCTTTTCTTTCATATTGTTTTGTTGTGCGGAAGATTTCAGACGTGCAGAAAATAACAGAAATAAATTTTCAACAAAAATAATGGGAAAATCAAAAAGATCAAGATCAAGATCGAGAGAACGTGACTACGAGGATCGTAAGAATAGGAAAAAGATAAAAATTGTACAGGATCAAATAGAAAATTTGACAAGATGCATGACAGAATTTTTACAAAGTCAAAACAACCTCGAAAAGTCAAAAAACCAGCCAGAGGCAGTAATTGAAGGTAAGGTAATATTTATAAAAAAAAAAAAAAAAAAAAGCTCCATACGAGTGTCATGCATCTCGGGTAACTCCACACGAGTCACACCCAGTTCCATACGAACATAATATCGACGTGAAGTTCGATAAAAAAAAAAAAAAAAAAAAAAAAAAAAAAAAAAAAAAAAAAAAAACATATATATATATATATATATATATTTATATATATATATTTTCAGATGTGACACAAGTTCCAAATAAGGAAACAGTCTCAAACGAACTAAAAAATATTGATGAATGTGAAGAGATTTTGGTTACCAAGGTAACGTCAGCCAAAATAGACAATGAGTCACTTGAATTGACTGACAAACCAAAAGAAAAAAAAGAAAAAGATACTTCGGATCTTGATCCTGAATTTCTCGAAATGGTTGGGGAGGAAATTCCTTCGACAAATTCATTTATAAAAGTAAATGATGGAATCGAGAAACAGTGGAAAGACTGGATGTATAAAGGCATTTCAGAAGAATCCAGGAAAAATATTCTTAAAAAGTATTCTCGAAACGGAGAATTCAGGACAGAAGCCCCAAAAATTAATTTGGAAATAGCCAGCCATTTATCAGACATCGCAAAAAAGCGTGATCAACATTTCGTTGATACACAAAATTGTGTGGGTACGGCTATCTTATCTCTAGGTGCAGCAGTATCAATGGTAGTAGGTGATCCAGAAGAAGAAATAGATCAGGAACAGCTCATAAAGTATCTTTGGGATACAGGAAAAATCTTAGCAGATGTTTTTCATCAACAGTCGATTAGCAGGAAATCATTTATTACCCCTAATCTCGACAAAGAAATTAAACCAACGTTAGAAGCTACAGTTTCAGATGAGTGGCTATATGGTGAAAAATTGACAGACCAGGTAAAAGAAGCAAAAACGATTAAAAAAGCTTCAGCATCTTTAAAGAGCACGGAAAAAGCACTTCCTAAAAAAGTGGCAAGTCAGGGAAACTGGAGAGGCCCACCGTCAAAATACAGACAGGTGGGCTACTACCCGAAGAAACAATTCACGAATGGGAGACTCCAATCGAGACCATATCCACCGAGGACTTCTCAGAATACAGGTCGTCAAACGAACCAAGGATTCAAGCAAAAGATGACCAAGAAATAAAAGAGGTAGTTTTCACTGCTGGTAACCTAAAAAATTTTGGTTCAGTTTGGAAAGATATAACGAATGATCAATTTATATTACAATGCATACAGGGTTATAGATTAGAGTTTAAAGAAAACCCTGTGCAATTTCGAGAACCAGATGAACCAAAATGGTCTAGAGAAGACAAGTGTAAAGTAAAAGAGGAAGTAGACAAATTATTAGAAAAACAAGCAATAGAAAAGTGCAATGATTGCATGAACCAATTTGTGTCCTCATATTTTTTGGTTAAAAAATCAGATGGATCTAACAGATTCATTATCAATTTGAAAAAGCTTAACGAGTTTATCGAAACTACCCATTTCAAAATGGAGGACTTAAGATCTGCAAAAAATTTATTGTCTCCTGGCTGTTTTATGTCGAAATTAGATTTGAAAGATGCATATTTTTCAGTTCCAATAAGGAAATCGAGCAGAAAATATTTAAGATTCAGGTTTCAAGGATGTTTATATCAATTTAGATGTTTACCCTTTGGACTAAGCAGCAGTCCGTATATATTTACAAAAATTATGAAACCTGTCATGAGTGTGTTACGCTCGAGAGGATGGTTATCTGTTATATATTTAGACGATATACTGTGTATTGACAGCAAATACGATTCTTGTAAAACTAATGTTGAACAAACAATAGAATTGTTGGAAAAATTAGGCTTCAATATAAATTACAAGAAAAGTTCTGTGACACCAAAGAAAAGATGCAAATATCTTGGTTTCGTATTAGACGCAGAAAAATATTCGGTGGACTTACCAGATGACAAAAAGGAACAAATAATACGGTTGATAAATAATTTTGAAGTGGGAAAAAAATATAAAATTCAACATTTCGCTCAACTATTGGGAGTTTTGACTGCATCATCAACGGCAGTAGAATACAGTAAAATGTATTGTAAAAGATTAGAAAGAGAAAAATGGTTAGCCTTGATTATAAATGATAATAATTACAACGGTCATATAAAGATACCGATATACATTGAGGAAGACCTTGTTTGGTGGAAGCGAAATGTAAGAATTGGTAGTAATCCAATAAAGATGCAAAATTACAAGATGGTAATTTCTTCTGACGCCTCTCGATCTGGTTGGGGTGCAGAGTCGAATGGTAAAATCACTCAAGGTTTTTGGAGTACAGAAGATAAAAAATTTCACATAAATTATTTGGAACTTTTAGCTGTTTTCTTTGCGTTAAAATGTTTCGCTTCTAAACTGACGAATGTTGAAATTTTAATGAGAGTGGATAATACCACAGCAATTTCCTATATAAATAGGGCAGGTGGTGTAAAATTTTCTCATTTGAGTGAATTAGCTAGAAAAATTTGGCAATGGTGTGAAGCGAGAAAAATATGGATAGTAGCTTCATATATTACATCAAAAGAAAACATACATGCAGACGCAGCTTCTCGTATGACTAACATCGATACCGAATGGGAATTGTCTCAAAAATATTTCAAAAAAATTATTAAAAGATTTGGTGTTATCACCATCGATTTATTTGCATCCAGAATTAATGCAAAGTGTGAAAGATTTTGCTCTCGCTATCAAGATCCAGAAGCTTTAGCGAGTGATGCATTCACAATTCCGTGGGCCAAAGAAAGATTTTACGCGTTTCCTCCTTTTGCGCTAATTTTACCAACATTAAGAAAAATAATTAATGATAAGGCAAAAGGAATAGTGATAATCCCGAATTGGCCTACTCAACCTTGGTATCCGCTATTTGAATCATTGCTTTGTGAACAACCATTGTTATTTAAACCTAGTTTAAATATGCTACTCTCTCCTTGCAGAAGCAAGACACATCCTCTGGCTCAAAGACTTTCTCTACTGGTAGGGAAATTGTCAGGGAAGCATACTTAAAAAAAGGCGTTCCAGAAGGATCTGTTGATTTCTTTGTAAATTCAATAACTTCAGCTACCCTGAAGCAATATGAAGGAAGTTTGAAGAAATGGATGAGTTTCGCAATCGAGAAAAAATTTGACATATTTAATCCCAGTAGTTCCGATATTATTCAATTTTTAACTAAAAGATTCAATGAAAAAGCGAGTTATGGAACTCTGAACTCAACAAGATCAGCAATCTCACTTATATCACAGAGAGATTTCTCTAATGATTGTTTGATAAAAAGGTTTTTCAAAGGAATTTTTAAAAAAAGACCTACTAAACCAAAATATTCTACTACATGGGATACTGAGCAGGTTCTCCAGTATGTTGAAAATTTGGAATCTATAGACAAATTAAAACTGAGAGACATATCAGAGATTGCAGCAACATTATTAATCCTCATAACGGCTCATAGGTTACAAACCTTAGCTTTGATCAATATCGATAACATAAACGAATCGTCAGACTTACAAATAAAAATTCCAGATTTGATAAAAACTTCGAAACCGGGAAAAAATCAGCCATTGTTGGTTGTTCCATTTTTTAAGGAGAGGCCAAAAATTTGTGTAGCGTCAATACTTTTACATTATTTAAAAATAACAAAGGAAATAAGAGGAAATAATAAGAAATTGTTTATATCTACAATTAAACCACACGGGCCGGTAACTTCTCAAACAATTGGTCATTGGGTTAAGTCATTACTGGGGAAAGCAGGTGTAGACACTAATAAATTTAGTGCATACAGTACAAAACATGCGGCTGTATCGGCGGCATATAAGAAAGGCGTAGATATTGACACAATTAGACGAACAGCAGGGTGGTCTGATAGTTCACAAACGTTTGCAAGATTTTATCATAGACCAATTGAAAAACCGAATCCATTGTTCGCTGAATCGGTATTAAGGAAATAAAAATTTATCCTATACCATGATTTGTTAAATGTTCATCCAATATTTGAAAGGCACTGTTGATTGTTTGTGCTTATCAGACATGTTTAATTAACAAATAAAAATTAAAAAAAAAAAAAAAAAAAAAATTCAAAAAATGAGAATGCATTTTTTTTTTGTTTTATGCTATGTATTCAAGTTTTGAATTAATAGAAAATAAGGGCAGTCGTTATAAAAAAAAAAAAAAAAAAAAAAACGCTGAAGGTCTACAAGTTAATCATCGAGAACGAAACGCATAATATAATTGAACGATCAAACGAGCCCGCCGAAGGCGGGCGAAGTTCGATCGTAATTATATGAAGCGTTTCGTTCGAAGATGATTACAACCCACCCTTAATATAACCCTATATCCCGTAATCATCTTTAAAAATATATGATAACGACAATGAAAAAGCTCTAAAAATATGAAAGAAAAGAGACTCGAGTGGGCTTTGGAAAGAGACGGGAACAAATGAATTTTAATTTAAATATCTGAAAGTTGTGAAATCTAAGCATACTTGACAGTACTACAAGTTAATCATCTTCGAACGAAACGCTTCATATAATTACGATCGAACTTCGCCCGCCTTCGGCGGGCTCGTTTGATCGTTCAAAAATCGTATGAAATTTGGCTTGGAAAATCGTAAAACAAATATTCAACAATTGATGACAATATTTCGCAAAAATCTGTCGTATAACATAACACGAGATAATGTTATTAAATTTCAAAATAATCTGAGACAAGAGCTCTTGATACGGAAAAAATGAGTTTAATGTCTGTATGAAAAGGAAGGCGAGCATGGAAACGGATGGTATTAAAAAAAAAAAAAAAAAAAAGAAATGCTCGCTGAGAATCGTATATAATGGATGCTGATGGCGTTTGGAACGATGCGCGAATTCGTAAGCGATAAGGAAGCTCCGATCTCACGAGAGTGAAAAGAACGAGGGAGAAAAGAGAGAAGAGGAGAGGAAAAGAAAGAAAGAAAGAGAGAAAAAGTGTGGGGATGGTGTGGCATAGCGGGGAACCCCCGTTTTCGGTAGCCCGACGGAATAAATTTTATTTATATTCCATTGAAACGAGGAGCGAAAGAGATTCTACCTTCGTTCTATCGCCGTTCTTTTCTCTTTTTTTTTTCATTTTTTCTTTCTTTCTTCTCGTCTCGTTCCTCATCTCTCGCTTATTCTTTCTCTCTGTTCGTCTCGCGTCCGCGAAAACGCCCGGGGTGCACAACTCGTAATTCACTGCCCACGCGCGTTTCACCCGAGGCGTGGGAGAAGGGACCTGATACCTCCGTTGGCGAACGGTAGGCAAAACGAGAGAAAATTAAATTATTACTTTTATTTCTCTTTCTTTTTTATTTTTTATATTATTCATTTTTTCATTTTTATTTTAATTTTTTTTTTTCAATTTTGTTTTTCTTACACTCGTTCGTTCCTCAGGCTTCGTTGAAAGAGAAAAAAAAAACGTTGACCAAAAAAAATACAACGAGAATACCCCGAACGCGCGCGCGCGCGTGACACAGATAATTTACACCACCATACCCAAAATGATTGATCGACCGGTTAATCGATCTCGGCCATTACGCGGTAGCTGACACTCTAAATGCTCCCCTGAAATATGTATGAGACAGGAAAATTAAAGAAGCACGCGAAATTGCCTTACCTTCATTCCTGTTACACTTTTTTACTTCATCTACCAGTATGACAGCGACAACAAATGATACAAATTTTTTTTTCATCCCTTCACCAATACCAGCCGACAATGAAATTATTATTCTATTTCTCATTTGTTTCAAAATTATTCAAAAGAAAATTTACATCTCGTTAGAAAAAAAAGATTCAAACGGATGAAGATCGAATTGTTAGTTTTCTTCTACGATTTTTAACCAAAAATTGAAACTTCGATCCCATCAAAAATCGAACTCTAAATTAATCACACAAAAAAATAATATTTTCTTTTTTCTATTCTATTCGTGGCAAATTCACAAAATGCATCGCTATCTTCATGAACAAAAATATATAAAATCAACGATTTTCCAATAAGACTCAATTAATTAAAATTCAATATTTTATAGAAACTAACATAAAATCGTTACGAAAAAAATAAAAAATAAATCAAATTGCGAAACAGTTGCAAAACGTTACGTTGAAATTTTTTCGACATGCCAAAGCAGCCAGAGAGCAAAGTGCACCATTGTAACACATGTGCAGTTAACTAATGAAATGGTGCTATATAGATTGCTCGATTGGCCTGCATTTAGCGCTCGAACTGTATAGCTGAGCGCACGAGCAAACAACTTCCTGCACTGGAAATATAATTGCGAGACCCTGCTCTTATACACATTTATATGTACATGTAATACAGCATTGATGGAGTTCGCGAGTGAGAGCTGCGAACAACGACACCTTTGTGTTTGCTTAGGAAGCCGAACGAGAGCTTGGCAGGTTCATACCGTATATTTTTTTTTTTTTCGACTCAATTCACTCTCGTTGCACTCGGCTACATAATTTCGCATCATTATTTGTTATTAATCTTTCATTTCTCGCTTTTCAACGTCATTCTATCGTTATTATTATTATTTCTATTATTATTATTCTATTGTTCATTTATATGAACTGAAATTGATAAGTTTTGTCGAACAAGTTTTTGACTTGAACTTTTTGTACTACAGTAATGGTCAATCCATCGAAAAAAACTATCGCAACAATATATATTTTTTTTCTTTTTTCGTTTTTATTGCGAACGTTATTCACGTTTCGACACTTTCGATCGGTTGCTTCCCGGAGCAGAGTTTTCTCTTGAAATAAAGGTCGAGACTTGCAATAGTGTTATAATTATAATAAATCAATTCCATCGCTATTATTATTACCATAGAAATGTCATCTTATATTTGATTTTACGACGAATAACTCAGGTCTATCGAATAACGATAATGAAGTACTCATACACGGCGTATCAGGAGTAATAACATATATAGATATACGTATATTGATATGAGAAACACATAATGAATATCGATCGCGTGCACGAGAGGTTGGACTTTTAATGAAACCGGACTTACAAGCCCGAGAGAGTACCGGCGTCGTTAATGGTTTTTCTTCTTCTTTTTATTCAATTTAACGGTTTTATCTTCCTACGTTTTATTTTATTTAATTTATTTTTTTCATTTGTCAGAGTCTGTTTTTTTTTTATTTTGTGTGAGAACTGGAGTTCACTTGTCATATTAAATTTGTCAGCGTGGAAGGTCCGAAGGGAGAACGACGGGACAGTATAAATGCTGATTGGTAGAGAAACGGCGTATTGTGTGACGCGAATGTTGCAATGTTTTCGAGCGAAATTCTCACGTTGAGGAGTACGTAAAAGGAAAAAAGGAAAAAAAAAACGAAAGAGTTGATCGTTTAAACGAAATGGGCTTACGAACGGTTTTATCCTTTGCTTGTCTCGAATACACATGAAAAGAATTGATCTTGGAAGGAAGAAAGGAGAAAGGCAGGATCTGAAAGTTTGTGCTTAGATATACATGTATATATTGGAGAGGATTGTACATACAACATGTCATCTCTCGCAAAAGATCGAGAGGAGAGAGTCCCATACGAAGTTGCTGGGCTTGTTGTATTTTTGTTGGTTGGATCCCGCACACTCTGCTTTTTCTCTTTCTCTTTTTCATTTTTCTTCGTTGAAGCCTGCTTCTTCAGCAACCGGCCGAGTCTCGCGTTGCTCGATTTTGCGAAGCAAACGCGAAGCCTAAGTGAAGAAGAAAGGTAAAGAGAGAGAGAGAGAGAGAGAGAGAGAGAGAGAGAGAGAGAGAGGTGGAAGATGAGGAGGAATGAAAGGACGAGAAATAAAATAAAATAAGGAGAAAAGAAAAGGGGCTTGAAAAAAAAAAGATCGAAAAGTGGCTCAGGGGAAAGAACGAGAGAAAGAGGAGAAGGAGGAGGAGGAAGAAGAAGCTGCCGAACACGAGCAGAACATTGCTTGCAATTTAAATAAATTCAGGTACACCCAACAGCAGCAAGGGCAATGGCAAAAGTCGTGCCAGTGAAAAGTCACAAAGTCTTGCAGAAAGTCCCTCGCCCCCCATTTTTCTCAAGACTTTGTACACGCGTTACACATACATACACATACACACACACACACGCATTCACACGCCAACAAAATAACAACTCGTGTCTTCTCGTACCGAACAAGTAGTTTGTTTGTTCTCTTTTTGCTTTTCTTCCTCTGGTAAAGTTCGAACGAGAGGTGAAAAAAGAAAAAATTGGAGCCTTCGCGAATTGATATTCATTCGATGAACCTCGATTGGAAATATAATCGTTCCAACATGTGGTGTTACGAAAAGAGAGATTCCTGCTGGTTTGTTGCATCGAACATGCACTCAACCGAGCCTCCATTCGAGATCTAGTGTTAGGAATGTGGTACTGCTGCTTGTCACAGTCACACATTCACACCTATACTCTCAACAATAACCTCCCAAGAGACCCTAACACTTCGAACTTTATCCGTGGCTATAGCTAGCGGTGAAATCCCTTTATTAATCTTGTTACTACGCAAGCGTCACTCAGCCCGGAAGGTTTCAAATTTTATGTACGATTTAAAAGAGGCTTTGATCCGCAGAAACTCACTTATGACTTCAGGCTCTTCCGGGCACATCTTTTTGACTATTTCATTCTTGCATACCGATCAACTTGTGACTCGATTCCACGAAAATCATTTTTAATATCTTTCGAGTTCTATTCGATCTGCGAAAACATCCGAAAGATAAAAATGAAAAAATGTACAACATTTTTCTAGCATCTTGGACTGGGAATACCGTGAAAATAATTCGGATAGTCACTCTGAATATGGTACTTGAAAAAGGCATCTTTTTTCTGTTGTTTCCAGTCGAAAATCATTCCGCTCCCGTTTTTTTTTCTCTCTCTTTCTCTCTCTAAATCGTTGTTGCCATTGCACAGTCATTCCTCTCGAGAGATCCCGAGCAATTTGTATTCCCGATTGGAAACAATGTTGCTCACTGTATATTCGCGATAATGCACTCGACTGGCTACTCCTCGATGTTATATAGCGTTGGTTAACTCCCCAGTGTGTACGTACCCCTTTCCCTCCCTCCTCACCCCCTCCCACGCCACCCTCTCTCTTTCTCTCGCTCTCCCCCTTTTCTCTTTGCTGTAAAATCGACGAAGCGAACGATCGCGGGGGCAGCAGAACAGCAGCAGGAGCAACAGAGAGCGCGGGCTTCTAGTCACGATTTAGTCAAGGATAGAGGAGAGAGATACTTATCGCTCTTATGGCCTCGGATCTCTCGTAAGCGAGGCTCGTTTAACTCTCGGCTCGCGCGTCCATTACACCAACCTCGCTCTCCGAGAGTTTTCCTCCTCTCGCGATCCACTGTACCACTCTTGTCCGCGTCACATCCCCGCGAATCATTTCAAATCATTTTCGATTTACAAAATTTTTTGAACACCTTGCAAGGGAAATGATAGTTTATTGCTTTCAAGGGTTGGATTTGGATTAATTGGAAAAGTAATGTATTCATCGAAATTGATCGGGGACGAAATCATTGTCGATGACACTTCAATGGGTGCATCTGTGACCAAATCCAGTATCCGATTCTCCCTTCTCTAGGACCAGGTTCCCAATCTAATTCACGTGTTTATGCAATGTTTTTTTTCTGCTTATTCGCTCGTAATGAAGAGCGGTGAACGCGTCTTCGTTTAAAGCGACAGAGGGACGGGAG